>CM037586.1:155182559-155805059 GCA_021018995.1 Chloranthus sessilifolius | reverse complement strand
CCCAGCAGAATTAGGCAAGTGCAGCAGACTAAAGACCCTCATTCTGAATAACAATTTTCTCAGTGGAGAGATTCCGATCCAACTGTTCAATTGCAGCAAACTCGAATGGATATCGCTCACGAGTAATGGAATTACCGGTGAAATCCCCCCAGAATTCGGTCAGTTGTCCAGGTTGGCTGTTCTGCAACTCGCAAACAATAGCTTAGCTCATGAGATACCTAGAGAACTTGAAAATTGCAGCAGCTTGGTGTGGTTGGATTTAAATAGCAACAGGCTTACGGGAGAGATTCCTCCTCACCTTGGCCGGCAGCTCGGGGCCAAGGCATTAAGTGGAATTCTCTCTGGCAATACATTGGCGTTTGTGCGGAATGTGGGGAATTCCTGTAAAGGAGTTGGTGGGTTGTTGGAATTTGCTGGAATTCGTCCGGAAAGGCTATTGCAGGTGCCAACATTGAAGACATGTGACTTCAATCGACTGTATTCTGGCGCAGCCCTTAGTGACTGGACTCATTACCAGACACTGGAGTATCTTGATCTTTCTTACAATGATCTTCGCGGAAAAATTCCTGATGAATTTGGAGATATGGTGGTGTTACAAGTAATGGATTTAGCCCATAACAAGATCTCTGGAGAGATCCCTGCGACTCTCGGCCAGCTTCGGCAACTTGGTGTCTTTGATGCTTCACATAACAGATTGCAAGGGAGGATTCCAGATTCATTTTCGAATCTCTCTTTCTTGGTACAGATTGATCTGTCTGATAATGCTCTAACTGGTCCGATCCCATCTAGGGGGCAACTTAGTACCCTTCCGGCGAGTCAGTATGCAAATAACCCGGGTCTCTGCGGGGTCCCATTGCCTCCATGTGCATCCGAAAACGATCTCCCGACGCCAATTCCTTCATCAGAAGGTAACGGAGGTCAACATCCTCCAGCAACACCGTGGGCTAACAGCATTGTCCTCGGAATTCTCATTTCAACGACGACTGTCTGTATCCTGATCGTGTGGGCGATCGCACTGCGAGCAAGACAGAAAGAAGCACAACAGGTTAAGATGCTGAGCAGCTTGCAAGCGTCTGATGCAGCGACAACGTGGAAGATTGGCAAGGAGAAGGAGGCGCTGAGCATAAATGTCGCTACATTCCAAAGGCAACTGAGGAAGCTGAAGTTCTCACAGCTCATTGAGGCTACCGATGGCTTCTCAGCAACGACACTGATTGGCTGCGGTGGATTTGGTGAAGTTTTCAAGGCCACTTTGAAAGATGGGTCATGCGTTGCCATTAAGAAGCTCATACGCTTGAGTTGCCAAGGTGACCGAGAATTCATGGCAGAGATGGAAACCTTGGGCAAAATTAAGCACAAGAATCTCGTCCCGCTTTTGGGTTACTGCAAGATAGGAGAGGAGAGGCTTCTTGTCTATGAGTTCATGGAATTTGGTAGCCTTGAAGACATGCTTCATTGTAAAAAGAAGGCCAGGGAGGCTATTTTGACATGGGACGAGAGGAAGAAGATTGCGAGAGGGGCAGCAAAAGGGCTCTGTTTCCTTCACCACAACTGCATTCCTCACATCATTCACCGTGACATGAAGTCCAGTAATGTGCTGTTAGACAATGAGATGGAAGCAAGGGTGTCGGATTTTGGAATGGCCAGGCTTATAAGCGCGCTTGACACACACTTAAGTGTAAGCACGCTTGCCGGAACGCCCGGGTATGTGCCACCTGAGTACTATCAGAGTTTCCGGTGCACCGCCAAAGGAGACGTGTACTCATTTGGGGTGGTTATGTTGGAGATTTTAACCGGGAAAAGACCAACAGATAAGGAGGATTTTGGTGATACGAACTTGGTGGGTTGGGTTAAGATGAAAGTGAGAGAAGGGAAAGGGGCAGAAGTGATTGATCCCGAGCTGATTTTGGAGGCAACTGAGGGTAAAAGAGATGAGGCGGAGAGAGAAATGATGAAATATTTGGAGATTACATTGCAGTGTGTGGAGGATTTTCCTTCAAAGAGGCCAAACATGTTGCAGGTTGTGGCAATGTTGAGGGAGCTGATGCCTGTGGTTGTAGACGGGGCTGTTGCTTGACACGAGAGGAGACGAGCTTCTCAAACGTACTGTATGTTGCTTATTATGATGTGATTATTTTAGTGTTAAATGATTTAGAAGCTATATTGAGTGTTGATATGTTATTCTTTTACCTTTTGCTCCGTTAGATAAAACTCATTATTGAACATGAAACACTGAAACTAGCAGGGAAAAAAGGAAGCAGGCAAATATGGGACTCAAAATCGTGTCCGGATCCCATTGAACCTGACTATCTAACAACCAAATCCATAAAATTGAACAGATCATACAATGCAGGAAGCTTAGAAATGAGACTCTAAAGGGTAGTCATCAAAGAGTTTTTTTCGAGCCATTACTAGCACACACAATGTGTGTCCTCGCAAACAATTTTAAAAAATCTGTCACTGCACAACACATGCCTAGAATGCCCAACCAGTTGAACCTTATATGGTACTCAACCGGTTTTAGAACCCTTGGATGGAAGAGAATTTTGACTTTCAAGGCTTTCACTTTCACAGGTTTACATGAAATTATTTTCCATGACAGATTCCCTTCTGTCCAAGGGTCCTAAAATCAGATTGATGCTTGTTAAGCAGTGGAAAATACCATTTTTCACCTCCTAACCTAACCTTTGGTGGACCCTTGAGCTGACTAATAATGTGTTTTAAGTGTATTTTGTAGATAAGCAATGAATTGCAAGCTTAGTGCTGATATTCACTTAAAATAGCCAAAGAAGCAATTTAATACTCAACATGTGACCTTACAGCCCAAAGGCCAGCCAATCGAGCAGTCCGCAAGAGCCTTAGAGATTCATGAGAATGTCTTGAAATCAACTGGGGATGCTTGAGGCCAAGTGCAGTTGCAAAGGATGAAGATTGAATCCACCAAGAGGTGTGCCAGCTGTGGAAGCACTAAAAATAAGCTGTCGAGAGCTCCCTAGCACCTGTCGAGAGGTTCTGAGGAGAAACTGTAAAGAGATCGAGAGGTTCCATAGCTGTCGAGAGGTTGTGATACACGAGTTAAGATGTCGAGAGGTTCTAAAAGTGAAATGGTGAAGAGATCGAGAGGATGACAGATCCTATCGAGAGGTTGGAAATGCAGCAAAAAGATCCTATCGACATCTTACCTGAAGGTACAGGAGATATCGAGAGGTTCCAAGTACATCTCGAGAGGTTCAGTTGAACCTGTCGAACTGTCCAAGCCAACCCGTCAACAACTCACCTGAAGCCAGGCGTATTCTCGCGAGGATAGATAGAACTTGTCGAGAACCTAGTGGTAATTTGTATAACCAGTCGACAGGATGATTATAACCTGTCAAGAGGATGAATGGAGAAATGGACAGAAGGGTGAAATAGGCTTCCAATCCTGTCGAAAGCCACATAGACTAGTGCAATTCAACTCATCGAGAGGTTCCCAAACCTATCGAAATGAAGAGCAAGGAGACAGAGAAGCTGTCGAGAGGTTCCCTGAACCTCTCGACACTCGAATTAGGGACATCTCAGCATGTTTCTTCAGCAGCTGCCAATTTCAGAAGCCTGTGCACACATCCCAAAGCACGTCAATGACCCCTGGGGATATTTTTGGCATTCAATTGTACACGATTGAAAACCCTAATTGCCTCACGTGTATTTGCCAATTGTGGAGCAATGGGAGAAGAGCTTCTAGAAGAGAAATCAGCCACATTAGCAGCTCAGAATAACAGAATTATTCTCTTGAGCTCTGATTGACTGAAACGGATCTAAGATAGAGGGAGAAGGTATAAATAGAAGAGAACTTTTACAGAAGAACCATCCAGAATTTGAGAGAACCAGAGCTTAGTTCGAGATCCATTTTTCCTCCAAGAACTCCCTCTCTCTTCTTCTCCCATTCTCTCTTTAGCCAATCATGAGTGGCTAAACTCTTTTCAGTAGTTAGGGTGAGGTCTTGAGCTGTAGATCGAGAGTTTTAGAGACTTGCAAGAAATTATATATTGCACAGATTGCAGATCTGGGCACAATAGTATTGTAAGTTTGCAATATAATTGTGGTTTTTAAAGGTGAATCTAATTTATATTTCACTTCTTCATATTTGATTTCCCTGGATTGGACACTCCTGTGGTGCCAGCCAGAAATGGGGAGCTAGTAGCCAGACACCCGCAGCATCTGCAATAGTTTACCTGTTCCAATCATGATCAATAGATTGGAGCAATCTTTGGGATGAATTGTATCCAGTAAAAGGGCAGATCATAACCTTAGGACTGTATCCAGTAGAAGGGCAGATCCTAACCTCAGGATTGTTTTGATCCATTGGTGGAAATTGGATTCTTATACCTTACATCTGTCGGGGGAACCCGGGTAGCTGGGAGCCAGATAGAGAATTGTTGCAAATCTGTCCTCTACACTGCCTTTGATTCCTTTGATTTTCAGTAAGAAATCAAGACCCCTAGCTGTTGTTCTCCATCTTTTAAATTTTCATCTTTTCTATATCTTCCCTCATCTCTGTGTTTGATCAGATCTGGATCAATTGCATTTAACTTGTGTAGTTTGTAGTAAAAGTGACAAAAACCTAAAACCTCTCCTCTTTCCTGATTTAATTTAGCTTAAATTAGGATAGAGTGCTAGATCTACCATAGATCTGGAGATTTACTATAGTTGAACCACATTTCCTTGTGGACATACCCTTACTTACCTTTTAAAACTTGCTACAACAGCCCTGGTTCTTGCAGGACTAGTTGCTCACCTTGATTCCATACATTTGTAATTTGTGCCTTTTAATTGGCTGTTTTAATCATATAATAATTGCAAGGTAGCAGCACCCTGGTTTGCAAATATTGTGAATTACTTGACAGTAGGGAAGATCCCCCACATTGGAACAAAATGGGCATGGATCTGTTCTTTTCACAAATTAGACATTATATGTGGCAGGATCCATACCTATTCAAGCATTGTGCAGACCAAGTGGTGAGGAGATGTGTCCCTGATGAGGAATTTCACAATGTGCTAACTATGTGTCATGAACAGGCTTATGGAGGCCACTTCAGTGGGAACAAAACTGCTGCCAAGGTGTTCCAAAGTGGATTTTATTGGCCCACTCTCTTCAAAGATGCATAGCTTCATTGTAAAACTTGTGAAAGATGCCAAAAGATGAGAAGTATCTCCCAAAGAAATTCTATGCCTTTACAGCCAATACTTGTGATTGAACTTTTTTTTATATTTGGGGGATTGACTTCATGGGTCCCTTCCCTCCTTCCTTTGGATACAACTATATTCTTATAGCTGTGGACTACGTGTCCAAATGGGTTGAGGCCATAGCTACAAGAACAAATGATCACAAGGTTGCCCTCAACTTCTTGAAGGACAACATTTTCTCCAGGTTTGGCACCCCCAGAGTTTTCATTAGTGATGGGGGGATCCACTTTTGCAATAAACAGTTTGAAAACCTACTTAGAAAGAACTTTGTGACACACAGAGTTGCCACCCCATACCATCCACAAACCAGTGGGCAGGTGGAAATTTCTAATAGAGAAATCAAACACTGACGGGGAATTCAGATCCGCATGTTTGGACCGTGCCTGAGCCAATCGAAGAAAATCAGTAAGGAAGAAATGAACACATAAATGGGCCTTCAAACGGCCCGTGAAGAAATCAGAACCGGGCATAAAGGAAGGAGCACATGGAAAATTCGATCAATCGAATGTCAACGGAGATTTTCATAGAAATATGAAATTTCGATCGATCGATTTTCAATTCGATCGATTGAAATCGCGCCGAGAATTTAGTTATTTTAGGAGTTTAATTTCGAACTTTTGTTTCAAGGGTTTATTTGTCTTTAGTTAATATTCATTTTAAGGTTTTCTTTTATTGTAAGACCTCCTATATAAGGTCTTTAAACAATGTAATTAAGGGAGTTGATTGATTATTGAATGCTTTTATGCTTGAGTAATCTGTGCCTGAGAAGGGTTTGGTGTGAGACCAAGGGAGTGATTCCCCTATATTTTCCTTATTGTTGTTATTGATTTGCGTGGTTTGCTTATATTTGATATCTCTAAATCTCTGCGTGCTTCTCTAAATCATAGCCTAATTTCTTCTTTGTGATCCCCAAAACCCTAAACCCTTTTGAAACCCTAAACCACACAAAGCCAATACCTTTTCCAAAATCATAAATCGATATAAAAGCCATAGGCCTTTACAAACCGTAAATCCCTTTCACAACCCAATTTGGAATCCGCGAATCTACATCGGACTGAAGACGAGCGCCTAATCCTAGAAAAGCTAGAGTACTAGCTCTAGGCCGATCTTGCCTGAACTCTAAAGTACTTGCGCATCGGACTGGACCCTATCTGGATCTCGTGTGATCTACCCATCAGAATTCTACAACCCCTTAGGGTCGTTGTCCCCTGTCAAACGCATTTTGGAGACAACAGTGAGAGTGGATAGGAAGGACTGGCTCTTGAAGTTACCTGATGCACTGTGGGCTTATAGAACTACTTATAAGACCCCAATAGGCATGTCTCCTTTCAGGCTGGTATATGGCAAGGCATGCCATTTACCAGTAGAGCTAGAGCACAAGGCTTATTGAACTATTAAAGCCTTGAATACTGACTTAAAATCAGCTGGCATGCACAGGAAACTCCAGCTGTCAGAGCTGGAAGAGCTGAGGTTGGAGGCATATTCAAATGCTAGGATCTACAAGGAGAAAACCAAGGCTTTCTATGACAAGCATCTGCTGAGAAAAGAGTTCACAGCTGGCAATAAGGTATGGCTGTTCAACTCTAGATTGAGATTTTTCCCAAGTAAGTTGAGATCCAGATGGGAGGGACCTTACATAGTTGAGCATGTATCCTCATCTAGAGTTGATGAAATCAAGGATCCAAAAGATGGAAGGACCACGAAAGTGAATGGGCAAAGGCTCAAGCTTGTTGTTGAAAATGTGGTGGAGCCTGTACTGACCATTCACTATCATGAACCTCCATAACATGTCTGAGTTTCAACAATGTATACTATGTATAATAACTCATGTGTTTGGCTATTTCTGTTTCTTTTGTTTCATTTCTGTTTGGCATTGTACATGATTTTTTACCATGTGTGTCAGTACCTTAGGTAGGATAATGAGTCAAATTGGTGAAGTGAACAGAGTTGGAGTGTTAAATCTGTTGGGGAATAAACTGGGAACTGCCTACAGGTCTTTTTAAACTGGAATACAACCTGTCGATAGGTTCTATGAATATGTTGATAGGTTCTTAGAGTTCCTAGCCTACATTTCGACAAGATCTAGAAGCTGTCGAGAGGTGTGAATTAAATCTCGACAGGTTCTGAAGGTGTAAAAATGGTTGTCGATAGGATCCAAGAACATTTCGACAGGTTCTGAAGATTTTTGGTTGAATTTTCGACAGGTTTAGGGTACCTATCGAGTGGTTCTGTGAACCTCTCGAAGTAACTTTTCTGGAGCCTAGAACCTGTCGAGAGGATTGCGTATTGAATTCAAAAGAACTTGTCAAGAGGTTCTGTGAACCTCTCGAAATGATTGTTCCTGTCTTCTTGAACCCGTCGACAAGATTGCATGAACCTCTCACGAGGATCAGTGACTTTCTACTCTTCGACAGGTTGCATCAACCTGTCGACACCTTGCCCCAATCCTGTCGAAATTCGCTTCCCACTGCTTAAAACCTAACGACAACTCCATTTTTGCCATTCGACAGCTTCTCTTTGCACTTTAAATTTTCTCTGGCGATTTTTCCACTTTTCTTTTTCTCTCTACCTCACTGGCTGTTACTCCAAACCCCTGACCATTTTCCCCATTGCTTTAATTCACCAAAAGCTACACTTTGCACCTGGTCTGAGCTGGTTTGGTGTTGTGCATTTTAAGATCTAAGAAACCCTAGGTTTCTGCTGGTAAGCCTTTTTTCTGCTCCACTTTGTGCTTTTGGCATTTCATTTGCAAATTGGTGTGGTTAATTTGATTGATAACAAAGGTCTGTGAGGTTATTGCATTTGACTGTGAGAAATTGATTGAGTAATGGCTGGTCAAGAGGATACCTTGGCTAATCTGTTCAAAGTACCTTCTAAATCCACCACCAAAGCCACTAGGAAGTCCAGTAGGCTCACCACACAACCCACAGAATCCCCACCTGCAAAAAGAAAGCTGGTCATGGATCAAGCTGAGAAAACTGTGAAGTCCAAGAAAGCCAAGAAATCAAAGAGGGCCCAAACCAGTGAAGAATTTGTTGAAGAGGCCCCTGAGGTAGAAATCCTTGTGCCTGAGCCTATCATTGTGCCTGTGGATAGTCCTGTGGCTGAGCCTAAAGTTCCTGTGAATAGATCCATTCCCAATGAATTTGTGGATGCCTTAAGTCTGATCCCAGAGACAATTGTTGATACACCCTACTTTTCTAAGGAGGAGGACTGCAAGGCCACAATGGACTATTTGGTGAAGGCAGGTCTGACACCATTGATGACCCCTTTGTAAGAAAAATCCTACCCTAGGCTGGTCAAGTTATGGTATCAGAACCTGATGAAGGGAACCAAGCCAGGTTCATTTGAGCCTTGCCTTGTAACTTTGATTGATAATGTGGAAATTATGATGGATTACAATGACATTGGATTGACATTGGGGGTCCCCTCAGTTTTTGACCCAAGTTATGGGTTAGGGAAACTTGAAAATATGCCCTTCAAAGCAATGGTCAGACACCTCACTCAAGGCATTGTGGGGTCTGGGGAATCAATAATGAGGAGAGATTTACACCCCAGCATGCTATTCTTTGATTCAATTTTGAGGAAAAACATATATGTCAGTGGCCATCAGTAAGAGAGGAGAACACCAATAGTGGATGCCCTATACTTTTTCTGTAAGGGCCAGTTTTTAAATGTTGTTTGGCTGGTGTTTGAAGCAATGGTGGATGTGAATGACAAATGTAGGAAGGCCCAAGCCCTACCAGGGCTCCCCTACAGCAAGCTCATCACTGCCTTGCTTAAGAGAGGCCAATTTATTTTTAAAGGGGATGAGGAAGTGGAAATTGTGAAGCCCAAAAGTAGGACTTTGATTGGCAAAAGTAAGAGCAAATCTGTTGAGAGCCCTGAAAGGGAGGCACACCAAGTGGCCAGCTCTGCAGCTGCTCCTGTGCTTCCCTCAGCACTTGCAGTCATCCCTTCCATTCCTTCCATCTCTGTGCCTTTGCCCAGTGTCAGCCTTGATATCCCTAGTTTTTCCATCCCATCAGCTGCTCTACCATCCATCTCATTTCCTTTGCCCTCCATTCCAGTTTTCATACCTCCTAGCACTTCAGCCTCCCTTTCCACCATCACCACATCCACACCTTTATATCCCCCTTTTACTACAGTCACCTTCCTTACCTCGCCTTCATTACCCAGCCCATCCATCTCAGCTGTTAAACCCTAAAGCCCCCATTTTTCCCCTTTAGCTGAACCAGCCATCACTTCCCCGCCATCCATGTCCTTTCCTATTGACCCTACCTTCTCCATATCACCTCCACACACCCAGGACCAAATAACCACTTAGGGATATTCATCCCTAATTGACTCCATTGTGGAGGACATTGGGTATGAATATACCCCCCTACCTGACTCTCCACAGCCAACCCATTTACAGACCTCACCTACCCCACCTTTTGACCATACCCACACTTCCCCTTTCCAACCTATTCCACCAATCCAACCCACAACCCCTGTCACACTTGATCCCTTACCCCAAATCCTTCACCTTTTTACTTTCCCTGCAATCCCATGTGCTGGCCAACAACCAAACCCAATCATCAATTGTGGCCACACTCCAAGCCATGTACCCCACACTCCAAAGTCAATCCTCCCTTCCAACTAGCCTCCAAGCCATCCACTCTACCTTGACTCTTTTAACCCAACCTTCCCAACAACCAGTCATCCCTCCTACTCCCTATACCACTGCCTCTACTCAAACTGCACCTGAACCAGAATCCTAGCTTGACCCTATCCAACTGCCCATTATTCCCCTACCTCTGCCAATCTTCCTTACACAATCCCAACCTCATCTCCCACTTGTTGTAGCTACCTCTGATACTGCCACAGATGTGGAGGACCTAATCCCAACCTCCTCAACCCCAACCCAAACTGACCCAGACCCTGAACTTGATTCCCCTCAGTCCATACTCCTTGCCTCTTCTTTTCCCCATCCCCCTCCATACTCCACCCTCCATGTCATGAAACAGAATCCCTACCTCAAAAGAGATGTTGTGCGAGGAATGGCTGCCCTCCGCAGATCAATCGAGATGCCCTATGAAGCAAAGCTGAGTCAAATGCAGGTGGATTACAACTTTGAGATGATGCAAATATCCAAGGGCTGGCAACTTATTTTACTGCAATATAAAGCTGAAAAGCTCATTGCTGCCTCGAAGAAGATGAGTGCAAATGGACTTGAGAAAAGGCTAGCTGCCTCCAGAGAGACCATAAAGGCCACAAAGGACCTCTATGAAAGTAGAGTTCTCTATGCTGAAACAAAAGCAGAAATCCTTGAAAGAAGATGGTGACACGACTAGCACAACACTTTGTCCTTGCCCTCCTGCCAAGTCCACCCTCTCGCCAAGTGAAAAAGGAAGGAGCTGACTACCCACCGAGGAGGTAGCTCCCAACAAAGTGCCTAGCACGGCTGAGAGAAAAGCTGAGTTGAAAGCCTATGCTGCCCAACAAGGATTTGACCCTGATGACATCTTCACCTCTGACTCTGAGTAGCTTTAGCTTGTTTTTAAAACTTTTACCTGATATTGTAGGCTTGCTACAGTTAGTTAGGATGCTTTTGTATTTTGTCCATCTTTTTAGTGTTATCAATGGAATCTCTCGTTAGTCTATTTACCGTGATTTTTTTTTTTTCTTGCTTTCTTTCTGTTTTGTTGTTTACTTTCTTTTCCTTATTTATTAGTTCTGATTAATACTTGTTCTTATTTTGTTTGTGTATTTGCATCCTTTGTTTAGCTATGAGTGCTCCACTAGTTATTTTTCTTTCCTTGCTTATCTGTACATGTTTTTTCCTGCTGCACATCTCTTTATCTTTAAATCAGTGAGGACATTGCTCCTCATAGGTTTGGGGGTGTGGCAGTTTGCCAATAGCGTAGTTAATGGTAGTGCAGCATGGTTTTAACAGAAATTGAGAAAATAAAATAATTTCCCACCTGATTTTTGTTTGAAATAGAGGAAATTAAAAACTTTTTAAAACCAAAACATGTTATAGTTCTAACATTTTCATGAAGCAAATGCCAAGAATTTTCAAAAAAAAATTAGTGCTTAGTGAACTTGAAAAGAGAGAAAATTGTGAGGATGCACCCCAGAAATCTGATGAAAGACCATATCCAGTGAGATTTGGGCCTGAAAAATTTCTTTGAAGAGTGTTTGGAAATTTCTTCTGCTCTAAGGACTGATTGGATCCAGTTCTGCTCACTAGAAGTTAGGCAAATCCAAGTTGAAACAGCTTGGCAGCACTCATGACATTAGGGACATGAAGTAAGGCCATCCCTTGGACAGTTTTGAGCTTAAAATTTCCCACCTTTGTACTGCCATTGATGCACACCTTTTGAGCTTTAAAAATTCTAATTTTATTTGACAACAACCAGAGAATTTGAACCCAAAACCTCTTGACCTGTTTCAGTTCACCCTCAATCTGAGAAATCAGGAAATAGGAGGAGAAGTGAGGTTGAAGGAGCAAGGTTGGACAATTTGGTGAAGGAAGAAGAAAATACATTTGAAGGCAAATGCGATGTATAGTTGTGGCATTCCAGCCCATAGAGAAAAATACAAAAGAAAAAGCATACAAAAAGAAAAGAAAATAGAAAAGCAAAACAAAAGAATGAGAAAGAGAAGTCACTTCATTGGATATTTTGAAAGAGAAGAGAAAAAGCTGGCCACTTTGGCTCTAAAAATTCAAAAAGATGGATTTATGCTAAAATGAAGAAGGTGTACATATCACCTCCTTACCTTTCTGATTTCTCAATTTTGAATCCTTCCTTACCCTTTTAGTCTTGGTAAACTTCACCCATAAGCCACATTATAACCCAATAAAAAAGTCCTTACTGATCTGAATTGGATTGAGCTGTCATGTGGAGATGAGAATTTGTTTGATCTATGGTGAAAGGAGTTAGAAAATTTCAGAAGTTAGAGCAATGCCTATGTTCATGCTTGCAGTCTTATTTGAGGGCTGTAATTGCCCTTGAGCTGTGTGAATTGATACACCCTTCTATTTCTATTGAGAGTGACAACCCTGGTAAACTTTGGGTCTGAAATTATAATTGATGGGAGCATTATCAACACATGATTCTCAATTTGAGGGTAAGCTTTGCAGTAATTTTCATACAAAATACCTTGACATGAGCTGATTGATTATGAAGGAGTTATAACAAAATTGTAGTTTTAAATTGTCATGTTTTTGCCGAGAATCCTCTAAAACTGAATGGACAAGATGTGGAATGATTTTTATATGGCTTGAATCTTGTTTTAACATGCTGCACTGATATTAACTAATTTTATTGGAGAAGTTTGTGAGCAACTTCACTGTAAACCCTCAGGAGACTTCACTCCACTAGGGATCACCTAGAGGTTTAAAAGGCTTGATGCATATGCTAAATGCATCTGTGTTCCCTACAAAAGTAGCACTTTTTATTTTCAATAATTGTTTTTACTTTCTCCTTTGCTCAGGGACTAGCAAAGCGTAGGTTTGGGGTGTGTTAAGCAGTGAAAATACCATTTTTCACCTCCTAACCTGACCTTTGGTGGACCCTTGAGCTGACTAATAATGTGTTTTAAGTGTATTTTGTAGATAAGCAATGAATTGCAAGCTTAGTGCTGATATTCACTTAAAATAGCCAAAGAAGCAATTTGCTGCTCAACATGTGACCTTACAGCCCAAAGGCCAGCCAATTAAGCAGTCCACAAGAGTCTTAGAGATTCATGAGAATGTCTTGAACCCAACTAGGGATGCTTGAGGCCAAGTGTAGTTGCAAAGAATGAAGATTGAATCCACCAAGAGGTGTGCTAGCTGTGGAAGCACTGAAAATAAACTGTTGAGAGCTCCCCAGCACCTGTCGAGAGGTTCTGAGGAGAAATTGTAAAGAGATCGAGAGGTTCCATAGTTGTCGAAAGGTTGTGATACACATGAGTTAAGATGTCGAGAGGTTCTAAAAGTGAAATGGTGAAGAGATCGAGAGGATGACAGATCCTGTCGAGAGGTTGGAAATGCAGCAAAAAGATCCTGTCGACATCTTACCTGAAGGTGCAAGAGATATCGAGAGGTTCCAAGTACATCTCGAGAGGTTCAGCTGAACCTGTCGAGCAGTCCAAGCCAACCCGTCAACAACTCACCTGAAGCCAGGCACATTTTCGAGAGGATAGATAGAACCTGTCAAGAACTCAGTGGTAATTTGTATAACCAGTTGACAGGATGATTATAACCTGTCGAGAGGATGAATGGAGAAATGAATAGAACGGTGAAACAGGCTTCCAATCCTATTGAGTTGTTTCAATCCTGTCGAAAGCCACATAGATCCTGTTGACGAGTCATTAAATCCTATCGACTAGTGCAATTCAACTCATCGAGAGGTTCCCAAACCTATTAAAATGAAGAGCAAGGAGACAGAGAAGCTGTCGAGAGGTTCCCTGAACCTCTCGACACTCGAATTAGGGACTTCTTAGCATATTTCTTTAGCAGCTGCCAATTTCAGAAGCCTGTGCACACATCCCAAAGCACGTCAACGACCCCTGGGGTATTTTTGGCATTCAATTGTGCACGACTGAAAACCCTAACTGCCTCACATGTATTTGCCAATTGTGGAGCAATGGGAGAAGAGCTTCTAGAAGAGAAATCAGCCACATCAGCAGCCCAGAATAACAGAATTATTCTCTTGAGCTCTGATTAGCTGAAACGGATCTGAGATAGAGGGAGAAGGTATAGATAGAAGATAACTTTTATAGAAGAACCATCCAGAATTTGAGAGAACCAGAGCTTAGTTCGAGATCCATTTTTCCTCCAAGAACTCCCTCTCTTCCTTCTCCCATTCTCTCATTAGCCAATCATGAGTGGCTAAACTCTTTTCAGTAGTTAGGGTGAGGTTTTGAGCTGTATATCGAGAGTTTCAGAGGCTTGTAAGAGATTGTATATTGCACAGATTGCAGATCTGGGCACAATAGTATTGTTAGTTTGCAATATAATTGTGGTTTTTAAAGGTGATTCTAATTTACATTTTACTTCTTCATATTTGATTTCCCTGGATTGGATACTCCTATGGATGCTAGCCAGAAATGGGGAGCTAGTAGCCTGGCACCCGCAACATCTGCAATAGTTTACCTGTTCCAATCAAGATCAATAGATTAGAGCAATCTCTGGGATGAATTGTATCCAGTAGAAGGGCAGATCATAACCTTAGGACTGTATCCAGTAGAAGGGCAGATCCTAACCTTAGGATTGCTTTGATCCATTGGTGGAGATTGGATTCTTATACCTTACATCTACTGGGGGAACCCGGGTAGTTGGGAGCCAGATAGAGGATTGTTGCAAATCTGTCCTCTACACTGCCTTTGATTCCTTAGATTTTCAGTAAGAGACCAAGACCCCTAGCTGTTGTTCTCCATCTTTTGAATTTTCATCTTTTCTATATCTCCCCTCATCTCTGTGTTTGATCAGATCTGGATCAATTGCATTTAACTTGTGTAGTTTGTAGTAAAAGTGACAAAAACCTAAAACCTCTCCTCTTTCCTGTTTTAATTTAGCTTAAATTAGGATAGAGTGCCAGATCTACCATAGATCTGGAGATTTACTATAGTTGAACCACATTTCCCTGTGGACATACCCTTACTTACCTTTTAAAACTTGCTACAACACCCTGGTTCTTGCAAGATTGGTTGCTCACTCTGATTCCATACATTTGTAATTTGTGCCTTTTAATTGGCTGTTTTAATCATATAATAATTGCAAGGTAGCAGCACAACAATGCTATAAAAGGTTCAACCGGTTGGACCTCACTAATGCCCTTACATTTTCTTTTTTTGGCTTTGCGTGGTGTTTTCTTCTTTTGTAGATATGCCTAAAGGAGAATCTGACTGTGGAAAGTCCAGCAACATCATGGATTCATGTATGAAAGTTGAATTTAAAACCATCATATATACCTCATTTTATTGTCCTGTATAAAATTGTAAACCCCCTAGTGCTTTTCTCCGAGGTACTATCTCTTACTTCAACTAATTTCCAAATGATAACTCATAATAATAGAGGATAGCCAACCAAGTTTCCTGAAATGGGAAGCCAAATAACGTAGTTTTAAGTAACCTCAAGAGTGATCACGTGGGTGCTTTCCATCAAATATGCACTACCATTAAGCAACAATATCCTCAAAATGTGGAAAGTGGAAAAATCATAATAGGGGTACTTCTAGAACAAGGAACACTATGTGAGATCATTCAAATTTTGTTTAAGTTTGGCTGAGAAAACACCTAGCCACTGTCGCCAAGTCAGATTTTCGGACTTATTTGGCAAGGGGACAAATTTGAGAAAATTACGAAAGATTAAAAAAACTAACTCTAAAACAGGAGAACATATAATAAAAACTAGAAGTAACTATAATTAAAAACTGATAAGGTCTCAATTAATTCACAACAGAGAAAAATAGAAAAAGAAATCGTGGTTTAAAACAAACATGACTCAATTGGAAAAAGTCACAATTTAATTGCAAAATTCTCTTTTATGTAAAGAAAGGCGATTTTGGTGACAATGTCGCAAACATGTATGCACCTTGAAAGTTCTATAGCATGATTCAGGACATGTATGGAATGGGAAACAGGAAACTTCCACATGGAAGGCAATTCAGAATCGTACCTGAGCTCGTAGTTCTGCTCAGTTAAGCTGAATCTTAAACTACAATTACCACCCAAATATAAATAAATTGAAGCAAGCTTCTGAATTTGAAACCTGAATAAGGTAACATTCCCAATCACACCTCTCTGTCACTTCTTTCCTATACAACACCAAGTCATCTAAAGCAAAAACTTCACGAAACTTCTAAAAATAAATTCATTTGATCCAGTGGCATTATATCCTTAAATCAAATATTCAATTTTAGCGTTTAGATTCAATTGGAAAAATCATAGAATATCTGAATCCATTTAACCACAGTTAATCAAACAGTTTGGCAGTATGAAGAACTCGAATGTGGGTCATTTAACCACAGTTAATCAAACAGTTTGGCATTATGAAGAACTCGAATGTGGGTCATATACATGATTAAAAGGTGAGCCGGATTTGCAACCTCGTTATGATGAAAAAAGGCAGGAATAAGAAAAATCACAGTAAAAGGAAGAGATTAATTATTTAATATATGATTGTAGATACATACAATTGCCTACATTCCATCAAACATATGGCGTTCATAACGATGTGTTTCAACTGTATCTTCAACTATATCCGTATGAACCAGATTAAATAACATTAAAATAGAAAGATAGGAGTTACTTGAAGTTATTTTTCTTCCCTCTCCAGAGATGGAGGTTAGGGGATTTTGAACCGGCTCCACCCGCCTCAGGTTATATGCCCGAACCGACCCAACCCAACGTCCGACCAACCTGGTAAAAATTCTCTATGTTCAATGGTATTCTACAAAAAATCAGGTCAGGTCAACTGACTCGATTTTTGCCTGAACTGGACTGGCATCTTATTCAACCCGATCCAACACGAAGGTTGGGTCGGATATCTCATGCCCAACTTGTCCCGATGGGTCAAGTTTAGTGTCCAACCAGGTAAAACATTTTGGTTGGCCAGGTTAGGTCAACCCGACCTATTGATAGCCCTACTTACTAATAGAGTGCACACATTTTAACCACTTAATCATGTCAAAATATCGCTTTCAAGGATTTTGGGCTCGTTCGCCTGTTTCTGCCCAGAAACCCATTCTCTGAGGAAAGTAACTTTCCTCAGGGTTCGTTCAGCACTTTCTGCCAAAAAACCTATTTTCTGAGGAAAATGGCTACCTCACTTTCTGCCCAAAAACTCATTTTCTGAGGAAAGTCATTTTCTAAGTAGTTGTTCTTGAGTTACTCATAAACTCATTTTCTTAGGAAAGTTGACATTTTCTTGTGTTCTACACTTTCTCAAGAAAGTGTAAGAAAATGCATTGTGTACTTCTACGCTCTATAGCCGCACGCATTTATGACCTTCATCAAAGCAGTTATATTGATCGGATGATCGTCAAAATTTATATGCTTTAAATCGGTAATATGTTTAACACTCTGGTTGGTCAGATTCTCGAAATATTTTCTTAAACGTGTACACCGACGGGGACTTACTTGAAAACCAATAGTTATCAGTTCGATTTCGGTTTGAGAAACTAGAAACTGATAGTTATCGATTCGGTTTCGGTTTAGCATGAAAACCGGCTAGAACCGACCCGATAACACCTCTACCTATTTTCCATATTTTTTACATATAAAATATCAGCTTGGGTCGCATTGACCCAGCACGACCTGATTTTCGCCCGACCCGACCCAATCTCTTAGTCGACCTGAGTTGGATGTCTCATTTATGATGCCAACTAGCCTGACGGGTTTTCCTCCAGAAGCTGGCTTGCGTGATTAACTAGAGGCCCTAGGCTAGCCCACGACAGAATTTGAGGTCTGAAGTTTTACCGGAGCAGACTGGGCTGACTTTTAGGCAAAAATAAATGATGGGTGCTGATATGCTGGCCCAGCCCATAAGTTTACCAGTGTGGATCTCTAGGGTTAAGAGATATGTGCCTCCACGTCCATTTACCTTTTTGTCCCTATGAAAATAAATGAACCAGTGCTAGTGCGTCTAACACCATCTAATCTCGAAGATGATTGATATTAGATTCAAGCTATCTTCATGCCCCAATAAATTAGTACCGTACATATTTAAAATTTTACATCATAACACAAATTAAGATGGTCTAATATTGGGTGACCGATCTGGTCAGCACCTGGTGGACCTCGGGATGTGCATGGATTTTAAGAGTATGGAGATTTGCATGGGTCTACTATGTGTTGTGCACCAGTTTGACCATGGGTCGACCTCAAAATACAAGTTAATTTCATAATGAGAATCCATGACTTTCAGTGTGAACAAGCTAAGCACAAGCAGAACACACTTTAAAGGCTAAAGAGGTGTGGCAATAACACTTCTGCCAGTATACCTCATTTTCAGTATACTTCATTGTGTAGTATTACCACCTCAGAAAATGAGGTTTCCTGAGAGAAAAGCTCAGGAAATTAGATGTCGCTTTCTGAAGAAAGCTCTCCAAAAACACAAAAACCAAGAATACTCTCGAACACAAACAAAGCTCAGAAAATGCTCAGAAACTCATTTTCTGCAGAAAATCCTCAATAAAATGCATTTTCTTGGCTCTCGAATGAGGCCTAAGGGTTGTTCTTGAGTTACTTAGAAACTTATTTTCTTAGTATTTTTGACATTTTCTTGTGTTCTACACTTTCTCAAGAAAATGTCAAGAAAGTGCACTGTATTCTTCCATACTCTACATCGTCAAAATTTGTGTACTTTAAATCGGTATTGTGTTTAACACCTTGGTCAGACAGATTCTCGAAATGTTGTCTTTAATGTGTACACCGATGGGGACTTACTAGAAAACCGATTTTTATCGGTTCGATTTCGATTTGAGAAACTAGAAACTGATAGTTATTAGTTCGGTTTCAGTTTAGTATGAATAAATAAATAAATAAATAATTTGAGGGATCATGGGATCATGAGAATCATGGGTATTTACCATCCCAATCATGCATAAAAAGATCTTGAAATCATGGGTCTTCGCTAAATCTTTTCAATTTTTTTGAATTTGTATGATTTTTGACACTTGCTTTAAACATCCTATGTATTATTCTTTTTTTATGATTATAGATTTGAGATGCATTTGGATTATATAATGCACTTATTTTCTTGGTTAAAAACATTATTTAAAACTTTGAATAGGTTATATCTTTTTATATTTTTTAATATTTATGTTTTATAATTGCTGGAATTTTTCTGAATTTTTTCCAAATCTTTCCCAAATTTATCCAAATTAAACTGCCTTGACCATTGCTAAATAGTTGCTAAATCTAAACTTGGTTAGTGTGCATAGTAGAGACAAATGGGCCACTCATAGGACTACAATATGTAACACAAGGTTGACAAAATTGGGTACATCATATTCAGCTGTTCCCAGAGTTTTAAATTGGAGTTAGTCCACCAAATCCAATCAAAACAAAGTCAAAATAAGAAAATCCACCAACATTTGATTGACCAACGGATGAGTGTATTAAAATCGAAAATAATATTATGAATAAAAATTATAAGTTGTCAAAATTGAAATTTTCAAATTGATTCAACCAAACTTCTCTTCATCATGTGCAGGGTGGAGATCATCTTATATACAATCATAACTGAACTTCATGTAAGGTCCTTATTTTTGTTGTAAATTGCACTAAAATTTATAGGTGCCAAAGGAATTAGATCCGTCCACTGCCCTTGGTGCATGGGTGGGGTCCTTGATACAAATTGTAGCTCAGCTCAGAAACTGAGCTTTCCTGAGCAAATTCCTCCGAAAATCATCCGTCACTTTCAGCAAAAAATGCTCGAAAAACACGCAATCTAAAGAAACTCAAGAACAGAAGAAAAACTTAGAAAATACTCAGGAAAGTCATTTTCTGTAGAAAATGCTCAAGGAAAGTCATTTCCTTGGCTCCCAAACGAGCCCTTCAAGTCTTTTAAAACTTATATGAGTTGGATTTTCAAAACATCTCAGCTAGACTTATAGAGTTTACTTTTTTTTTTTTATTTATATAGAAGATAACATTTTATTTAATCAGAAAAAATCAGAAATAACAATATCAAAGACCTGGGGAGGGGCATCCTCCAGCTAGACCTCATTACATCCATCATTAAGGCCAATTTAGCTAACACATCGGCAACACCATTTGCAGATCTATTCACCAGCACCTAAGAGCACAACCAAAACATTATGGAGACAATTTTGACATTATCGAAAAGATTTGCGAGTTCCGATAAATCGTCGCTCCAACCATCAACACCATGAACAATCCTAGAAGAGTCTCCTTTGAAAATGACTCTTTTAAATCCCACATCAACAACAAACTGAACCGCTTCAAGTAAACCAATAGCCTCACAATGATCAACTGAAGAGACGTTCTTACAATTCTTAGCTAGAGCACCCATCACACGCCCTAAGTGATCTCTAATGATAACTCCTATACCAGCGATCCCATTTTGCGAGCACCACGCTCCATTGAAATTAACCTTGTATGTACCCATGGCCGGCGGAGACCAGGATCTGGGAATAGCCCGAACCAGGACAGTTAACACAGTAGCAGGCTTTACAAAAGTCGATTGGAAATTAGATATAAGGTTGGTCGCTAAGTAGACAATGGACTGGGGCTCCTTCGTGTAGACACCCTCATTTTTCCCTCTCAGAGTACACGAATTCATTTGGTCAACCCTTGACCTTTTTAACCCTTGACATGGGACCATGCAACTATACGTGGCTGAACACAGGCTGAAACAATAACTTTGTGGCTCAGATTCCAACGTAGGGAGGCTATACACTAAACAATAGTACATAGTCGGAATGCAGACTGAAACAATAGTCCTGCATTCCATTCTTGAGACCATACCCGGACAACCTTGAATTAAGCGCCTGAAAACCAGCGTGTAATTCGATCACCCGCAGAACCACAAGCGTGTGATCAGTCCCCTTTCAGACCAAACTTTCTTTCACAGACCGTTTCGAGACTCGATTACGCGCCTGAAAACAGACGCGTGATCCGATTGAGCGCTACAGCACCAACGTGCAATTGGTCTATGCCCGACCTAGTCTCCTACCCATGACCCCTACGTTTCCTCGATTAAGCGCTTCAAGTAACACGCTTAATTGGATTACGCACATCCCATCACGCGCGTAATTGGTTCTGATTTCGTTAGGACTAGGATACCCGCTGAGTAATTCAGCCGGTCGCTCACTGAGTCGGTAACTGACTTAAAGCGATTAAGCGTCCGAAAACTGGCGTGCAATTCAATTAAACGCCCGGAAGTAGGCGCATAATTGAATGAAAACCTATAAAATCTTTTTTTCTCGAAGAGAGAGAGGAGGCTGGCAATTTTGAGAGAGAGAACAAAATTTTTTAGGACTTCAAAACCAGAAAACTCCGAGGACAAGCCTATAGAGCAAATTAGTCATGATTTCGAGATTCAAACCCTCGAATCTTCGATGATTCCACTCCGCAGCCCCAACCCTAGGTAAGAATTTAATTTAATTTTAGACTTAGGATTTCCCCTCAGTTTAATTAATTAATTATATTTCTAATTTTTAGACCGTAGCATCCTCTTCGGACCGAAATTCTCTATATCCGATTCTAGTTCTCTTTTTCTAGAACCGGTCCTTAATCTAGCGGTCCGATATACCCACCTTATACTCTGATTCTACTCTAAAATCTTAATTTACAGTCCTATCATTAATTTTTAATTCTGACTCTCAGAATTCAGAACCAGTCCTTAATCATACGGCCTGATTTTTCTGATTTCGGACCCGAATTCAGTCCTATAATTTTAATCTATAATTTAATTCTATATTTTCATACCGTCAAAAAATCTAAAAAATATAATTTCAGTTCATAACTTTGGTTTCTCAATCTAATTTCTTATTATAATTTCGAATTCAATTCTAAAAATTTCCCTTTTATTATTTAGCTATCGACCTATCTTTCATCTCAGCCATCCAATTTGCCTAAGGGAGCTTACGGAGGGTACTCGGGAACAAGACCAATCCTCCTTAGCATAACGGGCCACACCGCCCTTTTTCTGTCTATTTATTTCATTTAATTTTATTTCAATAAAACTAGCAAGCTTATTTAAAATCAGAATTTCCATAGAATTGACATATTTAATTTAGTTAGAGTTTTATTTAAATTAGTACAATTCTAATCAGTCATAACATAATTAAGAACGGTTGTATTCCTAGTACAATTAGGAGACTAATATTAATTAGACTTCTAATAGGATTAGGGAACTAAATTAATTAGAGCTCTAATAAGATTAAAATGTTTAAATTAATTAGACTCCTAGTGGGATTAGGAGACTTAATTAAATCAAACTCTTAGTAGAATTAGGAGACCCTTTCTTAATCAGACTCCCAGTAAGATTAGGAAACTAAATCAATAAGACTCCCAGTAGGATTAGGAGACCAAATTAAATAAAATCCCACCAGGAATAGAAAAATCAAACCAGTTACACTAAAGGCAACCCAAAGCTGCTGACGTTCGCCGGCGGACGATTCAGTAAAGGAGTTTAACCTGCAAGCCCCTCTTCCCTTTAAAGCATGATCACTGACGTGTTGCAGCGTCGATAAATATCTACAGCTGGCGATCACATCTTCTCAGGTATTCTTTATTTAGAATTTACCTATTTAATTTTAGCATTTAATATTTCCTAATTTATTACTCCATCATTGCCATTGCCAGAGTCCACTTAGGACAGAATTGGGCCACTGGTTTCGAGGACCGAAAGGAACCTAGAAAAAGCGCACACCAACACTTCAATTTTTCTCCATGAAGGATTTTATTCCTTTCATTCCATAATGCCTAGGCCAGAGTGAATAAGAGATTCAAGTAAGAAGGATCCGCTATAAACAGAAACTCCATGACCCACTCTTTGAAGCTAAGGTGGCTGAGAAGGTGGGGCCTAAAAGCCAGAGGGGAGCCGAACCATGTAATCGCTGCTTTAGGATAATCTCTGAAAGCAGGTTCCACATATTCTACTGTGTTGTTACAGACATCGCACATATGTAGAATGCTATGAATTGTTTTATGGAGAATTTTCTTTACAGGAAGGATGTTTGAACACGCTCGCCATGCAAAGATTTTAATTTTATTTGAGATTTGGGCATTCCAAAGATGCTTCCAAAGAGGGCAAATAGGGGAGATGCTGGAAGAGTCTGTCCTTTCACTATTGTCTACACACTCTAGGGATACACCGTATGCACTTTTGACAGAAAAACATCCATCCTTTGAGAAAGCCCATGTCATTCTGTCATGTTTGTTAGACATGGGAAGATAAGTAGACAAAATAATTTTAGCATCTTCCTCATAAAACATATTCCTAACCTTAAACTCATCCCACCTGATAGAGTCCTTAAGAGCTCAACACTTTTTCATCATCTTCAGCTGAAGGAGTGATAACGCTGAAAGTGGTAGGCCTAGGGATCCACTTGTCATTCCAGATAGATATAAGTTCACTATTGTCAACCCTCCAAATAATGCCATTTTCCACAATAGATCTAGCGGATAATATGCTAGCCCACGTAAAAGAGGAACTCGATTTCACTTTTGCTGCAAAAATGGTACTATTAGGATAGTACTTAATTTTAAGGACATGGGTAACAGTAGCTATAAGATTAGTGCACAACTTCCAAACTTGTTTACAAAGGAGGGTAGTATTAAAAAATATCAGATCCTTAAAACCCAAACCACCGTCACCTTTAGATTTGCAAATCTCCTTCCAGGCCTGCCAGTGTATTCCTTTCTCCTTTCCATTGTGAATCCACCAAAATTTTGCAATGATCGCTGATATCTCATGAATAAATGAAGTTGGTAGTCTGGAAAGGCTCATCATATATGTTGGAATAGCTTGGGCAACAACTTTAATCAATACTTCCTTTCCGGCTTTTGAGAGAAGTTTTCCTCTCCAACCTATGATTATTTTCCAGATCCGTTCCTTAATAGACACAAACACAACTCTCTTGAAATTTTCCACCATCATAGGCAAACTCAAATATTTCTCATATGGGCTAGCCTCTTTAACCTGAAGAACATTAAGAATATTTCGTCTCATTGAATTGGAACATTTCTACTAAATTAGGTCTTTGATTTGTCAAAATTAATGATTTGACCCGAAGCCCCTTTGTAAAGTTTGAGGATATTCACAATTTCCCCAAATTCCTGTTCATTTGTCAAATGATATAAAATACTATCATCAGCAAAAACAAATGAGAAATGATCGGTGCTCCCCTACAAATATGAATACCAGAAATCTTCCCACAAATGACCCTAGAAGATATAAGATTTGAGAAGACTTCGGCACACAAAATGAAGAGGTAGGGAGAAAGGGGATCACCCTGCTAGAAACCATGATGAGGAACCAGTTTTGACACACCCCATAATTAACGAGACCTATCTATGGCAAAAGCCCATTTTTAAAAGAGTCTTTTCAAGGAAAGACCATTCCACACGGTCATAAGTTTTGCTCATATCCAGTTTCAAAGAACACCAACCTTTTTTTACCACTTCTTTTGTTTAGAAGGAAATGAGCAATTTTATAGGCAAGCAAAGAATTATCATAAATAAGCCTATCAAGAACAAAAGCACTTTGGTGTTCGGAAATAAGGTTGAGAAGGATAGCTTTAAGCCGATTTGATAAAACTTTAGCAATGATTTTATAAATGACGTTGCAAAGACTTATCAGCCTAAAATGCAAAAAATGTTTCAGATTTTTTATTTTAGGAATAAGCACAATATGAGTGGAATTAACATGGGAAAGATCAGAAGAGCCATTAAGATAAGAAAGAACAAAATTAGAAACAGATTGACCCACAATTTTTCAGTAAGTTTGAAAGAAAAGAGGAAGCATACCATCTGGTCCTTGGGGATTTGAGAGGATGCATATGAAAAAGAGCATCATGGAATTCCTTATTTGTGAACTAGCGAGTTAAAACCACATTTTGTTCATCCTTAACTATAGCAACAACACCCTGAAGAGCCTCGTCAATTTTGTCTGGATTTGAGGTAGTGAACAGGCTTGAAAAATAAGTTGAGATGATTTGTTCGATATCAGCTCGAGAAGTGTGCCAAATGCTAGATTCATCATTCAGGCTCTTGATGAAATTAGTCTTCCTTCTTTGTGACGCAGCAGGGTGAAAAAACTTTGTATTCTTATCCCCGTTCTTCAACCATAAATCTTTAGATTGTTGTTGCCATATCAGTTCCTCCTTTCTTAGAAGATCATCAATCACCTTTAGAGTTTTCCTCTCCTCCTCACTGTTGATGAAAGACAAATATAAGATTCTCCACATTTTAAGGAATTATGCAGCCTAGAGAGATGACGATGAATGTCACCAAAAGATTCTTTATTCCACTACATCAAGTGCTTTGAGAGAAGATCAATATTGCTGCAAAGATTTAAACTATGATCTAAATGCAGCAAATTCCAATAATTTTCAACAACTTCGGTACATTCTCGGAATGAACTCACATAGCCTCAAAACGAAACGTCCTGGGTCCCCTTCTCCATTCACAATTTAAAATCGTATCCAAAATGAAGATTGGAGCGTGATCAGATTTTGAAGAAAGCAGGTATCACACAGCTACTGATGGGAATAAATTCTGCCACTCTCGATTAGCTAGCCCTCTATATCTAATCTTTCTTCAATCAGATCTGATCCATGTTGTTTATTAGACTAAGTGAACTTGTACCCAGAGAAACCGAGATCCTACAAGCCATTAGAGTCAAGGGCATTTCTAAATAGGTCCATCTGAGCCTGAGATATAGGAACACCAACGCTCTTCTCATGATGAAAAAGAACTTCGTTAAAGGCCCCCATGCATAGCCACAGATGGTCATTATGATGCCCAAGTCGAGATAGGAGATCCCAAGAGTGAGACCTGTTATGATTTTCAGGAGTACCATAGAAACCAGTCAATCGCCACGATTCCCCAACAATAACATCAATGTGATTCCTAGAAATACTTTGGAGGCCAATGTTCCACTCCTCTCTCCAAAGTAAAGGCAGACCACACGATTTGCCAATCGCATCAACAAAAATACCATTAGGAAATCCTAATTTGAACTTTAGAACCTCCAATCTTCTAGAACAAAGCTTGGTTTCCATCAGAAACACCACCTCGGGATCTTCCTTTCGCAAACGAAGGCGGAGAGCTTGAACTGTCTGGGGGTTCCCAAGCCCCGACAGTTTCAACATAATATTTTCATTGCTTTCAGCGAGGTTGCTGAGCAACCATCACCGATAAGAACACATCATCATCTTCAAGATCGATAATTGAGGTATTTCTGTGCCTTTTTTTCCAAGGTTTCGAGATTTCCACCCCACAGGAAGGATGTTTAGAGCTGGAATGGGTCGGGCTTAATATCATGGGTCTTGGGCTAGAAGCTATAGATCTTGGATTGATAGGGGAGGTAAGAGCCAACTTGGGTTTAGGGAGTGGGTTGGCTGCCAAATGTCAGTGTCAGGGTAAGATTTCGGGATCAAAATGGGCTCATTGTGGGCTTCAATAGTAGGTAAGTCAGAAGAAGAGGATGTTGAGTTCATAAGAGGTTGGGTCGAGGCCAGGCTAAAATCAATCAGGTTCGAAGGGGGCTTTTCTGGAATGGGGCTTTTTTTGATTTGGGATTGAATTTTCAATAATTTGAGTTTGGTTGGATGGGATAGTCGACTTCAGCTTTAGATGGGTCGGGTGTAAAAGGTGGGTATGGTTGGGTTTTACTTTGGTTGGGTCGGGGGAAGCGAAGGTTTTGTTGGGGCCTGCTGGGTATTATGATCCAAACACAAAATTGAATCGGCAAGTAGGTTTGGTTGGAGCCCGCTGGGTATTATGGTTGGGTCTTGCTTGGATTGGGTTGGGGAAAAAGTAGATTTGGTTGGGGCCTGCTGGGTATTATGGTCTGGACACAAGTTTGAGTCGGCAAGGATAAGGCAAGAAGGTGCTTTGGTTATTTTAAGAGAGGAAGATGGAGGGATTTCATGGGAAGTCTCCGGACTCAAGGAGAGGGAGGCGTTACTTCCTACTTTTTTGCAGCTAGGGTGTGTAGTGGATTGACATATAGCAATAGATGGAATATGGGTTTCTAAAAATGAAATATCCTCCTCATTAAACGAGGCATGATTGGGGGAGCGAATCGAGCTAGGATCATGCATACCCAAAGTGGGGGAAGGGGATTTGGAACTTTTCAGATTCATTGCTTCGAAACCAGTACCCGCTTTTGACGGGCTATCTAAGTCAACGCATTCACAGAATTCCATGAATCCCTGATTCCGTGTAACATTCCTCTTCTCCGATACACCTCCTATATCTAGGGGAGAAGCCTGCATGTTTTGATTAGGAAGCATCCTCTAAGCCAAACTTGCAGGAATACAGGGAGGATTTTGTGATCGCAACCACGAGCCATATTAGAAAATTTCCTATGAGTCACGACTGGACACGGGTGGAAAGAGGCACTCTTTGTGGGTATGCCCTATAACACCACAGAGATAGTAGAAATCAGGTAGTCATTCGTATTGGATTTGCAACCACTTCGTAGGCATATTAGGGAATTTGAAACGTATGCCCCGACTCAAAGGCCTCGTGATATCCATACAAATTTTTATTCGAAGGAAAGAACCCCAACATCTACCATTACCATCGGTGTCTACCCTCTCGAGAACACCCAAGCCATTAGCAATCTTGCCTGCCACCTGAAGATTCATAGCACCGAGGGGAGTCCCAGAATCCTAACCCAAAAATGTAAAACTTTGAAAATAATTTCATTAATCGACTTGTCCGGCGCTATTTCTGAAAGAACTATCAAGTTCCCATCAAAGATCCAAGGACCTTGCTTCCAAATGCGCTTGAGGTTTGAGAGATTAGGGAAAATAGAAAGGAAGATATTTTTCGTCATCTCTCTAACCCGAAGATCCTTACTCAGATTCCACATGCATCCCATAGTATTTTTGAAAGCTTCAAAGTTTATTTTTCCAGGGCAAAGAACTTTCCCCATGAGACATAAGCCAAGATGATCGTTGACCTCTTCCAAATCAGCCACAACTTCAACTTGTTTATTAGGAGTAAGGTATAGCTTTGAATGTAAATCTTCCATAACCGCATCAATAGAGTCTTCCATTGTCGGAGACAGAGAACAAAAGCATAGAAACCACAAGAAAGGGTAGAAGAGAAGAAGAAAGATGGGAGCTCTCACAAGAAAAGCATACAACCATGCTATCTACTCAAGAGTTCATTGGCTGACATATTATGATCTTTTAGTTGGACGGTGTGGATCATCATAAAAGTACACTCATTGTTGAATAACAGAAAGGGTACCTCTGTTGGCCCCTACAGGTTGGACTCATAATGCGGTTCAACTTGGTTGGACCTGACTATTGCCCTTTTTAACCAATTGGTTCTTGATTTTTATTATTGGAAAATTGAGTACAGGTACTTAGTGCTAATGAGTTTGAGCGGCACGCCGAGTGCTCTTCAGCACATCCAAACAATCACATCTTTTTGGAAAATAAGAAGTCGTTGAATGCCATGGTTCAGGAGCTAAAGGGAACTCCAACTGAGTTGTTGCCTGAAGCTATTCAAACTTTGTTGGGTGGTTCCCAAATCAATAAAAAGCGGTACGAGGTTACGAAAGGTTAGTGATTCTGATTATTAGTCTTTAATAACAAATGGTGATGGAGATCTTTCTGGGTTCTAAACTAATAAAATTGGTCCTGAGATCATGGTTTACGATTCGGTTACTTTTTTGAGATGTGTGTCACATGAAATTATTATTAATTTGACCGTATGATGAAAGGCCTGTGATCTCAAGATCTCTTGTATAAAAAATTGTCTTTTTTAGAAGATAAAGCATGCCTTTGTGTTACCTATAGATACTAAGTACTTTAGTTTCATGAAGTTTCTACTTAGAGAGCCACTATTGCTTCCAGCAATTTCAATGCATTGAGAGCTAATATTCTACTTTTTAGTAGTCAGTTCTACCATCTGCTGCTTCTGATAAACTACTTTTGTGCTGACAAAATAGTGTGTACTTGGAAAATCAAGGCACACAATTTTCCTCGGATATTTACAATGTTGCAATGAATGCTCTACAAGAAGCAATGCATAAAGTTGGTGCTGCGAAAAAGAATATTGTTACACAACTTGGGACTTTGGTTGGAGGGAGTAACCAGAAAGTACTGACTGTAGCTCTCTACGGCTGATTGTGTTCCTCCCAGATTGCCTATCAAAGTTCTAAATTTCTCCGACGATTGCTGAAACTGAAAGGCGTCTCATCTAGAGATAGAGGTGGCAGACAGCCGTCGGGATGAGGCTGAGGCGACAAGAATCCGTATCAAGCTGTAGGAGCTGGAGGCGAGATCTAGGCAGGTGAAAACAAAAGATTCCAAAGTTGTGAGGTTAGCCGAGATGAACAAGAGAAACATGGTGGAAAATTTCAAAAATGCTTCGGAGATAAAGCCAGTGAACACGAGCCTTAAAGCGGGCGAGGCGGGGTTGGGATAATGTCCAACACAGCAGTTCTTTTGTTCATAGGACTTCTCATGTAGAAATTAAATTTGCTTTCAAATGTACAAGCAGAAAAGGATTGATGTGTATTAAATTTGCTTTCAATTAAATTTGCATAAAAATTGTCGACGTAAATTTTTTTTTTTTTTTTTTTTTTTTTATTTCATAAAAAAATCACTGCCAAAAAATTTTCATAAAAAAATCGCTGCCAAATATATATATATATATATATATATATATATATATATATATATATTAAAATATATTTAAAGAAAAAAAAAATGTTGGAGACGGCTTTTGGCCATCTAGCTAAAAGCCGTCTCCAATAACAAGAGGTCACTCATTGGAGACGGCTTAAAGCCGTCTCTAATAAGTATTGGAAATGGCTAGATGACTTATTAGAGACGTCTCTAACATATCTTTGGAGATGGCCATATGCCGTCTCCAATAACCTTGACTATTAGGGACGGCTTCCATTTGGTCTCCAAAGACAATGGAGACGGGATTATTTGAGACTACATGGAAGCCGCCTCCAATACTATTGGAGACGACTTAGACACCTTTGGAGACGACTTAGACACCTTTGGAGACGGCCAAAAGCCGTCTCCAATAAACACATTTTTTGTAGTGAGAGAGAGAGTGACTTACGAAGAAGAGCGAAGAAAACTCTCACAAGGAGAGAGAGGCTTGTTAAAATTATAAAAAAAATATTTTGTTGAAGTCTATTAATAAGTATTAAGGATTGCACTTCATGAAAAAATCATGTTGCTGTTAAAATTTGCGATTTAATTGAAAGCTCATAAAAACTGACAATGTGCAAACTTTCTGATAAAACCTACCATTTTTGTTAGTTTGTCCACGGATCAAATAAGTTATTTAAACGCGACTTACTCGAAAAAAAAAGAGAGAGAATTACTCTTTAACAAACATGAAAACTTAACCGTTGGAGCACTACTCTATAGTTTATTGAAGTCAATATTGAATTTATGGTACACTTAGAACTGTCAAAGGCCTAGGCTAGAGTCGGGCCAAGATGAGCCTTCCCTATTCTTAGGTGGGCTGAGGCGCCGAGACGAGCTCAGCTTTCTCCGCGCTTCAGGCGTTTCAAGGTCCCGGGAGGGTTTTTCCCTATGAGATTCAACATTTGGTTCCTTGCCTTTAAACCCAGCTCAACCCATAGCATAAGCCCCAATACAATAGACTGTGTTTTTTGGGAAATTCAAAACAATAGATTTTAAAGCTCAATACATGGTTTTGATTAATCCGTGGTTTTGACAATTTTTGTCTTGATTAAAAAGTTTTAATTTTATGGCATATGCAAATTTTTTTTTGTGCCGACTTAATTTTGTGTGCAAATTTTTTGTAATGTGCAATCATCCAAGTAGGTCGTGTAGCCCAGAACAAAACTCCTGTACAAGTAATTCGCTCACTTTTATTAATTGTTGTTGTCTTATTTTTATTATTTTATATTTAATACCTCTTAACACAATCATATGACCTAATATGTTAGTTTTCATTCTATGTCATTACATAATCGGGCACTTTAAAAAAATAACCTTAAAAACAAACTTTTTTGCAAAAAAGTCTAAAAGGTTTTAAAAAAATAATGCATTCACAGTTTTTTGAAACTCAGAGATCCGTGAGATCTTAAATCCTCATTAAAGAAACAATATTTTCACGGATCACGGAACTTCAAAAATCCGTGTAAGCATTATCTTTTTAAAACATTTAAGTTTTGAAATTTTTTGCTAAAAAGTTTATTTTTTAAAATTGTTTTTCTAATTTTCCCTACATAATCATATGGCCTAGCTTGACCTTCATGCCTAAAATTTAGTTCGGAAACCCAATGGTTATGAAATGGGCGAGATTCAACGACAGGGTTAAACTGAGCTGCCGGAGGCCGGGTTCGGATCTTGGCTTCTTGACTCAAACCTGAACTCGAACCCGACATAGCCTAACTTGACTCTCTGTCACATATCAGAAACCAATTGGCCCAACTTGATCCGAGTTTGCAAATCTAGATGAGATTGGTATAGAGTTTTGGCCCAAAAAATAATACGATCAGATTGGATATTGATTGTGATAGCGAGTAATTGGATTTACCTTGACTAAACCATTTGGAGGTTTACCTAACCTTAATTTTCTAAATAGCCAGCCGAGCCCATTGAGAGACTTTACCAACATAGTTTGTTGGCGGTCATGTGTCATAGTCATGTCCTTAACAACAATCAGTCTTTTGTTGTGTACGGACTTAACCTCTAGCTTAAAACACTCTTCTAAATGTCCGGCCCTATTGTCATGACCTAGAATTTTTACCCGATCTCGAGGGTCTAGAATTCCGTGTTATGACATCGCACACTTGCTAAGGCGATAAGCGGACATACACATAATTCTTATATCGATTTAGCATATGGATCAAGACATTTAATAGTATCATTTAAAAATAAATGGCTCAAGAAATCAACAGCGAAAAAACGTAGATGAGATTACTTAAGTGATAACTCCTAACCATGCATCTATAATCGAAAACAAGCAGAGATTTTACGTAGAATAAAACAGTCCCAACGCAAATTCCAAAAGTGGTACTGAAAAATAAAAGTAACTAATAGCAAGTTTCCCCTGAAAATAATAAAAACTATAACTAAAGAATCTCTCAATGCTCAAAATAGTCTGCCGGATCTATTCCCTCATCCAGATGGTAGCCGACGTCCTCACTCTCATAAGCCACATTAGGAACAGCAGCATCCCCATCCTTAGTGATGGAAAAATCCGAGTTCTCACCTGCAACTGTTAGTTTTGGGAAGGGGGGTGAGTTTACTCAGTCACGTAAACTCAGCAGGTTGCATAATCGATCCACCATAAAATACCCAGGTGATCGTGTGTGCAATTGCTTGAGTTGCAGTGCATTTTGAAATAAATTAAACAGCTATAAATGATTACAAAAGTATCTAAGATCTCATAATCTATCATATCGAAACTGGAAAATATAGCATAAAAAAAAAAGCTATATCATAGAATGAAAAGACCTGACATAAAATGAAATGAATATGATGCATCAAGTTCTAATCTCTTTTGGTATCTACTTTGTCAACTTATCCTACGTGGCATATCTTAAAACTTAATATTGCTTCATACGCCTACACAACGTACTTCGCATTTTACTTAATTTACGTATACGACCTGTGCCAGGGTCGCTGCTCGAGCCTATCACGCGAGGTCCACGTGTAGATAATCACCTAACCTCCATATCATAACATATACCATCATCCAGCCCGATGAGGCTGCATGCTTTTAAATCAGTGTTCCCTTACGTTCGGGACAATGTCGTAGCGTATTGTCCTTAAGACCCGTCTTGGCTGCAGACGTTGGATCTTGCGGTGGCACGCAAGACATGGTATGTGTAGAAACTTAATTTGTATTTTACTGACCTTCACAACATAATTTATCCGTATTCGTAACTTACCTTATCTTACATATCATTCCTTAAAACTTAATTTGAAGTGAGCCACAGTGCGATAAAATTCACAAAATCACGCTTTCCAAGGGACGGGTTCCGTAGTAACCTGGATGCACTTCGTGTGGCAGCCCATACTCCCATAGAGGTGTTGCATCCATACATGGATGCCTACATTTCAAGTTTCACGTGACCGTGACGGGAACCCCACCATGACGAAGGCTTAAAAGTCGTGTGATATAGCTTATTCCTTTTTAATTATGCATATGCCCTATCGTGATTTTTCTATATGGTGCATGCCATATGATGAAAGGACTAACTTGGCTAAAAGAAACTATTTCATACACCTTACATACTTGTGAATATAAAATAATAATTAAAATTTAAAAAGAACAGATATTTCATACATGAATTTTGGAGAAACCTTCATGGGTCGTTAAATTGCTTAGAGATTGATCGGGCCCATGGTTCTTAAACTTTTCTAAGTGGTCAGTGTGTCGAGGCCTTTTTCTAGTTTTGACCCAAGAGTGAATCAAAGAGACGGGTCAAATAATCCCCTTAGTTATACACGGGTTCATATCCCTTATCAAATATTCCAAACTTGCGGGTCTCAAAACACGTCCTCAAAATTTTAGTGGCACTTATCTAATCCATTAGATTATATTGTGTTACTGTCGAGATCGTTTTGAAGTTGGTCCTATGGGCCACTTGGGCCTTGATTATCAAAAATTAAGGGTCAAAGGTAACCCGTGTATTATTCCATGTGACACCTAAGGCTAAAATAAGAAGGCATGAATTTTGAGCCATCTATCCTCTAATCTGAACCATTTGATGGTTAAACAATAAAATTTTACCTAAGATTGGTTCTTTGTCCCGATCCTGATTCGATCTCTAGCATACTAGATCTTCCAGTCAACGTTTTACAAGATCTAGCAGTCAAGTGCACACTTAGTGTACCTACCATGTGGCGATCAGATTGAACAGATCTGAACCATAAGATATTTAAGAAAGATAATTCTAAGGTATTAGGTCTTTGGGCCCAATTTATTTTGACTTCTAAGGTCTCAAATCTAAGGGTCAAAACCTTCATGTTCACTGATATCCAAATAGCCTTTTAATTTTTTTGATTTGTGGGCCAAATTCTTGAGTTCTGAACCGTTAGATGTCTCGAGGATTTCAATTAGTAGAGATGATCCATCTCTGCTCTATTTCTTGGGTTGAGCCTACAAGGTCCAACTAGAATCTATTTTATTTAAATCTAGTGGTGCCAATTAATGGTTGCACCAAGTTAACCATATCAGGTAAATTCTCCAAAGCGCCCAACTACACAGGTTGGCACGGCAAGCTATCACCGGTAACGCCGGCATTTGGTCGGGCCGATCCCCGAAATTCATTTCATTCCGCCCCGAAACATCATATATATATATATATATATATATATATATATATATATATATATATATATTTAACCCAACATGTGGCCCCCAGGGAGCTTCTCTCCCAAAAAAAAAAAAAATAATAATAATAAATAAAATTACAAACGTATATATATACATATATATAACAGTGAGGTTTGAGAGAGGGGCGGTTGGGACTTGGGTTTTCTCTCTCTCTCTCTCTCTAGATTTTCTGATGGATCTCTCCATCTTTCTCTCTCTAAAATTATCGGTTAGAGGTTGGGCCTCTTTCTTGGACACCTTGAGTTTCTCTCATTACAATCATGGGTCTCTCTATCCAAACATTGGGTTTCTCTCTCTCTCTCTCTCTAGAATTCAGTGTTATACAGATATCTATCTTATTTGTATACAAGCAATTTTGAGTACGATTAGTAGTTTTTGATGCTAGGATGTTTGAGCATGGTGGAAGGAGAATCCACAGGAGGAATTGAACCTGTTGCTTAGCACAAACACCAGTTCTTATACATATTTTTGTTTATTTACTCTTCTCTCTTTGGGTCTTAAATTTCTCCCGTTTCTCTCCTCTGATTTCTCTCTCTAAATCTTATTGGAGAAAAGAATGGGTCACCTCTCAATTCTCTCTCTAAATCTCTAGTTTAGCCGTCTTAGGTTCGTTCTTCATTATTTGTAACATAGCTTTGAGTTGGAGGAGGAGAAAGTTCCTATAGCTCTTTCTCTTTCTCTGCAACATTGCTATTGCAAAGACTTGCATGTAGAGATGGTGGGAAGTTGGGGATTTGATTTAGTGTGGTCCTATACACCACGTATATAATATATAGTATATATATATTATTAACTTTAGAGTACTTATATATCATAAATCTTTATTTATTTATTTATTTTTTATTATTATTTTCCTCTTCTTCAACTACACAGAGTTTCATTAATGGAGAAAAAAAAAAAAAAAAGTAAAATCTGTTATATATATATATTTTTTCTTCGTGGTTGATCAACCATTAATGGAGCTTCATATACAAGATGCATTTTTCAAATAAAAATAAAAGAAAAACTAAATATTTTAAGATCGATCGAGGGGCACCCACCTATCGGAGCGTGCACGGGTTGATTTCGGTCGATTCGGCGACACAACGCTCGGCGCGTCGTTTCGGCGGTGCGGGAGATGCAGCGGCAGCCCACGCGTCGATTCGACGATGTGGTTTCGGTAGTGATTCGGCGGGTGCTTGATTAAACGCGATAGGAAGAAGAGTCGGTTGCGTTCTTGCAGAGAGGAAGAGATGAAAGAAATGGATGAAGGCTGAAAGGGGGCTAGGGATTTTGGAATTTATAGATACGAGGTGAAGGTTTCCATTGCGCAATGATCGCCGAGAAGGAAAGAGTCCAAAGACTCCAAATTTCCTTTTGAAATTAGAGGATCGTGGGAAAAAATTGGTAGGTTTTTGTTTCCTAAAAAAATACACTAGATTTGCTAGCTGGTAGACCGGTCTAAATATAATTGTGAAATTTCTTAAATATGAGTGAGTTGGGTTTGAGTGTAGAGCAGTCATATGGGGCTCGGGGCTCCACAGTACTTAAAGCCATCGAATGACCCTCCTTTGATCCGGGTCATAACACCTATGTTTCTATAAACATGGTGGAAGAACGGCTCATGTAGAGAATGTGGTGACCATATTATTAAATTTCGGCCGATATCGATATGTATCAATTTTTCTTTTATGGACCCATACCGATATCAATATTGATACCGAATTTGACGCCTTGGTGCTAACCTCTACTCAGCTGTGCAGTGAGTGGCATCGAGTTATTAGCAAACTCCAAAGAGCATATGTTTATCGCTCCATGTATGAATGTCCACATGGCTGCACGTCTAAGAAGACTCAGCGTCCACAATGAGCCGTCGATACGAATTTGTCTTATAATGAGCAAACAAAATGGAGGGTCCGTGTAATTGTGAGCTCACCTCATATGCTTCGGCGGACTCGTATTGACTGTTTTAAATCAGATGATAAAGATTATTTTTCATCCTAATCTTTTACACAATGAATCTTAAGATCATAGGCGTATCATCCGATAACAGTCAATTTTTTATTCCACAAGGTACCCAAAAAGTGACACTACAAAAAATAAGACTATCAGTCCTGTCGCTATAAAAAGCTGCCGCTATTATTTTTGTAACGGCAGTTTTTTGTAGCGATAGGACTAATAGCGGCAGTTTTTTATTAAAAAAAATTGCCGCTAATAGTCTTATTTTTTGTAGTGTCATCATAAAATTATGTGGCATACATAACGATTAAACATGATTTGAGGGTCACTTTTTGAGATTTGTCCTTTGTGAGATCACAAATTGATACTCTGATGGTGTCCATGATCTCAAAGTCAATCGTGAGGAAGATTGGGATGAAAAATGATCTCTATCATTTAATTCAAAGCAGTCAATGCATTCCAATTGGAGGAGATTGGGTAAAGTTAAGCTTGACAAATTGTAAATAATTGTACCCAAAATAAATACACCTGACCCTACTGACCGCCATTTAAACATCGAAATAGTGTTTAAATGATCTTACACCATCAATGGTTTAAGACGTGGGTCACTACAAAAAATAAGGCTATTAGTGGCAGCCATAAACTATCGCTATTAACAAAAAACCTATTAAGAATATTAGTGGCAATTTTTTACAATTTTTGGCTGCAAAAAACTGCCACTAATAGTCTTATTTTTTGTAGTGGGTGATTCATACCGTCAAAGCGACAGATTATAGATAAAGTGTAGCAAACCCAAAAATGGTGTTTTAGGGAGATTTAAACCATCCGATCTGTAGACTATTGCTTTTAGTTTTAATGGTTGATATTAAAGTTCATCAATTGGATGATTCACATCTACTTGTAGGCATGTTTCTTTGGGCTGCGAGATGGTCCAATGAAATATTGCAACTTGGACAATTTAGATTGATCCCAGATGTGCGCCATATGGGATAATGATAAATCATACTTCAACTTGATAAATCATACTTCAACTGTGTGAGACAGATAGTCTAATTTTAATGGTACAAGATCATTTAAATATCATTTTGGTGCTTAAATCATGGTTTCAAATATCGGAATCGGTCACCGGATCGGTCAGCTCAAAATCGATCTGGATTGGCGGATTGTATATTTGAGGGTGAAAATAAAAATAGGTCAACATTTTTTAGTGTAAGTTGCCAAATAAGTTGTTTAAATCAATCGCCAATGGTTCCAATTTAATGTATGAGAGTCCATTGGCCTTACATTTAGACAAATTTCAGAATCACCTAGAGAATCACCTACAAACATAATTATTTGAAACATTTAGATAATCGGGCTCTCAAGATAATTTTGTAAATCTTCTTCATCTCGTTTTTCTATGAAACTTGGCAATAAGAAGTCTATGCAAAGGGAAGGAGACGTCTTAGAAGATGGCATTAGGTTGGGGCTTTAGAATATTTGAATTACTTTCTTTTTTTACTTTAAAATTAGGGGACGACTCTCCTAATCGTCGTTTAAGCACCAAAATGGTGCTTCAATGATCATATATCATTGATAAGGGATGTGGGTAATCCACTCCGTCAAAGTGATATATTATAAGTTGAAAGGCAGTGGGCTCAAAAATCAGATTTTTTAAGAGATTTAAACCATCCGATCTAGGCACTCTAAGACTAGCCATTGTGTTTAGTTTTAATGGCTGATATTCAAATTTGCCAATCGGATTTTTCAGGTCCACTTGTGGACATGATTCTTTGGCTACAACATTTCTCAATTAATAATTGCTGCTTGGACAATTTAGATTGATCATAAATCTATGCAACATGTCATAATAGTAAATCACATTTCAATGGTGTGAGATCAAAATTTTTATTTTCATAGTGGTAGATTGTTAAACACCACTTGGTGTTTAAAGGTCGGTCAGGATGTGACGGGGCCAATACTCGAGCTTGCGGCATGGTGCGTGTGGCACGACATGTGGTGCCAGGAGGGCACGTGACATGGGGCCAAGTGGGCCTAACGAAGTGGTCGCGCTGCGAGGACGCGACACGGTCGCATGGGGTAGAACGCGGAGCGTCACGGACGCAACATAGCCAAGATGGGCTAGCGATGCATGAGGCGTTGTGGTATGTCAAACAAAGGGGTTTGAGATTCTCCTGTCATTCTGGCTGAATGACTGTTTTACCCTTATATAGGGGAATGGAGCTAGAGAGCTATTCCCCCGCATACGGGGCCTTGCGTTGCCAGAGGGGGCGCAAGTGTCTCCTAGGCCTGAAAGGGTGAGCCTATGACGTCGACGCAGCGATGACGTGTGGAACCCGGGTGAGGTTGATGTATGGTCCCGGACTACGCGTCGCAGTGCATACTGCTGGGCAACCTTGCGTGAGAATACCAAGGGGTTGCGTGGGACTCAGTGGAGCACGCGAGCGCGAGGCAAAAGGCTGTGGGCTTGGTTCGGCAGGTGAGCGAGACATGGTGGCATGGGAAGCTGCATGCCAAGACTGTTGCGAGCGAGGTACTAGTGCAGTGCACAAGGTGAAACTTGAGCAGGCCAAGTTAGCGCAGCGGTGCAAGTGGCGTGTCGTAAGGGACACGATGAGCTGAATGGTAGGCCGTGAAACAGAGGCAACCATGTTGGGAGGAGTTCCCGTCCTCTAGGCGGGTGGTATCAGAGCTGATGTGCAGATGAATTGGCTTCGTTGCACGCGGTAGCGAAGCACCGCGCGGGTTAAAAGCGCGTCGAAAGAAGCCCTCGCGACAGTTGATATCAGAAGTAGGCTGACCTAGCGAAGTGTGCGTTAGGTGCCGCACGGGACTGAGGTTGCGGAAGTGCGACCCCGTGACAAGGAGCTGTTATCCCTTAAAATTTATATCTATTATAAATCTTACCATATTATTTCGGTATGCATACTCTTTGTATCGGTGGATCAACAATCCAACTTAAATATCGCTTGGAATTGGCCGAAGCGATCCAACCGATCTTTTGCCAATACCCTCGTAAAAATGATACACTACAAAAAATAAGATTATTAGCGGCAGCCAAAAACTGCCGCTAATACCCTTGCCTCTAATAGTCTTAATAATATTTTTGTTAATAGCGGTAGTTTTTGGCAGCCAAAAACTGCCGCTAATAATCTTATTTTTTGTAATGATATGACCTACGGAATTTGTATCGTTTGAGCCAAAACCGATTTGAATCGGGCCATCCGGATCGGGATTGGCCAATATTCAAACTATAGTTTAAATGTTGGTGAGAGCCATGATCTCAAAATAAATTCAGGAGCAAGGATCAAAATTTCGGCCGAAATGATCGAAATTTCGGTCAATTTTGTATGGGATTGAAAATTTTGGCCAAAATTTCGGTTTCAATCCCCTCCAAAATCGAAACGCAACCCGAAATTTTGATCCTTGTTCCGCAGAACTGAGAACATGAGGGTCCACTCTTTTGTCTCTCTATTTGCCCATTTATTAAGAAGAGCATCCAAGACAAGGGGAAGCCGGTGCAGCGTCTTTAGTTAACATCGAAACACCAAATTGAATAAGCGGCCGGTCTCTTCCAACTTAAGAACCTGTGAGGCCAATGACTGCGACGAGACCAATAGAAGCCGGGTCACTCGTTAGAATCATAAAATGCTAAAAATAATGAAAGAGAGAGAGAGAGAGAGAGAGAGATAGAGAGAGAGAGATGGCAGGTTCTAAGGCATTGCCAATAACAGCCCTTGTTCCGAGGTTTCTAGTTGTGGCATTGCTTGCTGCTTCTATCTTCATTCTTGGTACAGACAAGATTAAATTTGACGATGGGAGTAAAGCCAGTTTCAAGGACATCAGAGCCTATAGATAAAATTATACTTTTTATCTTTGTTTTTTTTATAATGGATTTGTTGTCATTTATGGTGTTCAGTGATAATTAAATACACTTTCAAAGGCGTATAGACTTATTGTCATTTATGGTGTCCATTGATAAATACACTTTCTAAGGCGCAAGATGTGAGCAATCAAAGCCATCATAGTGATAGCGGATATCACTCACTAGTGAATTTGAACTATCCTATATATACACTCCACTGTGCATATTTGTTAAGGGAACCATTATTTGCACAAAGTTGGCCCAAGAATACAACTTAAAGAAACTTTGATATTTTATTTTGGGGACTTATGTTATATGTGGAAACAGTGCTCATTTGAAAGCTAGGATCTAAAAAAATTTGGTGCAAAAGATTACCATGAAATATGATCTCTATCATAAGATTCAAAGAAGTCAACCGTTGAATCAAATGCTGGCCTTTGACTCTATTGAATCATATGACGGAGATCGTTTTTGGTGCTAATCTTTTGCATTGGATATCCTTATTTCGTCATGGCCTTCTGATAAGACAATTTATATGATATTTTCACAAGACACAAGTCCCCAAAATTCTCCGTCATTCTTTAAATTGTGTGCAAGGGCTAGTTTTCAATACAAAAAATAAGGTTATTAGCAGCAATTTTTTGTTAAAAAACTGCTGCTATTAGTCCTGTCACTACTAAAAATTGCCGCTATTAGTCTTGCCACTACCAAAAATTGCCTTAACAGCAAGTGCCGCTAAAACACCTTATTTTTATAGTGATTGCGTGTGCAAGTAATTACTCCTATTTTTTAATTTTCTATTTTAAGCCCATCCATCATATGATTCCAGTTCTCTAATTAGCATATTCTTTGGCTAAGTGCCAACAATAGACTACCATTTAAACCATTTAGATTGATGGCGGATGTGGCGCATGTGACCGAACATTAAAGCCTATTTTACTAATGTTATAGGGTCTAAATATTGGTCACACCCATTATTTGATGGGCACCTTTAAAGGCGCCCACATCCTAGACCTCTTGAAAATCATTGATTCCTTTGAAGCAGATTATGGGGATCGTTTTGCACCCCGACCCCCAACACAATAGATCTTGAGATTGTGGTGCACCTATCAGATGATCATTTTTTGATTCTGTGTCACAGATCCCCAAAAAATGGTCCTAGAATCATATGACATGCATCACACTCAAACGTGATTTTATACGTGGATTCACAAATTGGCGGTCTGATAGGTGCGCCATGATTTCAAGATCTATATTGTGAAAGATCGGGGTAAAAAGTGATCTCCATCATCTGATTCAAAGGAATGAATGGTATTCATGAGTTTGAGACGTAGGTGCTTTCAGAGAACGGGTGGGGTGCCTTTAGAGGTACCCTTGTGGCATTTTGTTTTGAAGTAAAATGGCACACTAAAACTCTTGAATTTTGTATTCTTGGGTGCACTGGCTAGTTTCACCCTAACCAAATTGGTCTAACCTTTAGATGTACGATGAGATTTGGAGGCTTGAAATCAGTAAAAGTTCGAATAAATCTATCAAGTGTTGAACTTAAGTCAAAAAGATTTTTCTTTGGATATATAACTTAGGGCCTGTTTGGATAAAAACACGAGAAATGTAAGAAAGTAAAATAATATTTCTACATTTCCTCATGAATATTTGAGTTATAGAAAATCATGGGATTCCTTTATTTTCCTTTATTTTTCGTTGTTTGGATAACCACATTGCTTGCCAAAAAAACGCAGGATTAAGGAAATCTTGTGTTTAGATACATATGCAGGAAATTTTAGGAAAATAACATATCCTAACAAAAAAAGGCCATATTATCACAAAAGACCATCCAAACTAAAAAGCAACTATAATATCATAAAAATGATCATCCACAAGAATGATCCACAAAAATGACCATCCACATAAATGACTACTGATCATGGGTGTGGGTCTACCGCCAGATGATCAAATTTTGATTCCACGTGGAGATCATGGGCGTACCATGAGAAGGGTTCTGGGATCACTTTTGGGATGTGTTCCACTTTAAATTAATATCTAGCCGTCTGATAGGTGAGCCATGATCTAAAGATCAATTCAATGAAATATTAGAGGAAAAATGATTCCCAAGTGTCTATTCAAGGCAGTCAATGGTGTTAAAGGTCGAAACCACAGGTTGGAGATATTAATTTTCGATTGATAATACATGTATACAAGTAACATAAAATAATTGAACGTCTCGCTATCGCCGCGAATACCATTTCAAACCCTCAGATCTTTGACACAATAGATTTTGAGATTATAATCACATTCATTTTTAGGAATGTGTACATGTGAAATCAAAATCTGATTGCTTGATGGAAGTCTCATGATTTGAAGGTCTAATATGTCGAAGATTGAGCTGGAATATAATATCTATTATTTGATTAAAAAAGTTCACTATTTACAGATACCCTATTGCTTGTAGATAAGGATGATGAGAACATTTGCGATAATCATAGAATCTATAAGGATGCTTTCACTTACAACTTACCATTCTTTCTTCTCAACTCGAACTTCACATGCTTAAACTGTTTGACTATTTGAAATCACATGATGAAGATTGTTTTTGGCCCCAATCTTCAATACAAATGATCTTGAGATCATGGAGTTACTATCAGACGACCAAGTTTTGATTCTGTATGACACACATCCCAAAAATTACACGATCACGGTGTGTAACAAAAGTGATTTTTAGATCACTTTTTGAGATATGTATCAAGTGGAATAAAAAACTGATTATTTGATCATGATATACCCATAAGCACGAGATCCATTATATAGAAGATTAAGGTGAAGAAGAATCATCATCATCCGATTCAAAGCAATCAACGATTCAAATCAGTCAATGATTTTCGTTCGTAAAAAAATTGTGTGGTATTACTAATACACGGGTGAAAAGAGCCGTACCTTTATCTTTTTCTTCTCCATTCGTTCTGTCATCTTTCTGTCTCAGGCAAATTGACATACCGAGAGATACCCTCAAACTCTTCACTTGGATATGAGTGACAAATTTATGTTTTGTATTTTGACCCTTAAGTCACTTCCAAATAATAAAAAATCACGAAAAATAAAATTCGAGTCTAAGTATTCCTCTGTGTCTCATATCCAAAGAGGCCCTTAAATCTAAGCCTCAATCCTGATGACCCAACTTCTCACTTGTCTTGTGCCTTTCTAACAAGTCTTAATGGGTTTCCAATTGAATTGTAGAGGGGGTGAGAATCGATCTTTAAACTCTTGTCCTCTGCTCCATTCATGAGATTGATTCTCATCTTTTGAATCAGTTCCGAGAATGGGAGAATAGGATTCCAAAAAACCAAGACCCTAGGATTCTCAGTTACCATCTATTTGGTAAAGAAACTGAATATAATTGTTTTTCTTATTGATCTGCGAATAGTAAACGTTGGTGTACTTTACAAAAGTACTATTTAAAAGGGTCATCTAATGAGTTATTATATTGCAGATACGTGATTGCGGCAAGTATCGTCGGATTTTCTATGCGCTACTGCTAATTCCTTTTGCAATTTACTTTGTTTGCACGGAAAAGCGGTTGATGCGTGGCGAGTTTTTACCCGAGTTTGACTTTTATGGAGACAAAGTCATTTACCCATATAGTTACATATCATAAGAGAACTCAATCTTCTATTTAAAGTAACTCGATCGTGACTACTCAATCATAATACATTTATCATCCCACTCGATCATTAATGCCACCCGATGATTAAATGACCGAGTCTAACAATTTGTCAACCATAGAACATACCTATAGCCTGTGAACCGAGCCCGTCATATGGCTCTTTCATCCCAATCAATTGTTGCCAAACAAATGAACAATCATCACTAATTAAAGTCGTACAAAAAAAATCACACATGAGTGCCACATTTCTTCTCAACATTAGATGACAATTAGGGTTCCTTAGTTATGTGAACGTAAATGTAAGATCTAAAATATCATACACACTTCCTAGCTAGCATGTTCCTTATATAATAATTGACTTTAATAATCATTAAAACACAGGTCACACATAATGCAAATAGGTTTTAGGGACGTCACATGATAGGGAGAGACTAAAGGTCAAACTAGGTTTATTGCCACCTCCATACATATGAATGTAAACCCCATTCCACGGGTTGTCTCTTTATAAGAAGATGATCCTCATAACAAAATTTTCAAAAATATTCTCTTTCGCATATCATTGAATTTTTCATATACCATGCGGCATGCAAGTGAAAGGTGAATGATGTTATAGTTTGAATAATTTTTACACACGTCACGTCACATGACACTACTTAAAATTTCAAAATGTTTTAAATTTGAATATAACCGACTCAACGATTATTCTCTTAACTCTTCAAGTATAATTGCAACCACCCGTCTTTAGACACTACTCAAAATTTCAAAATGTTTTAAATTTGAATATAGCCGACTCAACGATTATTCTCTTAACTCTTCAAGTATAATTGCAGCCACCCGTCTTTAGATACTTACATAATAAATAGAGGTTATAATTTTCAAAAACTAAATCACTTAGATTGTCATACGAACTTTAAAAAAAATCTTATCTGATATAAGAAAAAATTTATCATTCGTTCATAATGATGTACGTGCTTTTGCTATCTTTATCTGCACTTTTAAATATTGCTTTATCTCATGTTTTAAAAAAACATGCGTGAAAATAATGTGACACTTGGGTTCGCCTCTTGAGCATATGAAGTGCGTCACTTGGAAGGAAGAATCGTGCGGTCCACCATTGCCGACCAAAGCACCCTCAAGCGATGGATTTCCCTTGACCAAAATTTTTAAAGCACAACGCACCACGTGCAAAATTGTAAAATATTGGTTTAAAAATGTTAGAAAAAAATGTGTAATGTTGACCTGAAATAATACAAGGAACCGGTCAGAGGCACAAGAAATATCGCTGTCTTTAAACCAATATTTACCCTCACGAGTTCGACAAAGTTGTCACCAACAGGCAGGGGCAGAGCCAAGATTTCTTCATAGGGTGGTTATCTAATCAAATAATGTTGAAAAATTATATAAATTTTTTTTTTCCTAAACAAACGCTAAAAATATATATATTTGTAAAAAAAGGGCATTAAAAATATATAAAAAAATAAAAGTAAAGCATATCATCTACTTACAAAAAATGTACCTTTCATAGATCATTGTTAATCAGAACAAGCAAATCATGTGATGCATCGTCTTCTTTAGAAATAACTCATAAATATTATATAATAAACATGCTGTCAGACTATACTTAAAATCTCATAATTACTTAATTAAAACCTAAAAATTCAAAGATTTAATTATAACAATAATTCAATAAGAAAATCACAACAGAAAATAATAATAATAATAATAATAATTAATAAAAAAAAAATATCTGCTTGTTCTTATGAGCCAAATTTCAAATCTGCGAAGATGCCAACACAAAATCTCCAATCTCGTGTAGTCAGAGAAATTAGAATGCGGAAAGAATCTCAAGAGAGAGACTGAGAGGGAGAGAGAGAGAGAGTGCGGAGATAGAGATTAGATCTAGAGAGAATAGAGAGAGATAGAGAGAGAGAGAGCGTGTGGAGAAAATCCCAAGAGAGAGAGAACGTGTGGAGAAAGTCCCAAGAGAGAGAGAGAGAGAGAGAGAGAGAGATAACGTGTGGAGAAAATCTCAAGAGAGAGAGAGAGCGTGTGGAAAAAATCCCGAGAGAGAGAGAGAGAGACGTGTGGAGAAAATCAAGAGAGAGAGAGAGTGAGGAGAATAGATAGGGATTAGAGAGAATGAGAGAGAGAAGCTAGAGATATGAGAGATTTTAATTTCTAAAAATTTTAAAAAGATAATATGTGACTATGTGTGAGAGAGAATGAGAGAGAGAGAAAATCTCAAGAGAGAAACGTGTGGAGAAAATTTCAAGAGAGAGAGAGAGTGAGGAGAATAGATAGGGATTAGAGAGAATGAGAGAGAATCTAGAGATATGAGAGATTTTAGTTTCAAAAAATTAAAAAAAGATAATATGTGACACATTAAAAAATTTATTTCAAGTTTTAAAATAAATTGGGTGATCAATATAATTTTAGATGGATAAGCATCCACTAATATAAATTAGGATATTTAAGAGTTAATAAAGAACTTTTACTAAATTTGGGTGCTCTCTCTGATAGATATTTCTCTCTCGTTAATTATTAGTCTCTTTAAATTTCTACAGCCCTCAATAATTTTGTAGGTGAAAAGCAGAGGTTCCCTTTGAGTATCTGTCATGAGAGTCTAATATAGCATAGATTTCAAAGCTGAACAAAATTATTTGCCGAAACAAATGAAAAATAAATAAATAAACATCATGGGACCCCTGCTAAAAGGTGCACAATATGGTGATATTGTGTTTTAACTAGAGACTAACATTATAATTTTTGTGGTTGAACAGATTATTGCCTTCCTATTAGCTACAGCTGCTGGGGTTCGATTTGGAGTGATCATAGAGTTGAAGAAGCTTTTGGGTGATTTTATTGATGCCTTTGCTCAAGGTGGGGACTCTTTAATTGCATCAGACACCGAATCAAAGTTAGATAAGTTCTTTGACAAGGCTAACCTCGCCATGGGTCTCCTCTTCCTTGGATTCCTTTGCATGGCGGTTCTGTCTGTTATTTCATCCTTGATGAGAGCCACCACCACCAGCAGTAGGGGCTTCTTTTCTAGATAAGAGCTGAATTAGTGTTTATTATTGTTTTCAACCCGGCTATCTTTATTTACTCACTCTATGGTCCCATTCCATATAATGCAGTGTATTACTGTATTTCTCATTAGTCACTTTGTATTTCTTCCAACATTCACCAAAGTAAATAAATAGAAAGTTTTTGAACTTTTGTTATATCACTTGCAATTGAGGTTAATCTTCTGCTTAGTGTCTAAGACACAATTACTTAGTTCGTTGGTTCAGTCGGTTCGATTTCAGGTTTGAATTTCACAATTCGCTATTACCAAACAAACCCGATTTGCTAGAGGTGTGATGAGTTTTAAAATTATTTATGAATTTTGTAATATAAATTTATAATCTAATAAAAGAAATGAAAATGGCCACTTGATTAGCCATAAAATTGAAAACCGATAGTCTTGGATTCAAATCCTCTCTTTATAATCTTAAAATTTTGTTTTAAAACAGGAGTTAGATCAACCAATCAATTCGCTTCTCACGTCTGAATCAAATCGAGTTGAACTGCGAACTAATTCACAATTTATTAGGTGAATGACTGAATTTAGTAACATCTAAGATTGAAAAATGCCCTTTATATTCATGAAACAGAGTATGTAAATCCTACTAGAGCCTCATAACCTACAGGTTAGAATATAAGGGCATGGATCCCAACCTCTATAAAATTACATATAACAACTGTTCTCTAATCTCTATATCCAAATTTATGACAAATTATAACATGTGACTTTTAGAGCTCACTTTAAAACGAATGTGCTTTGACAAGGTTGTATACGATGATAATTGCTCTTGAACTGATGGAGGGATTAAGTCAGACTTGATGCTCGAAATCGATGCATTCGTTTTCCTTTCCTTGCTCCAAGGATGAGGACCAACACTAGCTCCTTTCAGTCTACTTTCTCGAGTCAAGGGTCACGTTTAACTTCGATGGCTGAGACAAGCCGTCGTTTTGATAAAATATGAATATATTGAATCGGATGCGTTGGAGGTTATAAACTATATTAATAAGGAGATCGTTGGGTTAACTTAGATAAGCTACGAAGGCTAGAGGAATGGTTTGATCAGATTACCTATTCGCATATTTGGAGGGAGGCTAATAGTTGTGCAGATCTCTTCGCTAAGAGTGGTCTTAATATCGTGACGGTTGTTCAATGGAAAACAATTTCTAATGAAATATTATCGCTGCCTAGAAAGGGTTTACTTTTCACTCGCACACAGATGTAATTCTTGGTGGCTGCCTTGCACAATTTGGGGTGATGGAGATGCTGAAGCTCCCAATGTGCAGGCATTTTGCTTTTTCCAGATTCTAATTATGTAAATTCCCTCTGTTCTTATCAAAAGGGCAAGTACCCTCAAACCTCAACCTTACCGATAGAAACTTAAAAAATAAGCTTCATTTTATAAGTTATTGAGTGGTCAAGTGTGCATGCCTAGAAACAAAGTAGGTCATTCATTATGGAATATCGATGCTACACCACGCCAAAGGTGCTCGATGCAAATTGTTTTCGGATCAACGATGCCCCATTAATTACATCTTTAGTAGATTATGCCATAGAATTAGGTTCCTCTCATGTCTTTCAAAATTTTGAAGACCTTCCTGCTAAAGTTAGAAGATTTATGGAGGATTTTCTGGAACTTGCTAAGATTAGATTAGTTTAATTTTGGTCTGTAGATTAGTATTGTTTGGCCAACAAATCCTGGTTTGTTAAATAAACTTAAAAATGTTGCAAAGACAAAATAAGGCAAAGTTTACACTTTGTTATTACTTCATTAATTTCATATGTACAATCATGCTATATTTATAATATAATAAAGAGGATAGTTTGGGCAGTTTGTAGAAAGTGGGGCAGTTTGGGTAGTTCGCAGAAAATTGGGTAGTTTGGATAGTTTGTAGAAAGTGGGGCAAAATAGTTTTCTAATACCCCCCCTCAAGTTGGAGCGTGGAGATTCGAAACGCTCAACTTGTTAAGTAAAAATTAAAATTGATCACGGCCTAGTGCTTTGGTAAAAATGTCTGCTAGTTGATTGCGCGTATGCACGTAGGAGGTGATTAGAGTGCCTGAAATAATCTTTTCGTGAACTGAATGACAATCAATCTCGATGTATTTTGTGCGTTCGTGAAAGACTGGATTTGTGACAATGTGAAGTGCTGTTTGATTGTCACCAACTAGTTGCATAGGTTTTGGATGATAAACTCGGAGATCTTGAAGAAGTGCCTTTAACTAGACAAGTTCACAAGTAGCATTGGCCATAACTGTATATTCAGCCTCAGTGGAAGACCGAGAAACAATAGACTGTTTCTTGGATTTTCATGAAATTGGATTGCAACTGTGGTTGATGAAGTATCCTGTGATAGAGCGCCGTGTCATGGGACAACTTGCCCAATCAAAATCGACGTATGCGGGGAGATTGAAGGAACTATCGGATGGGAACATAATGCCTTGTCCTAGAAAAGACTTGAGATATTGGAGTACTCTAGTAGCTGCAGTATAATGTTTGACAAGGCTGACGCATGAATTGGCTAAGAAAAATCACAGAGTAAACCATGTCAGGCCTTGTAATAGTAAGGTAAATGAGTCGTCCAACTAGGCGATGATAAACTGTTGGATCAGGAAGAAATTCGCCATGTTCGTTAGTGAAACGGAGAAATGTAGTAGGTTGAGTTCTAAGACGACCACTGTTGGCGAGCATGTAAAGAGTATATTTTCGCTAGCTCAAAAAAATGCCTTTGGAGATCGCGCAACTTCAATTCCTAAAAATATTTTAGGAGACCCAAATCCTTGATGTGAAAATAGTTATTGAGAAAGATCTTTAGATCATTAATAGAAGTGGTGCAGTTGCTTGTCACGATGATATCATCGACATACACCAAGACGGCTTTGAGTGTAGAACACTTGTACCTTGTAAACAGAGAATAATTTGTAATTGGTTGAGAATAACCAATATCTTTGAGGGTAGTAGAAAATTTTACAAACCAGTTACGTGATGCTTGTTTGAGGCCATAGAGGGACTTGTGTAGGCGACAAATGCGATGCTCCCCCTGTCGAGAGAAATCAGGAGGAATTTGCATATAAACTTCTTCGTGCAGGTCCCCATGAAGGAAGGCGTTGTTAATATCTAGTTAGTGGAAAAACCAATTTCGAATGGATGCCACGGCTAAGAGGCAACACACAGTGACGAGTTTAGCAATAGGAGCAAAGGTTTCATGATAATCCAACCCTTCTTTTTTAGTGTAACATTTAGCAACTAAACGAGCCTTAAATTATTCTACAATTTCATCGGCCTGATATTTGACTTTGTATATCTATTTATAGCCAATGGGTTTCTTGCCTGGTAGCAATGGTTGTAAAGTCCATGTTTGATTTTATTATAATACATCTATCTCTACAGACATTACATCACGCCAATAATGATATTTAACGTGTGAAAAAGTTTGGGGTTCTTCATAGGAATGAATAACATATAAGAAAGCAATATAGTTAGAAGAAAAACGTGCATATGAGAGAGACGTAGAAATAGGGTAGGTAGTACCTGTAGATAGCCGTGCAATTGGTGAAGTATGAGAAGTCTTGTGAGGTAAAATAGGACAAATAAAATCTTTAAGGTGAGTTGGGTGTGTAATATTTCATTGAGATCGACATGGTTCAAGGTATTGTGGAGTGGATGTAATACCTAAATTAGGTTCATGGAGTTGGGTTGTAGGTGGATGAATATTATGAGCAATATCGGGAATGAGAAAAGTAAAAGGTTGATCTTCCAAACCAATAGTAGTATTCCCTTGATCATTAATTGGTAAAGAAAGGACAGTGGGGATGGATTCAGAGATGGACTTTGTTTGTGATTGGAAAGAGAATGTAGATTCAATGAATACATCACGAAATGTGAAAAGATGCCTAGTACTGTTAATGTTGTATTCTCGATAACCACGTTGACCAAAAGGATATCCGACAAATATGCACTGTGAGGCACGGGAAAAAAATTTATGGCTATGTACACTTAATGTGCGAGCATAATAAAGACACCCGAATGTGTGAAGGTGGTCAAAAGGAGGAGCAATTGAAAAGCATTTCATAAGGGGTCTTACCATTAAGGTTTGGTGTTGGAATTTGATTGATATGTTAAGTGGTAGTGAGTACACATTAATGGTAAGTTGGCTTGAAAACGTAAGGTTCGGGCTACTTCAAGGAGATATCGGTGTTTTCGCTCTGCCACCCCATTTTGTTGAGGGATTTCAACACAAGTTCGTTGATGAAGAATTCCACGTTCGTAGAAATTTTTTTGCATAGCAGTAGGAAGAGATTTCATGCCATTGTTGGTCCTTATTTGATGAATCGGGTGTTGAAATTGATTTTTAATCATTGTACAAAACTTTGTGAGAAATGAATATGTTTCGGATTTAAAGTGCATAAGATATATCTATGTATAATGTGAAAAATCATCTACAATAGTAAGAAAGTAGTGTGCACCAGTGAGGGATGCAGTAAGATATCCACCCCAAATATCATAATATATTAGATCAAAAGGACGACTACTACGATTATCACTTAAAGAAAAATGATTGATCGTTTGTTTAGAAATTTGACAAACATCACAATGAGAGTTAAAGTGAAAAATATCTTTCGAAGCAAACGGCAAATTAGATAGACAAGTAGTAGGGTGCCCAAGTCGCATGTGCCAGAGGTTGGAGTTTGGTCTTGTAACAGGCATGGCTGATGGTGTTGATATTGGTGGTTGGATGAAATGATAAAGACCATCCCTTACTTCACCCGCTCCAATTAGCTTCCTCGATGACAGGTCTTGAAAAATGCAAAATGTTGGAAAGAAAATAGTAGCACAGTTCAATTGTGGCGTTAGTTTGCAGAAAAATAGTAGGTTGAATTGAAATTAGAGTACACAAAGAAAGATTGACTGAAGCAACATGCGTGATTGATCGACTTACTATGTATTTTTAATTAAGTCTTAACCTATTGCAAGCGCACAATGGAAATTATAGAGCTAGTGATAGGATCGCTCTCACGAAGATAGATTATTAATACTTTAATTTAGTTTTATAAAAACTTATATTTATCTTTTAAGATTCCTAAACTACTGGAGAAATATGAATAAATTTTTAAAAAAAATCTAAAGTGCATAAAATAAATCTAAATTCTCCTTCTGATTGAGGTCGTCAATCCTAATCGTTAGCTATCGGATATTTACGAATTTAAACATTACCATTATACCATATCTCTAGTTTCGTAGCATTGGTCGTCAATCAAGTCTAAGATCTTATCAATAAAGATTTAATTTAATCAACAACTTCCTAAAATCTGGGCGTCAATCAAATCTCAGAAAACTGAAGATAAAAAAGTAAAAACTATTACACTAATCTGTAAATTCTAACCTGAGTCGTCAATTCAAATTAAAACTTCGAGATGTTTACAAAGCAAATAAATCTAAACTAGAAAACAAATAAATATATCTTTCACCCCTCAGCTGCAGTTGTCAATTGCTCCTGAGAAATTACAGATATCTACACTAATCTTCAGCACTCAATTGCAGTCGTCAATTGCTCTTGAGAAATCTCTGATATCTAAACTATTCTAACTAGTGTACACTACTTGATCGGAAGAAAATCCAATCTCAGGCATCAATTGATGCTGAAATTCTTCGATGTTTATTCCTACACCAAGCTCTCTTTTTATAGATCATAAGGAGTCGGTTTACAAAGACTTCTAATTATAATAAAAGAAACTACTAAAAATAAAATATTCATAATAAAACTCTAATTCCTAATTTTATCTTTCCTTGCTTTCTTTAGTTGATGCTCTTTTAGAGTGTTCTTTATTGAGCAGTGATGTATTTTAATTTTAACCCTTGCAAGTGCATAAGATCTATTGTAGAACTGCAAGAACATGGGTGTTGAACCCACAGGGAAACGTGAAATTTATCTAATTCTTTCAGAGACTTTAACACACCCAGGGAATTACCAAGGGAGAAATTCAATTTTACCACACAAATACCAAACAATTTTCAATGCAATAAAAGAAAACTAAGTAAACTAGGATGGAACAAATTATGATAAAGGAGAAAATTACCAGTTTATGAATTGATCAAGGAGTTAGCTAACCATCGATTCTTAACTTTTCTACCATTCAGTCTCACAAATTCAATTTAAGTCAAAACACCATCATTTATTAGGAAAACAAATGAATCGAGAAGAACGCAATTATGGATCCGACATACCTTATCTAAACACTATGACTCAGCCTATCATTGCGGTATGAGTCATGTGAAAAGAATAGCATATCTCAATGTCCTAAGTCACGACAATGATAATCAATCATTCCGCAGCCTAGATCGGCCTGCAAGAACAGATCTAGATGGAGTGCTTCTTTTACGATCGTTGATAACCACGATCAATGACTGTAAACGAAGACTCGAAAATATTCAATCACGCACACACTTATAACAGAACGATTCAATGACAAAACCATGAAATTGTAGAAACAATAATAAAACAGTTACTTATCTCCGGTTCGCTTCCCCCTTGAGCAAATTACTTTAGCCGCTCATCCTTGGTATACAAACCCGTTGTAGATCCGAAGATATCATATTACAATGCTCTTTTATTTCTCAAAATCTCCTTACAATGCTCTTGTTCTCACGATTATCAACGAGAATTAAAAATAAATCCTAATACAATCTACTGAGAAAAAGAAGAAAAAGCCAAGAAGAACCCTTAATGAATAATAACAATTAAAGAAGCCATCAAAATAATTAAAAGAAGGATCCCTTCCAATGAGTCGTGGCTTTCTTTATATAGGGTCGAGCAAACCCTATCTCTAATGGCCTCAATCGATTGAGAGTCAAATCTCAATCGATTGAGATTTGGTTCGGAGTAAGTGTAGTTGGACTTCTCTTCTCATGTCAATCGATTGACACTTATCCCTCAATCGATTGACATCCAGGGGTAGATTCTCCCTCTCTTGTTGGATGTTGAGCTGCTTCATGGATTTCGATGCTTCTTTTGACCTTTTTGTCCATAGTCCTTGTGCATCCTTTAATTACCCTCTTTTATGCTCTTCTACGATCCAACGGTCAGAAACACCTGTAATCATTAAAACCTCACAACAACCATCAGATGCTTTCATCAGACAGCTAAGTGTAGGGATTAAGGTGCGAAATGTAGTCACATTTCGGCACTGATCACACCCCCAAACCTTCACTTTGCTAGTCCTCGAGCAAAGAGAATGAAAAATATATTAAAGCAAATAAGACTAACATCCTAAAAATTAAATGCCACTTTCGTAGGGAACACGATTGCATTTAGCCTATGCAATAAGCCTTTAAACCCCTAAGTGATCCCTAGTGGAGGAGTTGTGTCTCCTGAAGGTTTCCAGCGAAGATGCCTACAAACTTCAAAGCTTATGAATTTCAGAATTTCTTAGTCATGCTCTTAGGTAGTTAAATGCTTATGGAAAATCCTTTAAACTGCTTCTTACCATGTTCAATTTATTAGTGCTCACTCGATTCATTGTTTTTCAGTGCTCATTATTTATGCCTAATAGTGTTATGCAATTACCACTACTAAAATTCTTTTATCTGAGAATGAATTTGAATTAGGAATCTCAAGATCACATGTCTAGACTCGATCCTTACCATGGGTATACACTCAGAATGAACTCACTTCGATGAATAGCTTTAATTTTCTCTCACATGTGATATGGAATTTAATACAAATTAGAAAAATCTCACATGTTATAATAAGAACGGTGTACCAAGGAATTTTAAGAGAAATCTCATTGGAGGAAGATATTTGTATCCTAAACATGCATATACCAAGCACCATAGACATTGCATAATCACTCTCCGCAAGGGCATTTACCACTCATAATTGGATCAAAAAGGTCTTTTCTAAGGTTGTAATGGGGCTCGGGTAAATGGTTAAGAAAGAAAGGGAAAGTTGGATTCAAATTCTCTGAGAAATCGAAACAAGAAACACACTTGCTTTTCTGATTTTTCCAACTTTCTTTTTCACAGTTTCTATGACCTTTTTCTGTTCATAAACACTTTTATTTTTCTTTTCTTTTTCTCATTGACATCACTTTAATATATTTCTTAATATTGAATTTTCTTTTTCTCTCCCTCTTTTTACGTTTTCCTGCCTTGTATTCCTTACAGATATAACTACCACAGCTCAATTTCCTTTATTGTTTTCTCAGAGATAATAGGGTAAGACTTTTTCACATTAGTATGGGGTGTGGCTAATATAACTTACAAGGAATAATTAAGGCAAAATCTTTTAATTGAGGCTCAAAGGGGGTGCAACAAGATAAATTCAATTTAAGGTGGAGCCTTTTGGGCACAAACGAGCCAATAATGGCCTTAGATCATTTCCATTTACAATGGTAACAATGCTTATCTGCCTCGAGTTTTTACACCATGATTTCTAGTGTAATGGTATAACACATGTGAAGCCAACAAATCAAAGATAGAGAATATGAGATTTCAACAATTTAATCAGGAAATTCAAAGATACTCCGAATTTATTTCAGCACTCATCAAAATGAGGACAACGTTTCAAAGCTCACTAGGTTTTGGTCTTTCTTTGTGATCTTAGGATTTCAAGTCATATACTTGTTTCTCAGATTTGGAATAAAAACAGAGTGATAGTACAAAACTTTTCAGGCATAGATCATTATTTGATTTTAAACTTTATGAGCACTCAAAAAAAACAATCATGGCATTATAATAATTTTTCAGGAATTCCCGATCATCACGATTAAAGAATATGCATAAAATTCGAGATTCATAAGTTTTAATGGTCATCAGTCGATCGATTGAGACAATGGTCTCAATCGATTGACTGATACAAATTTTCCAGGTAGGCTTATGGGCATCAGTCAATCGATTGAGACAGTAATGTCAATCGATTGACTGATAAACTTTAAAGATCCGAAAAAATAGCCTATTTAATATCAATCGAAAATACCCCCAAACCTGAAGGGAACAATGTCCTCATTGGCGTTGATGGATAGAAAGTAAGGGAGGCCTCCCCCCAAACCTGTTTAATACAATCGAGGACCATGAAAGCAGACCAAGTGAAAGTAAGGGAGGCCTCCCCCCAAACCTGTTTAATGCAATCGAGGACCATGAAAGCAGACCAAGTGAAAGGGTATTGTGATCAAAAATGCAAAACACAAATATATAACTAAACTAAACTTTATTTAAATTGAGCAAATTATGACAATGAGTGAAAATTTAAAGAAAAAGAAATTAAGCTAAACAAAATTAATAATAACTAAACTAGATCCTAAAAACAAATAACAATAAAAAAGACTCCTAAAAACTAGACCCTAAAACTGACAGTCCTAAGCCCTTCAATCATTCATGATGGATCTTCCCTCCTTCGGCTTTGGAAATGCGTAATTTCACATATCTTCCGAGATACCGCCTTCACGCGATGGTGGAATAAGTGCATGTGGTGGAGAAGATAGTGGGGTCGGAGATGGCAGCTCTAAATCAATCACGTCATGTGTTGCCAAATCGAACGGTGGTGGGGGTGTATGAAGGCGTGGACGTTTCCTAGCCGGTTCCATCAATTTCTTCAATGCCGAGCAGGTACGATACTTGATGGAAGCCATAGCGAAAGCTTGGGGGAAGGAATAAAAATTTGAGTCTGGGAACTAACCTAAACAGGCCTTTCAATAGAAAAAAATATCTAACAGCCGGACTACAATGAAAGTTCTAAATTAAGGACTCACATAGGGACTCAACTTTGAAGTTCGGAATGGAAAAGGTATCCTTCCGGTAGTATAACTTTGTCAATCGATTGACACAGTGATGCCAATCGATTGAGATTGGATGCAAAAGTGCAATTGCGTGCACGGTTCAAATTCGATTTGTTTTGAAGCATTAATGTTTAGAAAGTTTCTATTTCTGGCAGATTTAGACAGTTTTGCCCATGGAGTCAATCGATTGAGAGTGGTACCTCAATCGATTGACTATTGAAGCTTACTTTATGTTAGATTGATAAGGTAATGCTCAATTGATTGAGAGATACATCTCAATTGATTGACTGATGCACAAATGCACCAATCCGAGAATACAGAGAAAAATAAACCATGCTAAAAACATTCCGATTCCATTGATTTTTCTTTTAAAAGCTGATTACAATCATATGATCCCTTACTACAAGAAACGATTAATCCTACCTAAAAAGTAAAATGCAAAACACACCTAACAAATTAACACTAACCACTAAACACGGAACAAACACAAACAGAAAACATAAACACTAAACACTAAACATCATCATCATCAAATTCAGGGTCTCCCTCCTCAATCATCGTCGCTCGCGCTCCTGCGATGAATTCGTCGGCACGCCCCGAGAACGATTCCCGGGCCATCCGCATAAGGAGAGAAGTCTGAAACCTAGACCGTCGATCAATACCTCCCACAATGCTACTCAACCTATCCATCCGCGCATTGAGGAGAGCGAGTGCTGCCTCGGCATTAAAATCGGGAACCTCTTCAGGACGAGGCCATCTAATGCCGCCACGTTGGCGTTGTGCGAGGTTTGGACGGGGAGGAGGAGGTATTTCATCAACTTCAATTGGAGGAGGCGTCACACGTAGAATAGCCTTGATGCTCTTCTCCCAAACGTTGGTGCCGTAGTGATAGAATTGCATATCACCCATCTCTTCATCATCGTAAATCGGGCACCCAAGCTGGCCCAAGAGATGCATCACATAATGCGAGAAGTGAAGAAGGATAGCCTCGCACTTCTTCGGTGCAGCGGTGGTAGCGATGTCCTGGTGACACCGATACACCTCCTCTAACATTAACCCCGGAGCATCAAACCACGTATTCATGTGTGTCGCGTACAGTGCTAGCACCCTATTCTTTGTGCGCTCACTCTTTGTGCCATGCGGTAGCAAATTGGTTGACATCACGATATCCCAAAACAAGATGTCCATAGGTAGGACTGCTCTTTTCGTTGCCAAATCGGTCCCGCGCTGCCCTCCACACATCATTGATCATGTCGTTCTGGCTGAGATCAACAGCGAGATTGATGTGGTGGTTCACGGGGCGAACCACAAAGAAGTTGAAAGCTTGCGCGAGATCGGCCGCATGAAGGTTATATCGCCAATTATCGATCTCGAGGCTAATGAAGGGCATGCCCGTTGGCGAGAGTGGAGCAGGTACCCACTCCATTTTCTAGTAAAACAGGCGAATAATACGTAGAGAGACATCAATAGGCGGAGGGGCAAGTAGCATTTCTAAGTGCAGCGCCTCGATGAATTCGATCGAACGGGCGCATTCCGCAATGCGATGGTATTTGGCGAGATCGAAGAAATTCTCCATTTGAAATAGGCGATTGATATATACTTCATTGGGAATGCGCATAGGGTTGTTAGCAGGACGAGGTGGTCGGTAGATTTGTGGGCCAGGCGCTGCCAATTCGATCGGATGAAGAGAATGAGATCGTGGAAGCTCGGTTCGGATTGGAGGAGAATGTGGATGAAGGGGACCGCGGGTGTCCCCATTATATAATCTGTAGGTCAATCGATTGAGGATGGATCCTCAATCGATTGAAAATGTTTGGTATACACACATCGCAAGTATTTGAAAAGACACCAGGCATGCTGATGCGACGTGGTGTGATCCACTCATCCACGCTTAATGTCAATCGATTGACACAGTGTTGTCAATCGATTGAGAGTCACCTTTTCGCGAAAAGGCGCACCTGTTGGGTGCCTCGAGAATCGGCGGAGTAAATAGCAATCAAGTCAATTGATTAAGAGGTTGGTCTCAATCGATTGACATAGACGTGTCCAACAAGTTTAGCCGCCATGACAAGATGTGTTGATTGGCGCTCCGATTCCCGAAGATTGGCCATGATTTCGGAGTAATGTCAATTGATTGAGGAAGGATCCTCAATCGATTGACAAAAGAGGGGATTGAATGATGATGATGATGAACCTCAATCGATGGACAGGGTAAATGTCAATCGATTGAGTACAGAAGGTCAATCGATTAACTGTTTGACAGTCAATCGATTGAAAAAGACTCTTCTCACTAGAAAACACAATCAAATACGAAAACACACTGGGTTGCCTCTCAGGAAGGGCTGAGTTTAAATGTCGACAGCTCGACCTCATTATTGTTCAATAGCTCGAGTCACTTTGGTACATTGCCTCAATTCTCATTTCGGTCATTGGCTCGATCATCGGCTTGAGTCGTTGCCCATTCACTTTGAGAATTTGATTGTCCGTAAGGCTTCTAATTTCAATCGCGCCATGCACGGAGGTAGAGACAACCTGGAATGGGCCTCCCCACCACGATTTCAATTTCCTCGGATGAAGTTTTAGTCTGGAGTTGAATAGTCAAACTTTTTGTCCAATGTAAAAAATTTTCCGCAAAATTGACTGATCGTGCAACTTTTTATATCTTTCCTTATACAACTTTGAATTCTCATACGCATCGTAGCGTAGCTCTTCTAATTCATTCAGCTGAAAACATCCACGGGTGTAATATCTCAAAAAATCACGTTAAACAGTGACCTCAGGAACCGTGCCCGATTGGTCATAGGTTTGACCATGTAAGAGTTCATGAGTGGACATAGGATATGATGAACGGATGAGATGTGAGAATTTAAGTGGAGGTGCGAAGAGTGATGTAAATCAGGAGCCACATACACCTAGTTCAGGTGCATGTGCTCAACACACAAGCTAGAGGGAGATAAAAGGGTTTAATAACCCTAAAATCAATGGTTGAGTTGTTGGAGAGTTAAGAAGAGAGAGAGAGAGGAGTAAAGAAGGGGAGTGAGTAAGGAGTTATTACAACTGATTGGAAGGGGGATTTGAGCATTTAAATGTCGGATTCGACGCGAGGGATTCGCTAGAAGCAAAGCTGGAAACCCTAACCTTTCCAACCACTTGACCTAATCAATTTGAGATTGATTGAAGGTAAGAAATTCTTGTAGATTAAATGCATAGATTGAAGAGCTTAATTGTAGTTAAGAATGTTTAAAATGATAGATTAAGTACTTAGAAAAATGAAGAAAAAAGAGTAGGAAAAAGATTGGAAAGAACAACCAAAAGGGGGTTGAATCTGGCAAATTCGATTAATCAAAATTGAGATTCGATTAATCAATTTTCGCCAAGAAGTTGAAAAGTCAAAGAACCTGAATTCGATTAATCGAATTGAGTTTCGATTAATCGACTTTGATTTTTGATTAATCGATTTTGGTATCGATTAATCGACTGAGAACCTCCAGTGGATTCCAGTGGATGGAGGAAAAAGACCTGGGGAAATCGACTAGTCGAAATGGGATTTCGATTAATCGATTTCGAATTTCGATTAATCGAATTAGGATCGATTAATCAATTTTGGAAATTCGATTACTCGAATTGAGAATCGAATGGTTAGAGTGGAGAATTTTGATTAATCGAATTGGGTTTCGATTAATCAACTGGAAATCTCGATTAATCGATTTGAGAATCGATTAATCGATTTTGAATTTCGATTAATCAATTTTGGAAATCGATTAATCGAATCAGATTCGATTAATCGATTTTGGAGCTCGATTAATCGACTGTGCCAAATTTTGTTGGCTTTTGAGTTTGACTTTAAGATTCTCGGAGAGTCTTGGACCTTCTTTGTTACATCTTTAGTGATGTATTTCATATGTTATGTGGTACCATAGGTGGTAAGTGTGAACTTGGGCACAAGGAGCCACGTGGGACCTCGATGCATGATCAAATAGAGACTTGAGGTAGGGAACACCTTGAACATGTACTTTACTTTGCAAGAGCATGTATGTAGTGAAATAGAATTTAATTCAAACTATTTTTTTTTCTTAAGAGTTGTGAAAAGTGTGCTTGTGTGACATCTGAAAGAGTAATCATAATGAGCCATCCCCAGGGGATGAGGAAGTAAAGAAATAAAAGCATCAGGTGTGATGCAAGTAAATGGATACATCCCAGGGATGTATCCAAGATTGAATTATGTCTGATAGGGCTTAACTGATATAAGATAGCACACTTATATGGTGAATAACTATATGTAAAGCACCTGATATTTTTATTATTTGAGGTTTGATAGGATACCCCACCGACGTGGCGGGATACCCACGACTGACGCGACAGGATATCCATGACCGATACGGCGGCGAAACCGTAGGCCAGTGTGGAGGCTTATCCGTACACAGTAAGCACACCCCAGGGCTGTTGAGTTGAGATAAGTGGAACCCCGCCACCAATCCCCAGGGGAAAGGGGCTTGGGTACTATTTGTATTCCCAGGGAATACGTTTAAAACTGTCTATATAGATGACGATGAATGGTATCTCATCGGGGCTCGATGCTATATTGCTCGGGGATTACTTAAGTTGAAAGGTTAAGTTTTGCTTTAGGCCTTTTCAGTGTCATTCATGAATAATTAAAAGACATGAGTAAACTACCAGTAAAATATGATTATTTTCAACTGTTGTTCATCAGTAACTGCATAGACACATCATGCATGGCATATCATGGAATATATGTGAGTTATACCTTATATGTTCAATTGTGTTTTGTTCCCTATTGAGTTAGGATGTAGCTCACCCTTTTAGACTATACGTCGCAGGTCCACTGCTAGCAGCTGCCGAGGCTTCAGGGGACGTTGACCCTGGTGAGTCAGACCCGACACTTGGAGACGAGTTGGAGCCACCTCCTGAGGACTTCTTCTAGAGGACTCCGTTGTGCAGCTTTGAGAGTTTTTGTAAGCGTGTTTTGTGTGGCTTGGTATGTCAAGCCTTATTTTCATTAAACAATATAATTTAGTCATGAGATTATTCTTTTGGGGCGAACCATCATTGATGATCAGCGATCATCGATGGTTCGGATCGGTTCTCCATTCATGCAGAGGCATGAAGGTAGAACTGTCTTTTGAGAAATATTTAAATGATAATTTAATTCCGCAGCTTTATTCATTATTTCAGTACAGTTCATTGTTTGATAAACCAATGTTCCGTGCATAGCTAAGGGGAACGGTCAAGATGATCGTACTGATGGCACGGGTTTCGGGGTGCCGAAATTTGGGCTGTCACAATGGGACCCTGCCTCTTTCATATCGAAATTAAATCGTTTGATGGCCCAGAATGCCTTATGCTCCAGTTCCACTTGGAGGTGGCATGCCTTCCCATAGACAATTCGAAATGGTGACATTCCAATCGGGGTCTTGAATGTCGTGCGATATGCCCAAAGAGCATCAGATAGGCGATTCGACCAATCTCGTCTGTCTGGTCACATCGTCTTCTCTAAAACTCTTTTGATTTCTCGATTGGACACTTCCACCTGACCACTAGTTTGTGGGTGATACGACGTTGACATCTTGTGGGCGACCCCGTATTTCTTCATTAAAGTAGCAAAATGGCGGTTGCAGAAGTGTGAACCGCCATCACTAATGATCGCCCATGAAATCCCGAATCTGTTAAAGACATTTTCTTTCAAAAATTTGACCACAACCTTGTGGTCATTCGAGTGGGTTGCCATAGCTTCAATCCATTTGGAAACATAATCAACAACTACAAGAATATATGAATACCCGAACGACGGGGGGAAAGGACCCATGAAGTCGATCCCCCAGACATCGAAAATTTCAACAATTAGGATCGGGTTCAGAGGCATCATATTTTGTTTTGAAATATTTCCAAGCTATTGGCATTTTGACATTGTTTACAAAATTTGGCAGTGTCCTGAAAGATGGAGGGCCAATAGAATCCGCTTTGAAGAATTTTGTGTGCGGTCTTTTGTCCTCCAAAATGGCCTCCACAGGCCCCGGAATGGCAAAAGTTAATAATACTCAATTGTTCTTCTTCAGGCACACATCTCCTGATAACCTGATATGAACATAATTTAAACAGTTGGGGCTCATCCCAAAAATAGTATTTTATTTGCGAGAAGAACTTATTTTTATCATTTTTACTCCATTGGGTAGGGATTCTGCCAGTTACCAGATAATTCACAATATTAGAGAACCAAGGAACTTTTGTAGCGGCAACACCTATTTCCATCATTTGTTCACCCAAAAAGGTGTCACGGATAATCTCAGAGACCGATGATTCTTCAGGCAGAATTCTGGACAGATGATCAGCCACGACATTTTCGACTCCCTTTTTATCTTTGATCTCAAAATTAAACTCTTGAAGAAGTAAGATCCATCGGATCAACCTTGGTTTGGTGTCCTTCTTCGCTAGCAGGTATTTCAACGCAGAATGGTCTGAAAAGACCACTATTTTTTATCCAAGCAGATAGGAGCAGAATTTATCTAGAGCATACACCACGGCTAATAACTTCTTCTCAGTGGTGGTGTAATTTAGCTGGGCATCAGTCAATGTCTTACTGGCATAGTAGATCACATGCGGTACTTTGTTTACCCTTTGCCCTAAGACTGCTCCAATAGCATAATCAGATGCATCACACATGAGTTCAAACAGTATAGAATAATCTGGGGGTTGGATTATCGGCGCATTAGATAACAACTCACGCAATTTCAGAAATGCTTTCATGCAATCTTCATCAAAGTCAAAAGGAACATCTTTTCCAAGCAAGTTGCATAATGGCTTCGCCACCTTGCTAAAATCTATGATGAATCTTCGATAAAATCCCGCATGACCTAAAAATGATCGAATTTGTCGAACACTCTTTGGTGGTGGCAAATTAGCGATTAAATCGACTTTTGCCTTGTTGACTTCGATTTCTTTCCTTGAAACAACATGTCCCAACACAATTCCTTGTTGCACCATGAAATGGCTATTCTCCCAGCTAAGAACAAGTTTTGATTCGACATATCGTTGCAATACCTGTGTAAGGTGTTGTAAACACAGTTCAATGGATTTTTCGAAAACAGAAAAGTCATCCATGAAGACTTCAATGAATTTGTCAACCATATCCGAGAATATGGCCAACATGCATCTTTGAAAAGTGGCAGGTGCATTGCACAAGCCAAAAGGTATTCTTCGATATGCAAACGTTCCATACGGACACGTGAACGTTGTCTTCTCTTGATCTGTAGGAAACACCGATACTTGGTTGTAGCCCGAATATCCATCGAGAAAACAATAAAACTCTTGCCTTGCTAACTTCTCGAGAATTTGATCTATGAATGACAGGGGAAAATGATCTTTTTTCGTAGTCGTGTTCAATTTTCGATAATCGATACACACGCGCCTCCCTGTAGTTTCGCGAGTGGGCACCAATTCTCCTTCAGTAGTTTCTTTCACAGTGATTCCCAACTTTTTCGGAACAATTTGAACTGGACTGACCCATGGACTATCAGAGATTGGATATATGATTCCAGCATTGAGTAGTTTTATGATTTCCTTTAAAATGACTTCTTGCATGTTTGGATTAAGTAGCCTTTGCGGCTCTCTCAATGGTTTACTATCATCTTCCAAATATATTTTGTGCATACATACCGATGGATCAATCCCTTTTAGATCGGCTAAGGTCCATCCGATGGCTTCTTTATTTTCTTTCAGCACTTTCAGCAACTCATACTCTTGTTCTTCTGACAATGTTGATGAAATTATTACTGGTAACGTTTCTCGAGGTCCCAGAAATGCATACTTAAGTGACTCCAGCAGTTGCTTTAATTCCATAGTTGATGGCTGCTCAATCGATGGAGTCAGCACACCCTTTACCTCGAGAGGTAACAGCTCTACCTTAGTCACAACTTCACAAAACTTATCCTCTTGACATGATAAACTCATCCTTTCTTCCTCTGGTTGTTTCCTTTCGGATTCTGTTTTCTCATAAATGGCTAACAAAGCAGTTTCAAATTCTTCTTTGGTAAGCATTGACGGTAAAGCTTCATCCACTACGTCGTCCACCTGATCGATGTAGAAACAATCAACCTCATCTTCATTGGAAAAATGGTTTATTGAATGAAAGATATTGAGTCTAACTTTCATGTTTCCAAAAGAAACATCCATGACTCCTGTTCAACAATTGATGTAGGCATTTACGGTTACGAGAAACGGACACCCAAGAATGATTGGGACTTGATTGTTGGATTTAACTAGAGGTTCCATGTCCAACACAACAAAGTCCACTGGGAAAACAAATTTGTCTATTCCAACCAAAACGTCCTCGATGACACCCCTAGGTCTTCTTTCTGACCTATCAGCAAGTTGCAGTGTAATTGTCGTGGGTTTCAATTCACCCAATCCCTATTTTTCGTACACTGAGTAGGAGATTAGATTGACACTTGCTCTCAAATCTAATAACGCCTTTCCAATTGGTTTCCCACCAATGACACATGGAACAGTTGGGACTTTAGGGTCCTTAAGTTTTCGTGGGGCATCCAATTACAGTATTGAACTGACTTGCTTTGTCAGAAACACTTTCTTTGAAACATGAGTAAGCGTTTTTCTTTTTCGAGTGCATAGATCTTTGAAAAATTTTGTGTACTCAGGAATTTTCTTGATTGTCTCAAGTAATGGGAGGTTTATCTTCACTTGTTTGAATGTTTCGAAGATTTCTTCCATCTTTGACGCTTCCCCATTCTAGATGGAGGTGTTAGGCACTCTGGAAATGGTGCCTTTGGGGTATAAGGACGAGATTCATTCTTTGATTCATCTACAGGTACTGGTTGGACAATTTGAGGATCTTTCTTCTCTTTCCCTTTACCTAGTCCTTTGTCTTTTCTCACTTCTTCGTCTCCTTCCTTGTGAGGCTCCATTGACATTGCCACTTGATTATCAACAGTTCTCCCACTTCTCAGCACCATAACAGCTTTCAACTGTTGACTGTTTGACGGTTCTTCATCAAATGATGCTTGGCCTCGAGAATTGTTGATGGGTTTGCTAGGAAGCCTACCTTCCTCTCGTTGACTCAACTGATTTGTCAGTTGGCTAAATTGATCTATCATCATCTGCTGAAAAACTTGCATATTTCGTAAAATCTTTTCCTCCAAATCAGAATCTTTCGAAACGGTGGCCTGAGATTGATTAAAATTCTGATTAAAATTCTAATTTTTTTGGTAATCAAAATTTGGATGATAATAAGGAGGGTTCTGTTGAAAATTAGAATTCTGTTGTGGATAAAAATTCTGCTGCCCACTCATTACGTTGGATCTGAACTACTGATTCACCTGTCCAGTTTGGTTTGATCCTCCCCATCCTAAGTTGGGGTGATTTTTTCATTCCAGATTGTAGGTGTTTGAGTACATGTTCCTACCTTGTCGCTGATATGATTGAGTCAGATTCACCTGCTCTTGAGGAGTAGGTTCATCAGGGAAAAATGACAAGGTAGTTGGGCACTCGTTAGCCATGTGACCTGGGTGGTCACAGATTGAACATGCGGTGGGGTTGCTGGAACTTTTAGCTTGCTTAGTTGTAGCTAACATCATGTTCATTTGCTTAGACAACATGTCAACCTTTGTTGAAAGATTGGAGGTGTTGTTATTGACATCAAATAGTCCATTTCTGGTCAACACATGTGATTTTACTGCCACATCCAAATTAGTTCGCTCCATTGTCGCATTTTGGATTGAAGTTTGATATAACTTCTCAAACAATGCCCACAGCTCATCAGCCTCTTTCGTGACACACGATCCTCCACAAGATGCATCAACCATGCGTCTCTCTTCGGAAATTAGTCCATTATAAAAACTTTAGACCTGTTGCCACCTTGGCGTTGCCACCTTGGCAGTTGATGATTTGGACAACTCTTAATCAATTCCTTAAAGCGTTCCCAACATTCATGAAATGTTTCTGTAGGTTGTTAGGAAAAGAACTAGATCTTTTGACACAACTCGATGGTTTTGGTCATGGGAAAATATTTTTAAGAAACTGACGGTGTAACTCTGCTCAACTCTGAATAGATTGTGGTTCTAAGGAGTAGAATCAAGTTTTTGCCTTATCTCTTAAAGAGAAAGGAAAGAGTCGTAGCTTAGCTATCTCGTCGGTCACATTATGCACACGGAACATTTTACACACTGTAATGAACTCATTCAAATGAACATGTGGATTTTCGTTTAACAATCCATGATAAATTGGTAACATTTGAATCATTGCGGATTTGAATTCATAATGGTTCCCTAGGATGGGGGCATGCATGATACTATCTTGATCCTAGTAAAAATCAGGATCATTATAATATTCCAATGTTCGTGGGCCCTCATCCTGATTATTGTTTCCATTATTCCCATTATTAATGTTCTGATTATTTTCATTCCTTTGATCTGCCATAGTATCAGTATGATGATACTGATTCCTTTGGATTATGCGATTCTCTCTACAAGATTGTTCGATCTCAAGATTAAACGGTTGCAGATGTGGGTGATGAGAACTAGTAAAGCTCATTCACCACACTCATAAAAAGGGTTGATGATTCCACAACAAACCACAAGTGTCAACTTCAGTTGATTGAAGTAATGCACACAACAAAATTTCCAACAAAGACTTTATTAGTCAATCAATTGAATCAGTGGTCTCAATCGATTGATCTTCAAAAGTAAACAGAGTCAGCACAGATTTTTTAGCTATAAAGCAAGTAGCTGTGTTCGGGTCAATCGATTGACACAGATTTTTCAATCGATTGACAAAATTAAATTTTTTTTTTTTTGATTAAAAATTAAATTCGAAAATTGAAAATTTAAAACTTAGAGCAATTCGAACAATCCTACAAAATCTTACCTAAAAGAGAAAATTAAGGAAAATAATAAAAGATTCCTATAAATCCTAAAGCAAGAGTCCAACAAAAATTACTAACTAGATTTTAGAAAATCCTAAAATATTTTCTTAAAAGAAGAAGATAAAAAAATAAATCTCCTACAAAATCTAAAATAAGAAGTCCTAAAAATATCAACTTCCTAAAAGACTCCACAAAATCTTACCCAATGATAACAAAATAAAAGAAATCAGATTTTGCAATTTATAGACCAAAAATGTTAATTCTAAATTTCAAGAGTCAAAATTTAAACCTTAAAATTCAATATTCAAAATTAACAATTTAGATTTCACACAAAACAGTCAATCGATTGATGCTTTTGGCTCATTCGATTGAAAATCTAATACTGAAATCTCACAGAACACAGTCGATCGATTGAGGAACAGATCTCAATCGATTGATTGTCAACTAAACACACAAATCTCTTTCCGAATTAATCAAAATTTTGCCGATATTTCCTCGACAGCGGCGCCAAAAACTTGATGTATTTTAATTTAAACCCTTGCAAGTGCACAAGATCTATTGTAGAACGGTAAGAACAGGGGTGTCGAACCCACAGGGAAACGTAAAATTTACCTAATTCTTTCAGAGACTTTAACACACCCAAGGAATTACCAAGGGAGAAATTCAATTTTACCACACAAATACCAAACAATTTTCAATGCAATAAAAGAAAACTAAGTAAACCAGGATGGAACCAATTATGATAAGGAGAAAATTACCAGTTTATGAATTGATCAAGGAGTTAGCTAACCATCGATTCGTAACTTTTCTATCATTCAGTCTCACAAATTCAATTTAAGTCAAAACACCATCATTTATTAGGAAAACAAGTGAATCGAGAAGAACGCAACTATGGATCCGACATACCCTATCTAAACACTATGACTGAGCCTATCATTGCAGTATGAGTCATGTGAAAAGAATAGCATATCTCAAAGTCCTAAGTCACGGCAATGATAATCAATCATTCCGCTGCCTAGATCGGCCTGCAGGAATAGATCTAGATGGAGTGCTTCTTTTACGGTCGTTGATAATCACGATCAATGATTGTAAACGAAGGCTCGAAAATATTCAATCACGTACACACTTATAACAAAATGATTCAATGACAAAACCATGAAATTGTAGAAACAATAATAAAACAGTTACTTATCTCTGGTTCGCTTCCCCCTTGAGCAAATTACTTTAGCCGCTCATCCTCGGTATACAAACCCGTTGTAGATCCGAAGATATCATATTATAGTGCTCTTTTATTTATCAAAATCTCCTTACAATGCTCTTGTTCTCACGATTATCAACAAGAACTAAAAATAAATCCTAATATAATCTACTGAGAAAAAGAAGAAAAAGCCAAGAAGAACCCTTAATGAATAATAACAATTAAAGAAGCCCTCAAAATAATTAAAAGAAGAATCCCCTTCCAATGAGTCGTGGCTTTCTTTATATAGGGTCGAGCAAACCCTATCTCTAATGGCCTCAATTGATTAAGAGTCAAATCTCAATCGATTGAGTTTTGATTTGGAGTAAGTGTAGTTGGACTTCTCTTCTCATGTCAATCGATTGACACTTATCCCTCAATCGATTGACATCCAGGGGTAGATTCTCCCTCTCTTGGTGGATGTTGAGCTGTTTTACGGATTTCGATGCTTCTTTTGACCTTTTTGTCCATAGTCCTTGTGAATTCTTTAATTACCCTCTTTTATGCTTTTCTACGATCCAACGGTCAGAAATACCTGTAATCATTAAAACCTCACAACAATCATCAGATGCTTTCATCAGACAGCTAAGTGTAGGGATTAAGGTGCGAAATATAGTCACATTTCGGCACTGATCAAGCAGCAGCAGAGTCCTTCAGATTTAGATCTTTATCAATCTTCTCAAATCTATGATTCATCAGACTTCTAATTGTAGGAGTCTTCTAATTCTGGATATGACGGTGACAGTTCTCACGTGATCAACAACAACAACAATAGTAGGAAAGCTTCTATTTTTAGGAAATCATAAATAACGATTTCTTCTTTCATAGCTTCTTTGGAAAATCGTTAATCATGATTTTATAATTTCAGTAAGCTTCTTCATAGTTGACGATTATTTGAATTACGCTTTATTGTTTTTTTCTTTTTTGTCTCTTTTGAAGAATCGTAAATTACAATTCTCTGACTTTTAGTAGCGGCAAATCGTCTTTTTCGCTCAATCGTTTATCTTATTGCCTTTTGAGTTTATTTTGATAAAGATTAACACTTAGGCTCTAATTTGCTGTTTATCTCTAATATCTGTACATCAATAACTCATTAGTAGCAAACTATGGTCTAACATCACTAAGTTAAGGGTGATAAAATGATAAATTATGTGACTAATTAGTATTGATTGTCATATCACCAGTAGGTAGCTTAACGGGTTTAGCTTTAGAAGTTTGAATCAGACTAATGAAAGAAGATATATAAGGGGTCATGTGATCAGACGCACCACTATTAATAATCCATGTGGTGGAAGGAAATGAAATAACAGAATTACAAAAAAATAATGACATGTTACCAACAAGATTGGCGGATTTTTTATTGGCATTGAGCAATGATAGGAGCTATTGGTATTGTTCTGTCGAGAGATTGGAGAGAGCATGATCGGCGGTTGAATTCATTCCATCTTGATGGTTGCTAGGTGCTCCAAGTAGTGAAGCATTATGAGCAGTAATAACGTTTGATGAAGTGCGATTGTTGTATGGTTGGTTCTATTTTTCTTTTCCAAAATTTGGTGGGTAACCAGCTATCTTATAACATTTTGCCTTTATGTGACCCATCATACCACAATGATCACAACGAGGACGTCCTCGACCTTGTCTACTAATTCGATTGAGTTGGTTATCTCCACCAACATTAAGATGTCGAGTATTGGCAAGGAGTGTCGTCGAATCATTAGTGTGTGGAATAGACAAGTGAAGGAGTCTTTGCTTCTCTTCTTTGTTGATGATGGCATATGCTTTACTAACCGTGGGGAGAGGATCCATGGCTAGGATTTGGCTACGAATGGAAGAACATGTCTCATTGAGTCCCATTAAGAATTGATAGATTCGTTCCCTTTCTTGAAACTATTGAAGCTCTTCGAATGCTCCACAAGTGCATTCAGATGTTGATACATGAGTTTCTAATTCATCTCAATAGGATTTCATGGTACTATAGTAGGTTACCAATGATTGTTGATCTTGTTGCAGCGTACATATTGCACGTACATATTGCACGTTACCAATGATTATTGCTTTGGGAGAATCATTCTTCCAGATTCAACTACACGTCACGCGGTGTATCGCCATAGATGATGCTATTGGTGAGATATTTATCGATGATATTGAGTATCCATGACAAAACCATGTCATTGCAACGATCCCACCCTTGAAGCTTTGTCGAGGTCGTAGTTGATTTCTTGAGGGTGTCATCAACAAATCAAAGTTTGTTTTTAGCATTCAATGCGATTTTCATCGATTTTTTCTAAGTGGAATAGTTTTCAATGATAAGAGAGATTGAAACGAGGGTAGTGATGAGTAGTGAAATATGATAATATTTTACCCCTAAATACTTATATTTAGCCATCCGATGAAGGCTATCTGATGAGAATTATTAGATTTGAAGTGTTTCAGGTAAATACAAGTCAAGTGCAGAAAACAGCCTAAGAATTCTGAAAATAATGTCAAAACACTGCAACTTTGAGTTATCGAGAACTTAATGTGACTTGAAGCTTAATTTGGACCTTCAGGACGGCCGAATTATGAAATTATCAAAACACAAACATTGTAGATCTTTCTGTCAGCTTTCCAACGGTGCAAGCATCGTCACATTCTGAGTTCGAGATAGAAAGTTATGGCTAAAATACTAAAGCAGTGTTTGATACAAAAGTGGGCTGGAATTCACAAATTTCTGGGATCTCAATGCATCGACCCTTTTGGTCGATTAATCGAGGAAAAAAAGAGTTTGACACGGAATTGACTACTTTAAAGCAGATTTTTAGCCGCTTTTGCAGGGTCGATTAATCGACCTTGACTTTGCGGCTGGGAGACTTCTGCGACGTGGGCGCTATTTAAAGCGGATCAAACACTTCGAGTAAAAAAATAATTAATTAGGAGATTAGAGTTTTAGTTTTTAGTTTTTCTTTTTCATAGTTAGAAGTAGAGATAGAGAGTTTTCATTATTCCTTTTTGAGAGCTTTGTTCCTTTAATTTTTCAGTATTCATTCCTTCAGTTTATTAATTTTTGTTCAGTTGATTCCTGCATTAATTTCGTTTCAGAAGATCATCGTACTTTTGGATCAAAGTAATTTCTATTGAAGTTTGAGGTATTTTTAATTCATTAAATTAATGTTATTTTCCCTTCCTTATTTATTCATATCATTTAATTGTAATATGTGTGGCTAAATTCATAGGGATGGGGATCTAATGATTCTCATATGAGGGATGTACTTTTAATAATATAAATTTATGATTAAAATATGAGATTTTATTTTATGGTTGTTGTGCTATCATGAACGGATAAAATTTCCGCCACTAACTGAGATCGCGTGTGCCGAGCCATGCCCGGGATCTCAGATCTGTGACGGTAATTTTACCCAATCATTGTTATATGGTCTTTTTGCTTTCATCGTGTGGATCTAATTACGATTATGATCCAGGATCGAGTGTGCTCAGCCATGCCCTGGATTTTGGATATGTAATGGTAAGTTTATCTTAATTACTTCCAAATCTGAAATCAAGTGTGCCGAGCCATGCCCTTGATTTCAGATCTATGGTGGTATTCTTATTGGAATTTTCACCCACTTTGGGGATAATTTTTATTTGAACCTGAGATCATGTGAGCCGAGCCATACCCTTGATCCCAGATCTATATATGAAAATCATCTCTGAAGTTAAGTCCTGATTGCAGGGATGCAGCGTGGAGCCTATTAGGGTTTTGACCATTTATCTTTCATAAAATATGTTTGTTTTCAATAGTATATCTCATAATTTAATCCGTAGATTTATATTACGGGAAGAACAGACCAAAGATGGGAGGATTTAGTATCTTCATCTTTATCTTTATCTTTATCTTTATTTTTTAATTATCAGTTAAGTTTTAATTTGTAGTCAGTAATTGTCATATCACAAAATTAAATCATAAGACTGGTAGATTACTGTTAGATCTTAGTGGATTTCTTGAATTACTGTCTTATCTTTTTAGATCTTCCAAAAATTAGTCCTCATGGGAACGATCTCGTACTCCGCACCCACTATATACAATCTGATTCGTGCGCTTGCGAGTAAAACATTACAATTAAAAATCACATCAAGTTTTTGGCGCCGTTGCCGGGGATTAAATTAAGAGAATCTGAATTTTTGGTAGACAGTAAATTTTAGGAATTTTCGGGGATTAAAATAGTATTTCTGCTTAATTAAAAAAAAAAAAAAAATTTCTTCTCTCGATTGATCGAGTATACTGCTCGATCAATCGACCCTTTCTCGATCGATCGAGATTCACACTCGATCAATCGAGATTCCAAATTTTTTTTTAATTTTGGAAAAAAAAAACAATAAAAATTCAGAAATTTCAATTTTAAAATTAAAAATTAAAAAAAAAAAAAAATTAAAAAAAAAAATATTTAAATTAAAAAATTCTTTTGAGGTTTTTCTTCCTGAAACCTCCACTCTGTGCATCATTTGCATGCACACTAGGTCTTCTAAAGAAAGAACTTTAGAGCCTTTAAATTCTGAGATCGAACATGCTTGCCGGTCAAATCGTAAGGACGCTAGATCAAGGCAGAAATTTTCAAGGGAATCATCCACTGAAGTCAGGATGACAGACAACATGAATGGGCAGCTAGAACAAGAGGAAGAACCAACACTAAGAGAACTGTTTTCTCCAATCACTACAAATACCCCATCATGCATTGTATACCCCGCCACACCTGGTGGCTGGTTTGAAATTTGTACAAATGTCATCCAAATCCTCCCAATCTTTCATGGCATGGAGAGAGAAGATCCATACCAGCACGTTAAAGACTTCGTCGAAGTCTGCTCATCTTTTTACCAAAATTTCAGCGAAGAATCTGTTAGGCTGCGCTTATTTCCTTTATCTATAAAGGATAAAGTGAAAGCATGGTTAAATTCTCTACCATCGGGATCCATAACCACCTGGGATCAGATGGTCAAAAAGTTTCTATCAAAGTTCTTCCCTATGGCGAAGACGAATGTCCTTAGACGTGAAATCATGGATTTCACGCAAGAGGAAGATGAGAGATTATATGAAGCTTGGGATAGATTCATGGATCTATTACTCAAATGTCCACACCATGGATACTCAAAGTGGAGACTGGTCCAGTGTTTCTACAATGGACTGAGTCAACCAAATAGACATCTGGTGGAGTCAATGAATGGCGGAGGATTCCCGAGCCTTAAGGAAACCGAATCTTATGCTTTCCTAGAAAAGCTGGTTGAGGATTCTCAGCACTGGGATTTCACAAAGACTCGGGAACAACCAGTCAAAGCCCGTGATCAAGCCGGGAGTTCAACCAAGAAGGGAGGACTATACGTAGTAAAGGATTTCCCAAATTTGATGGCTAAAATTGATTTCCTCACCCAACAAGTGGAGGAATTGAAATTAAAAAAGAATGTGCATATGGTAAATACACAACCTGAGCCATGTTCAATTTGTGCAGGTCCAATGCATATGGCAGATGATTGTCCTTCAATGCAGAACTACCATGAAGACACATCTGAACAGCTAAATGTTGTGAATAATTATGGGTGGAATCAAGGAAACGTTTTCAATGAGAATAACCCAAATAGCTGGAGAAAGCACCCAAATTTCTCATGGAAACAAGATAATCAAAGAATACAGCCTAGGAAACAGGGGATGAACTTTTATCCCCAACAAAATTTCAACCAAGGACCGCAGCAGAACTACGGTCAAGGGCAATTTCAGCAGCAACGGTTCAATAACCCAAATCAATTTCAATACAGTCAAAATCAGGTTGGGCAGTCACGACAAATGAACCAGAATTTTAAGTTTGCACAACCAATGGGAGGTTATCAAAACCAACCACAACAAAATTTTGTGCCAACATTTCCACCACCTGAATTTAACAATCCACACGGAAATGCTGCCCAACGTCCTCATACACAAACTCCTTCTATTGAGGACCTGATGAAACTCATTCTTTCTCACACATCCTCAATCTCTAAAATAGAGACCCAAATTGGGCAATTGGCCACTTTTCTCTGTGAAAGAGAAAAAGGATCGTTTCCGAGCCAACCAGTTCCTAACCTAAGGGGCCAAATGATTGCTGAACAAACATCAACTTCAACACAAGATGATGATCAACAAAAAATTTGGGCAATCACAACGTTGAGATCTGGAAAGCAGGTCGATAACAACGTAGTGTTGCTAGAGGAGGAGGAAAAGTCTGATGGAGAGAAGCAATCTGAAGAGAAAGAAGAAATTGAGAAAAAATTACAAGCAAAAGAAACATCAGAAGAAAAGAGTGAACAAAAGAAGAGTTTTATTTCTAAAGCACCGTACCCACAAAGATTGATGTCACCACGAAAAAATCGCGATGTGGAAGGAATAAATGAGATTTTCAAGCAATTAAAAATTAATATTCCCTTCCTGTATGCCATCCGCCAAGTGCCTGCGTATGCAAAATTTTTGAAAGAATTGGTCACAATTAAAAGAAAGACCAATATTTCGAAAAAGGCTTTCTTAGCGGAGCAGGTTAGTTTAGTATTGCAAGCAAAGCTCCCAATCAAATACAAGGACCCAGGTTGTCCTACAATCTCGATCATCATCGGCGATAACCGTATTGATCAGGCCCTTTTAGATTTATGATCAAGTATCAACTTGTTGCCTTATTCTGTGTACAAGGAGCTTGAATTGGGAGAGCTTAAGACCACTGCGATGACCCTTCAATTGGCTGATCGGTCCGTAAAGATCCCTCGTGGAATTGTGGAAGATGTCCTCATCAAGGTGGATTCTTTCTACTTTCCTGTAGATTTTGTTGTTCTAGATACTGAACCGGCATGAAATGTGAAGAATAACATTCCAGTGATTCTAGGAAGACCATTCCTAGCAACCTCCAATGCGCTGATCAAGTGTCGAAACGAGATCATTAATCTGTCATTCGAGAATATGACAGTGGAACTCAACATTTTTAATATTGCCAAGAAGCCCATGGAGGATGATGAACATGCACAAGCATGCATACTCGATGAAATCGTAGAAGAAATATTTCTTGCATCCGAAACTGAAGATCCTTTAGCAGCTTGTCTTGCGCATTTTGGAGAGAATTTTGATGTGGATCAACTGATCCAAGAAGTGAATCACATGTTGGACTCCACACCACTTCTTGGAGAAGAAAAGGAAATACATTGTGGAGCTCAAATTGAATTAATCAAGGAAAAGCTGAAAGAGGAGGAGAAAGTGTCCTTAGAACTTAAACCTCTTCCGAAGAATCTTAAGTATGCCTACCTGAGGGAGAATGAAACTCAACCCGTTATAATATCATCAAAATTGGATGCGAATCAGGAAGGCCAACTCATGAATGTACTCAAAGAGCACAAAAGTGCCCTCGGATGGTCGATAAAAGATATCAAAGGCATTAGTCCGACGGTGTGTATGCATCGAATCCATTTGGAAGACAATGCTAAGCCTTCTAGGGAACCACAGAGGAGACTGAACCCTATAATGCAAGACGTGGTCCGAAATGAGGTAATCAAACTTCTAGATGCTGGAATCATATACTCCATCTCCGACAGTAAATGGGTCAGCCCCACACAAGTGGTCCCTAAGAAATCGGGAGTCACAATGGTGAAGAATGAGGAAAACGTACTCGTCCCTACAAAAATTCAAACAGGGTGGAGAGTGTGCATTGATTATCGAAAGTTAAATTTGATGACGAGGAAAGATCACTTTCCACTTCCATTTATCGATTGGATGTTGGAAAGATTGGTCGGGCATGAGTACTATTGCTTCCTCGATGGCTATTTCGGGTATAACCAAATAGTCATTGCACCTGAGGATCAAGAGAAAACCACGTTCACATGTCCTTTTGGTACTTTCTCCTACCGACGAATGTCGTTTGGGCTTTGTAATGCACCGGCTACATTCCAAAGATGTATGCTGGACGACTTCTCGATCCATGGAAACAGCTTTGCTGACTGTTTGAATCATTTGTGAGTAGTGCTTGAATGATGCCAGGAGAAGAACCTTGTTCTTAACTGGGAAAAATGTCATTTCATGGTTAAAGATGGCATTATTTTGGGACACATTATATCGTCCCAGGGTATTGAGGTCGATAAGGCTAAAGTTGATTTAATTATCGATCTACCACCATCGAGGACAGTGAAGGAAATCAGATCTTTTCTGGGACACGCCGGTTTTTATCGGTGTTTTATTAAAGATTTCAGTAAGATAGCGCTGATGCTAAAGGATGCCTCATTCCTCTTTGATGATAAATGTTTGCAAGCCTTTGAAACCATTAAGGCTGAATTGATAAAAGCTCCAATAATTCAATCTCCGAACTGGGACTTCCCGTTTGAAATCATGTGCAACGCCTCTGATTATGCAATTGGAGCTGTTCTGGGGCAACGAATAGAAAAATTACCGCATGTAATCTACTATGCGAGTCGTACTCTCAACGATGCCCAGTTGAACTACTCGACCACCGAAAAGGAACTTTTGGCAGTAGTTTTCGCGTTGGATAAATTTCGATCCTATTTATTAGGATCTAAAGTCGTGGTATTCACAGATCACGCTGCTCTGCGTTATCTATTCGCTAAGAAAGATGCTAAGGCACGCTTAATCAGATGGATCTTGTTGTTGCAAGAGTTCAATTTTGAGATCAAAGACAAAAAAGGCTCAGAAAATGTGGTGGCAGATCACTTGTCACGAATAATTATTGAGAGATCTGACGAGCCTGTTCCGATCTTGGAGCACTTTCCGGATGAACAGTTGTTCAGGATTGATTGCCCACCTTAGTATGCGGATCTTGTCAATTATCTAGTCACCGAGAAATTACCTCACCATTGGTCGAAGAATGAGAAATTCATTTTCTTAGCTTGGGTGAAACAATATTTTTTTGAAGATCCGTATTTATTCAAATACTGTCCTGATCAAATCATACGAAGATGTATTCCTGAATCTGAGCAACCACGGATCATCTCGTTCTGTCATGAGTTAGCTTGTGGAGGTCACTTTAGTTCCAACAAGACTCCAGCAAAGATCCTCCAAAGTGGATTTTACTGGCCGACGATATTTAAGGATTGTCATTAGTATTGCAAATCTTGTCATAACTGTCAAATGCTGGGCCGAATCTCAAAGCGCAACATGATGCCGCTCAATTCAATTTTAGAAGTTGAATTGTTTGATGTTTGGGGGATCGATTTTATGGGTCCTTTCCTTAATTCATTTGGAAACACGTTCATTCTTGTCGGTGTTGATTATGTCTTGAAATGGGTAGAGGTTGTGGCTTGTAAATCGAATGATCACAGAGTAGTGATTAAATTTCTCAAGGATCAAGTGTTTTTACGTTTTGGTATTTCAAAAGCGATAATCAGCGATGGTAGAAAACACTTTTACAATAAAGTGTTCACCCAATTAATGAAGAAATATGGTGTCACACACAAAGTTGCTACACCATACCATCCTCAGACAAGTGGCCAAGTTGAAGTCTCTAATCGGGAACTTAAGCAGATTTTAGAAAAGACAATCCATCCGAACCGTAAAGACTGGTCGCTAAAATTGAATGACGCTCTATGGGCGTATCGAACTGCGTTTAAAACTCCGATTGGCATGTCGCCGTATCGGTTGGTTTTTAGTAAAGGTTGCCACCTCCCGGTTGAACTGGAACATCGAGCATTTTGGGCCATTAAGTCATTGAATTTCGATCTCCTGAAATCTGGTACCCAAAGGGGTTTGCAAATGAATGAATTAGAAGAAATCCGTGCTAATGCATATGACTGTGCTAAATCATACAAGGACCGTATGAAACGAGTTTATGATCAATCTATTCTACGAAAATCTTTCATCGTTGGTCAACAGGTTCTACTCTACAATTCTCGACTTCATCTATTTCCAGAGAAACTAAAAACTCGGTGGAGTGGTCCTTTCAAAATCTCTCGAATACTCCCCAATGGGGCAGTTGATGTTATCAACCCGAGACACGGGAATGTTTTTCGCATTAACGGTCAAAGATTAAAACCGTTCCTTGAGGATGCAATCGCATTCTCTGACACTCTTTCCTTGAGTGCTCCAATGGCTCACCCTGATTGAGAAATTCACATGATCGAGCTATCGACAGTAAACTAGCGCTCATTGGGAGGCAATCCAATTTTGTGTAATTTCTTTTCGAAAAAAAAAAAAAAAAATTCTAATTTCTTTTTAGGATTTAGGATTTATTAGTTTTTTTTTTGTTTAGTTTAGGTTATTTTTAATTCCCTAAATAGTATAACCATATTCCCTTCATTAAATTTTTGGTCATGTTCCTATTTACTGTACATATTCTTTGTACCTGATCTTTGTGCTGAGGTACTTTTCAATAGGTTTGGGGGTGCAATATCTATTTCAATCAATGAGGACATTGTCATATTTAGGTTTGGGGGTATGGTTCTCTATTTTGAGTCACTTATTTTTTTATTAAAAAAAAAAATTAATTAATTAATTTTGAAGTCATCATGCACATTATTTTGCAATTATTTTCAAACTTTAGTTGATAATGCATGTGAATTTAATTTTGAGAATATTGATGTCATATTCTGATTACTTGTATCTAGGATGAGAAAGCTTAATGTGAGATTTTGTGGATAATTTTGATATTCATGCTTAGAATTTTTGCACTTATACCAAGCTAAGACTTAGAAATCGATGGACTGCTTTGAATGTTGAATCTTAGGTTCTTAGTGGAGACTAAACCCGGTGAGCTTTAGAGCTAATTTCCCGTCATTGATGAGTGAATACATAAACTCGGAGTCTTCTTTGAAAACGAATTATTTTGCATAATCTCATACACTTTACTTTGGCTTGTGACTTTGCATGAAACCAAATTCATATCATTATGTTAGAATGTACTGTATATCTACTCAAGACAAATAGACAAGGTTATCATCTTTTAAGGATATGATTGAAGGTCATCTTTGGCTCGTTTGTGCTTAAAATATCCCACCTTATATAAATATTATCCTTCTAGTACCCCTTTGAGCCTATTAAAAAATTTACCTTTATACATTCTTTGATAAGCCACGTTAACCTTTAACCCTTCACCATTTCTGAAAATTCAGCTTTACCCTTCTTATCTCTGAGAAATTAGGAACGAGGGATGAGAGTGAACGAAAAGAGAGTAAGTGGAGAGATACTGAGTTGTGGTGTTTACTGAGAGTGTATGACAAAAATATAAAAGAAAAAGAGGGGAGAAAAAGAAAAAGAAAAAGAAAATTATGAAAAATAATGAAAAATATGAGGTGCTTCAAGAAAAGGAATTTCAAAAAAAAAAAAAAAAAAAAAAAGTAGTGAGAAATTAGAAAAGAAAAAGAAGAGCAATAGAAAAATCAGAGGTTAATACCTTTTCCAATTTCTCAGAAATTTTGAATCCCAATTCCCTTTCTTTCTTACCCTTTCCTGAGCCCCATTACAACCCTAAAAAGACCTTCATGATCTGATCTTGTATTGATAACTGCCTTGTGGAAAGTAAATATGTGATACTTATGACACTTGATATGACATCCTTAGGATATACAAGTATCTTCTTATGAGATTTATTTTTGTTCATTGATTGCATCGTGTTTTATTTATCATGTGAGACTTTTTTATTTGCTTTGTATTGATCTCTCACATGTGTGCGAAAACTTATCCATCATCGGTGTCTTTATATTTTGAGAGTATACCTAAAGTGAGGATTGAGTCAAAACAACAGATCCGACGGTTTCCCGTTTGAACTAGTTCTGAGATGAATGAATTTTAGTTTGGGTATGCACACACTTCACGTTTAAGCATGAATGGATGAGTTATCTAACGATTTGAGCATTAGACTAATTTGAATGGATACTAGTATGATTAGTATAACATTGTTATTTAAAATTAAGGATTCGCATGTTGAAGTGATTAATGATTTTCAGTTTTGAATGGTATATATGTTATTAAAATCATATTTTGAAAATTCAATTTTATCGATGGTTTCAAAAATGTATTGAAGTTTGTGGGTAACTTTACTGTAAACCCTCAGGAGACACAACTCCTCTACTAGGGATCACCTAGGGGTTTAAAGGCTTGTTGCACATGCTAAGTGCAATCGTGCTCTTTACGAAAGTGGTAATTTATTTTTCTTTAGTTTGCTTTGCTCGAGGACTAGCAAAGTGTAGGTTTGGGGGTGTGATGAGTAGTGAAATATGATGATATTTTACCCCTAAATACCTATATTTAGTCGTCCGATGAAGGCTATCTAATGAGAATTATTAGATTTGAAGTGTTTCAGATAAATACAAGCCAAGTGCAGAAAACATCCTAAGAATTCTGAAAATAATGTCAAAACACTGCAACTTTGAGTCATCGAGAACTTGATGCTACTTGAAGCTCAATTTAGACCTTCAAGACGGCTGAATTATGACATTATCAAAACACAAATGTTGTAGATCTTTCCGTCTGCTTTCCAACGGCATAAGAATCGTCTCAATCCGAGTTCGAGATAGAAAGTTATAGCTAAAATACTGAAGCAGTATCTGATGCAAAAGTGGGCTGGAATTCACGAATTTCTGGGAGCCGATGCATCGACCCTTTTGGTCGATTAATCGAGGACAAAAAGAGTCTGACACGAAATTGACTACTTTAAAGCAGATTTTTAGCCTCTTTTGCAGGGTCGATGCATCGACCCTATAGGGTCAATTAATCGACCCTGACTTTACGGCTAGGAGACTTCTGCGACGTGGGTGCTATTTAAAGCGGATCAAACACTTCGAGTAAAAAAATAATTAATTAGGAGATTAGAGTTTTAGTTTTTAGTTTTTCTTTTTCATAGTTAGAAGTAGAGATAGAGATTTTTTATTATTCCTTTTTGAGAGCTTTGTTTCTTTAATTTTTCAGTATTCATTCCTTCAGTTTATTAATTTTTATTCAGTTGATTCTTGCATTAATTTCGTTTTGAAAGATCATCGTACTTTTGGATCAAAGTAATTTCTGTTGAAGTTTGAGGTATTTTTAATTCATTAAATTAATGTTATTTTTCCTTCCTTATTTATTTATGTCATTTAATTATAATATGTGTGACTAAATTCATAGGGATGGGGATCTAATGATTCCTATCCGAGGGATGTACTTTTAATAATATAAATTTATGATTAAAATATGAGATCTTATTTTATGGTTGTTGTGCTATCATGAACGGATGAAATCTCCGCCACTAACTGGGATCGCGTGTGCCGAGCCATGCCCGGGATCTCAGATCTGTGACAATAATTTTACCCAATCATTGTTATATGGTCTTTTTGCTTTCATCGTGTGGATCTAATTACAATTATGATTCGGGATCGAGTGTGCCGAGCCATGCCCTGAATCTTGGATCTGTAATGGTAAGTTTATCTTAATTACTCCCTAATCTGAAATCAAGTGTGCCGAGCCATACCCTTGATTTCAGATCTATGGTGGTATTCTTATTGAAATTTTCATCCACTTTGGGGATGATTTTTATTTGAACCTGAGATCATGTGAGCCGAGCCATGCCCTTGATCCCAGATCTATATATGAAAATCATCTCTGAAGTTAAGTCCTGATTGCAGGGATGCAACGTGGAACCTATTAGGGTTTTGACCATTTATCTTCCATAAAAGATGCTTATTTTTCAATGGTATATCTCATAATTTAATCCGTAGATTTATATTACGGGAAGAACAGACCAAAGATGGGAGGATTTAGTATCTTCATCTTTATCTTTATTTTTGAATTATCAGTTAACTTTTAGTTTGTAGTCAGTAATTGTCATCTCACAAAATTAAATCATAAGACTGGTAGAATATTGTTAGATCTTAGTGGATTTCTTGAATTACTGTCTTACTTTTTTAGATCTTCCAAAAATTGGTCCTCATGGGAACGATCTCGTACTCCGCACCCAGTATATACAATCTGATTCGTGCGCTTGCGAGTAAAACATTACAATTAAAAATCACATCAGGTAGCACCTGGATGATTGGATGGATAAAGATAATAGGGAGACACAACATCATTAATCAAATTTGAGGCAACAGATGAACGACCGTCCGCCATTTGATGAACAAAATATTCAATGAGAGAAAGAAAAAAATATTTCAGGAGCTAAGTGGCTCTGATACCATGTTAAATAAACATAAAAATATTACAAAGACAAAATAAGAGAAAGTTTACACTTTGTTATTACTTCATGCATTTCATATGTACAACCATGTTATATTTATAATATAATAAGGAGGGTAGATTGGGTAGTTTGTAGAAAGTGAGGCAGTTTGAGTAGTTTGTAGAAAGTGGGGCAAAATAATCTTCTAATATGGTTCTTGCTAGGGTGATGGCGATGTCAAAGCTCTGCTGGAATCTCTTGATTTGTTGGATTTGTACTTTATTCCTTTTTATTTTTTTATGAAACTTTGTTTAATTTCCATATATATATGGGTATAGAATCTTCTGGTAAGGAGACTTATCTCTAAGCATTATTTTAATTTAGATCTTCCTAGACTATATCATAAGTCATATAAGTAGTAATAGAAGCCAAAGTCTAATTTGACACTTTCACGTTTCTCTGTATAATTATCAATGATTATATTTTACTATAGGATATAGATCGAATCTTTCAAGGTAAGTGATCATTTGTAAATATCGCGAGAATTTTATCTCTTGATTCATTTGATAAGGATGCAATCTTCCTTTATGTCGTCATTACTTTGATTAAGTCTCGCCATATGGTGGCCATTTCTAGAATAGATAAATGAACTAGAACAAGACTCAAGTTTGGCTCAAAGTCTATATTCAAAGTTTCAATAGTATCTCAACTCCGTCTATTTAAGACAAGTGAGAATACTATTGTTTCGTTTAAGATATTGTTTAGACACAATCTTTTTAGGACTAGCGAGGTCATTATTATTCCAAGCGTCTTCGTAACTCCTCAATTCGACCACTTTGAAAGACAAGTGAGAATTGGAAGGGAGTGATGTACAAGAGTGAGTGACCATCTAAAAATGCATTCCAGGCATTTCTCATTCTCCTTGTGATACCTTATATGTATTCGTTTTTGGAAACATGATGTCTTGGTGCCTTTGAATCTCGGATGCCCTCACTACCTTATGATATGTTCTCTGGCCTTTTACTATGTTAATTTTTTATGTATTTAATGTTTATTCTCTTATGCCATTCATGTGTGTTATTCTCGACAATGTGCCTTATTATTATTATTTTTTTGATAAGAAACTCAGCATTCCATTAATAAGAAAGTGAATCAACAACGATTACATCAACAATAAATCGGGGAATGTCCTCCACCCATACAGTTTTAGAAACGTAGTTAAAACCAAACATGGCAACCAAATCAGCTGCCTCATTAGCTTCTCTATGAATATGTCTAAAAGTAACAAATGAAAATTCCATGGTGATCTTCCTTATATCGCTGGTAATGAAGTTGATTTCTGACCAATCATCACCACTGGAGAGAGAGAGGATATAATCTTCAATGAGGTACTTTCCAGAGTAACATGGGAAAATCCCATCTCCCAAGCAAAGAGAACCCTATGATAAGCTGCCAATTCTTTGCAATAGAGAGCATTGTGACCCCCTTTATCTGCTATTGCTTTAGCACCAAGCATCTCTCCCGCTGCATTTCGAGCTAAAACTCCAATACCAATTGTTTTCGTGGTTCGATACCAGGCACCATCAACATTGATTTTAACATTAGAACCCCATAGGAGGTTGTCAACTTTCAGTATTAGGGGCGGGTTGGATAGGAATGAGTTATGTATTCACTTCTAGAAAATCGGAGGCCAACCTTGAAGCATATAAGGCAGTATTCAATGAATTCGTAGGCACCCCTTTGAATAGAAATTTATTCCGACTTGTCTAAATAGCCCATGCCACAGTAAGGAATAAGAGTAGGTGATCATCACCAAACTTGTTTAGAAATGATATGAGTCATTCTTTGAAGGTGGACGCTTTGATCAGGAAAGCCCTTACTCCCAGCGGAGAAAGAAACCAAACTCTTTTAGCTACATCGCATTCCTGAAGATCATGGATGGAAGACTCCCAATCCTTATCACAGATCGCACATCTACCATTAATATTGCTGATTTTTCTACTAAGAACATGATTAGAAGGCAAGATGTTGTGGCATGCCTTCCACTCAAAAATTTTAACCTTATTTGGGGTCTTACACCTCAAAATTTTTCACCAAATAAAACTATCACCAGTGGTGCTTGAGCTGGTCGAGTTTTGATTCTTTATCAACTCGGAATTCGCTACGTGGTAGGCGCTACACACTGTAAAAGCTCCATTGTTAGAGAAAGCCCATGCTATTTTGTCTCTGTGCTGCTCCATGCTAAAAGGAATACCCAAAATTGCCTCAAAATCATCGTCAAAGAAAATGCCTCGAATTAGGTTGTCATTCCATCTTCTTCCCCTTGACTCAATGAGATCAGCCACCATCAACGGTTCCGACGTTGGTCTCAAAGTAATCACTTTGAAAGTAGACGGTTTGGGTATCCATCTATCCTCCCACATCCGAATGGTGTCACCGCTACCCACTCACCAAATTGTACCTTTCTCAACAAGGTCACGACTACCCAGAATACTCGACCAAGTGACCGATTGATTTCGCCCAACAGTAGCTGTGAGAAAGGTCCCCGTTGGATAGTATTTAGCTTTGTATAACTCTGCCACAATGGATGTGTCTTGGGTAATAAGCCTCCACCCCTGTTTGGCTAACATTGCCAAGTTAAACGCCTTCAAATTTTTGAAGCCCAAACCACCACTATCTTTATGAGTACACAATGAGTTCCAGTTTTTCCAGTGAATTCCTTTATCCTTATTGTTGCTCCCCCACTAGAACCGTGCCATCATCATTGACAAATCTCTTAGAAAGAACTTTGGAAGCCGGAAACAACTCATGGCATACGTGGGGATTGCCTGAGCCACTGCTTTGATCAAGATCTCCTTACCTGCACTAGATAGTAACTTCTCTTTCCAACCTTGAAGCTTTCGCCACACCCTATCTTTAATATATTCAAATAATTATCTTTTTGACCTCCCCGCAATGGATGGGAGACCCAAATATTTTTCATGATTAGAGATCTGCCGGATATTAAGGATTTACATCAAGACTTGCCGATCACCAACCTTCACATTCTTGCTAAATGAGATAGCCAATTTGTCAAACTTAAGTTTTTGCCCTGAAGCTCCTTCATAGAGATCCAACAAGGTAGAGACATCAAGTAATTGGGCACTAGTGGCCTTAATGTAGATGACGCTATCGTCTGCAAAAAAGAGATGGGAGATAATCGGGCCAGCCCTACAAATTTTAATACTAGACACTACAAAAAATAAGACTATTAACGACAGTTTTTGGCAGCCAAAAACTGCCTCTATTAATAAAAATGCTATTAAGACTATTAGCGGCAATTTTTTTGTTAATAGCGGTAGTTTTTGACTACCGCTAATAGTCTTATTTTTTGTAGTGAGATAGGGAACCATTGGTGATTGATTGGTTGATCAAGCAGGAGAAAACTTCCGAGCAAATTATAAAAAGGTAAGGAGACAATGGGTCACCTTGTCTAATCCCCCTAGAGGGAATAACATTCCCAACAACAGAGCCATTTATGAGAAAAGAGTAAGAAACTGAGGAAACACACTCCATAATGAGGTTCACCCGTCTGCCACTAAAAAGAGTAAAGAAATCGAGGAAACACACTCATATGCTTTACTCATATGAAGCTTTAAAGCACAATCCCTCACATTCCCAGTCCTTTTGTTTTTAAAAAAATGCCCAATTTCAAAAGCCGTAAATATATTATTTGTGATAAGACGACCCACGACAAAAGCCGATTGAGCTTTGGAAATGATGAATGGAAGGAAGGGCTTGAGTTGATTAGCCAAGGTTTTAGCTATGACTTTGTAAATGACGTTACATAGGCTAATAGGCGGAAATCGGTCATATTCTCGGGTTGATTGGCTTTTGGAATCAGGGTAATAAAGGTTTTGTTAAGTTTGGAAAGAGAAGTAGTTCTATTTAAAAAACTCAAAGCCACACATTCACAATTGAATCCCCAACAGTATGCCAAAACTTTTGATAACAGAGGGGAGATATATCATCTGGCTTGGGGGATTTGAGTGGATGCATATGGAATAGCGAAAAGTGAATCTTCGATGCTGTAAAAGGTTTATTTAGCACCACATTCTAATCGGATGTAACTTTACACTCCACTACATTAACAGCCTCCTTCACCCTTGTCGGGCAACTAGATTTGAATAGACTTTCATAGTAATGTGTAACAACACCTTGAATTTCTTCTTCCTTCTTATAGATAACTCCCTCCCCATTTCGAAGATAATTGATTCGGTTTCTTTTGCATCTATGAGATGCTCGCGAATGGAAGTAACTAGTATTACGATTTCCTTCCTTTAACCATAACTCTTTCCCTCGCTGTTTCCACATTATCTCCTGACGGTCTAGAAGCTCATCAAGCTTCTTCCTCATGGAGCTCTCCAAAGCGCTCTCCATAGCTGGATCACGATTTTGATACGTATAGTTAAAGTGTTGCTTCAGCTGAGTGGAGACTGCTGCAATAGACCTTTGTATATGCCCAAATGATTTTTTATTCCAAACTTGAAGCTCACTTGAAGTGGGATCTAACCTGTTAAGGAAGTCATGAATACCAATAGCTGCAGTTTTGTTGCCCCATCTTCTTTGAATAATTTCTTCACATCCTTCATCTCTAAGCCACATCGCCTCGAATCAGAAGGGTAGACCCAACACATCCTTTTAGAACCGGAGGAGAAGTGCAGAGACAGATCGGGGAGTGATCCGATTTAGTCTCACATATATGATTAAGTTGAGCATTTGGGAATTGGGGCATCCAATCCTTCGAAGCAACAAATCTTTCTCTAACAAAATCCTCACCTTCCCTCCCATTACTCCATGTAAAATCCGCTCCACTGTACCCAATATTGGCAAGGCCACAATCATCCAATGCAGTCCGGAAGGCATCCATTTGGTATTGGTAACGATCCAATTTTCCTTCTTTCTCATTCTGGAATAATATCTCGTTAAAATCACCCAAGCACACCCATATTGAAGATTGGACTGATGATGAAGATTTCGGAGTAGAGACCAAGAAAGAGCCCTTTTTTGAAGATCGGGGTCACCGTAAAATCCAATGAGCCGCCATTTAATAAAGTTTGCTTTTGAAATGGTGACATCAATGTGGCTCTTGGAGGTAGATTGGAGTGTCACATTGATATCATTCTTCTCCAACAACGCTATTCCGCCATATCTACCCTTAGAATCTATCACAATGCATGCAGTAAGTTGGAGTCTCCACTTGATCATTGCAATCCTCCTACTTCTCAATTTGGTCTCCATGAGAAACAGAATGTCAGGATCTTCCTTCGCCACAAAAAGACCAAGCTCGTGAATTGTGCAAGGGTTCCCAAGCTCTCGACAGTTCCAAGCTATGATTTTCATGGCGATCGATGGGGTTGCAAGGCAACCACCGCCGATAGAGAAGCAACATCGTGTTTAGAAAATTTGGATAGCTTATTATCGCCGGCAACTTCCACATCACCCCCCCAATCTTCAAACTGATCATGCAAAGCAACATCTTTTTTATGTTTTCGGTCCACCTCTAAATCAGAGAAAGCCAGGATTGCTGAATTTTTGTGGCACGTCGACTCGAGCACGACGTTTTCACTTACCGGCCGTCGTAGTCCGCCCCTCCATTTGCTTAATCTCCTTGATTAGTCCCGAGGAACTCGGGCTAGATATGGGAGTCCCATTTTCAGATATTTTGTATTCCGCTATACTCATAATAATAGGACTAATGGGTTTGGATGTGTGCATGGGATTAGGGGGAGAAAGGGATATAGTGGTTAAGTTGTTTTTGTTGGTAGGACTAATGGGTGTTGGCCAGTGCACGGGATTAGGGGGAGTATGGGATGTAGTGGTTAAGTTGTAAGACTAATGGGTGTTGACCAGTACACGAGATTAGGGGGAGTATGGGAAGTAGTGGCTGAGTTGTATATTTTGACAGCAGCAGGTCCTTCCAGAGATAACGGGTACCGACTCCTGATTTTTAGCAAGTTCCTCCAGCGATGAAGGGATATCTTCCACCGACTCCTGAATTTTAGCTTCCTCTAATGGGAAAGCGGAAGGAGAAACCACCTTCGTAGGAGATGGTACCAACTCCTTAATAGGCACGATCTCCACATCGTCCGGGCCCACAATCTTTCTCGACGAATCCTCCTCCACAGGGATCTCAGAGTTGGGGCGGTTATTCAAATCGGTCTGACTCAGCACCACCGAGTTGCTCCTTCGACTCATCTTCTCTTGCTGAACTGGACCAACCTTTTTTTGAATCGGCAACCGACTCCATTTACTGCTAGAAGAGAGGGATAGACTAGAAGTACGACTTAGCATGAAGTCAGGCTCCATATTGATTCTTTGTATCTTTTTATGAGGCAATGCACTCACGATCACTATGACCAATAAGTCCAGAAGAATAGCAGAAAGTCCGCAGTCTTTCGGAAGGCAAAACTGACCCATTTCTCTTTCCCATTCCATTTGAGCAGGGCGTCTCTACGCAGAGGTTTGGATATATCGATGATTACCTCGCAGATTGTGTACGGAGTGACCAATCTGCTTTATCATCGGCTCTTCCATGCACTTCTTAGCTTGACTGCTGGGGTTATGGATAACTGGTGGAGCTTGATCTAGGTATGTAACTGCGTGCAAACTACTGGCCACTGGAGGACTGCACGCTCTCCCTTTGAACCGTCGGGCTTCGACCACACGCTTTCTTCATTTTGACTGCACGATTTTGAGTGCGAATTCCATTTAGTTATGAAATTTGGGGCCGCAACATTAAAATCGGGAACTCATTTTTTTTGAAAGTTTTGATACATGTTCATCTCAACCAACCAAAGTTGTTTTTTAAAAATTTTACCACCAACAATGCGCTTTAATTATAGGGGTTCTATTTTTGTAAAATACCGTAATCATTTTGACCCTTTAGGCTCTATAGCTCTTTGGCTCTTTCTTCCAAGCAATTCGCCAAGACGAGTGGAAGTGTTCAAGTTTGTTAGAATTATAAGTTAGACTGGCCCATTTGGCTCATTTTGTCTTTTGGATTATTGACCCATTTACAATTATATTGGTCAATCTTGGGACTCTTTTTTTTGTCATAGGAAATTGATATATTTAATGTAGTGTCTTGACTTGAGAATATGGAATATACTTTGAAAATGTAATTTTCTATCTTTTTTTAAGCTAAATTGTTGCTTTGGAACTGTATGGTTATTTATTCCCGATTTTGTATTTTGGGCTATTTTTATTACTCATGTATTTTCATTTTACAAGTTATATGAATGAAATTTGAAAAGTTCTAAGTAGTATATTACTTTAGTCTTCATTTTTTATGTTTTTCTACACAAGTGAATAACTTTCTTCTTTTTAGAGTGTCATCTTCTTCCAATCCTAGTTAGTGTATTCCAACAAAGTTTTCCAGCTTTCTCCCAAAAACCTTTTGAGACTCTTTTGCTTCTTATTTTTAGATTTTTAGACTTCATTTCACAGTTTCTATAACCTGAATCTCCCTTTGTTAGAAAACAAGGCCATTAACTGGTGCAATGGATATCTCCATTGAAGGTCAATGATGACTAAATAAATTCGATAGGTAGTCATCGGCCCCGTGGACTCCTTCTAGTGTCTGAGGGAATTTCATTTCCAACTTATTGAATCTAGTAGGTTCCTTCTAGTGTTGGGGGGGAGCTTCCCTTTAACCATTATTGGCGATTGTGCTAACTCGGTTCACAGTCATTAGGCGTTAAGTAATATTGATCATGCCTGATTTCGTCGATGGGAGGTTTGGCTGCGATGCTAAATTTGGCCTTGCGCTGACATTGGCTGTAACGCCCAGGCTGCTTGTTCGTCGATGGGAGGTTTGGCTGCGGTTCACATTTGCAAGTGGAATCCTAAACCCCAAAAAAGAGTTATTTACAATTGATTGTGGGACCCCACTTCCTTTACCAAACATTGAAAAAAATAAAATTAGGTAAAATTCCTTTTGTCCCTGAGAATTTCTGTTTTCATCTATTGTCAAAGAGACCAATAGAGTAAATTCTCTGCATGTCTCTCAAGGGTCGTCTAATTTGTTCAGGAGAGAGAGAGTGTGTGTGTGCACCGCACTTGGTAGATGGCCCTGTATCTAAATGCTAACTTAGCGGAACGCATTGATTCTCTAGGGATTGGCATTAAAATGTTAAAATACACCACACGAAGTTGAGTTGGGAGCTGGATTATAGTGACCCCAATTAAAATTCAACAGAAAAACCAATTCTTAACCAGATAGATAGTTGATTGATCGAGAAGGTTTATTTAAACAGATCTTAAAGTTTCTTCACATCAGTCTCAATTACGACCTTTTCAACTTGTTTCTCTGCAAGGTATCAAAGGTACCAATTCGGGTTTCGAGAATAAATTGGCTTAGAAAAAACAATTGAGAAAATCTGGCCAATTAATTTGTTATATTCGGGAAAAATATGTCAAAATTCAGAAAAATAAGAAAGAAAATTATAAAAATATATTAATTTAAAATTTTGAAAAGAAAAAATTGGAAATTATGGATAACATCAGGAAATTCGCAAATAATTCGCAAACTAGTTCTTGAAATTCTCAACTTGTCTTAAAAAGTTGCCCATATTTATAGTTTTATTCTTTTCAAAAAAATCACCAAGTATTCACAACTTTTAAAAAAAGTCCTAGCATTTGGTCACTATGCAAGGTTTCACAATTTTAATGACAGAAAAATCAATGATTTAGTATCAATCATTGAAAAAGAGAAAAATTTAGAAAATAAAATCTCCAAAACTATACAAGAAAAATTGATGCCTAAATGGGAAATGATTGAGAAACCTCTCTCCCTCTCTCTCAAATTCATAAAATGTTATTTCATTAGAAAGCCCGTAAAAGAGTTGTTTCGTTAGAAGATAAAATGACATCTGAAATCTGCTAATAAAAAAATTTAGCAACAAGAAAAATGAAATGAAAATGTTAATCAATTATTTAAACGGCTTTGACATTTGTGAATTCAATATTGAAAAAACTTTGGCGTTCTCATCACCCTAGGGACGAAAGATGGTCGAGAAAAGACACCAAACTAAGTAGCGAAGTGGAGGTGACTCAAAAATTGAAGGGCTTCATCTCCAAGTGGAGGTGACTCATCCAATGCCATTTAATGTCCACAACGCACACTACAAAAATAAAGTGTTTCAGCGGCAGCCGAAAACTGTCGCTAATAATAAAAAAAAGGCGCTACTAGTCCCGTCGCTATTGAAATAACAAGTTTTTTTGTTAATAGTGTGGCAGTTTTTTATTGTCAAAAACTGCCGCTAATACTCTTTTTTTCTAGTGGCATTTTTTTGCAGGATCAGGTGCCGCGACAATATCCATAAGGTCAATCAACGACCATCCAAACAAAAAAAATACTTTTTTACTCTATTTGATTTTGTGGTTAAAGGTTGAAAATTTTTATCAAATATTTTTTTAAAAATTTATTTATGTAAAAATTCATATTTTCAACTTATGAAATGAAGGGTAAAATAGTTAATTTTATTTATTTATCCATTTCCTTTTTGTAAAATCCAAGAGGGAAGAGGATGAGGTGCAACTCAAGATCTCGCGTCTTTACTCAGAGTGTAGAGTTAGAACTTATAACGCAAGTGCAGTGTGTAAGAAGTTTCTATTTTGGTGGCCATCACTATGGTCAAACCCGTTGACCAGTGAATGGTATAAGATCAACCTTAATATGTACAATTGCTATTCTGGTGAGTTTGAAGAGAATAGGCAACTGCTTATTGTGTCTTTCAGTTAAAGTATGATTGCGATTTCTAATCACACTATAATTAGCAATTTCAGTCCTTAATGGGATAGGACTCTTTGGCTATAAATATAAGGGGTGCCTGGTCCCAACGATAGCTCGACATAATTCAATCCTCCCTATTGGCGAGAGCATCCCCATTGTGCTAGGAGACATTGAACGCGAGAACATCGTTGAAGATCGGCAACCATCAATGGCTAACGCTCAAGGTGCGCATATTTATAGTTTGTTGATTTTTGATTGATCGTGCGCCTAGATCTTTAGGCTTAATTTTGGATGGTCGGATCGTCAGATCCATTTAGATTCCATCACAGTGCCCCTTAACCATAGGGGTAGGGGAGGTATTGGTCGGCGGTGGATAAAACAGGCCGGCCCTGGATGAGGATTGATTCAATCTCTGGTCGTAGAATAGGGTTACCCTTTTTCCTTTCAAAAATGAAGTGAAGAAATGATGGAAGGAAAAACACAAGATTCACTGAGGCTATAGGGCGATATGATCCAAACGAAACAAAACCAAGGCCAAACTATGCAAAACGGTAATCTGGAAACAAAGATCATAAGTACAAAAAACTGTCTATAGCAACTTCCCAGATTTCTAAGGTTGTCGGATTGCCTCTATTGTGGGTCTGGAATGAGATTTAATTGGGCCCATTTGCCAAATTGATCCCAGAATCTTGTTTAGTCGACATAAATATATATATATTTTTGATATCCGTTGGTGTCTCGGTCAGCTTGCACGCAACTCGAGTCGAATCCTTGTTTGGCTCACAATTCCACTCCAAAATACTAAGGCTGCGTTTGGGTTAGCTCTTTCAGGGCAAAGAGCAGCTCTTTTCCTCTTTGGCTCCGACAAAGAACTGCTTTCATATTTGGTAACACAGCTCATCGCCCCATTTACTTTGGCGGAGAGCTGTTTTAAAACTGCTCTCCGCCCTTATAAGAGTTAACCCAAATTCACAGCCTAAGAGAATGAATTCTCATGAGATCTCAATTCATCCCAACTGCATTTTGTTGCATACAATGCAAACAGACGTTTCCCTATCTTCTCAATAAGAGTCAATTCACATATTCCAACGGCCCAGCGAGGAGGATAGTAACATAACACATTGAAAATAAAGCATTGGTTGATCCTATGCTTTTGTCCACAATAGTTGAAAAAAATTGTTCAAGGGCCGCCCAAGGAAGCCTTTTATGTATAAATATTAGAAGAGTAGTTGGTAGGTGCCGCCCGTGCCGGAGTTAGAGAAGATGGCCTCCAAGGCAATGCCCATAGCAAACCTGTTGTTGAGACTCCTAACCTTTGTTTTCCTAGTGGTTTCGATCATCGTCCTCGCAACCGATTCTGCTACCTTGACTTCAGCTTTTGCATCTGTCAAGGTCCACTTCAACGATATTTATGCTTATAGGTAAATTGTTGATTACTTACAACCTTAATGGGAGCTTTCGCGTGGCTTTTAGAAACCGCTCCTTGCTCTCTGATGTTGTTTGGTTAACAGAGCTTTCCGCTCCAATTTCACTTTAAACAGCTTCTCGCAAAGTTGAAAATAGGCAACAGCTGAAGGTGGCCAAAACCAGCTTCCTGCTTTCATATCTGGAGGAAATCTGTTTTAAGTGAAAGGGCCGGAGCCATGCCAAACTGATGGAAGACCAACATGTAGATGTGATTTAGCCCCAAACTCAATCTTGTCATAGGTTTCTAACCATCCAATTGAGCGGCTTTTCGTGCCTTAATGTGGACTGTTATTCCCTCGCAAAGTGCTTTTTAGCCGTAAAATCCATGGAAGGCCAACTTTCACATATCTCGTAGGGCTTGATAGATGTGAAAGTCAGCTTTGGGCCGGAGTGGCTACAGGGTTTTGATAATCATACAGCTTTTCATGGATTTTGCGGGGCCTCCAGTAGAGAAAACCTCATACATGTTTACTGAAAAAATTGCCTAATGCCAGTTTCTTAGAGGGATTAATGCTTAGGCAAGTCCATTAAAAAAAAAAAAAAAAAAATCTTTTCGGCTTCTGCAGGTACGCGTTTTCTACTGCCGTAATTGGGTGCGCATATACACTTCTCCAGATTCCGTTCTCGATATACCATGTAAGCATGGGGAAGCGACTTGCAGCCGGTAACGGCCTTCTTCTTTTCGACTTCTTCGCCGATAAGGTGCTTCCTACTATTCTTCTTTACTGCTTTCTTTTCATTATTATCCTTTTTTCGTGAACCAGCCAAGTCAGAAATCGGGCGAAAAACGAGAAAAGGGGGGGAAAAACGGTAAAATCAGAAAAAAAAAAAAAAAAAAAAAAGGGGAAAAAAAGACCTGCTTAAAACCCTTAGGCTGCATTTGGAACGTGATTTGAATTTGGGGATTTGGATTGGATCCCTAAATTCAAATCCATCATTTGGTTCCACCATTTTGTGTTTGAATTTTAATTTGGTAAATCCACCTAAATTTATAAATACATGCCTCCATTGTAAAAAGTGGATTTATAAATAATATCTCCTAAGCGTTATTTGAAAATTCAAATCTTACACTAACATATAATTGACTAAGTTTAGTGAATAAAAAATTGTTACCGAGTGCTATCATAAGTATGGTTCGACTTGATACTCGGCCTGCCTGAGCCGAGTATTTTTAAGCTTGACCGATCTAATTGGGTTGGCCATAGGCATCCGGCCCGACCTGTAGGTTGGGTTGGGTTTTCAGTTTGGGTGCCTCAAAACTAAAAACCGATGGGTTAGGTTGAGTAAACCGAGGCCTAAACTTAACCGATCCAAACCGGATCCGAGCCAGCCCAAACCGACCCGAATCGGTGGTACCCAACCCAAATTAAACCGAACCGAACCAAATTGAACCGATGGTAAATGGACCGGATTGAACTATTACCAAACCAAACCAGACCCGACCCGAATTGACCCAACCAAGTTAAAGTAGTTACTGCAACGGCTAGAAAACTAGTTGTTGGAGTCGTCGTTGGGCTGCAATGACTAGTTTTTGGCCATTGCAGCCCACCTTTGTACAGTGCACTCTAGGTGCAACCAGGGAGTTGCTTGTTGCACCCATTTCCGATATTTTTTTCTTCCCCGAATCCAAATCAAACACCGAAAAATTCAGTTTCGGTTCGGGAACGGTTTATGTGTTGGAGGAATTCGGTGTACTGAAACCCAAACTAATCTATTTCAATTCAATTTTGGTTTGTGGTGTATTGAATCGAAACTGAAAAAATCGGATTCGGTGAGGTTCGGTACACCGAACATGCATCCCTACCTACATAGAATGAAAGAAACCAATGAAATATAAATTCTTTTTATAAAAAAATAGCCAAATGAAGTATCTATAAATCCTTGGACCAACTCTTAAGGCAATGGTTAAACATCCAAATAAAAGATTTGCAAATCTAAATATTTCAAATGCTGAATTTAAAATGCTTGAATTTTAAATACTTGAAGTTGAAATCCTCAAATCCAAATCCAAGTTCCCAACCGCAGCCTTAATTCAATCCTTATTATTGAATTTAGCACAAAAAATTTGCCAAAAAAAGCGTTTAAAATGCCAAAAATCACGTTTTTTTTAAAAACACATTTTAATCGTGAAAAACAAATTTTCAAAAATTGCGATTAAAATGCAATTTTTTCAAAAAATCGCCGAATTTGATAACTATGCTAGGGGTGGGTTCAGCTTGGTTTCACTAACCACCAATTCTTATTTTAAAATCATTAAAGAGTTTCCCAATCTATGTATTTCGATTCAATGTTGAGAGAGGACTGATTCTTAGTCAATCATGATAGCAAGGCCATGCACTCTGCCACTTACAATCATGGGTCAAAATCTCGTTAAACCGATGCGTATCGTTCGAGCTCAAAACCGATACATATCGGACAATACGTATCAGAACAATAAAATACCGGACGATACATTATTGGAGATAGCAATCGCAGCGGAATTGTCACAAAAGATTCTCAGTGGCTTTGAAATAGTATCAACAACTCGAAGCCCTGAGATAAAATTCCTCAACCATATCGCCTCACATGTTGCCTCAAAACATGCAACGAATTCTGCTTCCATAGTGGACGAAGTAGTCAGCGTTTGTTTAACGCTCTTCCAAGATATAGGTCCACCTGCAAGCATAAAAATATAACCCGATGTGGACCTACGAGTGTCTTGACACCCAGCATAGTCAGCATCGGAATAACCAATAACTTCAAGGTTATTCGACCTTTTGTATGTAAGCATGTGTCCTTTAGTCCCTTGTAAATAGCGAAAAACCTTTTTAGCTGCTTTCCAATGATCCAAACCAGGATTACATTGGTACCTGCCAAGCATGCCAACTATATACGCTATATCTGGACGAGTACAGACTTGGGCATACATGAGACTCTAACCGCCGATGCATAGGAATTGTCTCCATCTGCTTTTCTCTCGAGATCGATCCTGGGACTCAAGTAGACTAAATTTATCAATGACAGTGCAACATAAGAGCAGAACAATTGTGCATGTTAAACCTTTTAAGAACTTTATCAATATAAGCTCTTTGAGACAATCCCAATAGGCCACGAGCTCTATCTCGATGAATCTCAATTCCTATCACGTAGGAAGCTTCACCAAGATCTTTCATATCAAAACTCTTTGATAAAAAGTTCTTTGTCTCATATAACATGCCCAAATTGCTACTCGCAAGTAAGATATCATCAACGTATAAAACAAGGATGATAAACTTACTCCCACTGATTTTAAGATATATGCATTGATCCACAGTATTTTCTTTAAAACCAAAATTTGAAATGACTTCGTGAAATTTTAAGTACCATTGTCGAGATGCCTGCTTTAAACCGTATAGAGACCTTTTGAGTCTACAAACTAAATGACTCTCCCCCTCAACCTGAAAACCTTCAGGTTGTGTCATAAAGACATCTTCATGCAAGTCGCCATTCAGAAAAGCAGTTTTAACATCCATTTGATGCAATTCTAAGTCAAAATGAGCTACTAATGCCATGACTATCCGAAAGGATTCCTTTCTAGAGGCAGCAGAAAATGTCTCTTTATAGTCTATTCCCTCTTTTTGAGTGAAACCTTTAGCGATTAACTTTCGGCCTTGTATCTTTCTATATTACCTTTAGAGTCTTGCTTGGTTTTAAATACCCATTTACAGCCTACAGGCTTGACTCCATTAGGTAACTCACAAAGATCCCAGACCGAGTTATGTTTCATTGATTCCAACTCATCTTTCATGGCTTCGAGCCATTGAGTGGATTTGTCGCTCTTCATAGCTTGGCTAAAGGAAACAGATCGATTCCTTTCCAAAATCAAATTCACTCTCATTTAGGTAAACTATATAGTCATCGAAATGGCGGCTTCTTTGCTCTCCGATCTACGCAATGGTAGATCTGCACGCCGCCATGGGGAGCAAGAACCTCCTCAATGTGGGATGTGTCAATAGGTATAGCCACGTGCATCAACACCGGCTTGAATAAGCGGTGTTGGTGCCACTTTCTTGGATAAAAGGGATAGGAATTATAACCCGATTCTCCTCAAAAGTGATTTTCCTAAGCTTTATACCCCAACGATCTCACGATCCTCAAAGAATTTTGCATGTCTAGTCTCAACAATCCGTACTATGTGGGGCAATAAAATCAGAGCCTTTTGATCTATCGGGGTAACCAATGAAATGACAACTTATAGTTTTAGGGTCCAATTTTCCTAATTGTGGGTTGTACACCTTTGCTTCAAATGGCTTGAAAATGTGTAAATATCCTAAAGTCGGTTTCTTCTACCCATAGCTCATAAGGAGTCTTGGGAGCGCCTTACTAGGAACTCGATTTAGGATATGCACATTTTTCAAGGCTTCTCCCCACAAGAACGCTAGCGTGAGTTGCATAACATGCTTCTCACCATATCCATAAGAGTGCGATTTCGTCTCATCACGTTACATTAGTGTGCGGCATGGTGTATTGAGCGACAATTCCATGCTCTTGTGAGATACAGGCGAAGGGTCTGGATTGCGACTTTGAGTATCTACCATAGTACTCTCCGCCTCTATCGATCTCACAATTTTAATCTTGAATTGAGTTGTAACTCAACTTGACTTTATAGATTTTAAACATATCCAGAGCCTCAGATTTCATGAATGAGAAATATATAACCAAAACGAGAATAATCATCAGTGAAGGTAATAAAATACTTTTGACCACCAATAGCGGGAGTTGGAAACGGTCCACAAATATCAGTGTGGACTATTTCCAGCAAACTCGTGCTTCTGAGTGCCCCTTTCTTATTAGTCTTTGTGAGTTTCCTTTAACGTAATCAACACAAGTATTGAAATCGAGAAATCGAGCATCGATTATATCATCTTTTATTAACCTCTCCATTCTATCCTTAGATATATGGCCTAAACGTTTATGCCATAAAATGGAGAGTGCTCGTTTTCGTTTCTTACTTATTTTATCATTCACATGCATAGAAACTAAAGATTGGGCGTAAGATGAATCCAAGTACAACTGATAAAGATTGCCCACTAATGAGCCACCACCCACAATATCGGAATTAAATAATAGAGTAAACATATTATGTCCAAATTTAAATTCAAAACCTAATGAATCCAATTTAGAAATTGAGATAAGGTTTCTAGTGATACTGGGAACATAAATAGTATCAACTAAATCCAAAATGAAACCACTATCTAAAATGAGACGGAGAGTCCCAATGGCCTCCACGCTCGCTTCTACTCCATTCCCGAGAGTTTGATGGTACGTTAGCGCTTTACTTAGCTTCCTACTGGATCGAAATCCCTGCATTGAATTACTTATGTGAATAGTTGCACCAGAATCTATCCACCAAGTATTGCGTGGAGCATCAACATAAAGTGATTCAAAACACACAAAAACAAGGTCATTACCTTTCTTAACTAGCCAATCTCAGATTTCGACAATTCTTCTTAATGTGTCCCTTCTTCATGTATGACACTTGATGCCGTAAGTAGATGTGCTAGCCTCTCCTTGTTTGGTTTCGGTGGAGGAGCTTTCACGTTCTTTCCTTTATATTGTCCGGTTTTGCCGCTTGAAAGTTCGTTTTCGATGGACCAAGAGGCGTAATGGGCACTTTCAGTTTTCGGCCCAAGTCGTTTTTCTTCTTCTTGGACACAGTGAGCGATTAACTCGTTCATCTTCCACTTCTCTTCTGCGTGGAAATTCATAAATGAGAATTTGGTTAGTGAACATTATCGGCACCTAATATTTCTGATCCTTTGTTATGACCCAGATCTTGATCCATCATTAGTCAAAAGGGTTGATGGAGGTCATTTTCATAATGTGCTCCGGACGCCACTATGACCATCATATTTCATGGTTCCCATTTTAACAATTAGACTACTGGCAAGGGCTTTAGAAGTCCCTTGAAATTGTTCCTTAATGGCTTGCATGTATTCTTTTGCGATTGTCTTGAGTCAGAATACCTCCGAATCGCATCGACAATGGAACTCTTTATGATCATGAGGCTCATACGATTTGATCTATCCCATTTTCTAAATCCAGTATGGTTCATTTGCCGGATCCTCGGTAGAGGCAGCGGTGAGCACCTTGGGTTTATCAGATCGTATAGCATAGTCAAGATCCATGCAGCCTAGAACAATTGCAACTTGTTCCTTCCATTTCTTATAATTTGATCCACTCAAAAGTTCAATTCCACCAATCATACTGGTTATGATAGACGGGTTCAATGCTGCACAATAATTAAGGGCTTTATTATGTCCACATACAATCGAAGTAACTATCAATTCCACAAGGTTATAATTATAACATGTGACGCGAAAGTTAAAATATGTCAAGGAATATAAAAAGTAAAACCAATGTGATTTTATTGAGAAACAATTTGTGTCATTATGAGCCTCCGTTGGGTCGAGTCATAACACACTAGCCGCTTCCTCAGTCTTTATTAATGATTGTGGTACTAATTGCGTCGTTATGACCCTCCGTTGGGTCGAGTCACAACACGCGAGCAGTACCCACACACAAAATAATGAATAGTGAAATATCATATAACATTAAGTGATTCATCACCGCTTGGTAAGAATCCCTTATGTTGTAACGCCAACGTTCACTACACATTTGCACTGGATTTGTAACACGGTCTTGGACAAAAGTAAACCTCACTATGAAAACCACGGCACTAGGAAAAGCCATCACCGTTGGGCAGAAGAATCTTTCCAAGCCATGTTTTCAAATTAGGTTTGATAATATTTTAAAAGACCACAAACCGTGTTATGAGGAGGTGTCAAAAATAGACAACAAATGAGTATTATAATGTGTAAGTGCCAGCCATGGTGGTAGAGCACAACCTCCACTACCCATTCTAATGAATGATACTTGAGCAAAAAACGATTACACAAAAAAAAATGGAAAAAATAACATCAGGTCATGCAAATATTATAACAGAGACCTCATTGTTAAAATTAAACCTCAAAAACGGATCCGGAATGTCCGAGATAGTCAAAATGCATATATAATGTCCGAAAATCGGACATGTAAATAGCCCAGAAAAGGCCCGAGAAGATTAGAAAATAGGGTGGGTATATTGGGCCGGGTACCAAAAACCGGGCCATGGGCCTTAGTGACCGAGTGGGCCAAGGGCCCAGTGGGTCGGGCGGACTCGGGCCAAATAGGCCAAGAGCCGAATGGGCCTAGGGCCCAGTGGGTCGGGCCAAGGCTATGCGGGTCGGGCCAAGGCTATGCGGGTCGGGCCATGGTCCAAAAAAGGCCAGACGGGTCGGGCTGTGGTCCAGAGGGCCATGCGGGCCCATGCGGGTCGGGCCATAGGCCAAAATAGGCCAGACGGGTCGGGGCCAAAAAGGGTCGGGTGGGTCGAAGAGGCCCAGCAGGGTTGGGCCGGTCGGTCGGGCCAAACAGGCCCAGACGGGTCAGGGCGGGTCGGGTGGGCCGAGTAGGTCCAGCAGGTCGGACGGGTCAGGCGGGTCAGACGGGTCGGGAAGTGGGCCACAAGGGCCCAGGCGGGTGGGGCAGTGGGCCGGTACGGACCCGCCCCGTCCCCCTTACTCCTTCTTCTTCTTCTTCTTCTTTTTTTTTTCATCAGTTGCAACAGCCGCCCTCCTTTCATGCCAACCCACGCCCACCAGTGGCCGCCGGTCCGGTGCAATGCCAATCGGCCCCGATGCCGGAAGTTGGCCGGTGCCAGTCCGGTGGCCGGAAAATGGCCACCGGCGCCGGACCGTCGGCCACAAAAATCAAATTTTTTTTTTTTTTTTTTTACACTTGAGGTTTTTGATTTGCAGCCACCCCTGCCCCTCACTGGTGACCACCCCCACCCCTCACTGGTGGGCCATCCGGTCGGCCATGACGCCAGGCCGGCTGACGGTGTCAATCCGGTGGCCGGAAAAAACCCACCGGCAATCCAGTTTTTTTTTTTTTTTTTTTTATGAAACAGCCATTACAAAAAAAAAAAAAATTCACTTTAAAGCTTTGACCGATCATAACGCCAATCATGGCTCTGATACCAATTGATGGAATCTAAATGGATCTGACGATCCGACCATCCAAAATTAAGCCTAAAGATCTAGGCGCATGATCAATCAAAAACAATAAATTTATAACCTATAAATACGCGCACCTTGAGCGTTAGCCATCGATGGTTGGTTGCCGATCTTCAACGATGTTCTCGCGTTCAATGTCTCCTAGCACAATGGGGATGCTCTGCCAATAGGGAGGATTGAATTACGTCGAGCTATCGTTGGGACCAGGCACCCCTTATATTTATAGCCAAAGAGTCCTATCCCATTAAGGACTGAAATTGCTAATTGTAGTGTGATTAGAAATCACAATCATACTTTAACTGAAAGACTCCATAAGCAGTTGCCTATTCTCTTCAAACTCACCAGAATAGCACTTGTACATATTAAGGTTGATCTTATACCATTCACTGGTCAACGGGTTTGACCATAGTGATGGCCACAGAAATAGAAACGTCTTACACGATACGGTACTTTCAATGTACCGTATCGTTCGGGTCCGATACCGATACGTATCGTCCAATACGTATCGGTATTGGACGAAATTTTGATCCATGCTTACAATGCCTCATTTCCCATCTCTGTTTTCACTCTTTTAGATACACCACATCATTTTATTTTTTTATTTTTTATGATAATGTAGGGTGTACCAACCATGATTTTAAGTATTGGCAATATCCAATGTATATCGGCCTATATGTATTAGGTTAGCCATTTGATAGGATATATACACCCGGTTTTGTATAGGGTCAAACAGGTCAAATATAGGCCGAGATGTATAAGACATGAACCAAAAAATAACAAAAATGCCTTTTTTGCAATTTATTTTTTTATTACTTCAAAAAAAAGTGCCTAAATATCGGCTGATTTGGCCGCTACATATCTAGTACATTTCGGCCTGGGACTCTCCAATATGCTGATATATATTGTACTTTAAATTCCTACTCTCAACCCATTCAAGGGAAGGATTGATCCCTATGGGTAGGGCGTTTAGTATTTAGATATTAGTGGGTAGTTCTCGAGAGGGGATTTAGTAGCTCGACTCACTACAAGAAATAAAATCATTAGCGGCAACTAAAATTGTCACTATTAAAAAAGGGCATTTTAGAGAAATCACCTTAGAAAACAAACGTTTTAGCAAAAAATCTAGAATTTATGTTTTAAAAAAACAATGTTTTCACGATTTTTTAAAGTTCTGAAATCCGTGAAAATATTGTTTTTTAATGAGAATTTGAGATCTCACGGATTTCAAAATTTCAAAAAATCATGAAAGCATTTTTTTAAAAAACATTTGAAGTTCTAAATTTTTTGTTAAAATGTTTGTTTTTTAAGGTTATTTTTCTAATTTTCCCTAAAAAAATACCTTGTTATTTCAATAGTGATAGAATTAGTAGCGGCAAAATTTTTTTAAGAGTGATAGTTTTGACTACCAAAGGGATTAATCCTGAAAAGGAAAGTTCATGGCCACTCCAAATCTAATGATCTTTTGCCAGGAGATGACCACTTTTTCTAACAGTGATTACAAACTAGCAAAGCGAAGTGTAGGTTAGACTTCTAATTTTTTGGTGAGTAAGCTGGGTTCGAACCTGCAACCTTGAGGTTCCAATATTGTCAACCTTCCATTGTTTGAATCCACTTGGGTTGAGTCAATATTGACTCTCTTGTTTACTGTTTCCAAGTCGTATCGAGTGGCTTTGTGAATTCTTTCTTCGGGCTAAATTGAACCACCGCCGCAAGTCGAACGGCTCAATTTCTACCATGGCCTCCTCTCATCATGGACCCCGAATTCTTAAATGGGTCATGTATCTTAGACACTGGGCCGTGAAACTAGCCCCTGTTATCTCAATTATGAGACAGACCTTTAAAATATTGGGTTCAGTAGTGCTCGTTCTCTCTTGAAATCCTCCCTTAAGCTGAGATGTTCAAGTGGACTTATTATTTCACTCTTATTCTTTGACTTCCTTGTAGTTACCATTTAGAGCTTATGAAGAGCCCTTACCAATCAACCATATCAAAAATTGACTTTTATAGATGTTTGAGCTTCAAAAAATGAAACTTGATAATCTCATGTTACAGGCATACAGTGAGGAGAGTCCAAGCATTTTTTAAATGAGCTCGCATTAGTTGTACAACATTTGCATCACCTTTAGACCTCCCTATCAATTTGAGGGGACTTGTTAGCTCCACACAGGATCAGCCCTCTCTAGAACCTTCTCCTGCTACTGCCACATTAGCCTACATGGTATTCGAGCAGGTAAGTATATATAGGGATGTAGGGAGACACGTTACATATGAGGGGGCATGAACGATAATCTTACATCTCCTAGTTCAATGGCCTTGGGCTCATATATAATCTGGGCAATCCTCACCTTACAAGCCGGTTTTCTGTGATTGAGTTAGAGTCATGGGATTCTACAAGGTATTAGAATAGGTACCAAAGGGATGTAGAGAGACACGTTACACGTGAGGAGGCGTGAATGATATATAATTCCACATGGCATGTGGACTGGTAGCCTTGGGCTATATAAAATTACCTGGGCAATCCTTACCTTACAAGCCGTTTCGTGGGGCTAAGTTAGGCTCATGGGATTCTACAGGTGGTGGACAGCATGATCACAATTCTATGCATGTGGAAAACTTTTCATCAATTCTATGATGTGGTACATGTGGCACTACAAAAAAAAAGACTATTAGTCCTGCCGCTACCAAAAATACGTTAAGTGCCACTGAAACCCCTTATTTTTGTAGTCTAGATAGGATTCTGCTTAAAGATTGTATTATTAAACAATATCTACCATCTGATGAATAGCCCATAAGGGGTTTCAATTGGACAGTTAAACAACATGTACGCAACATTACACATTGTAGCATAAGAACTGCTCTTCTCAGCTGGTTAGAACCCTTTAATAAGCACAACTTTTGTGTTGACTCCGATTAATTAATATGTTGGCTTGCCACCCGGGCATCTAAATTCATGAAATACGTGCACGTACAAAATTTGATAACCCGTTCACTGCATCTGGTGAACCAACTATGCACCTTATACAATTCTTTTCAAATGATCCTATTGTCCCTTTCCAAAACATAAGGTGTTGGGATCATGGTATCAAAAATGGACCGATACTGATACGTATCGGTAATATATATTGGTTTTTCGGCAAATTGATACATATTAGCGATACGTATCGTTTTTTTGGCAAACCAATACGTATCGGTATCTCAATTCGGTATCGGTGTTGGCCGATACGTATCGGTATATCGGCCGATACGGACCCGTATCGGCCAATCCGTATTGGGTATCGGCCAATACCTCTATTTCCTATTTTCTTGTTTATTTTTCTAAAATAGGTTGATATATATCGGTATCGGCCGAGTCGTATGGGTCCTCCATGGACCGATACGTACTCGAGCCTGATACCGATTTTACACCTTGGTTGGGATATTATTCATAGAATTTTTATTTGGAGGGGCTCAAATTTTAACATATTTATCTTTATAGGGTCTAACTTTTTGCTTATTACCTAATAGAGTCTGGATCTTGTAACTATGTTTCGTTATTAAATAATATGGTTCGAAAATTTCATGTGCTTAAATTTTAGTTAAAATTTTTTACATGTATTATATTCAATTAAGTGAAAAAATGAATCAGATGAAAATGTCTTAAAGTCCCATATGAGACCTATCATTCCATTAAAGTTATGTTGTGGCAATTCAATCAAATTGCAATTCCCCCAATCCATGGTATGACGAGGCTCCCCCTCCACAAATTCATCAATGAGGAATAGTGAGATAATTTAGGGATAGTTAGATAATCATGCTTACTAGCTGTTCTAGGTTACTATCCTACTTCAAATATTTTTAGACAAAAAGAGCTTGACATGGCTTTCGCGGTCCTTAATTAAAAAGTCTTTAGATGGATAGATTGATTTAAAATTATAAAAATACCCTTTTCGTAATTTCTTGTCAATTTGACGACCAAGCCGAAGAAGAAGGAAAGGGTATTTTTGTAATTTTGTATCACCCTTTCCCTCACAAGTTGTCCAAATGACTTTTTAAGGACCTTGAAAAGCATGTAAAGCCACTTTTTCTAAAACTTGTTGAAGCATAGTTACCAAATTTGGCGAGGATTTAAAAAAATCGCGATTTTTTTAAACACCGATTCCTTTCACCATTAAAATGTGTTTTTTTATGTGTACGAAAAGGTGAATTTTACGTTTTAAATGTGTTTTTTTCGTGTTTTTTTCATGATAATTCAATAATAAGGATCGAGTTAAGGGTTTCAATAAATGGGCCGGGCTGTTCCCTCAATTTTTTAATATTTTCTGATTTTAGCCCTATTTTTTCTCTTGCTGATTTTTTTTCGGGATTCCAGACTTGGTAACTATGGGTTGAAATAGGATGATAGCCTAAAACTATTTTCAAGTAGGCATGTATTTAAAAAAAATAAATTATTTTATTAAAAATATAGAGTTTAATAATTTAATTCAACATTGATGCATTTGCTTTCTATCTCTAACTTTAGTGCATCAAAACAGATAATTGCATTCCTCTTAGTGTCGGGAGCTGGCGCAGGATTTGGGCTTACAGTGGACGCCAAAAGAGTCGTGGATGCAATTGGTAGCAGCGACAGTGACTTGCCCAAGAGCCTTCAAATGGCAAATATCTCCTTTGGGTTCCTCCTCATTGCCTTCTTATGCATGGCTGCTTTGACTACTCTCTCATCATTTGCCCTCCCCAAGAAATGAAATAAACTGCACTCTATCAGCTTCGATGTTTCTTCCAAACCTTCTTATATGAATTTGTTTACTTATTTTTCCTTTTTTTTTTTTTTTTTTTTGATAACTAACGATAGAGGTTATAAGAGCCTAACCCAAGACTTACAAACCACATTCCAATGGAGCAAGCTCCACTAGGCTGAGGAAGGAGCATAAGCCCACACAAGACACAACTATAAGTAAAAAAGAGAAAAATACCAACCCAGGTGAGGAAGAGAACAAAACAGAGAGGCCTACCCAATGGCATCTAAGTTCAAAATGCAGCTCTAAATCGTATAAGGTTGGAGCAGCTTTAAGTTAAGTGATGAGTAGTGAAATATGATGATATTTCACCCTAAATACTTATATTTAGTCGTTCGATGAAGACCATCTGATGAGAATTACTAGATTTGAAGTGTTTCAGGTAAATACAATCCAAGTGCATAAAACAGTCCAAGAATTCCGAAAATAATGTCAAGCACTACAACCTTGGGTTATCAAGAACTTAGTGCGGCTTGCAGCTTAATTTGGACCATCAAGACGTCAGATTCGGGAAATTGCTAAAACACAAAAGTTGTAGATCTTTCCGTCATCTTTCTAATGCCGTTAGAATCATGTCAATTCGAGTTCGGAGTAGAAAATTATGGCCAAAATACTGAGGCAACATCTGATGGAGAGTTGGGCTGAAGTTCACGAAAATTTGGGAAGGTCGATCAATCGACCTTTAAGTCGATTAATCGAGGGAAGTGATTGAGTTTGATACAAAAAGCATTTTTTAGTTGCAGAATTAAAGGAGGTCGATTAATCAACCTTGCACTCGATTAATCGAGGCAAAGGGTAGAGTTTGAGACAGAAATGACTCCTTAGAGCAGATTTAGAGGGAGTCGATGCATCGACTCTATAAGGTCGATTAATTGACCCTAACTTTTCGGGCTAGGAAAGCTGCGAGACTTGGAGAGTATTTAAAGCCACAAACAACAACTCGGAGAATATACACAGATATTTAGAAATTTTATTTTTGGAGAGCTTTATTCCTTTTACCTTAATTTTAGCATTCCTTTCTTAAGAGAATATTATTTTTGTTCAATTAATTCCTAGTTTAAAATTAGATATTAGTGGAGAATATTTTTAATTTGGATCAAGAAATTGCTATTGAAGGTTGAGGTATTTATAATTAATTAGATCAATGTTATTTTCCATTTATTACTTTTTATGTCATTTAATTACAACATGTGTGGCTAATTTCTTAGGGATGGGGATCTAATGATTCCCATCCAAGGGATGTACTTCTAATAGTATAGATCTAGGATTAAACTTTGAGATTTTATTTTATGGTTGTTATGCTATCACGAACGGATGAAATCCTCGCCACTGACTGGGATCGAGTGTGCCAAGCCATGCCCTAGATCTCAGATCTGTGACGGTAATTTTATCCCAATCATTGTTATATGATCTTTTTATTTTTATGGTATGGATCTACTTACGATTATGATCTGGGATCGAGTGTGTCGAGTAATGCCCTGAATCTTGGATCTGTAATGGTAATTTTATCTTAATTACTCCCTAATTTGAAATCAAGTGTGTCGAGTCATACTCTTGATCTTAGAATTTTTTACCCACTTTGGGGATGATTTTTATTTGTAATCTGAGATCAAGTGTGTCGAGTCATGCCCTTGATCCCAGATCTATATATGAAAATCATCTCTGGATCTGTAATAATAATTTTATCTTAATTACTCCCTAATCTGAAATCAAGTGTGCCGAGTCATACCCTTGATCTCAGATCTATGGTGGTATTCTTGTTGGAATTTTTTACCCACTTTGGGGATGATTTTTATTTGTAATCTGAGATCAAGTGTGCCGAGTCATGCCCTTGATCTCAGATCTATATATGAAAATCATCTCTGAAATTAAGTTCTAATTGCAGGGATGCAATGTGGAACCTATCCGAGTTTTGACCATTTATCTTTCATAAAAGATGTTTTTCAATGGTATATCTCATAGTTTAATCCTTAGATTTATATTACGATAAGAACAAACCAAAGATGAGAGGATTTAGTATTTTTATCTTTACCTTTATTTTTGAATCATTAATTAAACTTTATTTTGTAGTCAGTAATTATCATCTCACAAAATTGTCTAAATCATAATGTTGGTAGGGTACTGTTAAATCTTGGTGGATTTCTTGAGTTACTGTTTCATCTTTTTAGATCTTCTAAAATAGTCCTTGTGGGAACGATCTTGTACTCCGCACCTACTATTTATAATTTGATTCGTGCGCTTGCGAGTAAAACATCACAATTAAAAATCACATAAAGTTTTTGGCTTCGTTGCCGGGGACTAAATCAAGAAAATCTGAATTTTTAGGAAATAGACAGTTAATTTTAAGATTTTCTGGGGATTAAAACAGTATATCTGCCAAAAAAAAAATTTTAAAAATAAATAAATAATAAATAATAAATAAATAATTTCTCTGTCCTGTCTCGATTAATCGAGCCCACCACTCGATCAATCGACTTCTTTCTCGATTAATCGAGCTTCTTACTCGATCAATCAAGATTCAAAAAAAAAAAAATTAAAAAAATAAATAAATATATATATATATATATATATATATCTTGAAGTTTTCCTTCTTGAAACCTCCACTCTATGCATCATTTGCATGCATACTAGGTCTTCTAGAGAAAAAATTTTAGAGTCTTTAAATTCTGAGATTGAACGTACTTGCCGGTCAAATCGTAAGGATGCTAGATCAAGGTGACAATTTTCAAGTGAATCATCTATTGAAATTAATATGACTAACAACATAAATGGACAAATCGAACAAGGACAAGAGGAAGAACCAACATTAAGAGAACTGTTTTCTCTAATAACTACAAATACCCCATCATGCATTGTATAGTCTGCCACACCTGGTGGCCGGTTTGAAATCCATACAAATGTCATCCAAATCCTTCCAATCTTTCATGACATGGAGAGAGAAGATCCATACCAGCACGTTAAAGACTTCGTCGAAGTCTGCTCATCTGTATACCAAAACTTTAGCAAAGAATCTGTTAGGCTATGCTTGTTTTCTTTCTCTATAAAGGATAAAGCAAAAGCCTGGTTAAATTCTCCACCAACGGGATCTATAACTACCTGAGATTAGATGGTAAAAAAGTTTCTATCAAAGTTCTTCCTCATGGCAAAGACGAATGCCCTCAGACGTGAAATCATGGATTTCACGCAGGAGGAAGACGAGAGATTATATGAAGCTTGGGATAGATTTATGGATCTCCTACTCAAATGTCCACACCATGGATACTCAAAGTGGAGATTGGTCCAGTGTTTCTACAATGGACTAAGTCAACCAAATAGACATCTGGTGGAGTCAATGAATGGCGGAGGATTTCTGAGCCTCAAGGAAATTGAATCTTATTGTTTCCTAGAAAAGCTGGCCGAGGATTTCCAGCACTGGGATTTTACAAAGATTCGGGAACAACCAGTTAAAGCTCGTGATCAAGCCGAATATTCAACCAAGAAGGGAGGACTATACGTAGTAAAGGATTCTCCGGATCTGATGGCTAAAATTGATTTCCTCACTCAGCAAGTGGAAGAATTAAAATTGAAGAAGAATGTGCATATGATAAATACACAACCCGAGCCATGTTCAATTTGTGCAAGTCCAATGCATATAGCAGATGACTGTCCTTCAATGGAGAACTACCATGAAGACACATCTGAACAGCTAAATGTTGTGAATAACTATGGGCGGAATCAAGAAAATGTTTTCAATGAGAATAACCCAAATAGTTGAAGAACCCACCTAAATTTCTCGTGGAAACAAGATAATCAAAGAACATAGCCCAGGAAACAGGGGACGAACTTCTATCCCCAACAAAATTTCAACCAAGGACCGCAGCAACACTATGGTCAAGGACAATTTCAATAGCAAGGGTTCAATAATCCAAATCAATTTCAATATAATTAAAATCAGGTTGGGCAACCACGATAATTAAATCAGAATTTTCAATTTGCACAACCAATGGGAGGTTATCAAAACCAACCATAACAAAATTTTGTGCCAATATTTCCACCACCCGGATTTAACAATCCATTGGGAAATGATGCCCAACGTCCTCTTATACAAACTCCTTTCACGTAGGACCTGTTGAAACTTATCCATTCTCACACATCCTTAATCTCTAAAATAGAGACCCAAATTGGACAATTGGCAACTCTTCTCTGTGAAAGAGAAAAAGGATCGTTTCTCAGCCAATCAGTTCTTAACCCGAGGGGTAAGATGGTTGTTGAACAAATACCAACTTCATCACAAGATGATAATCAACAATAAATTCAGGCGATCACAATGTTGAGATCTGGAAAGTAGGTCGATAACAAAGTAGTGTTGCCAGAGGAGGAGGGAAAGTCTGATGGAGAGAAAAAATTTGAAGAGAAAGAAAAAATTGAAGAAAAAGTACAAGCAAAAGAAACAACAGAAGAGAAGTTTTGTTCCTAAAGCACCGTACCCGTAAAGATTGATGGCACCATGAAAAAATCGCGATGTGGAAGGAATAAATGAGATTTTCAAGTAATTAAAAATTAATATTTCCTTCCTGGATGCCATCCGACAAGTACCGGCTTATGCAAAATTTTTGAAGGAATTGGTCACAATCAAAAGAAAGATCAATATTCTGAAAAAAGCTTTCTTAACCGAGCAGGCTAGTTAGTGTTGCAAGCAAAACTCCTAATTAAATACAAGGACCCAGGTTGTCCTACAATCTCCATCGTTATCGGTGATAACCGTATTGATCAGGCCCTTTTGTATTTAGGAGCAAGTGTTAATTTGTTGCCTTACTCTGTTTACAAGGAGCTCGAATTGAGAGAGCTTAAGACCACTGCGATGACCCTTCAGTTAGCTGATCGGTCAGTAAAGATCCATTGAGGAATTGTGAAAGATGTCCTCATCAAGGTGGATTCTTTCTACTTGTAGATTTTGCTATTTTAGACACTAAACCGATACCAAATTTGAAGAATAGCATTTCGGTGATTCTAGGAAAACCATTCCTAGCAACCTCCAATGCGCTAATCAATTGTCGAAACGGGATTATGAATCTGTCATTCAGGAATATGACAGTGGAATTCAACATCTTTAATATTACCAAGCAACCCATGGAGGATGACGAACATACACAAGCCTGTCTAATCGATAAAATCGTGAAAAAAATATTTCATGCATCCGAAATTGAAGATCCTTTAGCAGCTTGTCTTGCGCATTTTGGAGAAAATTTTAATGTAGATTAGCTGATCCAAGAAGTGAATCACATGTTGGACTCCAAACCGCTTCTGGGAGAAGAAAAGAAAATAGATTTTAGAGCTCAAATTGAATTAATCAATGAAAATCTGAAATAAGAGGAGAAAGTGTCATTGGAACTTAAACCTCTTCCGGAAAATCTTAAGTATGCCTACCTAGGGGAGAATGAAGCTCAACCCGTCATAATCTCATCAAAATTGGATACGAATCAGGAAGGCCCACTCATGAATGTGCTCAAAGATCACAAAAGTGTCATCGGATGATCGATAAAAAATATCAAAGGCATTAGTCCGACGATGTGTATGCACCGGATATATTTGGAAGACAATGCTAAGCCTTCTAGGGAACCACAGAGGAGACTGAACCCTATAATGTAAGACGTGGTCCGAAATGAGGTAATAAAACTTTTAGATGCTGGAACCATATACCCCATCTCTGACAGTAAATGGGTTAGCCCCACCCAAGTGGTCCTTAAGAAGTCGGGAGTCACAGTGGTGAAGAATGAGGACAACGAACTAATTCCTATAAAAATTCAAACAAGTTGGAGAGTGTGTATCGATTATTGGAAGTTAAATTCGATGACAAGGAAAGATCACTTTCCACTCCCGTTTATCGATCAGATGTTAGCAAGACTAGCCGGACATGATTACTATTGTTTCCTCAATTGCTATTCCGGTTAGAACCAAATAGTCATTGCGCCTGAGGATCAAGAGAAAACTACGTTTACATGCCCTTTTGGTACTTTCTCCTACCGACGAATGTCGTTTGGGCTTTGTAATGCACCAGCTACATTCCAAAGATGTATGCTGAGTATTTTTTCGGATGTGGTCGAACGATTCCTCGAAGTTTTCATGGACGACTTCTCGATCCATGGAAACAGTTTCGCCGACTGCTTGAATCATGTGTCACTAGTGCTTGCAAGATGCTAGGAGAAGAACCTTATTCTTAACTGAGAAAAATGTCACTTCATGATTAAAGATGGCATTGCTTTGGGACACATCATATCGTCCCAGGGTATCGAGGTCGATAAGGCTAAAGTTGATTTAATTACCAATGTACCACCATTGAGAACAGTTAAGGAAATCAGATATTTTCTGGGACACGCCGGTTTTTATCAGCATTTTATTAAAAATTTCAGCAAGATAGCGTGACCACTATGCAACTTACTTTCAAAGGATGTCCCATTCCTCTTTGACGATAAATGTTTGCAGGTCTTTGAGACCATTAAGGCTGAGTTGATAAAAGCCCCGATAATTTAATCTTCGAACTGGGACTTCCCGTTCGAAATCATGTGCGACGCCTCTGATTATGCAATTGGAGCTGTTTTGGGACAACGAATAGAAAAATTCTCGCATGTAATTTACTATGCGAGTCGTACTCTCAACGATGCTCAGTTAAACTACTCAACCTCCGAAAAGGAACTTTTGGCATTAGTTTTCGCATTGGATAAATTTTGATCCTATTTATTATGGTCTAAAGTCGTGGTATTTACAGATCACGCTGCTTTGCGTTATCTATTCGCTAAGAAAGATGCTAAAGCATGCTTAATCAGATGGATCTTATTGTTGCAAGAGTTTGATTTGGAAATCAAAGACAAGAAAGGCTCAGAAAAAGTGGTGGCAGGTCACTTGTCAAGAATTATTATTGAGAAATCTAACGATCCTGTTCAAATCTTAGAGCACTTCCTGGATGAACAGTTATTCGGGATTGACTGCCCACCTTGGTATGCGGATCTTGTCAATTACTTAGTCACCAAGCAATTACCTCACTATTGGTCTAAGAACGAGAAATCCATTTTCTTAGCTCGGGTGAAACAATACTTTTTCGAAGTTCCGTATTTATTCAAATACTGTTATGATCAAATCATACGACGACGTATTCCTGAATCTGAGCAACCACGGATCATCTCGTTCTGTCATGAGTTAGCTTGTAGAGGTCACTTTAATTCCAAGAAGACTGCAGCAAAGATCCTCCAAAGTAGTTTTTACTGGCCGACGATCTTTAAAGATTGTCATCAGCATTGCAAATCTTGTCTCAACTGTCAACTACTGGGACGGATCTCAAAGCGCAACATGATGCCACTCAATCCAATTTTAAAAGTTGAACTGTTTGATGTTTGGAGGATCGATTTTATGGGCCCTTTTCTAAATTTATTTGAAAATACGTTCATTCTTGTCGGGGTTGATTATGTCTCGAAATGGGTTGAGGTTGTGACGTGTAAGACAAACGATCACAAAGTAGTAATCAAATTCCTAAAGGATCAAGTTTTTTCACGTTTTGATATTCCAAAGGCGATAATTAGCGATGGTGGAAAGCACTTTTATAATAGAGTATTCACCCAATTAATGAAGAAATATGGTGTCACACACAAATTGCTACACCATACCATCCTCAGTTAAGTGGCGAAGTTGAAGTATCTAATTGGGAACTTAAACGAATTTTAGAGAAAACAATCCATCCGAACCATAAAGACTGGTCGTTAAAACTGAACGGCGCTTTGTAGGCGTATCGAACTGCGTTTAAAACTCCGATTGGCATGTCGCCTTATCGGTTGGTTTTTGGTAAAAGTTGTCACCTCCCGGTTGAATTGAAACATCGAGCATTTTGGGCCATTAAGTCATTGAATTTCGAACTCCTGAAATCTGATAACCAGAGGGGTTTGCAAATAAATGAATTAGAAGAAATCCTTGCTGACGCATATGACTGTGCTAAATCTTACAAGGATCGTATGAAACGGGTTCATGATCAATCTATTTTACGTAAATCTTTCGTTATTGGTCAACAGGTTCTACTATATAATTTCTGACTTCACCTATTTTCAGGGAAACTAAAAACCCGTTGGAGTGGTCTATTCAAAATCTCTCGAATACTCCCCAATGGGATAGCTGATGTTATCAATCCGAGACACGGGAATATTTTTTGAGTTAATGGTCAAAAATTAAAACCTTTCCTAGAGGATGCAATTACATTCTCTGACACTCTTTTCTTGAGTGATCCAATGGCTCACCCTGATTGAGCAATTCATATGGTCGAGCTATCGACATTAAACTAGCGCTCATTGGGAGGCAACCCAATTTTGTTTGATTTTATTTTATTTCATTTTTAAAAAAAAAAAATGGTTAGATACACTTGTTTTTATGGTTGATTATGGTTTTGATAGTGTTATTCGAGTAAGCATTTTGTTAGTTTTGATAATCCCCTCACTATTGTTGACATTTTTTTTCGTGTGAAGAGGATGCTTGGATATACTAGTATATTTTCATACAGGTTTGGGGGAGAATCTTTCCTACCTCTCCCCTTTTCATGTGCTATTAAGCGCCTCAAATCATTACTCCAGGTATGTTTTCTCACTTTAATCTAATATTTTCTTTATTGTCAACAATAAGGACATTGTTTTGTTTAAGTTTGGGGGTGTAATTTGTGTGATTTTATTATTTTGGTATCTCTTAAAAAAAATAATAATAATAATAATTTTTGGAGCCATCACACATGTTATTTTGCGATTATTTCAAACTTTAATTGATGATGCATGTGAATTTAATTTTGAAAATAGCGATGTCATATTTTGATTGCTTCTATTTAGGATGATGAAATTTAATGTAATAATTGAGGATAGTCCTGAAATTTATGCCTTAAACTAATACCAAGCTAAGATCTAGAAATCAAGGAACCAGTTTGAACTTTGAATCTTAGGTTCTTAGTGGAGACTAAACCCAGTGAGCTTTAGAGCTAATTTCCCGTCCTTGATGAGAGTTTACATAAACTCGGAGTTGTCTTTGAATACAAATTATTTTTGTATAGTCTCATATATTTTATTTTGACTTGTGACTTTACATGATATTAAATTCATATTATTGTGTTAGAACGTACTGTATATCTACTTAAGACAAATAGGCAGAGTTACCATCTTTTAAGGACATGATTAAAGGCCATCTTTAGCTCGTTTGTGCTTAAAATGCCCCATCTCATATAAAGTTATCCTTCTAATACCCCTTTGGGGCTATTGAAAAATTTGCCTTTATACATTTTTTGATAAGCCACGTTAACCTTTAACCCTTTACCATTTCTGAAAATTCAGCTTTACCCTTCTTATTTATGAGAAATTAGGAACGAGAGATGAGAATGAATGAAAAGAGAGTAAGTGGAGAGATACCAAGTTGTGGTGTTTACTGAGAGTGTATAGAAAAAAAAAAATTAAAAAAAAAAAAAAAGAAAGGGGGAGAAAAAGAAAACTGTGAAAAATAATGAAAAATATGAGGTGATTCAAGAAAATGAAATTCAAAAGAAGAAAAAGGAGTGAGAAAAGAAAAGAAAATTGAGAAAATAGAAAAATATTGAGAAAAAAATAGCGAGAGATTAAGGAAACAAAAAGAGAAGAAATAGAAAAATCAAAAGTTAGTTTCTTTTCCGATTTCTCAGAAATTTTGAATCCCAACTTCCATCTCTTTCTTACCCTTACCTGAGCCCCGTTAGAACCCTATAAAAGACCTTCATGATCCAATTTTGCATTGGTAACTGTCTTATGGAGAGTCAATATACAATACCTATGGCACTTGATATGACATGCAGAGGATATACAAGTGTCTTTTCTTATGAGATCCTCTATTTATTCTTTGATACACCATGTTTCTTTTATCATGTGAGACATTTCTTTATTTGCTTTGTATTAATCTCTCACATGTGTACGAAAACTTACCCATCATCGGAGTGATTCTATTTTGAGAGTATACCTAAAGTGATGATTGAGTCGGGACAACAGATCTGATGGGTTCCCGTTTGGACTAGCTCTGAGATGGATGAATCTTGGTTTGGGTATGCACACACTTCACGTTTAGGCATGAATGGATGAGTTATCTAACAATTTGAGCGTTGGATTAATTTGAATGGGCACTAGCATGATTGATATGACATTAATATTTAAGATTGATAATTCACATATTGAAATAATTAATGTTTTTATTTTTGAATAGTATATATGTTATAAAAATCATGTTTTGAAAACTCAACTTTGTCGATGGTTTGAAACTTTTGGAAGTTTGTGGGTAACTTCACTGTAAACCCTCAGGAGACATAACTCCTCCACTAGGGATCACCTAGGGGTTTAAAGGCTTGCTGCCTAGGCTAAGTTTAATCGTGCTCTCTACGAAAGTGACATTTATTTTCTTTAGTTTGCTTTGCTCAAGGACTAGCAAAGTATAGGTTTGGGGGTATGATGAGTAGTGAAATATGATGATATTTTATCCCTAAATACTTACATTTAGTCATCCGATGAAGGCTATCTGATGAGAATTACTAGATTTGAAGTGTTTCAGATAAATACAATCCAAGTGCATAAAACAGCCAAAGAATTTCGAAAATAATGTCAAACATTGCAACCTTGGGTCATCAAGAACTTAGTGCGACTTACAGCTCAATTTGGACCATCCAGACGCCAAATTTGGGAAATTACTAAACACAAAAGTTGTAGAGTTTTCCATCATCTTTCTAATGCTGCAAGAATCATGTCAATCCGAATTCGGAGTAGAAAGTTATGGCCGAAATACCGAGGTAATATCTAATAGAGAGTTGGGCTGAAGTTCACGGATATTTGGGAAGGTCAATCAATCGACCTTTAAGTCGATTAATTGAGGGAAGTGATTGAGTTTGACACAAAAAGCACTTTTTGGTTGCAGAATTAAAGGAGGTCGATTAATCGACCTTGCACTCGATTAATCGAGGCAAAGGATAGAGTTTGAGACGGAAATGACTCCTTAGAGCAGATTTAGAGGGAGTCGATGCATCGACTCTATAAGGTCGATTAATCGACCCTGGCTTTTCGGGCTAGGAAAGCTGCGAGACTTGGAGAGTACTTAAAGCCACAAACAATAACTCGGAGAATATACACGGAGATTTATAAATTTTATTTTTGGAGAGCTTTGTTCGTTTTACCTTCGTTTTTAGCATTCCTTTCTTGAGCAAATATTATTTTTGTTCAATTAATTCCTAGTTTAAATTTAGATATTAGTGGAGAGTATTTTTAATTTGGATCAAGGAATTGATATTAGTGGAGAGTATGTTTAATTGAGGTATTTATAATTAATTAGATCAATGTTATTTTCTATTTATTACTTTTTTATGTCATTTAATTACAACATGTGTGACTAATTTCTTAGGGATAGGGATCTAATGATTCTCATCCGAGGGATGTACTTCTAATAGTATAGATCTAGGATTAAACTTTGAGATTTTATTTTATGGTTGTTATGCTATCACGAACGGATGAAATCCCCGCCACTAACTAGGATCGAGTGTGCCGAGTCATGCCCTGGATCTCAGATCTGTGACGATAATTTTACCCCAATCATTGTTATATGATCTTTTTATTTTTATCGTATAGATCCACTTACGATTATGATCTGGGATCGAGTGTGTTGAGTCATGCCCTGGATCTTGGATCTGTAATGGTAATTTTATCTTAATTACTCCCTAATTTGAAATCAAGTGTGCTGAGTCATGCCCTTGATCTCATATCTATGGTGGTATTCTTGTTAGAATTTTTTACCCACTTTGGGGATGATTTTTATTTGTAATCTGAGATTAAGTGTGCCGAGTCATGCCCTTGATCACAGATCTATATATGGAAATCATCTATGAGATTAAGTTCTGACTGGAGGGATGCAATGTGGAACCTATCCGGGTTTTGACCATTTATCTTCAATAAAAGATGCTTTTCAATGGTATATCTAATAGTTTAATCCTTAGATTTGTATTATGGGAAGAACAAACCAAAGATGGGAGGATTTAGTATCTTCATCTTTACCTTTATTTTTGAATTATTAATTAAACTTTATCTTGTAACAAGTAATTATCATCTCACAAAACTGCCTAAATCATAATGTTGGTAGGGTACTGTTAAATCTTGGCGGATTTCTTGAGTTACTGCTTCATCTTTTTTGATCTTCTAAAATAGTCCTCGTGAGAACGATCTCGTACTCCGCACCTGCTATCTACAATCTGATTCGTGCGCTTGCGAGTAAAACATCACAATTAAAAATCACACCACTAAGAGCCCATTAAAGTGCCTTAATATGAATCCTTTCAACAAGAACTTGGACATCTACCTTCACACCTTCGAAATCCTTTTGTTCCTTCCTTCCACACTAGCCATATGAGAGCGAAAGGGATAATCTTACAAATGACGCTTCTCGTTTTCTCCCATGAGCCAAGAAACCAAAGCTGGACCAACCAAGACCGAGCAAGATTCTGGCATAACCCAATTAATCTAAAACCAATTAAACAAGAAGTGTCAGACAGACGAGGTGTAGCGGCAGTGAATGATGAGATGAGAAGCATTCTCTTCCTCAGACTTACAAAGAGTACAACGGTTTGCCATCCAAAAGCCCCTGGCTATCAGATTATCAACCGTTAAAATTTTGTCAACTATAACCTGCCAGACGAAGAAAGCAACATGGTTTGGAACCGACGATTTCCAAATGTGAAGCCAAGGGAGGACCGGAGTCACCACACATGCTAGCTTCTTATAAAGACCTCTACCTTAAAGTTGTCACCAAGCTCAGCATTCCAAGAGGGAGAATCATTCCTGTTAACAGAGAAGGATTGGAAGGAATTTAGCGTCTGTAACAGAGCGAAGACTTCCCTAATCTTAGCACACATCATAAAGTCTTCTGGAAATCATCAGATTCCATTGAAAGATCCTCTCATTGTCATCCTCAGCCACCTCAGAATCCAACTTACATTGAGTAAGAGAATGTCGGAAAATGTTTGGGAAAAGAGTCTTGAGGGGTTGATCGGTAATCCACACATTGTGCCAGAAAGAAGTAGTTGCTCCGTTCCTATTAACCATTTTGGTATTCTACCCGCAAATATGTTGAACCTTGACTAGAGAGGACTAGAACCTCGAAGAAGAACGCATTGAAGAATTGACGCCTTAACAACTTCCACCCCCCCCCCCCCCCCCGATCCGTATTTCTCGATCAAAACTTTCCTCCAAAGACTTGATCTCTCTATCTGAATGCACCATAACCATTTTACTAGCATAACATCATTGAAAGGTCGAAGAGCAGTAATACCTACTCCCCCATCATTCTTATTTCGACAAAGAAGTCTCCAATGCATCACATGAATTCAAGTCTTGTCATTTGCTCCAGTCCAAAGAAATATCTCTGTAATTTTTTCAACCTGTTAAGATTAAGCACCCACGAGTCCATTTCCGCCACCTAACTCCAAACCCCATATGGCCTAATAGGTAGTCAAGAAAATTCCAATTCATGAGAATTAGGCCTTATTTTTTCCTCTTGTGATAAGTATCGACCAATTCATGAGCAATGAGGACTCCGTCCATAATTTGACGATCCTTCAAAAAGGCTGATTGGGTTTGGGAGATAGGATCCGAGAGACGAGCTTGTGACGATTGGCTAGAGTCTTAGCTAGAATTATATAAATCCCATTCAATAAATTGATCGGCAGAAAATCATTAATGCCATTGGCACCATCGCGCTTCAAGATCAAAGCAATAAACGTGGCATTTATTTCTCGGCTAACAAATCCTCTAGATTGAAATTCAGAGAAAACCTTCATAATATCATCCTCCATAATACCCCAATACTTCTAAAAGAATGTCATAGGGAAGCCATCCAGACTGGGCGCTTTGTCTTCGCTAAGCTCGAACACTGCATATTTAACCTCATCTTCTAAAAATTCTCTCTCTAAATGTAACTTATTTTCAGTAGAGATAGACGGAAAAGAAATCTCATCCATAGTCGATCGCTTCCAACCCCCACTTTTCAATCTAGAGTGAAGTTGTTCAACCAAAGCACCAACTATCTCTTCATGAGAATCAAGATGAGCCCCGCCTTTGGAAATGTTAGAGATGTAGTTCCTTCTCCTCCTATTAGAGGCCAGGACGTGGAAGTATTTAGTGTTACGATCTCCATCAACAACCCATTTGTCTCTCGAATTTTGACGCTAGCAAATTTCCTCCTTGCGAATGACAGATTGCAATTTAGCTTTAAGGACTCTGAACTTGAAACGACCAGTAATTTTTACTTGGAAATCACGTGAAATGTCGGGTCGTTAGGTCATGATTCATATAACTATAAACCGAATTTCATTGGCATCAATGAATATCAAATTATTATAACTGAAATAAATGCTCAACATTCATAATTGAAACTCCTACTTCAAAAACAATATTCCACGGGTGAAAGATCTTTCCAATCTTCAGGCACCAGATCAAGAACTTCTTCAGGTTCGGGATCCTTGCCAATGTCAGTAACTGTGACACATAGTGTCGGGGTAAGCTAAAAGTCCACATGCTCAGTAGGGTGATCCCAATACTAATCGTATCTTATTTTTTCAATACATAGATATTCAATGACTAAGATATCAAAATACAAGGTGTCAAGGTGTCATTAAGTTTGAATTGTACAATCGATAATGGAGTACAGATAGCAATTTCAGAAGTTCTGATATTTAAATTTCAAACAAGTGTTCAATACAATGGTTTCCATTTTCATGCAGATGTCCAATTAAGATATCTTCTTTTATGATTTCATTTCAAATACAAGTTCTTAGTTTCATGCATGACTTAAAAATGTAACTTAAATATCTCTAAAACAAATATAGCGCTCGAGTCAGTGGCAGCCAATGGAAATCCAAATCGTCGTCGTTTATTGAACAATTTTTTTTAGTATGCTCAAGCTCCTGCCTTATGAGGAATACTTGTGCGGTTCAATGAACGTCTTCATGGTTCAATGTGTGTCAAAGCACGGTTTACATATGGATATACCGCCATAACGGTTCAATGTATGCCAAAGCACGATTCACATACGGATATACCGCTATTACGGTTCAATGTGTGTCGTCACACAGGATTCGTTCACTTTAACCTCAATTCACATGCAATGTTCTAATATCATATAATATTCATACTTATAATTCATAGCTCAATTCGGATTTCGATGTTCAATGAGTTCATACATCTATTTTCAATGGTTCAGAGTTCAGAGTCAATTTCAGAGATTCAATACGGTTCATATCATTAGCACGGTTCAATGTTCAATATCGTCGAAACGGTTCAATGTTCAGTACTGTCAAAACAATTCAATGTTTCAATACCGCCAAATCGGTTTAATGTTCAATGACTTCATAAATCAATTTCAATGGTTTCAAAGTTCAAGGATCAATTTCAATGATTCAAAGTTTAAAATCAATTTTCGAGTTTCTAAGGGCACAAGAGCAAAACATTAACGATAGCAAGATAATATTTAATTGTTCAAAACCCACTAAATACATATGAATCAAAGGTATAAAATATGAGTTGTGCATTGAAAATCCCCTACCTTATTCTTAATGTCGTATTGAAAGGCAAGACGATCCCTATTGATTTCACCTTATTCCTCCTTCTATATGAACAAGAGACGCATCAACTGTGACAGCCCAGATTTCAGCACCCTGAAACCCATGCCATCAGCACGATCATCTTGACCGTGCCCCTTAACTATGCATGGAACATTGGCATATCAAGCAGTGAATTGAATTGAAATAGTAATTGAAGCTGCAGAATTAATTTACTATATAAGTATTTCTTAAAATACAGTTCTACCCTCATGCCTCTACATGAACGGAGAACCGATCTGAATCATCGATGATAGTTAATCATCACGGATGGTTCGCCCAAAAGAATTATCCTAAATCTATGTATATATATTGTTTAATCAAAACAAGGCTTGACATACCAAGCCGTACAAAAATCTCTCAAAAACCCTCAAAGCTGCACAACGGAGTCCTCTAGAAGAAATCCTCAGGAGGTGGCTCCAACTCGTCACCAGGTGCTAGGTCTGAGTCACCGGGGTCAGCGTCTCCTGAAGCCTCGGCAGCTGCTAGTAGTGGACCTGCGACGTATAGTCTATAGGGTGAGCTACATCCTAGCTCAATAGAGAACAGAACACAGTTGAACATATAAATTATCACTCACATATATTCCATGATATGCCATGCATGATGTGTCTATGCAGTTACCGATGAAAAATAGTTGAAAAGCATCACGTTTTACTGGTAGTTTACTCATGTCTTTTACTTATTCATGAATGATGCTGAAAAGGCCTAAAGCAAAACTTAAACTTTCAACTTAAGTAATCCCTGAGCAATATAGCATCGAGCCCCGATGAGATACCCATCATTGTCATCTATATAGACAGTTTTAAACGTATTCCCTGGGAATACAAATAGTACCCAAGCCCCTTTCCCCTGGGGATTGGTGGCGGGGTTTCACTTGTTTCAACTCAAGGGGTGTGCTTACTATGTACGAATGAGCCTCCGCACTGGCCTACGATTTCGCCGCCGTATCGGTCACGAATATCCTGCAGTGTCAGTCGTGGATATCCCGTCACGTCGGTGGGGTACCCTATCAAACCTCAAATAACAAAAGTATCAGGTGCTTTACATATAGTTATTCACCGTGTAATTGTGCTATCTTATATGAGTTAGGCCCTATCAAACATGATTCAATCTTGGATACATCCCTAGGATGTATCCATTCACTTGCATCACACCTGATGCTCTTATCTCTTTACTTCCTCATCCCCTGAGGATGACTCATTATAATTACTCTTATTGATGTCACGCACACACACTTTTCACAATTCTTAAGCAATAAAAATATTTTGAATTTAATTCTATATCACTACATACATGCTCTTACAAAATAAAGTACATGTTCAAGGTGTTCCCTACCTCAAGTCTCTGTCTGATCATGCATCAAGGTCCCACATGGCTCCTTGTGCCCAAGCTCATACGTACCACCTATGGTACCACATAACGTGTGAAACACATCACTAAAGATGTAATAAAGAAGGTCCAAGACCCTCCAAGAATCTTAAAGTCAAACTCAAAAGTCAACAAAAACTGGCACAGCCGATTAATCGAACTCCAAAATCGATTAATCGAATCTGATTCGATTAATCGATTTCCAAAATCGATTAATCGAAATTCAATATCGATTAATCGATTCTCAAATCGATTAATCGAGATTCCCATTCGATTAATCGAATTCCTGTTCGATTAATCGAAATTCTCTATTCTATCCAGTCGATTCTCAATTCGAGTAATCGAGTTCCCAAAATCGATTAATCGATCCCAAATCGATTAATCGAAATTCTAAATCGATTAATCAAACTCTCATTTCGATTAGTCGATTTCTCCATGCTCTTTTCTTTCCTCCACTGGAGTTCACTATAGGTTCCCAGTCGATTAATCGATACCCAATTCGATTAATCGAAATTCAAAGTCGATTAATCGAAACTCAATTCGATTAATCGAGATCGGGGTCCTATGACTTTTCAACTTCTTGGCCAAAATCGATTAATCGAAACTCAATTTCGATTAATCAAAATGGCCAGATTCAGCCCCTTTTAGGCTGTTCTTCCAAATCTTTCTCCATTTATTTTCTTTCTTTTTCTAAGCCTTTAATCTATGATTTTAACCATTCCTAACTACGATTAAACTCCCATAACTTATGCATTTAATTCACAAGAAATTTACCTCAATCAAATCTCAATTTGATTAGATCTAGTGGTTGGAAAGGCTAGGGTTCCAGCTTTGGCTCTAACGAATCCAAACCGTGTCGAATCCGGCTTTTATTGCTTGAATCCCCCCTTCCAATCAGTTGCAATAACTCCTCTCTTTACTCCTCTCTCTCTCTTCTTTGCTCTCCTTCAACAACCAAAACAATTGATTTTAGGGTTATTAAACCCTTTTATCTCTCCTCTCACTTATGTGTTGAGCACATGCACCGGGATAGGTGTATGTGACTTCGCATTTACATCATACACCACACAGTCAGTCAAACTATCACATCTCATCTGTTCATCACACTCTATGCTAACTATTGAACTCTTAATTGGTCAAACCTGTGACCAATTGGGCACGGATCCTGAGGTCACTGTTTAACATGATTTTTCGTGATATTACATCAATGGCCAGTTGTCGAATTATAAAGCGAATGTAATTGGGTTAATTGTCTTTGTCCAAAATTGATCAATCGAATAAGGGCAATCGAATTACAGAAACTTCTTCATTTTTGGCATTCACAGCTCACTGTTGTCACGTGACAGCGAGCTGCAGCTGTATTCACAGCTCGCTTCGGTGATGTGACAAAGAGCTGTGGTTGTACTATTTCTCAAGGGAATTCTCCGTTTTGGTATTCATAGCTTGCTGTTGTGATGTGACAACAAGTTGTGGCTATATTCACAGTGAATTATCATGTATCCATAGCGAGTTGTGGTTGTTTCCTGCAACGCTGAAAGTGTTTTCTTCATGACAGCGAACTGTCATATATCCACAACAAGCTGAGGTATCCTAACAGTGAGTTGTGGTACTTTTTATCTTTTCTCTGTTTGAATACACAACTAGATGCCGTGTCGTGACAAGTAGTTATGGCTGGATTCTATCTCTTTTGTTCTCTGACGACGGCTCGCTGAAAACTTGTAACAACGAGTTGCAATTTTGGTCACTTGTTGTGGGCTTAGTTTGAGGACTTGGTATGATTTTTGTGACGCCTTTCAAAATTGTATTTCTGGTAATGGCAACAAGTTGTGGGCATTACCATAGCGAGCTGTCATTTGTGGCAATGAGCTGTGGGTATTATCAACATAGCGAGCTGTCATTATTGTTTCAGGGATTCATCTCCAATGTTCTAAAACAAGGTCCGAACATAAAAATAGATGATTCTAGGGATTGAAAATCAGATCTAAAATTAACAATTAATCTATATGATTAAGAGACGCATGATCCGATAATGAGAGACAAGGATATCTACCTCTTGAAGAGTGAATCGTGAGTCGATGGTGATTAGGTTGAAGAATCTATGTTCCATGCTATCGCTGTCCAACATTTCTTCCATCTCCCTCCTTGATCTCGATGGTGGAAGGGATCAAGGCGATTTTGTGATAGCAACCCAAAAGATTCTAGGGTGGTTTGAAGAAGAAGGGTTGAGGGAGAAAGGTGATTATGGCTAGGGTTTTCTTAAGGAGAAAAAGAAGAAAAGGTAGAGACGGCTAGGTTTTTCTTAGGCTCTAATTTTAAGAAGAATTTTTGAATTATGATTTAGGGTTCTTCATAAGACACTTTTTTATAACGTTTAGGAGACCATCAGGTGTTAGGCTCTCACATCAAAGAAGGGAGTATAAATTTTTACTTCAAGGTCCAAAATAAAGGCTCAAAACTTATGTATCTAGTTTCGAACTTATGACCTCTTATCTATAACTCAAGCCTTTAACCAATAGGCTATCACGTAACTTATATTAAATAATGACAAAATTAAATATAAGAATTGTGAAAGCCAAAACATGTGTCCTTTAATTTCAAGGTTCTAAAAAGTCCATACATGCGGTGTATCCCTTATTAAATACATATAAGTTATTTAGGTGTATCAACGACATGAAAAAATCTGAGTCATTACAGATCTCCTTATCATCGTTAGATAAAGGTCCCCATTCCTTCTTAAGATCAATAGTTTTTATCTTATTGAGAAGATCAAATTTCAGAGGGAAGACATTCTTAAATTTGAGCTCATTTCAGAGAGCAAGGGCACGTCTAGTAGCTCTGAGTTAGGTATGATGGAGTCCCAGCCCATCCCTCTTCCGCTACCGAGGACCAAGTGTAATGACCCTAAAATTCTGAAACATATTTGATTGCTTTGGTATCGTGCATGACATGGAAATCGAGACAAAATTTAAAATTTTATTGATTTGTTTTGGGGATCATCAGTGTTTATGATCCTGATGGCACGGGTTTCCGAAAGCGGAAATCCGAGCTGTCACACCAAACCTCCTTGATGATCTGAAAGACTCTAATATCCTCAAACCACATCAATTGGAAATGGAATGGTTTCGGCTTCAAACAAGGCAAATGAGGAGAAATGAGGAGGGGGCTTCAAACAAGGCAAATCAGAGGCATGCCTAGCAAGAATCTTGACCTTGAAGTTTGGCACAAGGCTCACATTTAGAGAAACAAAATATCTGTCTAGTTTCGTTAAAGACGGATCATCCTGAAAATTGAACCAAGTGAAGGACCCCCCGACAGAATGAAAATCTATCAAATTATTTGCGAAAATAAAATCTGAGAATTTGAGCATACCATAGGATCTGCTGGATTCCCTGTTTCTCTCATTGGCATACTGGATGATGTTTAAATCTCCGGCGACACACCATGGCACAAAATTGTCCATAAGAGTACTTCTATTGAGAAGTAATTCATCACAAAGAAAGTCCCTGGATGGCTCGTCATGGGGGCCATACACATTGCTAATCATCAAAAGAGCACCACCACTGAGTCTTTGGAGCAGAATCGTTAGGCTGGAAGAGCCTCTGAAAAAACCAATCTTGGAATCTTTGGGAATCTTTGCAAATGGATGATCATCGATCCTATATTACTAAGATTTATTTTGTTTATGCCTTTGGATTATAATTTCTTGAAAGTAGCTAGTGGTCGTTTCACCATTGTTTACTAGGTAAACGACTACAGAGAAAAGAAGATGAACAGCTGTAGAAGCATCCACTAATGCGTTTGTTCAATTCCCTATTCTAAGCAGGATAAATTGAAAAATCTGTACAAGAAATTATTCTATGGTATAATAATTTTTTAATTATAAGGATGTAGTAGTAAAATAAAGGGTACCTTCACCCACACAAGATTCTTCCTTCACAACCCCAGTTTCATGTGCTTACATTTAGCTGCTTTGAATTAGTCAATGGAGATTGTTTTTAGTAACGATCAGTATGTCTTGAGATCATGATCTTACCATCAGACTATTAGACCTTGATTTCACAAGGCAGACATCTCGAAAAGTTATTTGATAATCATGTTCGCTCCATGATCATACTCATTTTTGGGTTGTGTGCCACATGGAATCAAAATCTATTTAATCGTTTAATGGTAGGCCCATGATCTCCATTTCAATTAACTAGACTTAGATAATTGTCCTCTAAAATCTAATTAACTGTTTGGGACGAAAACGATCTTGATTCTCTGATTTAAAGCAGTCAATGATTTAAATACGTGGAACCCGGATTGACCGTGAAGGGCCAAGGGCAGCTTAGTCGGTTTGTGCAAGAAGGTTAAGGAACCATAACCCAAACGTGACCGTGGAGGGCCAAGGGCATTGTGCTGCTACATTTACCAACCATCTGTTTTAGTATTATACATCGGGTGGTCCATTTGTAATTGGCTAGATGAGATTTAGTCCGAAACTTGCATTATTGGAAGATCTCTACCATTTGACTAAAAGCATTTAAGCTTCGTCAACAAATCTAATCCGGTTGAACAAGAAATCAATTTCAATTAACTAGACTTAGACCATTGTCCTCTAAACTAATTTTGTGATCAACTATTGGACGAACCTAAACCCACGGTCATTGTCCGCATGATTTCCATTTTTAGTTTCGTGTTCAATGAGATTTGTTGCCATTGGAAAGAACCTTCAAAGGTTGGTTCAAACATTAGTAGGGATGCAAGATTTGAACCAAACACCGAAATCGAACTGAAAACCGAGCCTTCCGAATCGCTCCGAACCTCACTGAAAATCGAGCCTTCCGAATCGCTCCGAACCTCACTGAAAACCGAATGAAATCGAACTGAATTGAAATCAGTTCGGTTTTCAGTTTGGTGGCTTGAAATAAAAAACCGAGGGATAGGTTGAGTGAATCGAAAAAAAATTAAAAAAACAGTAAGTAAAATACCTACACCGAACCGAACCGAATCGGTTTTAGTTTTAGTTTAAAAAAAAATACCAAACTGAATGAGTTTTGGATCGGTTTCAGTTTGGGGTGTACCGAATCAAAAACCGAAAAATTCGGGTTCGATTCGGTTCGATACACCGTACTTGCATCCCTAAACATTAGCATTAATGTCGCATCAAAGCATGTTGGTGATGGATAGATTTGAGACACTTATTGTGATTTCAGCTTTCGATATAGAAATGAAGTTGGTAAAGTAAGTATTAGAGAATATTAGAGAATCTATAAGTTACCAATGAAGAGAATAAGATAGTGTAATAGCCCTACAATTCTGAACAGGAACCTGACTGTTTCGATATGCGTGTCGGGCATGGAAATCGAGACACATTTAAAATTTTGAAATTAATATTATTATAAATAATATTAGCCTGGGAATAGATGAGGTTGTATATAAACTCTCGCGTAAATCTGAGACTTATAGGACATTGGTGTGGTGTAGTACGCCGTAACGACCGTGTTCATGGTTCACACCGGAGCCAAACTTGGGAATAAATAGAAATATCAAGGATATTCTGTTCCTTATCTTATAGGAGAAGGAAAGGGACCTGGAATGTTTATCTTCCATCTCCTTCTTCTTCTTGTTCTTGAGAAACCCTAGCAAGGAGTTTGAGTTGAGAACAATTATGTGAGAGACCACAGTTAAACGAGAGACCTAGGCTAGATTGCTCGATTCGAGAGCGTAGAACTGAGGTTGGTACGTAGAAGTTACTCTGCAGGGTGGTGTGCCATCGCTACATGTTGAAGTGGAGCCACAAGATTATTGTTCCAAGTCGTAAGGGCGACAAATTCTTAATTTCTGGATCCTAAACCCTTTTCGGATTGATCTGTCGAGACCTCGAAAGGGCCCAAATAGAGGTGAGCCTTTGCATTTAAGAAGGGCAAGATTAAAACCTCTTATACTGTGTTTATGTGTGTGTAGTGATGGTGAGAAACCATTAATGAAAAAAAGGATTGAAAATGGATCAAAGGAGTGACCTCCATTAATGACAGAGGAACTGTCATTGTTGATCGATCAATCCTGAAGATTGATCAATCAATAATAGATTGATCGATCAATGAGAAGCATTGATTGATAAATTCGTATAAACCTTAAAAGGGAACAGTGGAGGCAATTGCTTGGAAGTTCTATGCCCGAGAGGCATTGATCGATCAATTAGGAGGATTGATCGATCACAGAGAGAATGATCGATCAATGGCAAGATTGATCGATCAATAAGGGTATTGATCGATCAATCTGTATAAAGTATGAATGAGAACAGGAAGAGGGAAATTTGAAAATGTAGGTTGGTGATCGATTAATGAGGTCATTGATCGATCAATGAGACAGATTGATCGATCAACTAAACTAGTGATCGATCAATTTTTCCTCTATCAAGTGTGAAGAGAAAGGAGCTGTTGATCGATCAATTGAAGCATTGATCGATCAATGAGAGGAGGTGATCGATCAATAGAGGCTATTGATCGATCAATTAATCCTGTTGCCTGGGAGTGTTTGGAGGGGATTGATCGATCAAGGAGGAGGATTGATCGATCAATCAAGGTGTTGATCGATCAATCACCCCTGTTTTTGACCTATTTTGTTTTTATAAATCGAACACTACTGGACACCGCGCCAGTTGACATTCTAACATCCCTGACACTTAGTGTACTATATTATGGTCTAGGATCAGACTATGACGCTCTGAAAAGCTTTGGATTTGCTTAGAAAGAGGTCTGACCTGAGGTAAGAGAAAACCAACCTAAACTATTTTTTACTATGATTTCATGATTCTTTCATATCTGTACCCTGATTTCTATTTTAATAAATATGTTAGCATATCATAAATTTCTGTTATCTCTGATTCCTGTTTTCTGATTTTGTATTCTGAAACCTGCTCCTGATTTCTGCTATCTGATTTATGAGGTCTATGTGGATATGTGATTTGATGATTTAACCAGATGATCCCCACTGACTCGACAGTATATCCGTGCCTGGCACACTTGTGCATCTGCTTTGTTAATCCCTCGACACAATTTCACTCTATAGATGAGGCATTGTTGCACCCTGAAATTGTTCATGTGAACGACGATTGGTTGGGGTTTCCTATCGATAGATTCCTGTTTACTCTGTGTTATATATTCACGGGAGTTTCTTAAGTTAGAAATATATACAATTTAAGTCACCGATTATACACTTGCATAGCATCTATTTCTTGTTTAAAAGCTCAGTATTTGATCTGATTTTGCTCTGTCTGCACGTTCTGATTTGATTTCCTACTTTGAGATATCATGTCCTGCATATTCATTATATTTTAGTTGGGATTCTTCTATTGAGCTTAAATGTAGCTCACCCTATTTGCATTAACAGTTTTAGGTTCTGAGGCTAGAGCTCCCGACACCGAGAGCGATCCTGATTACCAGCCTGATCTAGAGGCTGAGGCCGAGGACGAGGAGACTGATGTCCAAACAGATGATTTTTATCCATAGCCTGAGTATTTGAGTCTTTTATTTTAGAATTTTTGTATGATTCTCTAGATTATCGTGTGCCTGGTGGCCACTTTCTGTATTTACTTTTTATAGATGTTTTATTTGTATTATTATACATTCTATTAGAACCACTATCAGGAACCATTGTTTGGGTGATGGGTGTCCATCACCAGTGGTTCCTTTTGGTTCCTTTTTGGGAATGTATATTCTTTTGATATAGATATATACATGTATGTTTTATTATTTCTTTCATTTAGAGCCTTATATGATAACTCGATCTACCACTGTTGAACAGTGTCTGCTTGGTTTTCGCTATACGAGCAAACACTTCGTGATTTATCTCGGGGATCATCCAGAGCATGATCCTGATGGCACGGATTTTTGGGCATAAAATTTTAGGCTGTCATAGTTGGTTTCAGAGCCTAGGCTTTAGGTTGAACTGGGTTCATGTTGGATTGTTTTCACAATCTAGTACTGATCAGTGTTATTGTTTTCACAATGACAGACCAGTATGGGCCCTAGGTTCAGAGGCGGACACAGCGGAGGTAGGGAAGGTTATAGAGAGGTTCCTATGAGAGAGATCCCCGACATTGCTGGAACGTCACGAGGATTAGAGTTTCTCTCACACACGAATGCGGTTCCAGTGGGACCGAGAGGAGGTAGAAGAGGCAATGAGGAGAGAATGGAGTAGGTGTTGGAAGCCTTGGCTACCAATGTCGCTCGTGAGCAATTTGCTCTAACTCAAGACTAGACCACCTCACCGATAGCATTCCGAGTTTAGGAGAATAAGACCTAACTTCTCGGGTCAGACAGATCCCATAGAGGCAGAGGGTTGGATAGAGGAGATGGAGAAACTTTTTGAAGTGCTCCAGTGCAATGATGTAGAGAAAGTACGCTGGGCTACTTTCAAGTTGGATGGTGATGCATGGCCTTGGTGGAAGTCGGTGTCCCAAAATCGAGCGAGAGAGTTTCCTCACACTCCATGGACCTAGGAGGAGTTCACGGAAGTATTTTACAACAAGTACTTAAAAATTGTGAGGCACCAATGGGAGGTAAAATTTATAGAGTTAAAGCAGGGTGCGATGTCAGTAAGAGAGTGCGGCGCTAAGTTTGATCGATTGACTACGTTCGCACCCCAGCATGTAGCCACTGAGCTAATGAGAGCACGAAAATTTCAGCTCGGCCTGAGGCAGAACCTACAGAAAGATATTGCCATGTGGGAAATGGAGACATATGAGAGAGTTATGGCCAAGGCTCTCATAACAGAAGAGGAAAACCATAAGTAATTTGCTTGGAAAGACAAGCAAAGCCGAGAGAGGTCTTTTAAGGGGCAGTCTCAGGACCCTGAGCAAAACAAGCGGGCTAGATTCGCTAGACCTCCTAGATACCCCACTCATTCCTGACCGGCGATTTCTTCAGGGCCGAGTTCGTACCAGAGAGCAGCAGTGCCTACATTTTCCAGACCATTTAGACCGTCTGGTTCTTCTGGTAGCAGGGCCTCAGTAGCACAAGGATCTTCAAAGATCTCTTTGTTCACTCCAGCTGTAACATGTGCAAAGTGTGGGAAGCCACACAAGACGGAGGAGTGCAGAAGGGAGACAGGGGCGTGCTTCAGGTGTGGCAAGATGGGCCACTTGGTTAGAAACTACCCAGAGGAGTGCAAAGACGGCAAGGAGTGGTTCGGATCAGTGTCTACACAGAGATCATCTCGACCTGTGGTTCAAGGTCGAGCGCATGTTGTTACCGCGACTGATGCTCTAACATCGAATGATGTCATTCAAGGTATGATTAAATTTCAAAGTGAAATTAATTCTGTAGTAGGATGGACTGGAAAATAGTAAAGTAGAATTATTTTGATTAAATGTTTATGATAATAATGCACATTACACATACACATCGTAAACACTTGATCTAATTGTGTGGCTGAATTATAGGTGAGCTGAAAGTATATCAGCGTTGTGATATTTGTTTTCATCGAGCACGAGTTTTGATAGACAAAGGCTCTACACACTCATTTGTTAGGCCTCAATTTACAAAAGAATTGAGCGTCACTCCTGAGCACTTAGAGTTCATATTGACGGTGTCTATTCCTACAGGAAGTGCAGTGAATGCAGTCACAGTGTGTAAATCGGTGATTGTGTTGGTAGAAGATCATGAGACGCTGGCAGATTTAATTTTGCTAGATATGAAAGGGTTTGACATCATTCTTAGAATGGACTGGCTATCCGCTTACCATGCGAGCGTCAATTACCTTTGGAAGGTTGTAGTTTTTCGCCCTCCAAATGAGCGATTATTCAGATTCTTCGGGGTGAAGTCTAAGGTAGCTCCATTGATATCAGCTATTCGAGCCGAAAGGATGATGAAGAGTGGATGCAGTGGCTATATGGCCTTTCTGCAAGAGCAACGAGAGGAGACGAATGTGCTATCCGATATTCATGTTGCATGTGAGTACCCCGATGTATTTTCTAAGGATTTATCAGGACTACCACTAGCTCGGGAAATTGAATTTGCAATAAATTTAGTTTCGGGTACTGAACCAGTATCTAAGGCTCCTTATCGGATGGCTCCAGTAGAATTATAAGAATTAAAGGAGCAACTACAAGAATTGCTTGACAAAGGGTTCATTCGACCTAGTGTGTCTCCTTGGGGAGCACCAGTATTATTTGTCAGGATGAAAGATGGTTCAATGCATCTGTGCATCGACTATCGGCAGTTGAACAAGTTGACGATTAAGAATCGTTACTCGCTCCCTAGAATCGATGATCTGTTTGATCAGTTACAAGGAGCGAGGTTCTTTACAAAGATTGACTTGCGGTCGGGTTATCATCAGCTAAGAGTCAAAGCAGAAGATGTCGAGAAGACGGCGTTCAGAACTAGATATGGGCACTATGAGTTTTTAGTTAAGCCATTTGGATTGATGAATGCTCTTTCTTCTTTTATGGACCTGATGAATCGAGTGTTTAAACCCCACTTGGATAATTCTGTGGTTGTCTTTGTGGATGACATTCTTGTCTATTCCAAGACAAAGGAGGAACATGAAGGACATCTGCACGTGGCTTTACAAACCCTCAGAGATCACAAATTATATGCAAAGCTCAGTAAGTGTGAGTTTTGGCTGGACCAAGTTAGTTTCTTGGGCCATATCGTCTCTGCTAAGGGTATAACGATCGACCCGACAAAGATTGAAGCGGTCGTGAATTAGGAACATCCGAGAATGGTAACAGAGGTCTGTAGTTTTCTTGGTTTAGCAGGATACTACCGATGATTCATAGAAGGGTTCTCCAAGCTATCAAGGCTGTTTACTCAACTCACAAAGAAAAATGCTAAGTTTGATTGGACTGATCAGTGTGAGAAGAGTTTCCAAGAACTGAAGATGCGTCTGACTACAGCACCGATACTAGCTATACCTTCTGACAGAGGAGGTTTTGCTATATACAGTGACGCATCTTATAGTGGTTTAGATTGTGTCCTCAACCAGCATAAGAAGGTTATCGCGTATGGCTCTAGACAGCTAAAGGAACATAAAAAGAATTATCTGACTCATGATCTAGAGTTAGCGGCGGTGATCTTTGCTTTAAAAATCTGGAGGCACTACTTATACAGTGAGACATTTGATATCTTTACCGACTATAAAAGCCTCAAGTATTTATTTACCCAGAAGGACTTGAACATGCGACAGCGCAGATGGATGGAATTCTTAAAAGATTACGATTGCTCCATCCAGTATCACCCTGGGAAGGCCAATGTTGTGGCGAAAGCTTTGAGCAGGAAGTCTTCAGCTCAGTTGTCACATCTTATCACCAGAGTACAGTGGTGGCATCTACTTGAGGATCCGACCTTGTGCGATACACTGATAGACTTCAGAGGTTCAGGAGCATTGATGGCTACCATAGTGATACGGCCCACGTTATTTGATAACGTGCATAAGCTCCAGATGATTGATGATGAGCTTATGGTCATTGGAAAAGATGTGATCAACGGGATCAGACCTGATTTCTCCATCAAGGATGATGGTACTTTGATATTCAGAGATCGAATGTGAGTACCTGATAATAAGGATCTGAAGGATACGATTTTGGAGGAAGCGCACAAGTCTACATATGCTATACATCCTGAGGGTACTAAGATGTACCAAGATCTCAAGTAAAGTTTTTGGTGGAGAGGACTGAAGAAAGATGTTGCAAATTATATTTCTCGGTGTTTGGTCTACCAGCAGGTGAAAGTAGACTATCGGAATCCAGCAGGATTATTACAACCATTACTAGTGCCAGAGTGGAAATGGGAAGCCATTCCTATGAATTTATCTTGGGATTGCCGAACACATTGAGAAAGAATAATGTCATCTGGGTCATTGTAGATCGACTGACAAAGTCTGTACATTTTCTGTCGTACCAGACTACATATACAGCCAATAAGCTTGCAAAGCTGTACATGAAGGAGATAGTTCGGTTGCATGACATACCAGTCAGCATCTTGTGTGATAGAGACCCGCTCTATACGTCGTAATTCTGGCGACGATTTCAAGAAGGCATGGATTCTAAACTAGAGTTCAGCTCAGCGTTTCATCCTCAGACAGATGGGCAGACTGAGAGAGTGAACCAGATCATAGACGATATGTTGCGGGCATGTATGTTGGACTTTCATGATTCATGGGATCAGCATTTACCTTGATTGAGTTCGTTTACAATAACAGCTATCAGTCGAGTATTAGGATGGCGCCTTATGAAGCCTTATATGGATGAAGATGCAGATCTCCTTTGAATTGGGAAGAAGTCAGTGAGAAGCTAGTTTTGGGACCTGATATCGTGGACAGTACAACCGAGACAGTTCGGTTGATCCGCGAAAGATTGAGGGTTGTTCAAAGTCACCAAAAGAGCTATGTCGATCTCCATCGGACGCACGTCGAGTTTCAGGTATACTTAAATGCATTCGAGAAAGTTACTATTCCTAGTTAAAATGATTAGCTATGGAATTAACCACTGTTTTCAGGTTGGCGACAAGGTCTTTGTGAAGATCTCGCCAACCAAGGGCGTTATGTGCTTCGGGAAGCGTGGGAAGTTGAGTCCTCGATATATCGGCCCCTTTGAGGTACTCGGACGGGTTGGCGAAGTCGCTTATCGGATTGCTTTACCACAGCAGTTGGCAAGCATGCATGATATTTTTCATGTTTCCTTGCTACGACGATACATGCACGACCCGACTCACGTCTTGAATTTCCAGCTGATTGAGTTGCAAGAGGACCTGACGGTGATTGAGGAGCCAATAGCGATTTTGGATCATAGAGATCAAGTTTTGCGGACCAAGTTGATTCCTTTAGTGCTCGTAAAGTGGAGAAATCATTCAGCTTCCGAAGCTACTTGGGAACGCGCAATTGAGATTCGCGAGCAGTACTCGCATTTGTTTACCTAACATCGAAGGTACTTTTACGGGTCGATTTACATTCATTGTTGTGTGTGCGTGCTTTACTTGTATGGGTGCCGTATGTAGGGTACGATACTCCTTCGTTCTTAGGAATGTTGTTGGTCTGTATTAATAAAGTAAAGATAAATATATGACCAAATTGCTTCCTGACATGATTGATCGATCAATTTAGGTATTGATCGATCACCTTTGATGTTTGATCGATCAATAAGAGCATTAATCGATCAACACTAGTTAGCTTATTGGGTTTAGGATCTAGTGATTGATCGATCAATTTCGGTATTGATCGATCAATTTTGGATGTATTGATAGATCAACAAGGGCATTGATCAATCAACATAGGGCATTGATCGATCAATTTGTGTTACATTGATCGAACAAGGTTATGGAGCAAGTGTTTAGCCTTGCTCATTGATCGATCAATAACGGTATTGATCGATCAATTACGAGTGCATTGATCGATCAACAGGTGTATTGATCGATCAAGACAGTTGGCTTAGGGCTTTTAGATGCTCTATTGATCGATAAATAAGAGCATTGATCGATCAATCCTGGGGTTTTAAGTGGCATTTGGGTTTTAGAACGCACATTTACACGGTGTGAGAGAGAGTGATCGATCACAGGGGCTTTGGCGCTTGCGTTCCAACTTCCTTCCGACGTGTTTTTCGGTCATCCGACTCCTTCCGCGTGATTCGAGGGGATTTCACTCTATTCGATCGGTAAAACCTTCCTTTTAATTTTCTTCAAGCTTTTTTTCCTTTCGCCTTTTTTGTTTTTGAGCCATGGGACTGCGAACGAAGAACGCTTCGCGTAAGACTCCAACGTTTCGGGTTCGTGCTTCGGTACCACCCTCCGAACCCATTCCCCAACCTATCGTGCCACCCGTGGCACCTATTTCGAACGTGGTTCCACCCGTCCACGATACCATACCGACCCAAATGGAGCACGAAGTCCCCAACCCATGGTGGACTTCCAAGACCTTCCTCCCCAAGTATGTATTCGCCTCTACACTTTATGAGGATCGGCCCGAGATGGTTTGGGCCGTGGGATACATTCAAAAGCTCAGGTTGAAACCCTTGCTCGAGCCATTTCACAATCATTATTGCCCTTGGATCGTGACGCTCTTTTTCTAAAACCTTCGTTGGGGTGACAGTCGACATTGACTCGTCACTTCGATTGACGGGCTTGAGTATAAGTTTAACCAATTTCATGTAGCGGCTGCCCTCCAGTGCACGTCGGTCTACATTGAAACTTGTGGATTAGGGGCCTGATCAGTGCTAAAATGTGACTATATTTTACACTCTATTTCCTACATTTAGTTGTCCGATGAAAGCATCTGATGGCTGTTATGAGGTTTTAATGATTACAGGTATTTCTGATCGTTGGATCATTGAAGAGTATAAAAAAAGGTAATTAAAGACTACATAAGGGCAATAGATAAAAAGGTCAAAAGAAGCATCGAAATCCATAAAGCAACTCAACATCCACCAAGAGAATGGAGAATCTATCCCTGGATGTCAATCGATTGAGGAATAAGTGTCAATCGATTGACAAGAGAAGATAAGTTTGCCTCTCTTATTTCGAATTCAAGTCAATCGATTGAGATTTTATTCTCAATCGATTGAGGCTATTAGGGATAGGGTTTACTCGATCCTATAAAAAGGAAGCTACGAATTAGTGTGGGGGAGCCTTTTGAATCACCTTTTCATATTGTTGTGGGAGAATATTATTTGGAGAGAGTTCTTCTTAGTTCTTCTTCTTCTCAGTAGATTGTATTAGGTTCTTTTGAATTCTCTTTTATAATTGTGAGAGCATAGATTGTACTTAGGAACAAAAGCATTGTAAGGAGATTTTGTGATAAATAAATGAGCATTGTTAAAATAATGCCTTCGGATCTACAATGAGTTTGTACATCGAGGATGAGCGGTTAAAGTCATTTGCTCAAGGAGGAAGCGAACCAGAGATAAGTAATTATTTTATTATTGTTTTTACAATTTAATGGTTTTGTCATTGAATCATTCTGTTATAAGTGTGTGTGGTTGAATATTATCGAGTCTTCGTTTACAGTCATTGATCGTGGTTATCAACGACCGTAAAAGAAGCACTCCATCTAGATCTGTTCCTGCAGGCCGATCTAGGCTGCGGAATGATTGATTTATCATTGTGGTGACTTAGGATTTTGAGATATACTATCATTTTTACATGACTCATACCGCAATGATAGGCTGAGTCATAGTTTTTAGATAGGGTATGCCGGATCCATAGTCGCATTCTTCTCGATTCATTTGTTTTCCTAATAAATAATGATGTTTTGACTTAAAATGAATTTGTGAGATTGAATGGTAGAAAAGTTACGAATCGATGGTTAGCTAACTCCTTGATCAATTCATAAACTGTCATTTTTCTTCTTTATCATAATTTGTTCCAGCCTAGATTGATTAGTTTTCTTTTATTGCATTGAGAATCGTGTCGTACCTGTGTGGTAAATCGAATTTCTCCCTTAGTACTTTCTTGGGTGTTTTAAAGTCTCTGAAAGGATTAGATAAATTTCACGTTTCCCTGTGGGTTCGACACCCCTGTTCTTACCGTGCTACAATAGATCTTGTGCACTTGCAAAGGTTAAACTTAAAATCGATCAAGTTTTTGGCACCGCTGTCGGGGAATCGACGAAATTTTGATTAATTCCGAAAGATAATTGTGCATTTATTTGACAGTCAATCGATTGAGATCTGTTCCTCAATCGATCGACAATTTTGTGTGAAATTCGAATTGTTAATTTCGAATATTGAATTTTAAGGTTTAAATTTTGACTTTTAAAATTTGGAATTAACATTTTTGATCTATAAATTGCAAAATCTGATTTTTTTTTATTATTTTGTTATCATTGGGTAAGATTTTGTGGAGTTCTTTTAAGAAGTTGAGATTTTTAGGATTTCTTATTTTAGATCTTGTAGGAGACCCGTTTTCTTATCTTCCTCTTTTAGAAAGATTTTGTAGGATTTTCTAAATTCTAGTTATTGACTTTTGTGGGACTGCTTGTGTTAGGATTTATAGGAGTCTTTTATTTTTTTCCTTCTTTTTCTCTTTTAGGTAAGATTTTGTAGGATTGTGTGGGATTGCTTTAGGTTTTAAAATTTGAATTTTGAAATACAAATCTTGCTTTTAATTTTCAACTTTTGGATTTAAAATTTTTACTTTCAAATTTTGATTTTCAAAATTGAACTTTGAATTTTGAATTTTGAAAATTTTAAATTTTAAAATTCAAAATCTCAATTTTCGAATATAATTTTCATTTTTGAAATTTGAATTTAAAAAAAAAAAAAAAAAAACTCTTTTCGTCTGATACTGGCGACTGTTCATCGTAGAAATCAATTAATTGAAAATTTCTGTCAATCAATTGAAGCTGGAATATTATTCACTATGAAAAGCGGTGGAAGTGTTTCAATCAATTGACATTTCGCTGTCAATCAATTGACCTGACCACTGATACTTGCCTTCTAAGCTAAAAAATCTGTGCTGACTTAGTTTGACTTTTGAATATCAATTGATTGAGACCACTGCTTCAATCGATTGACTGATAAAGTCCTTGTTGGGAAATTTTGTTGTGTGTATTACTTCAATCAATTGAAGTTGATACTTGTGGTTTGTTGTGGAATCATCAACCCTTTTTGTGAGTGTTGGTGCATGAGCTTTACTCGTTCTCATCACCCACATCTGCAACTGTTTAATCTTGAGATCGAACGATCTTGTAGAGAGAATCGCAGAGTCCAAAGGAATCAGTATCATCATACTGAGACTATGGCAGATCAAAGGAACGGGAACAATCAGAACATTAAGAATAAAAATAATGGGACCAATAATCATGATGAGGGCCCAAGAACATTGAAATATTATAATGATCCTGGTTTTTACGAGGATCAAGATAGTATCATGCATGCCCCCATCCCAGAGAACCATTATGAATTCAAATCTACAATGATTCAAATGTTACCAATTTATCATGGATTGTCAAACAAGAATTCACATGTTCATTTGAATGAGTTCATTGCAGTATGTAAAATGTTCCGAGTGCATAATGTCACTGACGAGATAGCTAAGCTACGACTCTTTCCTTTCTCTTTAAAAGATAAGGTAAAAACTTGGTTCTACTCCTTACAACCACAATCTATTCAGAGTTGGGCAGAGTTACACCGTCAATTTCTAAAGAAATATTTTCCCATGACCAAAACCATCGAGTTGCGTCAGAAGATCCAGTTCTTTTCCCAACAACCTACAGAAACATTTCATAAATGTTGGGAACGCTTTAAGGAATTGATTAAGAGTTGTCCAAATCATCAACTGCCAAGGTGGCAACAGGTCCAAAGGTTTTACAATGGACTAATTCCATAAGAGAGATGCATGGTTGATGCATCTTGTGGAGGATCGTGTGCCACGAAGGAGGCAGATGAATTATGGGCATTGTTTGAAAAGTTGTATCAAACCTCAATACAAAATGCGACTCTAGGGCGAACTAATTTGGATGTGGCAGCTAAATCACAAGTGCTAACCAGAGATGGACTATTTGATGTCAATAACAACACCTTAAATCTTTCAACAAAGGTTGACATGTTGTCCAAGCAAATGAACATGTTGTTAGCTGCAACCAAGCAAGCTAAAACTCGTAGCAACCCCACCGCTTGTTCAATCTGTGACCACCCAGGTCACATGGCTAACGATTGTCCAACTACCTTGTCATTCTTCCCTGATGAACCTACTCCTCAAGAGCAGGTAATCTGATTCAATCGTATCAGCGGCAGGGTAGGAACATGTACTCAAACACCTACAATTCGGAATGAAAAAATCACCCCAACTTAGGATGGGGAGGATCAAACCAAACTGGACAGGTGAACTAGCAGTACAAATCCAACGTAATGAGTGGACAGCAGAACTTTCGTCCATAATAGAATTCTAATTTCCAACAGAACTCTCCTTATTATTATCCAAATTCTGAATATCGAAAAAATCATAATTTTAATCAATCTCAAACTACCGCTTCGAAAGATTCTAATTTGGAGGAAAAGATTATGTGAAATATGCAAGCTTTTCAACAGATGATGATGGACCAATTTAGCCAATTGACGAATCAGTTAAATCAACGAGAGGAAGGTAGGCTTCCTAGCCAACCCATCAACAATCCTCAAGGCCAAGTATCATCTGATGAAGAACCATCAAACAGTCAACAGTTGAAAGCTGTTACGGTGCTGAGAAGTGGGAGAGTGGTGTATTTTAAGTATAACCCTTGCAAGTGCACAAGATCTATTGCAGTATGGCAAGAACAAAGGTGTCGAACCCACAGGGAAATCTTGAATTTTAATTAATTCTTTCAGAGATTTAAAAACGTCCCCAAGGAAGTACCAAAGGGCAGATTCAATTTAACCAAAAATTTATCACTTTTTCTAAATGCAAGAAAAATAAATTAATCTAAACAACTAATTACTGATGAATCTAAGAATAATATTTAAATAAGATCAAGAAATATGCTACCCCAGATTTGTACCCCCCTTTCATTAAAGAATCATTCACACCATCACCATCATTCATTCATAAAAATGATTTGAAATAAAGTATGATCATCAATCCGGCATACCCTATCTAAAAACAATGACTCAGCCTATCATTGCGGTATGAGTCATGTAAGAAGCATAGCGTATCTCGTGATGTGTAGATCAAAACAATAAAAATATTAGACTATGGTATTAATCATAAATATGGGTACTTATCTGGGGATCGCATCTTTCCCGATCTACTGATTTAGCCGCTCATCTTTGGTGTATGATCTCCTTGTTCATTCAAAGCCATTCCTCTTTTTATTTCTTCCAAAAATCTTTGGTTACAATGTCTTTTCCTAAATACAATCTATGAATGTAAAAGAAAGACAGTGCAAATCCTAAGTACAATCTACCCAAATCAATCCCTAGAAGGAGAAAAGAAGAACTTTTAAAAAGATGCTCAGAGGAGTCTAAAACCAAAAATAATAATGAATAAATAATCCTCTAAAAAAAACTCTCTCTAAAAAAAATCTCTAATTATTTCCTAAAAAAACCGTCCTCTCGACGTGTTTGGTTTGGCTTCAAATAGCCCCCTCATCGCAGAGGTCTCCCGCCGCCTCAATTTAGGGTCGATGCATCGACCCTGCAAGAATCACTGAAAATCTGCTTTTAAAGTGTCAGTTTCGTGTATGACACTTTTTGTGGCTCGATTAATCGACCAAAAAGGATCGATGCATCGAGCCTGCAAAAGTTCCTAAAAATCAGCTTTAAAGTGTCAGTTCTGTCTCTGACACTTTTTTTCCCTCGATTAATCGACCAAAAGGGTCAATGCATCGAGCTCCCAGAAATCCGTGAATTCCAGCTGACTTTTTACATCAGACACTGCTTCGGTATTTTAGCCATAACTTTTTGTCCCGAACTAGGATTGAGGCGATTCTTGATCCGTTGGAAAGCTGACAGAAAGATCTACAACTTTTGTGTTTTAACATTTCATAATTCGTCCGTCTTGAATGTCCAAATTGATCTACAAGTCGCACTAAGTTCTCGATGACCCAAAGTTGCAGTGTTTTGACATTATTTTCAGAATTCTTGGGCTGTTTTCTGCACTTAGCTTGTATTTACCTGAAACACTTTAAATCTAATAATTCTTATCAGATAGCCTTCATCGGATAGCTAAATATAGGTATCTAGGGGTGAAATATCATCATATTTCACTACTCATCAGAGAGCTGTTGATATTCAAGTGGAGATGCCAGTGGAACCTCACAAGGAAGGAGAAGAAGAAGCTAGAAAAGGCAAAGGACTAGATAAAGGAAAAGAAAAAGAAGGTCCTCAAATTGTCCAACTAGTACCTGCAGAAGAATCAGAGAATGAATCTCATTCCTACATCCCAAAGGCACCATTCCCTGAGTGCCTAACACCTCCATCTAGAATGGGGAAGGGAGAGTCAAAAATGGAAGAAACCTTTAAAATATTTAAACAAATAAAGATAAATCTCCCATTACTTGAAACAATCAAGCAAGTCCCGGAGTACGCAAAATTTTTCAACGATCTATGCACTCGAAAAAGAAAAACACGTACTCATATTTCAAAGAAAGTGTTCCTGACAAATCAAGTCAGTTCAATACTGCAATTAGATGCCCCACAAAAACTTAAGGACCCTGGAGTCCCAACTATTCCATGTGTCATTGGTGGGCAACCAATTGGAAAGGCATTATTAGATTTGGGAGCAAGTGTCAATTTGATCCCCTACTCAGTATACGAGAAATTAGGTCTGGGCGAATTGAAACCCACGACCGTTACACTGCAACTTGCTGATAGGTCAGAAAGAAGACCTAGGGGTATTATCGAGGATGTTTTGATTGGAATAGACAAATTTGTTTTCCCAGTGGACTTTGTTGTGTTGGACATGGAACCTCCAGTTAAATCTATCAATCAAGTCCCAATCATTCTTGGGCGTCCGTTTCTCGCGACCGCAAATGCCTGCATCAATTATCGAGCAGGAGTCATGGATGTTTCCTTTGGAAACATGAAAGTTAGACTCAATATCTTTCATGCAATAAATCATTTTCTCAATGAGGGTGAGGTTGATTGCTTTTACATCGATCAGGTGGACAAAGTAGTGGATGAAGCTTTACCATCAATGCTTACCAAAGAAGAATTCAAAACTGCTTTGTTAGCCATCTATGAGGAGCCAGGATCTGCGCAGAAACAGTAAGAAGAGAAGAGGACGATTTCATCAACTGAAGGTGATACGTCATGTGAAATTGAGACTACGGTGGAACCATTGCCTGTTGAGGTGAAAGATGAGCTGACTCCATCAATCGAGCAGCCACCAACCGTTGAGTTAAAGCAGCTACCTGAATCACTCAAGTATGTTTTTTTGGGACCTAAGGAAATGCTTTCGGTAATTATCTCATCAAAATTATCGAAAAAATAAGAGAATGAATTGTTAAAAGTGCTCAAAAATCATAAAAAGGCCATTGGATGAACCTTAGCTGATCTAAAAGGGATTGATCCATCAGTTTGTATGCACAAGATACATCTGGAAGATGATAGTACACCATCGAGAGAACCACAGAGGCGACTTAACCTGAATATGAAAGAAGTCGTTTTAAAGGAAATCATTAAACTACTCGATGCTGGAATCATCTATCCAATCTCTGATAGTGAATGGGTAAGTCCAATTCAAATTGTTCTGAAAAAGTCTGAGATCACTGTGAAAGAGACTACCGAGGGAGAATTGGTACCCATCCGTGAAACTACGGGGTGGCGCGTGCGCATTGATTATCAAAAATTGAACACGGCTACCAGAAAAGATCATTTTCCTCTTCCATTCATTGATCAAATTCTTGAGAAGTTACCTGGGCAGGAGTTTTACTGTTTTCTCGATGGATATTCGGGCTACAATCAAGTGCCCGTATTTCCTGCAGATCAAGAGAAGACAACATTCACGTGCCCTTATGGTACTTTTGCATATCACAGAATGCCATTCGGCTTATGTAATGCTCTGGCCACTTTTCAACGATGTATGTTGGCCATATTTTCGAATATGATTGACAAGTTCATCAAAGTATTCATGGACGATTTCTCTGTTTTCGAGAAGACGTTTGAATCATGTTTAAATCATCTTGCACAAGTGTTGCAACGTTGTGTAGAATCCAAACTTGTTCTCAGCTGGGAGAAGAGCCATTTCATGGTCCGACAAGGAATTGTGCTGGGGCATATCATTTTGAAAAAAGGGATTGAAGTTAACAAGGCAAAAGTTGACTTAATCGCTAATCTGCCTCCACCAAGAAATGTTCGTCAAATCCAATCGTTTTTAGGTCATGCTAGATTTTACCGACGATTTATCAAAGATTTTAGCAAGGTGGCTAAACCATTGTGCACCTTGCTTGGAAAAGATGTTCCTTTTGACTTTGATGAGGATTGCATGAAAGCATTCCTCAAATTGTGTGAGCTGTTATCAAATGCACCAATAATCCAATCACCAGATTATTCTTTACCTTTTGAACTCATGTGTGATGCGTCTGACAATGCTATTGGAGCAGTCCTAGGAAAAAGGGTAAATAAAATGCCTCATGTGATCTATTACGCTAGTAAAACACTGATTGATGCCCAACTAAATTACACCACCACCGAGAAGGAATTCCTAGCTGTGGTGTATGCATTGGATAAATTCCGCTCCTATCTGCTTGGATAAAAAATAGTGGTATTTTCAGACCACTCTGCGTTGAAATACCTGCTAGAGAAAAAGGACACCAAACCAAGGTTGATCCGATGGATCTTACTCCTCCAAGAGTTCAATTTTGAGATCAAAGATAAAAAGGGGGTCGAAAATGTTGTGGCTGATCATTTGTCAAGAATTTTGCCTGAAGAATCTTCGGTATCTGAGACTATCCGTGATACTTTCCCAAATGAACAATTGATGGCAATAGGTACACCCGTTACAAAAGTTGCTTGATTCTCTAAAATTGTGAATTATTTTATCACTGGCAGAATCCCTACCCAATGGGGTAAAAATGATAAAAATCTATTTTTCTCGCAAAAAAAATACTATTTTTGGAATGAGCCACAATTGTTCAAATTCTATTCAGATCAGGTTATCAGGAGATGTGTGCCTGAAGAAGAACAATTGAGTGTTATTAACTTTTGCCATGCTGGAGCCTGTGGAGGCCATTTCGGAGGACAAAAGACCGCACACAAGAATCTTCAAAGCGGATTCTATTGGCCCTCTATCTTTCGGGACACTGTAAAATTTGGTAAAGAATGCCAAAGATGTCAACAGCTTGGAAATATTTTAAAACAAAATATGATGCCACTGAACCCGATTCTGATTGTTGAAATTTTTTATGTATGGGGGATCGACTTCATGGGTCCTTTCCCCCCGTCGTTCGGGTATTCATATATTCTTGTAGCTGTCGATTATATTTCCAAATGGATCGAAGCTGTGGCAACCTGCTCGAATGACCACCAGGTCGTGGTCAAATTTTTGAAAGAAAATGTCTTTAACAGATTCGAGATTCCACGGGCAATCATTAGTGATGGCAGTTCGCACTTCTGCAACAACCATTTTGCCACTTTAATGAAGAAATACGGCGTTACCCACAAGGTGGCAACGCCGTATCACCCGCAGACTAGTGGTCAGGTGGAAGTGTCCAATCGGAAAATCAAAAGAGTTTTAGAAAAGACGGTGCGACCGGACAGAAGAGATTGGTCGAATCGCCTATCTAATGCTCTTTGGGCATATTGCACGGCATTCAAGACCCCGATTGGAATGTCACCCTTTCGGATTGTCAATGGGAAGGCATGTCACCTCCCAGTGGAATTGGAGCATAAGGCATTCTGGGCCATAAAACGATTTAATTTCGATATGAAAGAGGCAGGATCCAATTGACGCCTTCAACTGAATGACTTAGAAGAGTTATGCTATGATGCATATGAGAATTCGAAGATGTATAAGGAAAGATATAAAAAGTTGCACGATCAGTCAATTTTGAGGAAAGAGTTTTACATTGGGCAAAAAGTTTGGTTGTTCAACTCCAGACTTAAGCCTCATCTGGGGAAATTGAAATCGCGGTGGAAAGGACCATTTCAGGTCGTCTCCACTACCGTGCATGGGGTGATTGAAATTAGAAGCCTTACGAACAATCGAATTCTCAAAGTCAATGGGCAACGCCTCAAACCAATGATCAAGCCAATGACCCAGATGAGGATTGAGGCAACGTACCTCAGTGACCCGAGCAATTGAACGACAATGTGGTCGAGCTGTCGACATTTAAACTCAGCGCTTCCTGGGAGGCAACCCAGTGTGTTTTATTTTATTTTGGTTGTATTTTTATTTGAGAAGAGTCTTTTTCAATCGATTGACTATCAAACAGTCAATCGATTGACTTTCTGTACTCAATCGATTGACACTTACCCTGTCAATCGATTGATGTTCAAACATCATCATCATTCCCTCCCTTGGTTTGTCAATCGATTGAGAGCCCAATTTCAATCGATTGACATCACCTTGAATTTATGGCTACATTTCAGAATTCGAAGCGTTAATCGACACATCTTGTCGATTGCAGCTAGCTTTCAGGGCACGTCTATGTCAATCAATTAAGAGCAACCTCTCAATCGATTAACTTGATTGCTAATTTTCTCCGTCTGTTCCCGAGGCACCTAAACGGTGTGACTTTTCGTAAAAAGGTATTATCAATCGATTGACATAACTGTGTCAATCGATTGACATTAATAGTGGATGAGTGGATTGTACCACATCGCATCCGCATGCTTGGTGTCTTCTCAACTTCTCGCGACGTGGTGGAGGCCAACCGTTTCAATCGATTGAAGATCCATCCTCAATCGATTGACGTACATAATATATGATGGGGACACCCGTGGTCCCCTTCATCTCAATTCACCTACAATTCGAGTCGAGCTTCCAAATTCTCATCCTCCTCGTCCGATCGAAATGGCAGCTCTTGGCCCACCGATATACCGACCACCTCGTCCCGCCAACACCCCTATGTGCATTCTTGATGACGAGTACGTGGATCGCCAATTTCAAACGGAGAATTTCTTCGATCTCGCCAAATACCGTCGCATCACGGAATGCGCCCGTTCGATCGAATTCATCAAGGCCCTGCGCTTGGAAATGTTGCTCGCTCCCCCTCCCATTGATGTTTCACTCCGTATTATAAGGCTATTTTACCAAAACATGGAATGGGTGTCCGCTACGGCGTCACCAACGGGATTACCGTTCATCCGCCTCAACATCGATAATTGGAGATATAAATTGCATGCGGCCGATCTCGCACGAGCCTTCAATTTTTACGTGGTTCGCCCCTTGAACCACCACATCAATCCTGCTGTTGATCTTAGCCAGGACGTTATGATCAACGATATGTGTGGAGGACGACGAGGGACCGGTTTGGCCACTAAAAGAGCAGTCCTACCAATGGACATCTTGTTTTGGGACATCATTATGTCAAATAATTTGCTACCGCATGGCATGAAGAGCAAGAGAACGAAAAATAGGGTGTTAGCATTGTATGCGGCGCACATGAATACTTGGTTTGATGCGCCTGGTTTAGTGCTTGAAGTGATGTATCGATGTCACAGCGACATCGTGACCACCACCAAACCACAGAAGCGAGCAGCTATTCTCTTGCATTTCCCACACTATGTGATGCATCTTTTAGACCAAGTTGGGTGCCCGATTAATGATGATGAAGAGATGGGTGATATGCAATTTTATCACTACGGCACGAACGTTTGGGATAAGAGCATCAAAGCTATTCTACGTGTGACGCCACCTCCAATTGAAGTCGATGAAGTACCTCCTCCTCCCCAACCAAACCCCGCACAACGCCAATGCGGCAGCATTAGACGGCCTCGTCCTAAAGAGGTCCCTGATTTTTATGTTGAGGCAGCAGTCGCTAGCCTCGAGGCGCGGATGGATGGGTTGAGTACCACTGTGGGAGGTCTTGATCGATGATCACAGTTTCAAACTTCACTTCCCATGCGGATGGCCCGGGAATCATTCCCTGGGCATGCCGACGGATTCATCGCAGGATCGCGAGCGGCGATGGATGAGGAGGGAGACCCTGAATTTGATGATGATGATGATGTTTAGTGTTTGTGTCGGTGTTTAAGTGTTTGTTTTTGTTATTTTATGGTGTTTTGTGTTTTTAGTTTTGTTTTTAGGTAGGATCACTTGTAGTTGTTTAGTTAATCTTTTAGTTGATGATGGGATCAATGGTGTAATCAAATCGTTCAAATCAATGCAATCAGAGTCTTTTTGGTGTGTTAATTTTTATGTGTATTCTCGGGTTGGTGCATAAGTGCATCAGTCAATCGATTGAGATTAAAATATCAATCGATTGAGCTCTTCCTTTGTAATTCTTGAAAAATTACTCCCATTAGTCAATCGATTGAGGAACAACTCTCCATCGATTGACTCTTGCATTAGAAACTTTCTAATATGTTAGAACAGAGTCTCTCTCAGGACACTGTTTCGAAAAGGCCAGTTTTACTTTCACTTGGCATCTCGACTCAATCGATTGACACATGAGTGTCAATCGATTGACTGATGTTTCTTTCCGTCAACCACCTCTTCCACTTCCGAAAATTGAGATTTGCATCATCCGTAGAGTTCTTAACTTAGGAAGTTTCTTTGAGTCCTAAGAGTCTGTGTTTAGCAGTTTTTCTCTATTTAAACCATTCTTAGGATAGTCCTTTTCATCGCCTCAGTTAAATTATTATTCCCTCTTCCCCACGCTTTAGTCATGGCACCTATCAAGTACCTTACGCGATCTGCCGTCAAGAAGTTGATGGAACCGGCACATAAACGATTCTATCGAGAACCGCCAAAAGAACCTCTAGATTTGTTCGCGCGAGAGGTCATTGATCTGGACCTTGTATCAACTCCCGCAGCCCCCTCGAGTTTTACGCACTCCATTGAAGCCGTCAACAACCCCGTGTTGAACTTGATTCCGACTTACTTAAGTGCGGAATTGAATCCACCACACGCGCCTCCACCACCACGTGAGGGCGGCATCTCGGAGGAGATGTGGAAGTACGCGTTTCTGAAGCCGAAGGACGGAAGTTCCATCATGAATAACTAACGGATTAGGAATGTCAGCTTTAGGGTCTCATTTTAGGAGTCCTTTTTATTGTTATTTGATTTTCATGTATTAGTTTAGGTTATTATTAAATTTGTTTTAGACTAGGTTATTTTTCTCTAAATTTTCAATAAGTGTAATAATTTGCACCAGTTTAAATAAAGTTTAGTTTAATTATATATTTGTGTCTTGAACTTTTGATCACAATACCTTTCACCTGGTCTGCTTTCATGGTCCTCGATTGCAGTTAACAGGTTTGGGGGGGTCTCCCATACTTTCTAACCATCAAAGCCAATGAGGACATTGGTCAGTTCAGGTTTGGGGGGGTATTTTCGATTAATTTTCAATTAAAAAAAAAATAGAGGCTGTTTTTTGGATCTTAAAAGTGTATCAGTCAATCGATTGAGATCATTGTCTCAATCAATCGACTGATGCCCATTAGCCTATTGGAATTTTGTATCAGTCAATCGATTGAGACTATTGTCTCAATCGATTGACTGATGACCATTAAACTTATGAATTTCAAATTTTATTCATAATCTTAAATTGTTGATGACCGAAAATTCCTTAAAAATTTGTTATCATGTCATGATTGTTTTATGAATGCTCATAAAGTTTAAGATTGAATAATGATGTTCCTTATCTATGCCTGAAAAATTTTGTACTATCAATTTGCTTTAATTCCAAATCTGAGAATTAAGTATATAACTTGGAATTCTAAGATCTCAAAGAAAGACTAAAACCCAGTGAGCTATGGAACTTTGTCCTCGTTCTTGGTGAGTGCTGCAATAAATTCGGAGTATCTTTGAATTTCTTGCTTAATTTGTTAAAATCTCGTATACTCTATCTTTGATTTGTTGATTTCATGTGTGTTATACCATTGCATCAGAAATCATTGTGTAAAAATTCAAGGCAAATAGGCATCATTACCATCGTGAAAGGAAATGATCTGAGGCCATTATTGGCTCGTTCGTGCCCAAAATGCCCCACCTTATATTGATTTATATTGTTGTACCCCTTTTCGAGCCTTGACTGAAAGATTTTACCTTAATTATTCTTTGTAAGCTATATTAATTAGACCCCACACCAGTTGAAAAAGCCTTACCCTTTTATCTCTGAGAAATTAGGGATGAGACCAAGGAAGGAAATAGGGAGATGTGGCAAAGGTACTGAAAGAAATATATAGCGGAAAAACATAAAAGGGGGAGAGAAAAAGAAAAGACAGTTTAGTGCAAAAGGTAGAGAAATATATGAAAGTGGTGTTAAAAAGAAAAAGAAAAAAAGGAGAAAAGTGTAATGAAGAGAAAAGGTTCTAGAGAATTCGAGAAATATCAGGAAAATTAATTGTGTCTCTTTTACCAATTTCTCAGAGAAATTTGAATCCAATTTTTCCTTCCTTTCTCAACCTTCACCCGAGCCCCATTACAACCTTAGAAAAGACCCTTTTGATCCAATCATGAATGGTAAATGCCTTGTGGAGAATGATTATACAATGTCTATGGCGCTTGGTATATGCATGTTTAAAATACAAATATCTGTTCAGTGAGATTTCTCTTTAAATTCTTTGGTACACCGTCTACCTTACAACATGTGAGAATTTTTCTAATTGCTGTTATAATTCCAATCTCACATATGAGTGAAAAATAAAGCTATTTATCAGGAGCGATTTCATTTAGAGTGCATACTGATGTGCAGTGAAATATGATGATATTTCACCCCTAAAGACCTACATTTAGCTATCCGATGAAAGCTATTTAACATGTTTTATATAGTTTTAGTGATTTACAGGCCTGAAGATGTGTTGAGCATGAAATAACCCAAAAGTACATAATATAACGTCAAATTCGTGCTACCTTAGATCATTCAGAACTTATCCCGACTTGGAGCTCAATTTGAACCTTCAGGCCGTTAGATTCAGAAAATTGTCAAAACACAAAAGTTTGAGAACTCGTCGTCAGCTTTCCAACGCCGTAAGAATCGCCTTAATCTAACTTCGGGATAGAAAGTTATGGCCAAAATACCAAGGCAGTGTCTAAATGTAAAGTGTAGCGGGAATTCACGAAAATCTGGGAGGTCGATTGATCGACCAAATTTGAATTTGAGTTTGGAATTTTGTTTGGCCACGAGAATCTCGGTACACTTTTCAAGGAATAAAATCTTGGAGGGAAAAGCAGCTTCTTTTTTGGCAATTAAGGAAAAAGATATTCTTGGAGATATATTAATTCGGGGAGTCCTTCGGAGAATGCTGATTCTTATTATTTTTCTGCATTCTTCTTTTTAGAGAGTTCTATTTTTTAGAGAGTTTTCATTATTCTGTATTCTTCTGTTTTAATTTCTCTGCGTTTTAAAGTGTAAGGGCATAGAGTCCCATTTTCTTGAACTATCTTTATTATTCATTTTGAGAAGGAAGATAAGTCTTAGTTTTCTGATTTGGATCCACTTTGAAGAAGGAGGTGTACGTACTTTGGATTAAAGCTTTCGTGGATTTTTGTGGATAATTCTTTACGATATTTTAATGGCATTTTCAACTTCTGCATTTATTTTATTGCTTATTTCAATTATGTGTGGCTAGTTTCATTAAGGATGGGGATCTAATGAACCCCATCCGAGGTATTCATTTATATTAATATAAATCTGTGATTGAGATGTCAGATATTTTTTAAGACCCTAATATTCATTGAAAATGGTGAAATTATTATTTCAGTCTGAGATCTAGGAGCTAATCATGCCCTATGATTTCAGATCTGCAATAATGATTTTGTCTTAATTATCACCCATCTCGGGGTGAAGTTTTACCATCATCTGAGGTGTGAGTGTTAATCATACACTCATGGGGTGTTAATCATACATCTCCTTGATCTCGGATTGATAGTATGACTTTATTCCAGTGGTGAGTTCCAATCACGATTTGAGGTGTGGGTGTTAATCATACACCCATGGGGTGTTAATCATACATCTCCTTGATCTTAGATCGTACTTTGGAAATTACCCTAGAGATTGGGTTCTAAATATTGTCCGAGGTGTGAGTGTTAATCATACACTCATGGGATGTTAATCATACATCTCCGTGATCTCAGATCTATATTTTAGAACTCACGTGTGTATAGGGCAGTTCTTCTTTTGAGATATTTGTTAAAGATCTCACATCTCAATCTACAGATTAACATTTTGTAAATGATAAACCTACGATGGGAAGATTTAGCATCCCAATCCTTATCTTTCATTAATTATTTAAATCTCTTAGATTTTGTTAGTATTTATCTGTTTTATCAAAAGTTACCAGAACCCTAGATTGTTGGTTACTGTAAAAGACCTATGGAAATTCTTTTAGTTAATTGATATTTCTGTTTTTACATTTTCTAACCAATCCTCGTGGGAACGATCTCGTACTTTGTACCCACTGACTACATCACGATTCGTGCACTTGTGAATACAAATTTTAAGACACATCACATACCTGTGGTGAGAATCGAGTCTAGACATGGAATCTAAAGATTCCTAGTTCAAACTTATTCTCAGATAGCAAAACTTTAGCAGTGATAAGTGCATAGAACTATGGGCATGAATTGAGAGCATTGGAAAAACAATGAACTGAATTGATTGAGCATTACAAAAACAAGCATGGACAGTAGCATTTTATAAGAATTCACGGATAATTAACCACACAAGGGCATGACTAAAAATTCTAAAATTCATAAGCTTTGAAGTTTGTAGGTACCTTCCCTGAAAACCTTCAGGAGACAAAACTCCTCCACTAGGGATCACCTAAGGGTCTAAAGGCTTGTTGCATAGGCTAAATGCAATCGTGCTCCCTACGAAAGTGACATTTATTTTTTTTAGGATGATAGTTGTAGTTGCTTTGACATATTTTTCATTCTCTTCGCTCGAGGACTAGCAAAGTGTAGGTTTAGGGGTGTAATCAGTGCTGAAATGTGACTATATTTCGCACTCTATTTCCTACATTTAGCTGTCTGATGAAAGAAAATGATGGTTGTTATGAGGTTTTAATGATTACAGGTGTTTCTGATCGTTGGATCATTAAAGAGCATAAAAGAAGGTAATTAAAGACTACACAAGGGCTATGGATAAAAAGGTCAAAAGAAGCATCAAAATCTGTGAAGCAACTCAACATCCACCAAGAGAGTGGAGAATCTATCCCTGGATGTCAATCAATTAAGGAATAAGTGTCAATCGATTGATAAGAGAAGACAAGTTTGCCCTCTCTTATTTCGAATTCAAGTCAATCGATTGAGATTTTATTCTCAATCGATTGAGGCTATTAGGGATAGGGTTGCTTGACCCTATAAAAAAGAAGCTATGAATTAGTGTGGGGGAGCCTTTTGAATCACCTTTTCATATTGTCGTGGGAGAATATTATTTGGAGAGGGTTCTTCTTGGTTCTTCTTCTTCTCAGTAGATTGTATTAGGTTCTTTTTAATTCTCTTTTATAATTGTGAGAGCATAGATTGTACCTAGGAACAAAAGCATTGTAAGGAGATTTTGTGATAAATAAACGAGCATTGTTAAAATGATGTCTTCGGATCTACAACGGGTTTGTACACCGAGGATGAGCGGCTAAAGTCATTTGCTCAAGGAGGAAGCGAACCTGAGATAAGTAATTGTTTTATTATTGTTTCTAGAATTTTATGGTTTTGTCATTGAATCATTCTGTTATAAGTGTGTGCGTGGTTGAATATCATCGAGTCTTCGTTTACAGTCATTGATCGTGGTTATCAACAACCGTAAAAGAAGCACTCCATCTAGATATGTTCCTGCAGGCTGATCTAGGCTGCAGAATAATTGATTTATCATTATCGTAACTTAGAATTTTGAGATATGCTATCCTTTTTATATGACTCATCCCGCAATGATAGGCTGAGTCATAGTTTTTAGATAGGGTATGCCGGATCCATAGTCGCGTTCTTCTCGATTCATTTGTTTTGCTAATAAATGATGGTGACTTAAAATGAATTTGTGAGATTGAATGGTAGAAAAGTTACGAATCGATGGTTAGCTAACTCCTTGATCAATTCATAAACTGTCATTTTTGTTCTTTATCATAATTTGTTCCGGCCTAGATCGATTAGTTTTCTTTTATTGCATTGAGAATTGTGTGGTACCTGTGTGGTAAATTGAATTTCTCCCTTGGTACTTCCTTGGGTGTTTTAAAGTATCTGAAAGGATTAGATAAATTTCACATTTCCCTGTGGGTTCGACACCCCTATTCTTACCGTGCTACAATAGATCTTGTGCACTTGCAAGGGTTAAACTTAAAATCGATCAGGGTCCCATACATTAAAGACGTCCCTTTGACGTGATTTCCAAAATGACCTAAGGTCAACATGGGAAAGGGCAATCCATCACACGGGCCCAGTTACTGAACCAATAGTGGATGTTTGATACCTATATCAAGTGTGCACTCAACCCATTCTTGCACAAGTCCTCACGGACTGGCATTGTGCAACAAACACTCTTTTCTACCTTTGAGAACCGTTGGTTCTCTGTGGCAGACTTGGTCTTTGATGGCATCTTAAATGCCAAGGACCTGATGTCAGAGAAAATAAAGACTGGGGTCAAGAAACAAATTTCCTATGCTCGCTTGATTACAAAGATGGTGGAGCAGTACGTTGCTCTACGCGAGGCGTATAGTTTGGCTCCCATTGAGCCACGAATGGTAAACAACGCGAAGGTCTTCCACCTCAAGGACTGGACCAAGAGTTACAACCTCCTGGTCAGGCGGTTACCAAAGGGAGAGGAGGGAGCCGCTGAGCTCGTTGAGCCTGCCGTTGCAGAGGTTACGGTGCCCGTCGAGCACTTGCTTGGAAAGGGGGAGGCCCCACTTGATCAGCCACCTCTACCAGAGGTGTCTACTCGCCCTGTCCCCACTACACCACGTCGACCACCTCGTCACACCCCATCACAGCCCCCTCCTTCCTCAGTGGACGTAGCAGCGATGCTTCGTGAGCTTGTGGAGGGTAACCGGCGTATACACGAGCGGTTGGATGGGATGGAGGCGTTCCAGTGACAGATTCATCGTCAGTTGGATTACCACGAGGGTATGCACGAGCTCGTCATGCAGCACTTATACGCCACCACGTCCACGCCGATGATTGCTGACACCCGTTAGCATACGGTGGATCCTCGTGACTACCGTACACCACCACCCCGGCCCCGTCGACTTGCCCCTGACGTGGCCGGATCATCTGACGTCCCGGCAAGTATTTACTACGCTATTATGTGTTGTTCTTTTATTTATTATATCTGTCTATTGTACTCATTCTGCATTCCATTTAAATTTCTGTCTGCATACGTTTCATTCTTGTTTGCTATGCTCGCCTGCTTGTTTTTCCTACCTTGTTATGCCTGTTAACTTTAGGACACACCACTCTGCCATTCATTCCACCTCCCTGACATTTTCGAGGACAAAAATTTCTAAGGGAGGATAATGTAATAGCCCTACAATTCTGAACAGGAACCTGACTATTTTGATATGCATGTCGGGCACAGAAATTGAGATAAATTTAAAATTTTCAAATTAATATTATTATAAATAATATTAGCCCAAGAATAGATGAGGTTGTATATAAACTCTCGCGTAAATCCGAGACTTATAGGACATTGGTGTGGCGTAGTACGCTGTAGCGACTGTGTTCGCGCTTCACACCGGAGCCAAACTTGGGAGTAAACAAAAATATCAAGGATATTCTGTTCCTTAGCTTATAGGAGAAGGAAAGGGACCTAGAATGTTTATCTTCCATCTCCTTCTTCTTGTTCCTGAGAAACCCTAGCAAGGAGTTTGAGTTGAGAACAATTCGTGAGAAACCACAGTTAAACGAGAGACCTAGGCTAGATTATTCGATTCGAGAGCGTAAAACTGAGGTTAGTATGTAGAAGTTACTCTGCAGTGTGGTGTGCCATCATTACGTGTTGAAGCGGAGCCACAAGATTGTTGTTTCGAGTCGTAAGGGCGACAAATTCTTAATTTATGGATTCGAAACCCTTTTCGGATTGATTTGCCGAGACCCCGAAAGGGCCCAAATAGAGGTGAGCCTTTGCATTTAAGAAGGGCAAGATTAAAACCTCTTATACTGTGTTTATGTGTGTGTAGTGATGGTGAGAAACCATTAATGAAAAAAGGGGGTGAAAATGGATCAAAGGAGTGACCTCCATTAATGACAGAGGAACTGTCATTATTGATCGATCAATCCTGAAGATTGATCGATCAATAATGGATTGATCGATCAATGAGAAGCATTGATCAATCAATTCGTATAAATCTTAAAAGGGACAGTGGAGACAATTGCTTGGAAGTTCTGTGCCCGAGGGGCATTGATCGATCAATTCATTAATTGATCGATTAATTATGAGGATTGATCGATCACAAAGAGAATAATTGATCAATGGTAAGATTGATCTATCAATAAGGGTATTGATCGATCAATCTGTATAAAGTATGAATGAGAACAGGAAAAGGGAAATTTGAAAATGTAGGTTGGTGATCGATCAATGAGGTCATTGATCGATTAATGAGACAGATTGATCGATCAACTAAGCTAGTGATCGATCAATTTTTCTTCTGTCAAGTGTGAAGAGAAAGGAGCTGTTAATCGATTAATTGAAGCATTGATCGATCAATGAGAGGAGGTGATCGATCAATTAATCCTGTTGCCTGGGAGTGTTTGGAGGGGATTGATCGATCAATGAGGTCATTGATCGATCAAGGAGGAGGATTTATCGATCAATCAAGGTGTTGATCGATCAATCACTCATGTTTTTTACTTGTTTTATTTTTATAAATTGAACACTACTGGACACCACACCAGTTGACATTCTAACATCCCTGACACTTAGTGTACTATATTATGGTCTAGGATCAGACCATGGCGTTCTGAAAAGCTTTGGATTTGCTTAGAAAGAGGTCTGACCTGAGGTAGGGGAAAAACAACCTAAACTATTTTTTACTATGATTTCATGATTCTTTCATATCTGCACTCTGATTTCTGTTTTAACAAGCATGTTAGCATATCATAAATTTCTGTTATCTCTTATTCCTATTTTCTGATTTTATATTCTGAAACTTGCTCCTGATTTCTGCTATCTGATTTATGAGGTCTATGTGGGTATGTGATTTGATGATTTAATCAGATGATCCCCACCGACTCGGCGGTATATTCGTGCCTGACACACTTGTGCATCTGCTTTGTTAAGTTAGAAATATATACAATTTAAGTCACCAATTATACATTTGCATAACATCTGTTTCTTGTTTAAAAGCTCAGTATTTGATCTGATTTTGCTCTGTCTGCACGTTCTGATTTGATTTCCTGCTTTGAGATATCATGTCATGCATATTCATTACATTTTAGTTGGGATTCTTCTATTGAGCTTAGATGTAGCTCACCCTATTTTCATTAACATTTTTAAGTTCTGAGGCTAGAGCTCTCGGCACCGAGAGCGATCCTAATTACCAGCCTGATCTACAGGCTGAGGCTGTGGACGAGGAGACTGACGTCTAGGCAGACGATTTTTATCCATAGCCTAAGTATTTGAGTCTTTTATTTTGAGATTTTTGTATGATTCTCTGGATTATCGTGTGCCTGGTGGTCACTTTCTGTATTTACTTTTTATAGATGTTTTATTTGTATTATTATACATTCTATTGGAACCACTATCAGGAACCATTGTTTGGGTGATGGATATCAATCACCAGTGGTTCTTCTTGGTTCCTTTTTGGGAATGTATATTCTTTTGATATAGATATATACATGTATGTTTTATTATTTATTTCATTTAGAGCCTTATATGATGACTCGATCTACCACTGCTGGACATTGTCTGCTTGGTTTCCGCTATACGAGCAGACACTTCGTGCTTTGTCCCTGGGATCATCCAGAGCATGATCCTGATGGCACGAATTTTCAGGTACGAAATTCTGGGCTGTCACAGATAGTTAAGATTTAGAATTTTAAGATATAATATATATGTTAAGATTATGCTTATTTTTATCATTCACCTAAACATCTCTATTTATAAGATAATCAAGATTTCCACGATGTAGTCTCCTATGAATTCTCTTTCCTCTCTCATCTTCTTCTTGTTTTCTTTATTTTAAATATTTATATTTTCTATAGTAAGTTCACAAATTTTCGAAAATTAAGTCCGTAGGTTTCATCCCATACGGCTATTATACATATAGAGGCCCAGGAGAATGGGTTCTAACCCACCACGGGGTGCCAGGCTAGAATCAGTTTGGATCTGTGTGCTATCCATTCGAGGGATCCATTTCTACGGCAAGTTGCTTAACCGCGATTTAGGGCCACCCAAAAAAATTCAGCATTATTATATGCATATTTATCATTCAAAATACGGTCAAAGTAGAAACACTTTAATACATTAAGATGTGTGGGCACTACCCGAACTTTGACCACCAATAAAAATTTATTTTTAATTTTTTTTTTTATAGATCGTGTGCCACTTGTTTTGGATTCACGTGCCATGTGGTATGTGATCTAGGATTCTAACCCACCATTTTTAGTATAGGTTCAAACCCATTGTCCCATTTGTCATATATATATATATATATATATATATATATATATATATATATATATATATATATATAGGAAAAGGCATCCGTTCTCCAAGCTTTCACGTGGAGGTCCACGTGGCACCCAAAACACTTTTTGGGTGCCACGTAGACCTTGGGTGCATTGCTTAGATCATCTTTGAAAAAAAAATAAAAAAAATTCATCTCCACCGTGTATATTTTGAACCTTGAAATGTGGACCAATGAAAATCGTCAAACTTTGACTTGTGGGTTAAAAAAAAAATTTCAATTTTTTTTTTAAATATTGATTTAAACTGTCCACCTGTGCTCCACGTGGCACCCAAAAAGTGTTTTGGGTGCCACGTGGATCTTGGAGGATGGTCACCGTCCTCCATTGGAGGACCTAACCGGTTCCCATATATATATATAGGAAGCGCTAACACTTGGTTAGCTACCTAGCATTGAACCCTATGCAAGTGTTGTTCGGATGCAAAGTGGCACCTAATCCGAAGATTGAGTGCTAAGGCAACATGCACGAGATCAATCACGAAAAAACAATTTGACTGCATTTTTCAACCAAAAATGTTTTTTTATTTTATTTTTTTATATATCACACGCCATGGCAGTAGAACCCAAAACAGATTTTTTTTTTGGATAACATGTCATGTGGCATGTGAGTTGGGGCCTATGACCTGGGGTTGAACCCTAGGTCGCTAAACTTAGAGACTCCTTTACCACTACAAAAAATAAGACTATTAGTGGCTGCCAAAAACTGCCGCTATTAACAAAAAAATTGTCGCTAATAGTCTTATTTTTTGTAGGGACCATATAGGAAGCGATAACCTTAGGATAGCAACTTAAGGTTGCAAGTGGCACCTAATCCAAAGATCCGTTGCCAAGGCAATATGCGGGAGATCGATTACATCCATCTCAAGAAAAAAATTGAAAAAAACATCTTATTCACCATTCAAAATGTGATAAAAAAAACGTGCCAAGTATGTCGGGTGGAACCTAATACCATTTGGGGATAATTAGAGAAACAAGCCTCAAAAACAAATTTTTTAGCAAAAAGTACCCTGACTTAAAACGTTTTATAAAAAAAGGTGCTTTCATGGTTTTCTGAAGTGCCAAAATCTGTGAAAGCTCCACTTTTCTAAAATGTTTGAAGTTAGGTACTTTTGCTAAAAAGTTTATTTTTGAGGCGTTGTTTTCTAAAGTGCCCTAATATTTGACCATAAAGGATGATCTCATATAATATGTTAAATTTGATACTTGTTTTGGTCAAATTTTTTTTTTGTTTTTTTTTTGTTTTTTTTTTTATGATAAGAGTTTTGGTCAAATTGTATAAACCCATGTGTCTCCTTATTCGCAAAAGTTCCAACTCTAGCGATGGTAGTTTCGTTTCGTGGCTCAAAATAGTGTTAGGGTTGTGTGTAATTTTTGCATAATTGTGTGCACGTTGATATCTCTACGTGCGTTTGAGAGAGAAAGAGAGAGTCTAATAAAAACTGGCGATCGCCCCCACTGGAAGGATCGAGGGCTGCCACGACCCGACCAAGACAAAGCTAACTTCTGAGTTCCACATGCCAAAAGATATGGTACATATTCTCCCACTCATTAAAGCAACTCCCCTCCTCTCTCTCTCTCTCTCTCTCTCTCTCCCTCTCTCTCTCTCTCTCTCTCTCTCTCTCGTCTGGTCCTTTTTTAGTGCTCAAGGTGGACCCATTAGTAGCCCAAGCCCTTGTGGAATTGGTATTATAGAACCCATGCCACACAACATAAACCCCACCTCGAACCTATGATCGAAGTTTCTCAGTATTCATCTCATTGCTATAATGATTCCAATATGAAACATTACGTTCTTGAATATTGGTTTTTTATCCACTTGTATGATGATGTCCTGTGATTGTACATTTATTTGATTTGATGAAGAGCGAACCACTGATGGGATTTTTTCAATAAATAAGAAACTTACAATTTGAGATGTTCATTGATGAGGGGGGTTCACCGAAAAACTTCACATTACCCTTTCCAAGGACAGAAGAGGGCGCAGTATCGTCTTGTGTTTGGATTAGAATATCCTCTCGGCTTAAGCATAAGAATAATTCAATTTGTAATGCATTTGTATGTCTTATTATAGCGTCCCAATCTTGTTACCCTTTGGTTAGAGCTGATGACCCACCCCTACTGTTTACCGGTTTTTGGTTCATCACTGATCGACTATACACGGCCCATACGGTGCACAGGCATGTGCACCTAATTAATACCCCTACCTTATTAAGGCAGTACTATTTTTAGATGGTCATTGACAGCTTCTTTTGGTAGGGTAAACAAGCTGCAGTGGTTCTCAGAAAATGGAAGTTTTTTTTTCATCCCATATAACATCATTTGATTCTTGTCATCTCTGATGATTCGAAGAAGAATCGTAGAAAAATTCATCACCCTCATCATCGTCTTATCTTGTGGTCCTCTTTTCAAGAATGGTACAAAACGTTTCTTCCAAGAGTCTGCATGATTGATATGTAATCACTTTTCTACTAAGCTCTGCCACAAAATTTTTAAAGTTAATCAAATTTTAGGTAAATTTCTCAGAATAAATGGTCTGCCAACTTGTCACTGAATATTCGCTCGTTTTATAAATTCTCAGAATTTTTCTTAATTTAACGAATATTTTGAATTTTTATTATTTAAATACATCCTTTAATCGTGTTTCCTATTAAACTTTTTTATGATTGTGAATTGTTGATACATGTGGATTATATAATCCACCTATTTATTGTTTCAAAACAATATTTTTTAACTTCAAACAAGTTAAGATATATTTTTCTCATATAAAGGATTTGACCCAACAAATCTGATCCGATCAAAATTAGGTCATAGAATCTACTGGGTCAAAACATATGACCAGCTTGGCCCAGTGAGGCTAGTGATCCGAATCATGACCCGCACCGATCAGATCCATGACTCATAAAAGATATATAATACAAATTAATATGAGAACTAAGATTATTTTTAACTTCAAACAAGTTATGATATATATTTTTCATATAAAAGATTTGATCAAACAAATTCGGTATGGTCAAATTGGGTCATAGAATTTACTGGGTCAACACATATGGCCAGGCCGATTAGGCTAGTGACCCAAACCATGGCATGCACCAACCAAATCCATGACTCCTAAAAAATATTACAAATATGGGAAGTAAGAAGAGTTGAACCCATAACCAATTGAGTAACAAATAATGCAACACTAGCCACTTAACCAACTAAATCATTAACTAGTTTCATGTGTTTGTACATTAAAAATTATATTAACCAAATAAATCATAAAGAGTTATAAGAATTGAGGGCCCAAAAAATTTGGGGGCCTGAAGGGGCTGCCTTGCTCGCCTTGGCCTAGGGCCAATCCTGTCTACAACTATGTTAGAAGGACAGTGAAACCAATGAGCACCTATTCTTTAATTGCCCATATATTTCTTGGATATGAAAATCTCGTCTCTATAGGATGCAGATTAATAGACATCATTTTTGAAACATTAAAAAAAATTGCATGATTTACACAAGAAGATTAGATTTGCGACGGCAATATGGAACTTTTGGAATGAAAGAAATGCTAGAATCTATGATGGGAAGGAACATCATCATTGCTCAGGTTGGAATGCGAATGAATGGGACTGCATATCTTAACCGTGTTTGTTAATTCCAACTGGGTCTGGGGCTTGATTTTTTATGGCAATGCCGAAGCTCCTTATTTCCTGATTTTGATTTTTCTTTACTTCACAATTTATTTTTAACCTCGTTCTATATTTTCTTAATAGAAGGGGCGAGGACACCACAACCTCAGAGCTCACTTACCGGGCAAAAAAAAAATTCTGTTAAAACAATTTAAGAGATGCTAAGCAGCTGGTGTTTTCCTCTTCAATTTGGCACCTTTGGAAAGAAAGGAATCATGGAATATTCAAAAATTGCATTTTACCCATAAAAAAACTGTTTTGAAGCGGATTGTAGAAGATGTTAATATCAAGGGTCCACTCCACAATGACAGTAATTACAATTGGATTTGTGCCCCAACTCTGAGGTTAAATCCTATCCATCCCTTGTCATTGGAAAGCTCCTCCTTCTGGTACCATCAAACTTAATACAGATGCCTCTTTGGTGGACATGAAATTTGGAATTGGTGGCATTCTTAGAAATTCAGATGCGAATTTTGTTGCTTTGATGTTTCCACGGACCTACCACAGCACATGATGATATCACTGAAGCCGAACTTCAATCTCTTGCTCACGGCATCCAACTTGCACTCGATCTCAATCATCTCAATCTCCATGTTGAATCGTGTTAAAAATTATAAAATAAAGAAGAAAAGAAGAAGATGAAAGAGAGAAGAAGACAAATGGGTACAATCAATTACATTGTTCACGGTTTGTTATGTGTTACATTATTCTGATACAAAAAGTGTATAAATAAGATTACAAATACAACCGCTCACAGTTACAATTAATTTAGATAACTACAATTAGTTGAGATAACTGATATGTGGTAGTTATCAAATAAGGTATTACTCCCTCTCAAGTTGAAATGTTAACGTTGAGAACATCCAACTTGGATGATAAACAGTTACGCAATTACGTAACAATCACAGACAACCATAGAGGCATAGTTTTTTTTGCTTCGATGACAGTAAATAGAAATTACAAATTAATGAACTCCTGATGACGAGAGGGCTTAATGTCTTCTCGGTTTGGGATTTAGGACGGGCACCTATGGAGACTAATCATCTTCTATTTGAATGCTCTTATAGTTACTGGAACTGGAGATCGATTTTGTCTCGTCATAACATTGACAGAGTTAAAGATTAATTAAGTGATATTGAAGAGGGCTAAAGGGAAGGGGAGAATCGGGACAGGTTGGGATGGTTTTTTGGGTCGGGTCGGACATATACCCTTGACTTATCAAGTTGGGTCAGGTCTGACATATACCCTTTACTCGTCAAGCAGCCAAAATTTTGGCCTGACCCGACCCATTGACAACCCTAGTGAAAATTCTCTAGAAGATGATGTTGGGGAACAGTATGATAGATGGAAGTTGAGGCCTAATTAGTAAAGGAAGTTGCTCAAAGTCCTTGTCAGTCGAGTCTACTGGTGAAGGGAAGCATAAAGCTCAATACGAATGGCTGTCTTTGAAAGCTTGCTTTTGGGTAGTATTTAGAAATTTTTGGGGGAAGCTCAATCTTGTTATTTTAGTTCTTCTGAGTCTTCTAATTAGCATTCTAATGATTAAATTGCAAGCTAATTCAATGTATTAAGTATGACTTTAGAGATTGAATACAAAGATGCTATAGTGGAATCGTACTCCAGGAAGCTTGATAATATTTCTTTTCATCATATATGGTGAGAGTGCAATAAGTGTGTTGATCATCTAGCTAGAATGGGATTTGATGCTAGCACCGTGATACAATGGTAGGATAGCAGCCACTTTTCTGCTTCCTTACTCTCTCTTCGCCCATTAAGATTTGCATTACATTTATTATTATGAGTATACTTCAATCTTTTTAACGAAATGGTGGGGACACTGCCACCCCGATCAATTATCGGAAAAAAAATAGTGTCTATTAGGTACGGTCATACTTTAACTGATTTTTGTGCTCATAAGATTGGTATCAAATATCGGCCAATACCGATACACATTGGCCACTACAAAAAATAAGACTATTAGCGGCAGTTTTTCATTAGTGTGATATCTTATTCAACCGATACAGTATCGGGGCCGTATGGGTATCAGTATTGGCCGATATGAGATTGTATCGGCTGATACGTATCGGGTATAGACGGATATAACTTTATTTGATTATTAATTTTTTTTTATAAATAAAGGTGTATCGGTATCAGTAATAAGCCGATATCAAGTACAGATATTGGAGTTGATACCTTGCTCACTTGACTATGTTGGCAGACGTAGCACATCTAATGCCAACCCATATTGAGTAATTACAAAATGAGGCCAAAATAAATATAGGCTAACAGTTAATGCTTGGTATCAGCACTATAGATTATTAGATTTCGCACCGCACCCTTGTGGTCAAACGATGTGGTTTCCAAACCTTTTAACCTTTGAAGGTTGGGTCATACCTCAAAACGCTCATTAATTAATGGAGTGGCTGACCATATGTAGGGCAATTGACTTGCTGATTAAGAATTTTCACCGAGTGCAAGTTTTTGGCTGATCAATTGGACACTTCATGTTGATCAGCAAGTCCCATAAGTAACCAAAACGTAGTGGTTCTTATTCCGAGATTGGGAAAATTTAAAATTAAAAAAAAAAAAAAAAAAAAAGTGTTTTGGTGCGTTCAAGGATCAAATTTTCGGTTTTGGGCTTAACCGAAGCCGAAATTTCGGCCGAAAATAAAAAATTTGGCCAAAATTTTGGGTCCCATACAAATTTGGACCGAAATTTCGGTCCCAATTATCGTTTCGGTGGGGACCAAAACCGATAATTTCGGCCAAAATTTTGATCCTCGGGTTCGTTTGGTAACCAATTACTTTATGAAAACCCACCACTCCCAAGTCATTAGATAGAGTCTGGTTGTCTTTTAGAAGTCGCTGACATCATCTCTCCATCATACCTTTACTCTCACTTGGAAGAAATCTAATAAAAGAGATATTTAAAATAAATGTGTGAAGTAACCAGAAAGGTTAAAGTTTAGAACAAGTAAATAAAAGGAAGTTTTATAAAGTAAAAGAAATTATGAAATATCTCTTGAGGTGATTTACACATATTTATTTAAGGGTAGGATGACTGAGTATACAAAGGAAGAAAAACAAATACCAGCGTAGGCCAAAGGGAAAGCTAATTAGTAGGGACATGAATAATTGCAAAGTTATATATAAAAAGCTTAGCGCTAATTAGAAGCCAATGGAGAACTAGAAATTGCGACAGCTGACCCTATATCATTGAGATTAAGTTGTGAGGATGATGATGATGATGTACATTATTCCATATTTTGCAAATTCAAGTAGGTTAGACGATTATGTGTGTACCAGCATATGTAAGTAACTTTTTCACTAGCTAGATCACCGCCGGTTTAACGATCAGAAAGAGGTATCGGAATGTAGGGTTACCTAGTTTCAATAACAAATGCTACGTCCGATGGAGTGCAACATATCCAATTTAGATACGTTGGTTTCGAACTCTATGCCTTCTCTTCTCAATAAATTGGTCTAACGCTTTTATATATAGTTAAATAAAGGGTTCCTCTTCCTATCCTCATTGCCTATGCTTTTTCCCCAATGTTGCCTTTTCTTTTCGGTTGACAAGTCCCTTTTTAAGATGAGCCACCACTCCCATGTGCCCCCATCACCCTCATCCACGGTAGTGGATCATCTCATATGAGAGACAAAATAACCAAACAAAAAGTGATGAAAAAGCATGAGGAGTGGTAACATGTCACACTAAAAGAAATAAGATAAGAAAGGTATTTTTTTTTTTTTTTTTTTAAAAAAAAGCTAAAGGATCTAAAGATGATGGCTTTACATATAGAGAGAGAGAAAAGGTAACCCCAGCAAACCTTAATGATTAATCTAGGTAGGGATCCTTCCATTTGGGTATTTGGGTCCATGGTTATCACATTTCTTTACACATCCCATTGTAGATAAGCATTTTCCACTTGCTTTCTTGTCTTAAAACTCTTGTAAAAGAACACAAAACCAACCATGTGATGCCGACCCATAATCTCAAGTCATTTGCCTATATAAATCCAAAAGTCAACATTAAATCTTAAAATATGAGGCCCTCTTTTCAAAAGAGCCCACGTTCGCTCAAGCCATCACACCTTTTGACGTGTGATTCGCTTCTTAATTCACCTCTTTAGTAAGTTAAACTAGATTTGAATCACATGCTCTCCCTTATTTAATGGCCTAATAATGTTAATTATTTTTTTTATTATATTATCATAGACGCACTACAAAATATAAGGCTATTAGCAGCACTTTTTTACAGCCAAAAAATATCATTATTAATAAAAAAAACTATTAAAACTATTAGCGACAAGGATATTAGAGACAATTTTTTTTTTAATAGTGGTAGTTTATGACTGATGCTAACAGTCTTTTTTTTTTTTTTGTAGTGATGATTTCATGTCCTGTCATCCGACCAAGCAAGAGATTTTAGATTGAAGGATGTAGGTTTTTATACATTATTCATCTGATACAACCAGAAACCTATGTGGTAGCTATTTGTGCACGCTTATCGATCTAAATCGTCAAGTTGGTGAACCCACTCTTTGGATGCACTAATGCCATATATTTGAATTGATCATAGACTATATATGTAACAACCCGGATTTTCTTAAATCTATTTAATAGTGTTAGATGTGCTTTTGCACTATGCTCGGTGCTAGCGCTTCACACTGGAACTTACTTTATTTTATAAAACTCTATTTATGTATGTAACTTTTTTTTTTCTTTTCTCATTCTAATCTCTTAATAAACCCTAGCAGTCACAACTTCTTCTTCACTCACCTCTTCTCAAAACTCTCTAATTTTTTTTCTAAAATATTTTATGTGTTCTTCCACAAGAATCACTATGATCTATTTCGTTGTAGATCTATCGTTCACACTTCAAAAGGTGGGCACCCATCAATCCATCTTATTTTTCTCAGATCTCGTCACGTAAGATACGTTCGATTACGTATCGACGGGTTAAATAAAATGAACCTGTAGATTTATTTTTATATAAAAATTATTTTTGAAAAGAATGGAATGACTAACCCAAGATATAATTGTATTTTAATTATTTTCTGTCTTTTTTATCTTATTTTTGTAACCCTAGAAAGTGCGAAAATTTCAAAATCGATCGATTGATTTTCATTTCCGGTCGACCAATTCTAGGTTGAGCGAAAATGGTATATTTTGTTAGAATAGTCCCACATTGCCTGAGGCATTGGAGGTCTTAGGCTATATATAATTTGGACACTCATCACCTTACAAGCCAGTTTGTGAGGTTGAGTTAGGCCCATAAAATTCCTTTCATAGTATCAAAGCAAGTATTTTTTCACTCCACGTCACTCAATTTAATTGATTTGGCTTGGCTCAATCCCGCCAACACGTGTGGGGACGCATTAGCATAGTCCCACATCGCCTCTAGGCTTAGAGGTCTTCGGATATATATAATCTGGGCACTCCTCATCTTGGAAGCTAGTTTTTTTGAGGTTGAGTTAGGCTCATGAAATTCTTCATATTTTCTGTATGTAGTCAATTGATCTATTTTTAATTGTGATCAATCGATTCTAAACAAATTCGAGTTTGTATATTTTCTATATATATTCAATCGATCGATCCCTAGTTATGATTGATTGATCCCTAGTTATGATCGATCGGTTTCCTAGAATCAATCGATCAATTCCAACCCATGAGCAAACAATAAATTATCATTCAGAAATCAATAGATTGATTTCGACCTGTGTGCATAATATGAACTATCATCAACAAATTGATCGATCGATCTCCAAACTCAATCTGTCAATTTTGACCAGAATGCATACCGTGAATTATCGTCCAAAATTGATCGATTGATTTTCAAACTCGATTGATCGATTTCGACCAGTGAGCACACCCCAAAGTGTCTCAAATTTCATAATGGGATTTTAATCCGATTTTGCCCAAAAACATCAACATTAAAACGTATCGAGCGTAGCATGCATCACATCTAAACATTTCATTCATTATGTATGCAATAAAATCATTTTACTAACATAAAACTCATGTTTAAAATTGATATTTTAAGTTTCAGGGGAAAACATGATATCTCTATACTTAGATCGATCGTATCTCCGCGATTCGATCCAGTTCCTCACTACAACAATAGCTCTTGAAGGAGACAAAGGTCACTTGAGAATAGATACAAAAAACTCTAGAAAGGGAGGATCTATAATCTCTTCTTTAGGTCTCTAAGATTTTCTTACGGGAAAATTTTCTATTTTTAAGAACTCTAAATGAGATTAGGATTTAGGGTTTTCCCCGTTACACACATTTATAACCTATTAGGGAAACATCCAGTATTAGGGTAACATACTAAAGAATGATGTATAGGCATCTACTTCAAGGTTTAAAACTTGCATACTAAGGTTCAACCCTCTAATCTCTTGTCTCTAACTCAAACCCTTAACCAATAGGCTACCACACAACTTATATCAAATAATGACAGAAATAAATATAAGAGTTTGAAAATCGAAACATGTATTTTTAATTAATGCATTTTGATAAATTAAGGCATGTGGTGTATACACTATTAGGCACATACAAATAATTTAAGTATCAAAAACATGAAATTTGCATCACTACATCTTCTGCGGTGTATACACTATTAGGCATGTGGTGTATACACTATTAGGTGTATACACTACATCAAGGCATGTGGTGTATACACTATTAGGCACATACAAATAATTTAGGTATAAAAAACATGAAATTTGCATCACTACATCTTCTGCGGTGAAGTTCTTTTCAAGATTTGTGCCGCTAACCGAAGAAATGGACGGAAAGGAGACTCTATTCAACTTAGGTCTATGCCACTTCTCACTTTTGAATATGTTCTGAAAGTGCTCAACAAGCACAGCGGCAATGTCCTTATGATTCTTCATACGATTCCCCATCCTTGTGAATGAAGGGGATGTGATTTTTCCATCTTCTACCCGAAGCGATAGCATGGTAATACTTGGAGTTTCTATCCCCATCCGTCACCCATTTATCTCTGTAATACTTAAAGTTGCTGGAAACTCAACCTTGAAAACAATTCTACATTCTCTGTCATCGGTGGAGAGAGGAGAGATTCTCCTCTCTCTGGTCGATCTCTTTAATCTTTCTCAATAAATCCCCTTTGAGGTTAAAAATATTTCTGAATACCTTATCATTTCATTCAACTGAAAACCTCCTAGTGGCTCTGAGCTTGGCCATGTAAACAATCTCTGCCCAGACTTCCCCGGGGCACGACAACTACGCCTCCTTGATTATCGAGAATACATTAGCATCCTTGAACCACAGGAGCTGAAAACGGAAAGGCTTGGGTTTGGGAATAGAATTGCATGACGAGACCAATAAGGGGCAGTGGTCCGAAATTGAGTTCACCAAGACCTCAACTTTGAAGTCAGGAGAAACATCTTCCTAATTGTGCGACACTAGAAATCTATCAACCTTAGAAAGGCATGAAAGCAGCTCCACACGCCTGAACATCAACAAGATTGTTGTGAAGTAAAAACTGTGAAAAGCCTTGCATACCTGGAGATCTGATGCCATTTGTGTTTCTTTCATTACCAAATCTGATAATGTTGAAGCCGCCGGCTGCACACTATTGTCAGAAAGATGCTCCTTACCCGTTTTCAGTTCTTCCCAAAACACTTCTCGCACCTTCTCGTCATGAGGACCATAGACGTTGGTCACTACGAATAGAGCACCGTCCGTACATCTCTATAATAGGATGGAACAAGAATCAAAATTTTGGTTTTCATTTCGGTTTCGGAGGGGACCGAAACCGAAATTTCGACCAAAATTTTGAATTTTGGCCAAAAACTTCAATATAGCCGAAAACTACCAAAAATGTAAATTATTGTTTCAGTTTTGGTGGGGACCGAAACCGATAATTTCAGCCGAAAATGTAAATTATTGGATCCTTTGAAAGATTGAATATGTTGAATAAGAGACAGCTTGCTCATGCATAGAATTCTCAAGAAGATGTAACCGAATTCTTTGAACTTGGTGGCTACGGTTAATAAGGGTTTGTCGAAAATCAGCCCTCCAATACGATCAAATTAAATTTTGATAGGTAATGCTATTGGAAATCTAGGGAAATAGGGGGCCTGTGCCATTTTTTATGATTGAAATGGTAAGTTGAATACGTTTTCTATATTTCCTCTCAAATGTTCTAATAACGGAGCTGAGTTGACTGAATTTGGTATTGCTATTCTTGTGAATTGGGAAGCACGCAGTAAATTATATGGTGCAAGGAGATTTGCATGTGATTATTTTAGATAAGTGGCTCATCTACAATCCCTTGGAAATATATCGGGTTATGGATAGAATCTGAAAGATAATCGAAGGGTTCTATTTAATCACATGGCTTGGTTTGAGAATGCTAGAGGATCGGCTCACTAAATTAGCGAGAACAGGTTTACGTCCCACTGGAATTGGTTCGATGTGTTTTATTGTACCCTTCTAGGTTGGTGTTGGTCTTGAGCTCCTTGCTCAAGATTGCACGTTTGCTTTTTTTAGCAAAGTTTTTGTTATTCATTTAAAAAAGGATAAAAATTCAATTGCTAGTTATGAAAAGGTATTCATTATTTGCACAAGCTTTTCAAGTGATTACACCAGATTGTACCGAATTTAAAAGAAAGATTTGGAAGTTTAGCGACTTCTACTATGTGAAAACACCATCTAAGCAATTTGATTTGAAGGTCATGATTTAAAGATATTAATTGCAAAAGATTATAATAAAATATGATTTTCATCATTTGATTGAATAGTTGACTGCAATAAATCATATGGCAAGTATCGTATTTTGCTCCAATTTTATGTATGTAGTAGAGATCTATTGATCATGAACTTTAATCAGACAGCCCATATTGTATTTTTACATATCACATATTCATAAAATACAAAGTCTTTTTTTAAATTTGATGCAATCATTTACAAAACGCTTGCAAGTAATGACTCCCTTATGAATAACCTAGGATGCTTATGAGATCATAGCATAGAATCGTAGAACCTATTATGCAAATACCTTCTCTATTTTCATGAGATTAACGGGATATAACTGCCCAAACTTATAGTTTGTGACATAACATGGCGTAACTTTTGGCGAGTCTAGGTCATTAAAGTGGTACCTAATTTGAGAGTTAAGTTGGGACTAAAAATCTCATTGATTTCGACATTTGAACCGTACGACCTGGGCACTAATATGGTTGGCTGCATCGTACCGATCCCTATTAGAGCTCCTAGGCCGGATGGCTTTAAATATTGGATGGGCGTGCATACTTTTGTGATAATGATGAGGTCCTAGCTAAATTGTTTAGACTAATTAAAGATGTCTACCATATGTCATATAAGTGGCAGTGATTAACTATTTCTATATTTTTAATTCACCTTTTTCTATGAACTCCTAGGGAGGGTAAACCATGCATGGATGACCCTTTCATGAAACATGACAATGTAATTATGCAATGAGAAGTTATCCTAGGTTCAAATGAGATTTATTTTAGTACACAATATATATATACCTAATTTTAGACCATCAATCTCACTTATCACATAATATTAGGAGCTTGATCACCTCATAATAGCATACACATCAATGGCACAAGTAAATGTGATGAATTCATCAGTTTCGAGGCTCTCTCATGACTCTTAGGGTCAGAATTTCTCTCATGACTCTAGGGTCAGAATTTATGATAAATTGATTTTATACTTAAAATGGGCATAACTTTTTATATGAGGGTCCGATCGGGACATATTATATATGCAATTAGGGCAACTCGAAAAAATATACAGATTTGAAGCATTAAGAAAGCACTACAAAAAATAAGACTATTTGCAGCATTCCGTTAATAATCGTAATAAATTTTTTATTAATGGCGACAATTTTTTGATAATTTTTTTATAATCTTATTTTTTGTAGTGATGCCACTAGAAAGCCCTAGATTATGTGTAATCACTAATTACGTGTGAAGGTCATGTAAGATTGTCAGGAGTACTGGTGACTTGTCAATCTTATCTCATGTCTATATCGTTGACTGAGGTTAGAGCTATCGAGCAAAAATATTAGTTAAGCAACCTATAAAACCTGCCAAAATTGTATATCGGGCAAAAGAGCTGACCTAGCTTCCTTGTATAGCTCCTTCGACAAATTGTGGCTTGGTGTTTGCTGACCCAACTATCCAACCAATCAGCCCTATCACTTTTTCATCTTAGCATCCATTTTGAATCCATTTTTTGACTTTGAATCTCAAACCATTTTTCCACCTCCAAATTTTCTTAAATAAGGACTCCCATTTCAGGTAAGGGAAACTCTTTTTAGCTAGAGCTTGAGCTAGAAACCTAGAAATTCCAAGTTGTGAGAAGGATCCCTTTATCAATTCCTTTTAAGCTTGAAAATTTTAGTCAACAATCTTAAGCCTATTCCACCATAAGAGGGCATTTCAAGCCTTGAAAAAGATGAATGCTAGTTGAGCCCAAGCTTCGAGTTTTATGAGTTTCCTTATGGGGCAGTAACCTAGAATGCTAGAACCTATTTGTCACACTCTACTCCAAAATCTGTGTAGATCCCCCTTAGGATATGAGTGTACTAAGAGAGATGTGGCCTATCTTGATTAATCAAGGTTATCTGTCACATTCTCTTAGACCTGCATTTTGATTCCTTAAAATATTTCTTTTTAAAGTAATTTTAAAATACCATAATCAATGTCTGTTGTCTGTGTATTGACAACGCGCTGTGATAGTGTTCACAACGCGTTGTAAATGTTTTAACAACACGTTGTAACAGCGCGCTGTCACTTGAATCACAGCGCACTGTTGTACCACACGACAGTAAATTCGAACCTCTGATTTCTTTTGTGAAAAGGGCTTTTTGGACATTTCCTGTTTTAGGGTTTTAGGATTTTTTATAAAATCTTTTTTTAAATGGAAAGAAGATCAAACAAGTAAGTGAGAGCTTTCTTCCTCCTTGAGAGAAAACCCTAGAACTTCTTCTTCCACCTTTTGAAACCCATTTGATTTGCAAAAATATTTTGTTCAAAAGGTGTTTTTTCTTTCTTCACCATCTTCTTCTATTTTCTCAAGAGAGTTGAGTGTAGCTCAAGTGAGTTGAGTGTTTTGAGCCCTAGAGATTAGGGTGTGTGATTAAAAGCCTTGTGGATCTCAAGGTGGATCATTGTGCGTTCATCAACGATGGAGGAATGCATTCAAATCGAAAAGCTATGGAGGCAACCAAGTTGGGTTGCATGGGGGTTTGATAGGGCATGTGTATTTGTCAGTATATCATTCGAAACTCTTTATAATCATTTATTTGATAGTGGACTTTGGTCCTGTAGTTTTTCCCAATGATTGGGTTTTCACGTATTTCTCGTATTGTGGGGGATTGTTGGCATTATTGTGTAATCACTAGTTTAATTACAAATAATCGAATAGCCCGATCAATTTTCATAGTTAAACGGAATTTCATAGAAAACTTAGAACATATGGGCTAAGGTTTGTTGAATAAGGTTTAATCCCAACCACATGTGTAAATCGATTACGTTTGAAAAATCAATCGATTGACGTCTGGGCGGAATCAAATCCGCAGGTATGAATATTTGGCTAATTTGGAAAATTGCTTTGGCCAAATTTTTCCTAATGTGGTTTGGAGCTTATTAGGAGAAGCCTTTTGAATACTTAACAAGTTTAGAAGATATTTTTGGTCAAGTTTTCAAAAGTGTTGGAGCCTATTTGCAGAAGGTTTCTCTAGGGAGAGAATAGTTAGAGAGAAAGTTTTCAAGAGTGAAAACTGGAGAGAATAGTTAGAGAGAAAAAGTATTGAAGAATTGTTTGGGGATTGAAGATCCAATTGAAGCCGTTCTTGTATCGGAATCGTTATTATATTCTGGTAGATCTCTTCTCTGTTATTTGAAGGACTACGTCATGATCTATGCCGAAATATGACTACATTTCGTACCTTAATTCCTACATTTAGCTATTCGATAAAAGTTATCTAACGGCTGTTATATAGTCTTAGTGATTTCAAGTGTTTCTGACCATTGAAACTTGAAAGAGCATAAAAGAGGATAATTAAGGGTTACACAAGAGCATTGGACCAAGACGTCAGCAGAAGCACCAAAATCCGTTAAAATGATTTATTGGCCCAACATTCATCAGAAGAATGAAGATGTTACCTGTCCTTGTCGAATTTAGTTTGCTCTACCAATTCGAAAGTATTCAGCCAAAAATCTAGACTGTAAGTCCTCCCAAGTGGTAATACTCCTGGCAGGTAGCGAGACTAACCATGCCTGCGCCCTATCTTTAAGAGAGAAAGAAAACAGACGCAGTTTTATAACTTCTTTGTTGGTCGTAGTCTATAGCATTGTGCAGATTTCTATGAAGTCCCTCAAGTGCTGGTAGGGATCTTCTCTGTCAAGCCCATGAAAAGTTGGTATAGTTTGAAGTGTGTGGGGCTTGATGTCATAGTTTTAACCTTCAACCACCTCTGGTATAACTATACAAGACGGCTCGGTCAAAGTTATTGGCATGAAATATGCTTCAATTGAAAGTTCGTCAGTCATGGGTTATGAGTTTCTTGCAGAGGATCGATTTGATGCGAGTCTGCGCAAGAAAGTCCGCTCAATTTCTGGGTCGTATTCGAAAGAGTCTAGTCTTTTAGACCAGGTATGATGCATACACCAGAAAGTAAATCTTTTTGTATTTAATATTTATAAAAATTTTATTTTAGAAGAGCAAGGGGAGAGAACAAATCTAAGTTTCTGGCTTCTGTGATCAGGGTAAGTTGGAAACTTTTAATTCACTGCTCTGAATAAACCTGTAAAAGATTAAGAAGTGATCAAAGAATAAAAATATAAAGAAATATAAAAAGAGAAAGATAAATATTGGTTTCTAAAAGAATAAAAATATTAGATAAAAACTTAAAAGAATTAGAAAAATTCTGCTTCCCCGGCAGCGGCGCCAAAAACTTGATTCGATTGCTTATTATGTATTATAATTATATTAAATTCAAGTCTTAACCTATTTCAAGCGCACAATGGAAATTGTAGAGCTAATATAGGATCGATCTCACAAGGAAGTTCATTATCTAATTAATTTCTAGTTTATATCTTTTATCTAAATCCCTATCTTAAAAACTTTTATTTATCTTTAAGATTTCCTAATCTACTGGAGAAATATGAATAAAGAATGAGTTATTAAAGTTAAAATGCATAAAAATAAATCCTAATCCTCCTTCAGATTAAGGTCGTCAATCTTAATCTTCCACTTTCGGATATTTATGAAAATAAACAGTACCGTTACACCATATTTCTAGTCTCCTAGCATTGGTCGTCAATCAAGTCTAAGATCTCATCAATACAGACTTAATTTAATCAACAACCAATCAAAAATTTAGGCGTCAATCAAACTCTAGAAAACTGAAGATGGAAAAGTAACAAACATTACACTAATCTGCAAATTCTAACCTGAGTCGTCAATTTAAATTAAAACTTGGAGATGTTTACAAAGCAAATAAAATCTAAACTAGAAAGTAAAGTAAAATATAACCTTCACCCATCGGCTGCAGTCGTCAATTGCTCCTGAGAAATTATAAATATCTATACTAATCTTCAACACTCAATTGAAGTCGTAAATTACTCTTGAGAAACCTCTGATATCTAATCTACTCTAACTAGTACATACTACTTTGATCGGAAGAAAATCTAACCTCAGGTGTCAATTGATGTTAAAATTCTTCAATGCTTATTCCTATGTCGAGCCCTCTTATTTATAGATCATAAAGGGTTGATTTACAAATATCTAATTTTAATAAAAGAAACTATTAAAAATAAAAGATTCCTAATATAACTCTAATTCATGATTTTCCTTACTTTCCTTAGTTGATGCGCTTCTGAATTGTTCTTTATTAAGCAGCAGCAGAGTCTTTCGGATAAGATCTTTATCAATCTTCTCAGATCTGTGGTTCATCAGACTTCTAATTGCAGGAGTCTTCTAATTCTGGATATAACGGTATTAAACTCTCACGTGATCCACAACAGCAGTGTGTAGTAGAAAGCTTCTATTTTTAGGAAATCATAAATAACGATTTTTTTCTTATTCTTGTATGGAAAATCATAATTCACGATTTTCTATTTTCAGTCGGCTTTCAGCTAGTAATTCCTTATTTTGGATTGATTGCTTTCTTCTTTTATCACTTTCTGAAGAATCACCTTTTAAAGAATTACGATTTTTCAGCTTTCCTATTGTTGACGAATCATGTTTAACACTTAATTATCTTTTTACTGGTTTTTAAGTTCATTTTGACAAAGATTAACACTTAGACTCTAATTTACTACTTATCTTTAATATATGCACATCAGTAACTCATTAGTAGCAAACTAAGTCCTAGCATCACTAAGTTAAGGGTGATAAAATGATAAATTATGTGACTGATCACTTATGCATTACTTCAGGGAAGTGAACGATCCAAGTTAGATTCAAAATCTAAAAAGTGTGTCTTGATAGTTAAAAGAGACATTACTTTTAACCAAGATGAGTTTCCGATGAAAAAGGCGGAAGATAAAACCTCAGTCATCTGATAAACCTCAAGTACAAGTTGATGTTGAAAGGCATGAGCAAGATGAGAAAAATAATGAATACTCTGAGATAAAGCATGATGATACAATTTCTCAAGACTTGTAGTTCCAAGTACCGGTTCAGACTATCTTGAGAAGGTCAGAGAGGATGAAGAATCGCCCTGAAAAGTTTAAGGATATGGTTCCTTTAACACTTACACTTATCACAGAGAATGAGAAACCAAGCACAGTTTTAGAAGCTCGGGTGGATACAGATACAGTAAAGTGTAAGTTAGCTATGGAAGAAGAATGACAGTCACTTTTGAAAAATGAGACTTGGGATCTCATGAAACTTCCTAAAGGAAAGAGAATCATCGGTTGTAAATGAGTCTTTCGAAAGAAGAAGGTGATAAGAGTGAAATTTTGAAGTTTAAAAAAAGACTAGTTGTAAAGGGATTTTCTTAGAAAGAGGGTATTGATTATAATGAAATATTCTCTCCGGTTGTGAAGCACACTTCGATTTGCACGTTGTTGGCTGTTGTTGCTCATAAATATCTCAAACTAAAACAGATGGATGTGAAAACAACTTTTTTCCATTGAGATCTTCAAGAATAAATTTATATGAGACAGTCAAAAGGATTTGAAGTAGAATGGTAAGAATCACTCGTTTGTAGATTAAAGAAATCCTTGTATGGTCTCAAGCAAGCACCCAGGCAGTGGTACAGAAAGTTTGATTTATATATGGTGGGCATAGGGTATCACAAGGGACAATATGTTTGTTATGTCTACTGGAAAATGTATGATAAAGGGGAGAGAATTTTTTTAATTCTCTATGTAGAAGCAGCAAGAAGCAGTGTTGAAATCAATAAGTTGAAGTAATCATTGAGCTAGAAGTTTGAGATGAAGGATCTTGGTTCCGCAAATAAGATCCTAGGTATGAAAATCACGAGGGATCGTGAGAAAAAAAGGATTTGGCTTACTCAAAGGACCTTTGTCCAAAAGCTCCTTGAGAAGTAAAATATGAGTGATGTCAAGCATGTATCAATTTCTCTAGCAGAGCATTTTAAACTCATAAAAAATATAAGTCCATCCACACATGAAGAAAGGGAATACATGAAAAATATTTCATATGCAAATATCATTGGGAGTTTGATGTATGCCATATTGAGTAAACGTCCAGATTTAGCACAGGCCTTGAATGTGGTTTGCAAGTATATGTCGAATCCAGGTAAGAAACATTGGCTTGCAGTGAAATGAATATTGAGATATCTGAAAAGTACAGCTGAACATTATTTGATGTTTGAAGGTGGAGATACAAGCAAGTTAGATCTGTACGGGTACGTCGATTCCGACTATGTTGGTGATCTTGATAGAAGAAGGTCTACCACGGGATACATGTTCGTTTTGGCAGGTGGAGCTATCAATTGGAAGTCTATGCTCCAAGGGATAGCTATAATATTAACTATAGAGGCTGATGTGAATTTTAATTGTAATGTTTTACTCGCAAGCGCACGAATCAGATTGTATATAGTGAGTACGGAGTACGAGATATTTCCCACGAAGACTATTTTGAAAGATCTAAAAAGACGAGACAGTAATTCAAGAAATCTACTAAGATTTAACAGTGCCCTACCAATACTATGATTTAGGTGGTTTTATGAGATGGTAATTACTGACTACAAACTAAAATTTAATTGATAATTCAAGAATAAAGGTAAAGATGAAGATACTAAATCTTCCCATCTTTAGTTTGTTCTTCCCGTAATATAAATCTAAGGATTAAACAATGAGATATACCATTGAAGAAAAATATCTTTTATGGAAGATAAATGGTCAAAACTCGGATAGGTTTCACGTTGCATCCCTGCAATCAGGACTTAATTTCAGGGTTAATTTCCATATATAGATCTGGGATCAAGGGCATGGCTCGGCACACTTGATCTCATATTTTAAATAAAAATCATCCCCAAAGTGGGTGAAAATTCTAATAAGAATACCATCATAGATCTGAGATCAAGGGCATGGCTCGACACACTTGATTTCAGATTAGGGAGTAATTAAGATAAAATTACCATTACAGATCTAAGATCCAGGGCATGGCTCGGCACACTCGATCCTAGATCATAATCGTAAGTAGATACACACAATGAAAGCAAAAAGACCATATAATAATGATTCGGGTAAAATTACCGTCACAAATCTGAGATCCAGGGCATGGCTCGGCACACTCGATCCCAGTTAGTGGCGAAGATTTCATCCGTTCGTGATAACATAACAACCATAAAATAAGATCTCATATTTTAATCTTAGATTTATATTATTAGAAGTACATCTCTTGGATGGGAATCATTAGATCCCCGTCTCTAAGAAATTAGCCACACATGTTGTAATCAAATGACATAAACAAATAATAACTGAGAAATAATATTAATCTAATTAATTAAAAATACCTCAACCTTCAATAGAAATTCTTTGATCCAAGCTTAATCCACAAGTACGATGATCTTTAGAAACGAAATTAGAAATGTTCTCTACTAATCTCTAAATTTAAACTAGGAATTGATTGAACAAAAATACTAAATTGAATAAAGGAATACTGAAAAGATTAAAGGAACAAAGCTCTCAAAAAGAATAATAAAATTTCTGTATCTCTACTTCTCTCTCTAAAAACCTCTTCTAATAATAATAATAATCCTCCTTTTAAAACTCGTAGCTTCCTTTTTATATGGTCGAACAACCCTAACCCTAATAACCTCAATCGATTGAGAATTAAATCTTAATCGATTGACTTTTAAGTAGGGATAAAGTTGTCTTCTCCTGTCAATCGATTAACACTTAGTCCTCAATCGATTGACATCTAAAAGTAATTTTCGTGAACTCCCGCCCAACTTTGCATCAGACACTATCTAGATATTTTAGCCATAACTTTCTATTCCAAACTTGGATTGAGGCGATTATTGTGGTGTTGGAAAGAAGACGACGATCTCTACAACTTTTGTGTTTTAGCAATTTCATGAATCTGACGTCTTGAAGGTCTAAATTGAGCTGCAAGTCACACTAAGTTTTCGATGACCCAAAATTACAGTATTTTGATATTATTTTCGGAATTTTTTGACTGTTTTATGTACTTGGATTGTATTTACTTGAAATACTTCAAATCTAGTAATTATCATCAGATAGCCTACATCGGACGGCTAAATGTAGATATTTAGGGGTGAAATATCATCATATTTCACTACTCATCAGAGGTCGAGTATATAAAGGCTACAGAAGCGGCTAAGGAAATCTCCTGACTTAAAGGTTTGGTCAGTGAATTTGGTAAGGTTGATGAGAGCACCTATATCTTCTCTGATAGTCAGAGTGCCATTCACCTAGCAAAGAATCAGGCCTTTCATGCTAGAACAAAGCATATAGATGTCCGATATCATTTTATCAGAGATATGATAGAAGATAAAGAAATGTCGGTTGAGAAGATCGATACGAAAGAAAAAGCAGCGGATATGTTAACCAAGCTGATTACGCAGAATAAGTTTAGGCATTGCCTAAACTTGATTAACATTTATCGAAGATGCTGATGCCCGTTGGGGCGGTGACGTGGTTGGGGATGAAACTTTGGTAGAGATTATTTAATAAGGTTTAATCCTAACCACATGTGTCAATCGATTGAGTTTGAGAAATCAATCGATTGACGTATGGGTAGATTCAAGTCCGCAGGTTTGAATATTTTGTTAATTTGAAAGATTGCTTAAGCCAAATTTTTCCTAATGTGGTTTGGAGCTTATTAGGAGAAGTCTTTTGAATACTTACAAGTTTAGAAGATTTCTTTGGTCAAGTTTTCAAAAGTGTTGGAGCCTATTTGTAGAAGGTTTCTCTTGGGGTTCCATGCATTGTTGGAGAAAGTTTTTAAGAGTAAAAACTGGTGAGAATACTTAGAGAGAAAAAGTATTGAAGAATTGTTTGGAGATTGAAGATCTAATTGAAGTCGTTCTTGTGTCGAAATCATTATTATATTCCTACAGATCTCTTCTCTGTTATTTGAAGGAATGCGTCCTTATTTTTACTGTATATTGGTTGTGTAAGATTGTGTTTGATCTTGATTGAGAGTGCACTAAAGAGAAGAGAGTGTGTATGTTGTAAACGTTCATAAACTAGTACATGTACTCCTGTGGACGTAGTCCTCGATTAGGTGAACTACGTAAATCTTTATGTTATGTGTGTGATTGGTTTTTTGCTTGAACCTTCTTATTTTTCCGCATTCATCGCGATAGGGAGTTTGCAGTGTGGGTAGAATTCCTAACAAGTGGTATCAAAGATAATAAGTGGTATAAGATCTAACAAGGTTACCAATTGATAATGCTAAAATAATCGACCCACATATATCAACGCCTCTCTCCCCATTTTCTATTTATCTCTTTATTTCATTTTCTTTTCTTGTAATCTTCATTGCACACACTAGCATGTACAAAGCATTCATTTTATCTCTATACATTTTGGATGACAAGGCCAAGGTTGGAACTTAGCTTCCAAAGCCTTGAGTTATCTCGACTGACACCGAATCAATCCGACGCAATGGATTCAATTTCGTGTACACCTTCATCACCTTAGATGAGCCACAATTAATCCAATACAATGGACTGAACTCAGCTGCGGCTACTATCATCATTCAAAACGAACCAACGTGGCCAACAACCCCTTATTAGGCATATTTTCTTTTATCATAATGAGAGTGCCTATAATAGAGACTAGGGCTGTCAACGGGCCGGGTTAGGACCGGGCTTTTTATCAGCCCGATTTTGTTAAACATTAAAAGGTAGGCTCGAACCCGACTCGATATGCTATCCGGGCCGAGCCCGGCCTGACCCACGTGCTAAATGTGGAGCCCGACCAGGCCCGAAAATCCTGGCCCGTTATTAGTTCGGCCAAACCCCTGATTCAGGCCGAGTTTCAATATTTTTTTTCAGAATTTTGCTCAGGAGCTTTTTTTAAAGAGAGAGAGATTAGGGTTTCCAAGAAACTTTTAGAGCTTTTAGAGAGAGAGAGAGAGAGAGAGAGAGAGAGAATATGGACTGGGAGAGAGAGGGCTGCAATGGGAGGCTGGGAGTACTAGGAGAGGGGAACTTTAGAGCTTTTTTTAGAGAGAAAGGCTATAGGGTTTCCAAAAAACTTTGAGAGAAACTAGGAGAGAGAGAATTTTGGTAGAGATAGAAAAGATGGGACTGGGAGAGAGAGGGCTGCAGTGGGAGGCTGGGAGCACTGAGAGAGAGGGGAAGGGCTGCAGTGGGTGCACTTGGAGCGAAGGGAAAGTAGAGAGAGAGAGAGAGAGAGAGAGAGAGAGAAGCTCAGAGAGATAGAGAGGGTTGTGGGTTGCCGACCGAGCTGAGGGTTGTGGGGCGGGCTGCCGGCCAACCTTAGGGCTGCGGGCGGCAGGCTGCTGGTAGGGCGTCGTTTCGTAGGAGACGAAAGAGGAGAAGTGGAGAGGAGCACCGTTTCGTAGTCAATGAAGGAGAAATGGGTTATAAAGGGTAGCAACAAGGGCAAATTACTGTTTTAACCCTTTTTAAAACTGTAATTAAAACGGGTCGGGTTCGGGTCGGGCTTATTGACCCGCTAATTTTAATATATATTACGGTCCGTTTATTTTACACATCAAGGCCCGAACCCGAACCCATTTATATTCGGGCATAGCCCGGCCCGACCGGTTTATAAAAAATCTCAAAATGTTAGGCCCGAACCCGGCCCATTTGGGCCGGGCTGGGCCCGGGCTGAAGACCGACCCGTTGGCAGCCCTAATAGAGACCAACTCTTTTCAGACTTAATTTACAGTGACGCCAGCCTCCCTCTCTTCCGGAAGCTAAGGTTGTGTTTGGGTTAGCTCTTATAAGAGCAGAAGCAGCTCTTTGCATATTCTCTGTCAGAGCAGATAAAATCTGCTCTGAGATAGAGCAGGTATAGAGCAGTTTTATCACTTAAAATAGCTCCCCGCTAGAGCAAATGAGGCGAGGAGCTGTATTACCATACGCAAAAATAGTTATCCGCCGGAGCCAAAAAGTGAAAGAGCTGCTCTTTGCCCCAAAAGAGCTAACCCAAACGCAGCCTAAGCCTGTCTCTTGAGAGTTTTTCATCTAACCATGTTTTAGATCCTGTACTCCCTACTTCCTGCCAAAAACTGCCGCTAATTATCTTATTTTTCGTAGGGAGAACCCTTTTCTACAAATGTTGGTTCGGATAACTTGTTTGGTTATCTTTCCTCTTTTGTTATATGTGGTCGATCGCTTTTTGGCTTTAGCCCCGATTTCATTCCAACTAGCAGCTAGCACCCGTTGACTGGTGAATCAGCATCGGATCGGGTGCTGAAGCCCTTCCCGGTTCATAATCGGAGCTCTTGCCCAAAATCTTTTGTTCAGGATCGACCATTTAGGGGTATTTCTGTTTAGAAAACTTCCTCTAAACTTGGGTGAAACACCTTTGTAATTTTCTTTTAGACTTTGGGAAGTCATCAGGACGTGGTCAAGCTGGGGTAGCTGGGGTGGGTCATTAGGCCTAGTATCAAAACATTGTGCACATATGTTAGATCATGTGCCACGTGGCAAGTAATCAGATCACGAGGTGCACCACAATTTCTAGGGTCCTTTAGGGCTTTAGAAAAAAAATTAAACTTATTTTTCCTCATTTCATGAGTTAAATACGGATTTTTAACGTGAATTTTTTTTATTAAAAATTTCACCTTTGACTATAAAATCATTGGTATAAAAAAAATTTATGTTTTTCTTAAATGGTCATGGTCAGTAATTATCCTTGTGTATGTGCACTTGGTGCCACGTGGAATAAAGCACGTTGGGCTGCACTCGAATGCATATCTTCGGGCCTCTTATATATATATATATATATATATATATATATATATATATAGATCATTGCCAGCAAAGAGATATTAGTGTTTGGAATCCAGATTTGATCTGAAAAAACAATGATATCCAACACGTATGGAAATTAAATTATCAGTTGGCAGGGTCCCTTAGGACAAGACAATCTCAGAATATTATGTTTGGAAACATCCCACTTCAATTAAATTCCTTCCTACAGCCTCAGCACCCCTTCATTTATTTCTGTCCAAATGCTCATACTCAGCCTAGTCAAACAAGATAATATTTCATTTACAATCCAAGATTCTCCCCTCTCAACCCACATTTCACGTGTTTAAACTGTTTGGCTATTTCAGACCATATGATGGAGACTATTTTTCACCCCAATCTGCAGTATAACGGATTTGGAGATCATGGACTTATCATTTAACAGTCAGATTTTGATCCCACTTGGCATACACCTCAAAACGTGATGATGATCAAAGACGTACATTAAACATGATCATAGGCCCGTGATCTTCAGATTCTTCGTGTAGAAGATTGGAGTGAAAAATCAAATCCATTGTCTTATTAAAAAAGTTCAACAATTTAAGCTCCTCAAATGCAAGTTGAGAGGGAAGAATCCTAAGTTGAAAATGAAGGTACCCCTAAGTAAATAGCAAAGAAATATTTTATGAGGGAGTCCACGTGTCATTATATTGTGGTTTGATGGGTAGAATCATACATCTATGGCACCATATTTTCTCTATTACTCTAGCTGGGTCATGGTGTTATATATCCATCCTAATGATCTTTGGTTATGCTTCCTTCATGATTGCTTGCCTACTAATAGGGGATATTTTATAGAGACCCACGAGAATTAGTTACATCATGATAAATATTTATGCACAGCAATCAGATTTAAAGACACCTTCTAGGGCCTTAATTATTAATTTTCTAATTCGTTTATAAGGAGAATCTTATATTTACAAGAAATGCTAGGTTTTTTTTTTTTTAAATATGTGAAACATATGTACTACTTTCCTATATTATATATAATCAAACTAAAGTAAATATATGATGTTAATTGGGCTTTTAACTGGTTGAGTCGAGTTCTGTGGGGTAAGGCAAAAAAAATTGGCTCCATGATGCGTGATATATATTAGGTCGACCCTGCTTGACCCGACCCAATTTATGTTCAAACTTACTTGAATGACCTTTGAGTTCCAACCCAATTCAATGGGAGAAGTTTATGTGCCCGACCGAATTAAAAAATAAGGTGAGGTAATGGTTGACCTAATCCACTGGAATTTCTACATTCACTACCAAAAATAAGACTATTAGCGGCAATTTAACAAAAAAATCATTAAGACTATTAGCGACAAGGACATTAGTGGCAGTATTTTTATTAATATCGACAGTTTTTTACTGCCACTAATAGTCTTATTTTTTGTAGTGATTATATTTAAAATAAGGGTACCATTATTCTCAGGAAGTTGAATCCACACCCCATCACCTCCAACTTAAAGGCATTGATTGCTTTGACTAAAGTATGAAGATTGTCAACTTGACATGCCTAGACAATCAATTTTTTTTATTCCACATAACATACATCCCAAAAATGATACTAAAATCACATTTGAGCATATGTGTGCATGTGATTTTAAGTGTCACATTTTGAGATGTGTGTCATGTGGAATCCAAAATGGATTGGTTGAGGATACACTCGTGATCTCAAGATTGGTTGTAAGAGAGATTAGGAAGAAAAATTATCTCAATCATCTAATTCAAAGCTATAATACTTGTTGGGTGAAGGAAATAGGGTGAGATCACAATTTCTTATGGTGTTAATAATGGTAGCTTCAGTTAATTGACTAATTAAATGTGTATTGTGTTAAAGCAATCTTTTCAAAAGATTTTTAAAAAAAAAATAAGAGGGAGAAAAAATAATTAAAAAAATATATGAAATAAAAAAAATGAAAAGGATAGATATGATTAAAAAAGTCTTAGATATAATTATAGAGAAGATAAAGTCAGAAACTTTATGAAATGAAAGGCATATATAAAGCCAAAAGCCAAAGTTTGCAACGTTAGAAAATGCCAAGCAATTGTGGCCTTGAGTGCCTAGAAGACGCCAGCCGTGCAATGGGTGGAGCCATGCAGGCCTGTCGGCTCGATCATTCGACCCAGCCCCAACTAGACGCCTTATTCGCCAAATGTCACCACTTCCCCCCTGCACTGCTGGAACCCACCAAGGCCCACACCTCTCAACTTAGAAAAGCCCCTGACACCTTCCACGTGTGCGGCCGCCCTCTCTCGTGCGTTGTACCCAGTCGTTTTTGTCTTTACCTTCCGAGATGGGACAACCCCAGACGACGGTTAGAGTAAATGGGCGTCAAATCCAGGGTGTTTTCCAACCATTTTTAGAGGTTTTAAGCGTCAAATTAAACTCTTAGCTTGACGGTTTTTCTGCTTAATGGCCAGTCATAATGACGACAACCCCGGATTTGTGTGCCTGTGGAGGTTTGTTCGTTGGATGCTTCTGAGAGAAGAGATTCTGTTGACGGCGTCAATTCATCCCCTTGTCGCCGTCATCCCAGCCTCAACAGTTAACAGCTAGCTCTCACGTGACCTGAGAAGTGTTCTTCATAATTCTAGCACGTGGCCTGACGGGAATATTATTTTGCTTTTGCTAGATCGTGTGGCTGAGATCGGAGCAACTGAGAAAGACCCACGACTGTGCCCTCGGTTGCTGTGACACGTGTGATATCTCTTAAGTGCAGATGGTAAAAGCCTTGGCACAAGGTAAACTTGGATCTACTGTTTTATAATTTTAAGGGTACCGGTAGTTGCAGCCGAAAGTTCAGGAGTCAAGTTGTTGATTTGGAAGACATCTCCAAAAGTGATCCCAGAAATCATCTCATGGTAGCCTATGATCACATCCATTGTTGGAAATCTGTGTCACGTGGATTAAACACTCATGATCTCAAGATAGAAAAATTATCTCTGTATCGTCAGATCAAGGAAGCACAAGTTTTAACGGTAACAATGAATCTTCAGCTGCAAAATAGCGTTACCCTAATTTTAATTAAACTAGTAAGTTCCTGACACCGTTGTTGTGCTGTGACGATAAAAGTCAATTGCACGTCAAGCATTTGACTTGCGTTTGACTGAGTATAATAATTAGGAAACCCTTCTTTACTCGTCTTAACTCTTGTGCCTCTTTCCATTTCCCCTTTGGTTTTGATTTTTTTAGTCCGCTCTTCACTTTTCTTTCTAAAAGGTTGGTGGTCAGGCTCAGCTTCCTCTTTTTCTTTTTTATCCACATTTGTTTCAATCACAAGTTCACAAAATGAGTTGGTTTAGCTGCACGGGCATGTTGCACGAGCAACTAGCAGCATCCATTTCACAAATCCGTGTGGTCTAAGTTGTAGGCTACCTAGTAGAAAGAATTCAATCCAATCCAGTGGAAGATTTAAACCGTCCGATCAAAACAATTTCCCCATTTAATACAATCGTTCGCCAATAAATTTGAAGACCCTTAACTAGATGTAACGCAATCTTGGGGTTGATATTCTATAACTGATCACTTATTTCCAACTCCAAATCTCTTATAGGAGAGAACTGATTTTAGGTGCATAGTGAAGTGCGGGTCACTTAAACCTGGTGTTATATATGCAGAACAACTACTCAATTGACATCAAGGATAAAAATTTCGGTTTTCGTTTTGGTTTTGGTCTTACCCGAAACCGAAATTTCAGCCAAATTTTTTTTTTTTTTTTTTTTTGGAAGAAGCAAAATTTCAGTTTCAGACAATTATCACCCAAAATTTCGGTTTTAGGCAAATTATCGGTCGATAATTTGCAACTTCAGTAATTTCAGCAAAAATTTAGAGTTATCGTTTCAGACCCCACAAAAACCGATGCGTTTTGGCTGAAATTTTGAACAATGAATGTGGCTGAAAATTTGAACAATGATTGACATGCCCAAAATGTGGCAATCTCATGAATGTCACCTGCACAAAAGTTACCTAATTTATGAAGAAACATGCCACGTGTAAAATTATATTGTATATTGCCGTCCACTTGACACCAACTCCATAAATGTTGTTTAAATGATCTTACATTATCAATGATTTAAAATTTAGGCGATCGGTAGTGTCAAAGTGATATTTCGGATGTTTGAGTGTAACAAACCAAGTTACTAATATGCCCAAATATGATGTGTTAGGGAGATTTATACTATATTCGTTGACTACAATATCAGCCAGTTTTTAATTTTAATGTTTGAACTTCAATCAGATGGATCACATTCACTTATAGGCATGTTTTTTGGGCTGAGATTTGTTCTAATGATGAAATTTCACTTGGACAATTTAGATTGATCATACATACGCGCCACATGACATAATCATAACTCACATTTCAATGGTGTGAGATAAAAAGTATAATTTTAATGGTATAAGATCATTTAAACACTACTTTGATGTGTAAATGTCGGTCATGAGTCATTATCCCAAAATGAATGAAAACTCTTTGGGATAATGGGGCGAGACCGCAAAGTTCAAAATTTCGGTTTCGGCCCCCATCGAAACCAAAATGAAATCTTAAAATTTCGGTATTTTTGGGACCCTGTTGAAGAATTTAGCCGAAATTTTGGTTTCGGTCCCCTCCGAAACCGAAACGAAATCCGAGATTTTGAACCTTGCGTGACCGACATTTAACCAACAAAATGGTGTTTGATTTATGCCATTAAGATTTCTCTCCCAAAAGAAATATGCCTATAAGCGGGTGTGAACCATCTTATTGATAAAATTTAATATCAAACAGTTAAAACTAAAGGCGACGGTTGATACTATAGTCGGATAGTTTAAATCTCCGTAAAATATGCTTTTTCGGGTCTGCTACACTTTAATCTATGTTCTATCACTTTGACGGTATCGATCCCATATGGAGTTCAACTTTTTTGACACACAAAAACCTATGAATTCAAATAGGCTAATCCAACTATTCACTTTCAAGAGGGAAAGGATCAATGATAAGTTGTATCTGGCACTAATTTTTCATCAAATAGTTTCCCATCCATCCATTTTCTGGGGTTTAACGACACTTAGATATATCAAAGGGATGATTTTGGAAGCAATCCTGGGCTAAGTCGGCTCTAAATGTTGCTCGCATGCACCACTTGATTTATTTGACAATAAAATAGTGCTAACCCTATGGTAACTCTTGTAAAATGGTTCGTACCATGTATCCTACTTATGCACAAAAACGGTATCTCCTTTCGCCAAAATGATCAAATCTCAAGGCAAGGAGGCGCTCAAATTAGTGAAATGCACTTTTGGCTTTAAGCTACTAAAATCCAACTAAATGTGCATTTTCTAAGGTTAACGTCAGGAGATTGATCTTTGCACTCCAAGAGCCAGACACCTTATACCAATTCGATATTAGCCTCGGATTCGATAGAGGGTCAAATATTGGGTACAAAAGGTAAAACATCAGGCTAGCCCTCACCCGATATGATATTACCTTCAGATTAAATTCACAGTCAAATTTTGGGTCTAAAAAGTCAAATATATGATCATATCAGCCCACACCGGATCATATTAGTTGGTATATATGTGTCTGATATGAACCTGAAATAATATTTTAAAAGTCTATTGGGAAAAAAATTTACTATATGAAAAAAATATATATAATATATATATATATATATAGAGAGAGAGAGAGAGAGAGAGAGACCGACTCTTCTAACCGTAATGTAAACACCAAGATGGTGTTTAAATGATCATACACCATAATTGGTTTTTGATGTGGGTGATCCACGCTGTCAAACTGATAGATCATAAGTAGAAGGGCAATGAGCCCAAAAATTATATTTTTGGGGATGTTTGAATCATCTAATCTCTAGACTCTAATATTAATATTAATCTTAGTTTTAATGACTGATTGAAAAGTTCATTAATCAGATGGTTCTTGTTAACTTATGGGCATATTTTTTGGATAAAACATATTCTAATGATAGATTATCACTTGGACAATTTAAATTGATCACAACCACATAACATTGTGATAAACCACAATTCAATGGTGTAACATGAAAGGCTTTAATTTAGTGGTCTAAGATCATTTAAATGTCATTTTGGTGTTTAAATATCGGTTACGAGCTATTATCCCTATATGTATCAGTTTGGGACCCGGATGATATGCCGGTATGTATGGTTTTAAAATCCCTATCACCATTGCCTAATAGCATTCCACACGTCCTATTTTAGATCCCAAGGGTAAATGGTGTTGGGATGTGGAGAAGCAACTAGGCATAAACGCTGCTTATGGCATAGGTCTTTGCTAGCCCCTGCCACAACGGAGTTCGCTTGCTTTAGTTCGTTCTCATTTTCTTTTCTAACTCCCTGCAAAGGAGGATTTATCTGCTCTAGTAGTAACCTCCCTGCTCTCTACTAGCTCCCTACCAGAACAAATAAAATATGCTCTATCAAGTAGTGAGTAGATAGGAGGGTAAAATTACTGACAAGGTAATTCTTGTATAAAATCTTGCTATGCAAGGAGTTATCAAGGAGAAGGGGTACCTGCTAAAGCAGGTAGCGAGATGTTAGCAAAGAGAATGCGAATCTACTAAAGCAAGTGAACTCTGTTATGGCAGGAGCTAGCAGAGAGCTCTAGTTCTCTGCTAGAGCTAGAGCAGAGAAATGCTAAGATCACTGATATCCATATGGGACAAAAATCCCCGCATTTAACACCATCTAATCGTGGACGGAGAAATGCTAAGATCACTGATATCCATATAAGATAAAAATATTTTACACAAAACTTACCCTAGCCGGTTAGGTCCTCCAATGGAGGACGGTGACCATCCTCCAAGATACACATGTAGCTCCATGTGGTACCCAAAATACTGTTTGGGTGCCACGTGGAGCCTAGGTGGACGGTATAGATCAATATTAAAAAAAAATCGAAAAAAACTTTTTAAACCCACAAGTCAAAGTTTGACGGGTTTCTTTCGTCCATATTTCACGATTCAAAAAACATACGGTGGAGATGAATTTTCAATTATTTTTTTTTCAAAGATGATCTAAGCAATGCACCCGAGCTCCACATGGCATCAAAACAATATTTTGGGTGCTACGTGGAGCTCTATGTGAAAGCTTGGGGGACGGCAACCGTCCTCCCAGAGAGGATGGACACCTTTCCCCATGCATACTATTAAATGCATAATAGTTTTTCGTGTTTTCTATGATTGCCCTTTTGGTAATGGCTAGCCGGAATTTAAACACCAAATGGTGATTAAATGATCTTCCACCATTAAAATATAATTTTTTATTTCACACTATTGAAGTTTGATTTATCATTGTATTATGTGGCATATATTTATGCTCAATCTAAATTGCCCAAGTGGCAATCCATCACTGGAACATGTCTCAGTCTAAGGATTATACTTATAAGTGAATGTAAACTATCTAATTGATGAATTTTAATATCATTCATCAAAATTAAGAACAATTATTGATATTAGAGTGTGCAGATCGGATGGTTCGAATATTCCAAAAGGTATGATTTTTTTACTGGTATGAATTTCCAATTCAACTGGTGATATGTCAAAGCATTTCCAATTTAACTGGTGATATGTCAAAGCATTTCCAATTCAACTGATTATATGTCACTTTGACTATGTGAATTTTCAAAATTATAAGCAAATAAATAAAGTAAGATCATTTAAACAACATTCGATGCTTAAATGACGGTTCGGGAGAGTCAGTCCCTTCTCAAAATGCAATGGTAATTGTCTCTGTAGATGAAGATGAGGCGTACTTCCTGTCTTTTCCAGGAATCCATGCAGTGGCATCTGCTCTCTTTTATTTATCTATATATTTTTCCTTTTGATTTTGATTTTTTTTTGTTTTTCCTGAGGGAAGGAAGCTGGGCTTTTCAGTCACCGACACCATCCATCACACTAATTGTCAGCTTCCTCTTTTCTCTTCGCTATCATAATATCCATACAAAAATCTCAAACAAAGACAACTGCTAATGAAAGAGAGAAGAGAGAGATTGAGAAAGAGAGTTAGAGAGAGAATACCTTCTCTCTCTACTCTCGTTTCAGGGATTTATATACATCATACATGCTTACTTTGGATCAATCTTTTGAATACAAACAAATATAAACCAGACAATAGCATCAGGTGGCAGAAGAGGTGCAGGGCCATTACCACCCTTGCCCATTAAAACAATATTGAACGGACAGATAACCATGGAGGGGTCCTTATATTTCCCCACTCATGTGCTTAGGCATTATACTTTTCTTTACTTTTTGTTCGCTAGGTGAGCATCATTTTCTTCATTTGATTTGTTTATCACAACCTTGTTAGATTAGTCCCACATTGCCTGTGGGCTTGGAGGTCTGGGGCTATATATAATTTGGGCACTCTTTAGCTGATAAGTTGGTTTTGTGAGGTTAAGCTAGGCTTATGAAATTTTATATAATATCAAAATAGGTATTTCTCCACTCCATGCTACCCAATTCAATGGTTCACAGGTTGCCTTATAAGTCGATTTTGAGAGGTTAAATTAGGCCCATAAAATTCTACAAACCTTTGTTTGGAGCCAAAAATTTGAATGCAAACCTTAGTTGGGAAGAAAGAATCTCTACCTGCCCATAATGGTACTCTTTTATTATTATGCCAATAATAATATTAGATGTTCCTCCGCTTAGATCAGAAATGTGATTGATATCCAAGTTTAACGAATCTAAAGCAGTCGAAGTAGGTGACATGTGTGTATGTGGCCCACAGCTCAACTTGCATTATTGTTTTGAATAAAAATAGATAGGGTTGGACCATTGACCGCACGCATCACGAGGCCCTAAGGGAAAAATTAGTCGAAAGTGATATTTCTCTGAAGTCTTTACTTTCTCAATGGGTTACGAAAGAGCCTATTTAAAGGACACAACTCCCCCTCGGCTAACTCCCTCTCTCACTCTCTCTCTCTTATCTCTCTAAATCTAGCATATTCTCACAAAGGTTGACACCATCGAGCCTTGCAGGAAAAGGATCAAAACATCACTTCTTCAACAAGTAGTGTGATTAGTCTTTAACAAAACATGATTTTCATTGATCGTGTTGGACCTTAGATCCAAAAAATTCTAATAGATTTGGAGCTGGACCAGCATAACTCAAAATCTTTCCTTGTTTATATTTTAGAAGAAAAAAGGTTATAAATTCCACGTGAAGTTTAATTTGTTGAAAAATGATTTAAATTTAATTTTTTTAAGTTATAATCACAAGGATAATTTGGTTGTGACTGATTACTTCTAACTTATGATGGCACCAAGTTATGATGCTGCAGCAACACTCGAGTATGATCTGTGAAGGAAAGATAAGATATATATATATATAGAGAGAGAGAGAGAGAGGATATATATATATATATAGAGAGAGAGAGGGTTAGGGCTATGCGCCCATTGATAGGGGCTCGACACATAGCGCCTTTTTGATTGATTTTGACTTATGCGACATTCCAACCTGTTTTACATTTAACTCTGCTTTAACCGTAGTTACCCATGGCAGAATCAGAAAGGCAAAGCGGTGTGAAGCGCCTGAAAAAATGTTGCTGACATCAGGGGTTGAAATGACCATCAGTACCCTTCGAAAAGACCATTCTTGCCCCAGGCGCTTCATGAAGTGTCAACGCTTCGTCAAGGAATGGAAGACGCCTATAATATGACATGTAGCACATTTTTATTGATATGTAACACTTTTTTGTGCGAAGCGACGTCTGACCTTATGTCATTTATTATCGTTGTCAGAACCCTAGGTGAGAAGTAGTGCAAAGCCGATGGAAATTCGGCTCCTGACAATGGTTTGTAATGGCCATCATTACCATTCAAAATGACTATTTGAGACGATCCTTCGAAAAGACCATTTTTGCCCCAATTTTTATCAGTTTTTTGCACTTCTATAATGAAGCACTAGCACTTCTGATTAGAAGCGCCATCGCCTCCTTAACGGTGCGTTAGCGCTTCTATCATGAAGCGTTAGCACCCCATCAAGGAATAGAAGTCGTCTTCTATATGACACGTAGCACCTTTTAGATGACACATTACACCTTTTTATGCCAAGTCATGTCTGACCTTATATCATTTATTATTGTTATTAGAACCTTAAATAAGAAGCGAAGCGAAGCGGATGAGAATATGGCACGTGACATCGTAGTTTGCAATGACCATTATTACCATTCGAAAATACTATTTAAGACGGCAAATTTGTGAATTAAAATTTCACAAATTACTTTTTTTCGTTACCCTAATTTTAATTTTCTCATAGCGCAATAAGAAGACATAGCAAAGCGGCGAACTTCCTTTTCCTTTTTCTGAAACAAGGTGAGTGTCATTTTATTTTCATGCTTCTTTAAATATGTGTCATCTCTTCCTTGATGGAGCGTTAACACTTCTTTCATGGTGCGTTAGTGCCTTTGCCCCTTTAGTTAGAGGCACAATCGCATTATGTAAGGAGCGCTAGTGCTTCTTATTGGAAGCGTCAACGCTTTTATCTACGACGAGGATGCAACGACGTGTCTTCGTCTGTAACTTCTTATGATTCACAAATTTTTAAGATGGTTATCATGACTCCAGCGACTAAGTGCATAATTGTAAAGTGTCGATTAATCTACGACGAGGCTACTACATATAGAAAAACTTTGCTAATGGATTATGTATTCAGGCAATTCTTTTTTGCACCGAAGGGCATGAAAAGCGTCAACGGTCTCCTGGACGCAATTATTAAGTTCTGTGTTGAGAAAAACGACTAAAATTTTGGGAAGGACACTATCAAATTTCACCCACTTGATTTTTGCATAGTAACTGATTTTCGAATGACTGGCCCTCGCCATTACTCTCCCTCCAAGTCCCTTTCCAAAGATCAGATGATTAGAAATAAGTTTTTCAAGGGCATTAACCCTGTAAAGAGGGGAGACATCCTCAACGCCATTAATGGCGTAGTTGAGGGTGCCGACGAGGACTTCCTGAAGTTGGGTTTATTGTTCGTCGTCACTACCATCCTCTTCTCAAACACAAAATACATCCTTGATAACCCCTACCTCGATCTCGTTGATAATCTCCTAAAGTTCAACGAATATCCATGGGGTGATGCGACATACAAGCAATCGCAAAGGCGTGGCTGAAGAAGAACCGGAATAGCGAGGGCGGCTCAAGATTATAATATTTACTTACTTCGATTTCCCTACAAGTAATATCGTCTACTCTAATTTCGTATTTTATTTCCTATGATTCCCATAAAAATCTCATCAATTTGTTGTTCATCATATCTTGACGTACGAGATCAACTTGAAGAGCAGCCTAGCGAGGGCTCAAGGCACCGTTCGCTTCCCAAGGCTATTGAAATGGGAGGCGAATGAGAGCACGAGAAAGTTCTACATCAAAGACTTTGAGAATAAGGTAATTTTCATATGAGACAATATCGCTTACTAACCAAGGCGCATTCACTTCACATTAGAAGCAATTGCGCTTCTACTATGAGGCGCAATAGCTTCACAGAAGAAACGATGACGCGTCTACGCCGAAGTGAAATCGCTTCACAAAAGAAGCGATAGCGCGACTATTTCTGATGCGCAATCGCTTCTTATAAGAAGGGATAGCATAAATATGTTGAGGCGCAATCGCTTCATAACGAAGCGATGTCGGTTTTTTAATTATTCTCCCTTTGTCAATAATATGGAAAATATATCTTCCTGTATGCCTCTGCAAACTGGAGTGCACACTCTATGAGCAAACCCGACATGTGATAGAAGATTTACTGCTATCAGGACAGAGATCTCCAGAAGCAGGTGAAGGACCTTCTGTCCCTCCCATTATTATACAGAGGAAGAGGTCATACATTAACGTTATTGACCTAGAGGAACAAGGAGAAGAAGATGAAGATGAAGAGGGTCCCAAAGCCCTGTAAGTACGCGAAATTGCGAATTGTTGAAGAATGGATGCAATCTGCAGATGCAAGAATTGTAGACTGTTAGAGGTTAGTCAGAGAGTAGATCATGAGCTTCGACGACCTCAGACTACAAGTTCTCAAGCTTAAATAGGAGAACCATAAGCAATAGAAAGCCAGAGTCTTGAAGGAGCAGGGCTATATGAGGCGGCAGATGAGCCTGATCTTTCAGGATCAAGCATCTCTGATTGATCAGTTGAAAAAAATATTCGAGGTATGCTATTTGTTTAAAGCTTATGATACAATGGGTCATAAATATTGGTCACTGGTTCAAGAGAGAACCTCATAACCGACTGAAGATTATAATGATGCAAATGTTTTGGCTAATACTTTTGGAGATATCAATGGATCTAGGTGTTGATATTTGTAGAGTCTTATATGATAATAATTAGAAGATTCTAATATGATGATTAATTGTTAACTTAAAAAATTATGAGATTAGTGAAAAATTATAATTGTAGATAATTGTCAAGTCTTAGGAGTGCAATTTCTTCATATTAGATTGTGTCCAACTGCATAGTTTTCACTACAAAAAATAAGATTATTAGCGGCAGTTTTTTTAACAAAAAACTGCCGCTATTAGTCCTGCCGCTACTAAAAACTGCTTTAACAGCAAATGCCGCTAAAATACCTTATTTTTGTAGTGTTGAGTCGGAATTTCTTAACTATGATTGATTAGTTTTGATTATCATTGTTGATGCATTATTTTTTATATTGTTGTGCACATATTATTGAGAGTATATGTGATTATACTCTATTCATCTACATATGTAGAAATTTTTCACTATAAAAAATATGATTATTTTGTTAAAAAAAATTGTTGCTATTAATCCTGTCGCTACCAAAAATTATCGCTATTAGTCCTGTCGCTATTAAAAAATGCCTTTACAGCAAGTGCCGATAAAACTCCTTATTTTTATAGTGTTTTACATGACAGTATAGTGTGGTTGTGCCTCATTTTATTTGAATTTGCTTAGGATAGATGTGATACTAGGGAATATATTAGTAGATCCTTCATTTTGATAGATTGATGACGGATGGTGATGGGATAGCGAATCAGTAAAGTATTAGAATGACAAAGCTTGGGATATGAAGGAGGCCGAATATAAGAACTAAAGTAAAACGACTTTGCCTTATATCACTAAGTAAAATTTTGAGTTCATTAATAGAGATAGTTCTATGACCATGAAATTGTCTCGAGTGGATTCGAAAAGATGAAATGCTTTGTGCACTCATGATCTCACCAGTGGCAGTGGTATTCATGGATTTTGGTGGATGTAAATACACATTGAGATAGTGATAGTCAAAGATTTTTCAAAATTAAGATGGATTATTATCTGCTTTACAAAGTCCATCAACCTAGAGTTGTTTTCAAAAAATTATATACCTATATGAATTAATGTGTGGACCATGTAGCAGACTGTCGGGTATGTATCTCATGTTGGGTATTTGTGACCCACACACTAACACTAGCCTCTTTACTTATTTATTAAAACTTAAATTGGTAAGACTTCTAAACGTGGTACAATAGGAATCACCACGCAATCTGATAGAATTCCTAATTTATAGGGTTGTGGTAATCCCTCTTATATTGTGACACATCCTCTAGATTTAGTCTCTTTGATGGGCTAAGAATAAATTAAAGAGTGTTAAAGAGAGACGTCTCCTCTTTAATCTCTCGATGTTAGTTCTACATCAATAGAAATAGGTTTTAATAAATTCATGAATTGGTCCTTTTGAAAAGCGGATGGCCATCCTTAGAATTTTATAAAAATCATTGACTTTCAAGGAACTTGGTACAATACATCCCACACTTTAACTTTTCTCATTTTTTCAATAAAAATATTGGGTAAGACCATTAAACGCACGTATCTCAAGGCACTAAAGCAAGATGTTGCCTATTCAAATAATATATACCTAACATTTTTTTTTCTTCATGGGTTATAGGAAAGAAAGATCTTATTTAAAGGAAACCACCTTCTAATCTCTCTTAATCTAACCTATATATTGTCATCTAAAAGCAAACCTAGGAAACTTAGAGAAAGAGAGGTAATTTGTATCGGACTCTCTCAGAGTCATGAATATTTTAAAAGGAATTTGGCCTACTCCTTGGAAGTATTCTTTCCTACTTGATAACATCCCACACAAGATGCCTCTTGTCACATGCATTTTAATCATGTGTGGAGAGAATGTAAGAGATTTGGGATATTATTTAGCTCACAATGGAGGGGTAGTTAGGTGGAATCCGCAAGCAGTTTCTAGTCCTCTTTCTTTTCCCGGCATAAAAGATTTAAATGGTAATCACTATCGTTAGTAATTTATTTTTTTATTTGTTTGCAACAAGGTGGGTAGGGGTCCCTCCAAAGAAAAAAATAAAAATAAATAAAAATAAAAAAGGTTATGTGGTATTTTATTCCTCATAAGAAAATGATCAAAACATCAAAGAGATCTTTCAGCCTACAAGATTATTTTTCTTGAATATCACAGCTTCTGCTTATCGGTGTTGGCAGGTCATGGTCAGCAACTAGAAACTGTAGACACTGCCATAAGCATTTCCTAAAATAAAAGAAAGAAAGAGGGACCTAATTAAAGAGGTAGGATTTAGTCACGATGTCCCGGGCTGGAGTCATTGACAGCCAAGTTGTATCTATTATATGAAGTGGTGAAAGGTTCTATTATAAAACATATACATCTAAACAATAGAAACAAAGAATGGAAAAAAAAATTATATACATATATAAAAATAAAAAAATAAAAAGGAATAGAGGAGATGTGATTAAACAAGAGATGATTAGATACGAGATCGAACAAGGGTTGGGAACGATGATTGCAGAAGACATTCTCTAGCCATGCTTGCATGTGTTGAGAATCCGGCTTCCAATTCCTTGTTATCAAATAAAGAAACAATTTCTTCTTATTATATTAACAAAAACGGGGGTTTATTTTTTCCCTCTCTTGTTGTTTCTTACGTGGCTTCTATACTTATTCACTAAGTATTTTTCCGTCACTTGTTTGTTATGGTAATTATATGGTTGTACTTTTCAGGAGTTAAATCATGGTGCACCTCAACACCCGCATGTGCCATTTTACAACAGGCGTATTTACGACTGAAAATTTTACATTTATAATTATAATATCTTGAGAGCATCGCCCACCTATTAAACTGTCAAGGTTGATTATACCTTCGACACATCCTAAAAATGAATGTGATCTCAAGATGAGTAGGATTCTCGAGTTATTTTTGGAATGTGTTTCACTTAGAATTGATTCAATTTGACCATCTTATAGGTGAACCATGATATTAAGATCTATGATGTGAAAGAATGAAAACAATTTTCATCATCTGATTAAAGGCATGCAGTCAACGATTTTAACTGGCGAAATGTAGAATATCGGCTGTAAAAATGGCTACCCTTTACAACCGTGGACACATTCCGTTGTCATCAATTTGGTGACCTAACTGTCGGATTGAATGCCAATTATTGGATAGTTTGGATCAATTGGTCGGTCAGGATCAATGTTGGTGGCTTTAAGTTTTGCGTAGCTATTATAAGGCTAGCACAAGATCCTGGCACTTGACTTCACTCGCTTTGAAAGGGGAAGGAATATATTATTAAAATTTATGCTTAGCTAATAAGTATTATGAATCTAATGCCTTCCATAAGGAGTGCAAGGGGATGTAGAGACAACATGTCCCATCGGTTGTCATAATCATCAGGTGATCAGGCAGTGCTAGATTCATGTATATCTAACTTATACACAAATGTTTTATGAACAAAAAAACTCACTTAAAAAAGACCCAATTAATGCGTGTGATTTAGAGAGAGAAAGAGTGAGAGAGAGAGAGGCTCACGTGTATTTGGGGTCAGGCCTGCATTTATGCATGCAAATTACTATGTTATGAATAATGAGTGTTTGTTTCTTTGTGGGGATGTTTTTTTTCTGTCTCAATGCGAGTGTGGGCTCAAGTTTCGAGTAATGTGATTGGGTCAGACCCCCATTGCTAGGCTTATTAAGTCGCTCGCAATAGCTGATGAGAGAGAAAAAAAGGGTTGAATGAATGAAAGCTGAGAGAAATCTGAAATAGCTTAAAGCTGAGAGAGAAAGCTGTTGAGAGCCGAAAGAAAGAGCTTTTCTTCTTCATGTTCTTTCAAGCTGTATTATCTACCCGTTTATAAAGTAGAGAAGCAGCAGCAGCATCTACGATTCTCATATCTCATCTTAGCCCATAGACAGACAGAGAGAGGATTCTTACTTTCCGATACACTTTTTATCTTCTCTAATCTAAACTGCTTTTTGCAGAGAGAGAGAGAGAGAGAGAGAGAGAGAGGAGTTGGATCTGTGTAAAGAGATTGAATTCAATAGAAATAAAGCTCCTCATGTTTCAGTCACCATCGCCTGCGCCAACGCCATCTCTAGGCAACAATTCATCAGTTACTTGCTTTGAGAATGCTAATAACAACAAAAGAAAAAGAAGGCCGGCTGGGACACCAGGTAACCAAACACCTCTTTTCTCTAATTCTCCTCCTCCCCCTCACCATTTCGCGTTATGTGCTTCGTTTGTTCATAGCCTTCTAGGCTATATTTTTTAATGGGTTTTAACTAGTCAAAAACAAAAACAAAAACAAAAAACTTGTTCCTTGTTGTAGATCCAGATGCAGAGGTGGTGTCCCTTTCGCCAAAGACCCTATTGGAATCCGACCGTTACGTTTGCGAGATCTGCAATCAAGGGTTCCAAAGAGACCAGAACCTCCAGATGCATCGGAGAAGGCACAAGGTGCCTTGGAAGCTATTGAAGAGAGAGACACCAGAGGTTAAGAAACGCGTGTTCGTGTGTCCCGAGCCGAGTTGCTTGCACCACGACCCTTGCCACGCGTTGGGGGATCTCGTCGGTATTAAGAAGCACTTCAGAAGGAAGCACAGCAACCACAAGCAGTGGGTCTGCGACAAGTGTTCAAAAGGCTACGCAGTTCAATCGGATTACAAAGCTCATCTTAAAACTTGTGGCACCCGAGGCCATTCATGCGACTGCGGCCGCGTCTTTTCGAGGTTATGGCGCTCTTCATATATTTAAGTTTATTTAGAAAAACAACAGATAATTTAATCTCATTTTCTGTTTTTCTTTCGTTATATTATTTTTTGTTTGGTTTTTTTTTTTTTTTCCTCACATGGTCGCCATGGCAAACCCCAAGAAAGAATGATAGAAATTGCAATCGGGCAGACCCACTAATTTTATAGGAAGACCTGAAAATCAAATTTTATTCATTAATTAATTTTTTTAAATCCAAATCTCAAAGCCCAAGATCGAGGGATTGTGGTTAACTATATTGATTTTCTCTTGTTCATGAATTATAATCAAGGGTTTGAGAATACAATTCCGAAGATCCGTTTTTTTTTTTTCCAATTTTTGCTTCAGTTCATTCAACCCGAACCCCAAACTCTACCTTCCTTCAATTTTTTATTTTTTTTACAAAATTTTTTTACACCATTCCTGTAATCTACTCTAGTCTCAAACACAAAAACCAATATCAATTTATTTTATTTAATTATTTTATTTTGCCTAAATAAAGCTTGACTTGATGACTTCTAGCCTTGCCGCTTTGCAATTTCGCATACATCTTCCAGCAGAATAAAGGGCACAAAAAAAGCATCAACTCAACTGAATATTTACTTACATCATGGTTGTTAAAAAAAATTAAAAACCAAGACAAAAAATTCGATCTTTTCTAAATCTTTTTCCGTTTCATCTTTACAGGGTGGAGAGCTTCATCGAACACCAAGACGCATGCAATGCGGGGCGCATCCGGCACGAGTTACACGCACCACAACCGGGCTGCTTGTCTCGAACCGCTTCGAGCCCTAGTCAATCGAGCGACACCAATTTCAGTGCAGCAACGTGGCCAGGTTTGAGAATGCCGAATCCGACGGCCTCCATCTTCTTCCGTCCTGATCAAAATCCGTCTCCATCGTCCGATCACCGCTACAACTCCCATAATCTAGAACTTCAACTCCTCCCCTCACCCATTCCTCTCTCTAACTCCTCAATTTCCCCTAATTCCGAGGAAAACCAGTCCACCCAATTACAGCTTTCGATCGGTTCATGCAGCCATAACCCAGAAACCAAATCAGCCAATCTAATTGGAGACAAAAGATGGATCGAGGAGACGGAGTTTTCGGCGTCGAGGCTAAAAGAACAAGCTAGGGAGCAGCTGATGCTAGCCATTACAGAAAAGGCGTTCGCCGAGGATGCGAGGGAGAAGGCGAAACGGCAAAAAGAGTTGGCCGAGCAAGAATTCGCGAATGCGAAGAGAATTAGGCAACAAGCCCAAGCTGAACTGGATAAAGCTCAGATGATCAAAGAACAAGCCACCAAACAAATCAATTCAACAATTCTCCAAATTACATGCCATGCCTGCAAGCAGCAGTTCCACGATCGAGCAACCTTGGCGGCGCCCCCTCCCGACGAGAACTCGCTCGCCATGAGTTACATGTCGTCTGCTATAACCGAAGGAGAAGGCGAAAACGATAACAGAAACCATCAAATGAAGCTCTCCAACTCATAGTTCTCTCTCTCTCTCTCTCTCTCCCTTTATATCACGTACTCAGTTTAATTCCTTCTCTACTGTTATACTACCAAGTAATGCTGTAATTATTTTTATTTTTCTGGTTTTGAATTAAGAAATTGTGCTGTAATAACCTGGAATGTTGTGTTGTTTTGTTAATTTTTTTATTTATTTCAAAGAAGAAGAAAGGGTTATTGGTGGTGGGTTTTTCAATTTATGTTAGATTTTCGCATTGAATGCTTTTTGGTTGTATACAAAGATCACTGAATTCGACATGCAGATATCTATTAGTGTAACCTGCTCACGTGAATTAACGGGTACTAATGTCTGTTTTATCTTTTTTCTTTTTTTTTTTCTTTGAAATGTTTGTTTTTTCTTTTAATATCAGGATAAATAATTTCTTGTGTTTTCATATTTCTGCTATTTATATTAGGATATTGATATTTGCAGCTGAAGATTCGGTCTCTACAACCTGGGGTTTTAGTCGCTGAAACAGATGACTGCCTTGAATCACATAATGAGAGGTTATTTGACACACATCTCAAAAAGTAATCGTGATAATGAGCGTGGGAAAGGTTATGAGTTACTTTTGAAATATTTTTTATATGAAATTGCCGGTAGGAAAAATTATTTTCATCTTTTGATTCAAAGCAACCAACATTTAGGCAGAAGCCTTAGTCTTGGGAGACCAATCTTGGGTTGCAAATAAAGATACCTTTATATTAATGAACAATAGGAGTCTCCTATGTCTTTTTGACTAATTTTCTGGGTTGATCTCCTATATCCTACTGAGTACCGAGGAGTGATAATAGAAAAGAAAAAAGCATTCAAAGTAGTACTGACCAAAATTTTGTATTTAATGTACATCATCAGACGGGGAGGGGGAGGGGGAGGGGGAGGGGGTGTCAGTCAGAGGTTCTGATGAAGGGAGTCCTTTATTTGCTGTTCTCTGCTTTGAAATGCCATATTTTTCAGTGCCAAGTTCTTAGAGTTAAGGACTAACTTCTCTCACCATCCCTGCAGCGGCATTTTTTCCATTTATTGCAGAAACCAATAGGCCATCGACAGGGCTCCCTGTTGAGTGTGAGACGGAGGAGCGGACTCATTGACAACCTCTTACACTGCGACTCGACACTTTCGCTACGCAAGGTCTCACCCAACCTGAGAAAGCAACAGATGTTAGTGGACCCAAAGATACCAAGGATTTCCATTCTTTATTTTGTCTAGGACTTTGTGCCCTTTTGGATCCGCAAGTCTTATGGCCTTTGACCTTATTTACTAGCTAGGGCGAAAGTGAAGCCACAACCTTTCTTTCGTACCTCAATGGCTTTCATACCCTAGATTGCTGGGCTTGGTCCAATTAGATGGTATTATTAATTTATTACATGGAAAGATATTGGATAGCATGAACCACATCCTCCTTATTGGGTCCCCTAGTTTTAAAGCCATTGGATACTTGGGATGGTCTGGACAGGAATTTCTTTTGGTGGGGTTCGTTTCACAAATTTTAGTACATTATAAATTTGGTACTTATACATAAAAAGCTACAGAATAAGGCGATTCTGTGCTTTTCCAAAAAATTACATGGGGCTTCAGCCGCTACTCTGCTATATATAGCTCAACCTATCTATCAAGTGAACTATTTTTGCATGTCCTCTATTTCGTGCGGGACATGCAAGGTGTCAAGATCCAATCCTTTGGCCTTCTAATCCCCGGACTTGGGACTACAAAATCTCTTCCAAAAAATATGATGAATCTCTTGGGCTAGCGTCAGGCCTCTATACAAGAGTTGGCAGAATATATTTTCAACCTCCTTAATGGCTGTGTTTAAGAAAATAATATATAACATCCAATAAATTTGAAAACTACTCAAAATCAAAGAGATTAACTAACCTAATCCCTCAAACAATAAGAGGTGTCATTTCCAACTTTCTAATCAATCTCGGTTCTTTTGGATAAGAGCATACAAAGGGAATTAGTACCCTTGAAGCAGTACCCTTGAAGCAAATAAGGTCATCCTCCGGTATCTAATAGTAAGTAGAGATGCAAGCTTGGAACCGAATACCGAAACCGAACTGAAAACTGAGTCCCGAACTAGATCGAACTGCGCCGAAAACTTACACAAACCGAACCGAACCTCAATTCGGTTTGGTTTCGGTTTGGGTGGCTTGAAACTGAAAATTGAGGGGATAGGTTGAGAAACGAAAAAAAAAGAAACCCAAAAAAATATGAAAAAATTACCCTACAAAAAGAAAAAAATAGGTATTTTACCCATACCGAACCGAATGGGTTTCAATTTCAGAAAAAAAAATTGAGCCGAACATAATCGAATGGGTTTCGGTTTGGTTTCAGTTTGGGGTGTATCGAACCGAACATCGAAAAATTCAGGTTCAATACATCGAACTTGCATCCTATTAGTAAGGCATTCCTCTTACAAATTTACACTACAAAAAATAAAACGATTAGCGGCAGTGTTTTGCACTCAAAAATTGCCGCTATTAACAAAAAAACTATTAAAGACTATTAGTGGCAGTTTTTTGCTACTGCTAATAGTCTTCTTTTTTGTAGTGTTAATGCATTCATAATATGATAGCCAATGGAGCAAACTTTTCTACTCACCACCAAATTGTTATCATTTTCATAAGTCTGGAAAATAATTTATCCTATCATTTGAACAATTTCCTCGCCAAATTATAAATTAATATGGTCCGCATATAAAAGGTGAGAAATATAAGTGTCATTTAGAAGAATGCCTCCAAAATTAAAGTAAATGATAAATGAGACAAGGGATCTCCTTGTCAAAGCCCACATTTACTTTGAAAATTTCATGTCCCATTGACAAGAAAAGGAAATGTAAGGTCAATAATGGATTCCCCCGTCCAATCAATCCACACCTCATTTGCCTTAGGATTTCAAGTAAAACATTGCACTCCACTCTGTAAGAGGCTTTCTCAATAACAATTTTCACATAAATGACTTTAGGTCAACTTTTAAGATGATTGTGAATCATCTCAAACTTTTAAGATGATTGTGAATCATCTCATGCACATAAAAATATTTTTAGTGAGTCATCTACCTTTAATGAAGATCAACTACAGGGCCGGCCTTGGACCAAGGCTAGCCAGGCGACTGCCTTGGGCCCCCGATTTCTACGGGCCCCACAGAAAAAAAACTATATTAAAAAGTATGTTTAAAAAAAATAAAAATATATAAAAGGTCCCCCAATCTCCATCGCCTCTCTAGTCTCTCCAAACGGACTAAACCCTCTCTCTCTCTCTCTCTCTCTCTCTCTCCGCCTCTCTGCCTCTCTCTCCCTCGCCCTCGACCTCTCTCTAACCCTCTCCTCTCTGGCTCTCTCCAGCTACTCTGCACCTGGGCGACATTATACGCCCCCAAAGGAAGCAGTTAGGGTTTCTCGTTCGCTCCTCTTTACAGGAAACAAACCTCTAACAATATAATCCATCAATTTCATTGTTAGTTTTTTATTTCTTTTTTTCATATGCATACCAATCAATTTACTCTCCAATGAGTTAATTTGATTCTCCTTATATATATATATATATATATATATATATATATATATATATATATATATATATATATATATATACACTTAATTTTTGGGAGTTCACTCTGTAAATAGAATAAGTTCTTCAACTAGTAGATTTGTTTGTTTATTTTATTTTATACAAGAGTTCTTATAGCTGATGCATTGTTTTTTTTTTTTAATGCAAATCTTTTGGTAATGTGGAAGATCCGAAGGATCATAAAAAAATTCTATTATGTTTAGGTTTTCCCCATTTTATCTATGTTTTGGCTTAATCGGATCTTAGATCTTATTCAGACCTATTTGCTGCAAGTTTTTGGTGGGTTACTTCTTTTTTACTGGCATAGCCTCCCTCTTGGAGTTGTTTCAACTTTTAATGCTTACTGGAGATGGTAGAAGGCTGTTTATAGAACTTGAGATCCTTGCGACACTATTTTCTAGATTTGTTGAGAGCAACACTTTTACAACTTTTTTTTTTTTTTTATCATGTTCTATTTTTTACATCAGTAATTTTTTGTGGAGATTTTTCCTTCCATACTTAATCATGGCCCCTTTTTTTAGCAGTGTTTGGTGTTGGAACTATCTTAGAAAGATGGAATTGGGGCTGTTTCTTTGGTGTTTGCTGCTCCAATTGACATTTTCTAGCAGTTTGGTTTTATTGTGGATGACTTCCACACATTGGTTACTACTGGTGGATGCATTTCTCAAGGCCACTGGTTCTAAACAACTCCCCTTTTGTTAAGCATGTGTAGTGGGCGTGTGTAAATTATGAAATAATCGTGGCAACAGTTGGGACTCTCACCCTGTAGAGGTTGTCCAAGCGCAAACTGGGAAACTCCAAATGTTTGAAGAGCTAATTAGTCACTACGTGAAAATGCGAAAAAAACAACAACCGATGAGTATCGTTTTTTAAAATAACGATAATTTTTAAACATCAAGTGGGCTGTCGTAAAAAATGTCATAGTATTTGTTAATGACGTATTGTAGCTGTCGTTTATTTCGTTTAAGAACGACTGTTTTCAGCTATCGATCACAAATGACAGTTTGTGGCAGTTGTATTAAATGTCATTTTTCAAAAGCAAAATGACATCTTTTAATTATAATCGACATATTATAGTTGTCATTGTTTTCACTGTAAAGAAAAAATGACAGTCTTGAGCAGTCGCATTTTTTGGTAATTTTTTTTTTTTTAATTTAAAATTTTATGAAACGACGTATATATAATGTCGTTTTGTCAAATTTTACTGAAAAAAAATTAAAATTGATACTCATTCAAATCCATAAATTTACCAATTCACCATAAGAAAATTCATATTTTTAGATAATTGGATGGAACATTATATTCATAATCCTTAATTACAACTTTCAATGTTGACATATATAGTCACTAAATTTTTTTAAAAAATATTAATCATTTAAATCCATCAACATAACCATAACCAAATATGCTCAAATAAAATTTACACCTAATTAATCATATCAAAACTAGGAGCCCCTTTGGCCAGGAGATTGTATTGCCAAGTATAATATTTGCTAATGTCCCTTCACTTACATACAGCTTTGCATCGAGATCATAAATATCATCTACGATGATGTTATATGATTATGTTGATATTATGATTTTTTTATTTAGAAATTTATTTATTATGTTGATAATTAAATTGTGACGAATTTTTTTTATATCATAAAATAAAATGAAACAGAGGTTCCATTTTTATGAACTCGCCTTGGACCCCTAAAATGTTAGGCCCGACCCCGATCAACTAGTTGGGACTCAATGACCTAGGGAAAAAAGGAGTAAGGGGATTAGACGTAACTCTCATTATTACTTATATAGAAAGTTACACAATGCAAAATGATGAAAATTATCAGTAGAATTGGTCTCTTCATCCTTAGGTCTGAGGAGGAGACTAAAAAAGTTATCTTTGCGGCCAATGAAATCTCCAAATCACCTTTGGCTCAACCATTATATCGCCTGAATTATCATTAAGTTCACATATATATATATATATATATATATATATATATATATATATATATATATATATATATATAAGCTTTCTCTTGCGTCATATTTCTAGCCTTGATCCAAGAATGATTACGTCTGCCTCAGCCAACCGATAAACTTTAGCCTTGCGTCTGTTGAAATTGCCTTCATTATCAAGGTCATTATTCTAAGGTCTCTCCGTCTCACTCTTTTCTTCCGAAATTTTTATCCTTGCTCTCTTGTATAGTTGCATGTAATTTTCTTCGTTGATTTTAAGAGTGTGAGGACTCAACCAACCTCAAAGCTTTTATATATATATATATATATATATATATATATATATATATATACATATATATATATTACAGTTAGGATTATGCGTCTACACCAACTAGGCATCATGTGACACCTATCATGAGGATTGAGTGCCACGTTAACTTGAATAAGATGGATCAAGTGTCACCTAATCCTTGTATCCCTTGCATAGGTTCAGGGATGCAAGTTTGGTGTACCGAACCCGATATTTTCGGTGTTCGGTTCGGTTCGATTTTTTTTTATTTTTTTGAACCCGAAACCAAAACCGAAACCGAAACCGATCCTGTTCGGTCCGGTTTGGTTCGGTTCAGGTAAAATACCTTTTTTTTTTCTGATTTTTTCAATTTTCTCGTGATTTTTTCGGTTTACTCAACCTACTAACTTGGTTTTCGGTTTCCAGCCATTCAAACCGAAACCGAACTGAATTGGAGTTTGGTTCAATTCGATTCGGTTTGTGTCGAGTTTTGGTGCTGTTTGGTCCGATTTGGTTTCCTCAATTTTGAATTCGATTTTGGTGTTCGATTCAAGACTTGCATCCCTACATAGATTTCTAATCAGTCATTGTCTTTTATCTAATTTGATTGCGCAGTGTGCATAGCCTCCATTATTAATTGGGTGCATAAGTGGAACATTCAGTGAAAGAGACCATAAAGGTGTGATAATAAAAAAATTCGTCTTACAGGTTGAGTGCAGTGACGAGTGGTCATACAAGACCGAGTTAGTCTGGTGGATTGGGTGCTGCACGGAAGCCTTTCTCAAACCATAATCGGAGACTTTTAATTTGGAGTCCATTAAGGGTGAAGTTTCTATGAAATTTACTTCAAAGTTCAAGTGACACTATGAAAAATAAGACAGTTAGTGACTATTAATAAAAAAATTATTAAGATTATTAGTGAAAAAAATATTTACGATAAATTTTTATTAATAGCGACATTATTAATAGCGACAGATTTTTATTCTCGTTAATAATCTTGCTTTTTTTTAGTGTGGTGGCCATTTTTAGTTGTCAGTTCAGCTCAGGTGTCTAATTAAAACACTTGTAACAAGCGCAGTCTCGAGAAGTAAAGAGTAACTGTTAACTAGTGAAGTCTAACATTGAAGTAAAGGTACATACTTAATTTTTTAAAATAAGTGAAGTTTTATAACTCTAAATTTAAAGGGAGCAGAGTGTCTACTGCATCTTGTAGCATGTTCACATATCCTCATTGTTGAGGTTTAGTCCCACATTAGGTAACGTATAGCCTTGTCGCTCTCTTGGTGATATTCTCGGCCCCTCTACTTATTGCCAATTAATTTTACGTTGGATGTGTAAATTTATATGTTGGATGCCCCTCCACTCACAATAATCTAAGGAGAGAGACAAGCTATAATTTACTCAATGTGGGATTAAACGTCAACACTCATTAACAAGAAAAGCCTTTATAATTAGAAGCAATTACAATGAAATCACAGTCTCGAGAAAGAATAAAATCCAAAAGGAGCATATAAGAGGATATTTGAGAGTTGGACTTATAAAGGAAAACAACATGAAATATTGCTTTAGGTGATTTGGATATGTTCACTAGAGGCCACAAGCAGTCCCTGAACGAAGGGTTGAAATGCTACAAGCACAAGAAATGAGGAGAAGAGCAAGACCTATAAGGAGGCACGAAAAAGAACATGAAAGATTGTAAAGTTGAGCATATAAGAGGATACTTGAGAGTTGCACCTATAAAGGACAAAAAAATGAAATGTTGCTTTAGGTGATTTGGATATGTTCACTAGAGGCCACAAGTAGTCCCTGAACGAAGGGTTGAGATGCTACATACACAAGAAATGAAGAGAAGAGAAAGACCTATAAGGAGGCACGAGAAAAAACATGAAGGATTGTAAAGTTACAGAGAATTTAGCATTGATGAGAAGTGAGTGGAGAAATAGGAATCACAAAGCCAACTCAAATAAATGGAAGCTCTTTTATCAACAAAAAATAAATGGAAGCTCTAAGGATGATGATGAATTTGCTAAAGATACTCCTAGAGTCTATTATCATAAACTTGCCTCATCAACTAAAATCAATCATGAAGAGAAAGAAAAAAAGCTTGTGAATTGAATTTGACTTGGGTTGTATTACTCTAATACAATTATATAATCTAAATAAAAAGAATTATAAATTACAGGAAGGGGACAGAGAGAAAGAGAGAAAGAAAGTGTTAAGAAATCCAATGGCCTAACTCAACCTCACAAAGCCGACTTATAAGGTGAGGTTTGCCCAAGATATAAAGAGCCCAAGAAGGGTCAACCCACAGCCGGAGTGGAACAAATCCAATATGCCCCCGCATGTGTTGGCGAGATTGGGCCAAATCACCTGAACAAGAAATGGTGACGTAAGGATAAAGAACGGCTTTGATACCATGATAAAAAACTTAACGGGCCTAATTCAACCTCACAAAATCGGCTTGTAAGGTGAGGTTTGCCCGGGTTATATATAACCCAAGGCCTCCAGCCCACAGATGTGAGACTATTCTAACACACCCCCGCACGTGTTAACGGGATTAAGCAGAGCCAAATTTACGTGGACAATTGAATTGAGTGACGTGAAGTGGAGAAATTCTTGCTTTGATACCATGTTAAATTTCATGGGCCTAACTCAACCTCACAAAACTGGCTTCTAAGGTGAGGATTGCCTAGGTTTTATATAACCCAACGCCTCTAGCCCATAGTCAATGTGGGACTAATCTTAACACTTTAATACCATAATAAAATTTCATGGGCCTAACTCAACCTCACAAAACTGGCTTGCAAGGTAAGGAGTGCCCTGATTATATATAGCCCAAGACCTCACTACAAAAAATAAGACTATTAGCGGCAGTTTTTTGGAGTAAAAAATTGCTGCTATTAATAAAAAGACTATTAAGACTATTAGCGGCATTTTTTTATTAATAGCGGCAGTTTTTGGCTGCCGCTAAGAGCCTTGTTTTTTATAGTGCCTCCAAGCCCATGGGCAATGTGGGACTATTCTAACACGCCCTCGCACGTGTCGGCGGGATTCAACCAAGCCAAAATCACGTGGACAATTGAATTGGGTGACGTGGAGTGGAGAAATATCTGCTTTGATACCATGTTAAAGTTCATGGGCCTAACTCAACCTCACAAAACCGGCACTTAAGGTGAGGAGTGCCCAAATTATATATAGACCAAAACCTCCTAGCCCACAAGCAATGTAGGACTATTCTAACATGCCCCACATGTGTTGGGGGGATTGAGCTAAGCCAAATCACTTAGACAATTGAATTGAGTGACATGGAGTAGAGAAATGTCTGCTTTGATACCATGATAAAATTTCGTGGGCCTAAATCGATCTCACAAAATCGGCCTGTAAGTTGACGACTGCTGATGTGAATTTTAATTGTGATGTTTTACTCGTAAGTGCACGAATCAGATTGTATATAATGGGTGCAGAGTACGAGATCGTTCCCACGATGACTATTTTGGAAGATCTAAAAAGATGAGACAGTAATTCAAGGAATCTATCAAGATTTAACAGTGCCCTACCACTATTATGATTTAGGTGGTTTTGAGATATGACAATTACTAACTACAAACTAAAACTTAATTGATAATTCAAAAATAAAGGTAAAGATGAAGATACTAAATCCTCTCATCTTTGGTTTGTTCTTCCCATAATATAAATCTAAGGATTAAACTATGAGATATACCATTGAAGAAAAACATCTTTTATGGAAGATAAATGGTCAAAACTCGGATAGGTTCCACGTTAAATCCCTGCAATCAGGGCTTAATTTCAGAGATGATTTCCATATATAGATCTGGGATCAAGGGCATGGCTTGGCACACTTGATCTCAGATGCAAATAAAAATCATCCCCAAAGTGGGTAAAAATTCTAACAAGAATACCACAATAGATCTGAGATCAAGGGCATGGCTCGGCACACTCAATTTCAGATTAGAGAGTAATTAAGATAAAATTACCATTATAGATCCAAGATCCAGGGCATGGCTCGACACACTCGATCCCGAATCATAATCGTAAGTAGATCCACACGATAAAAGCAAAAAAACCATATAATAATGATTAGGGTAAAATTACCATCACAGATCTGAGATCCAGGGCATGGCTCGACACACTCGATCCCAGAATAGTGGCGGGGATTTTATCCGTTCGTGATAACATAACAACCATAAAATAAGATTTCATATTTTAATCCTAGATTCATATTATTAGAAGTACATCCCTCGGATGGGAATCATTAGATCCCCATTCCTAAGAAATTAGTCACACATTCTGTAATTAAATGACATAAACAAATAAGGAATGCAAAATAACATTAATTTAATCAATCAAAAATACCTCAACCTTCAATAAAAATTCTTTGATCCACAAGTACAATGATCTTCAGAAACGAAATTAACAATGCTCTCTAATAATCTTTAAATTTAAAGTAGGAATCAACTAAACAAAAATAATAAATTGAAGAAAGGAATGCTAAAAAGTTAAAGGAACAAAGCTCTCAAAAAGGAATAATATAAAATTCTCTACGTGTAGCTATCTCTATGTAAAAAAATCTAATCTCTAATCTAGCTCCTTTCCGAGTTATTGATTTGGCTTTAAATAGTATCCAAGTTGCGTAGGTTCCCTGGCTCGAAAAGTCAGGGTCGATTAATCGACTCCAGGGGGTCGATGCATCGACCCTCCTAAAAATCTGCAATAGGAGTCAGTTCCGTCTCAAATAGAATTCTCTTACTCGATTAATCGAGTGTATGGTCGATTAATCGACCTTCCTTTAGTTTTTCAGTCAAAAAGTGCCTTTTTGTGTCAGACTCCGTCACTGTCCTCGATTAATCGAGTGTAAGGTCGATTAATCGACCTTCCCTGATTTTCGTGAATTTCAGCCCACTTTTACATCAGACACTGCCTCGATATATCGGCCATATCTTTCTACTCTGAACTTGGATTGACATGATTCTTGCAGAATTGATAAGATGATAGAAAGCTCTACATCTTTTGTGTTTTAGCAATTTCATAATTCTGACGTCTTGAAGGTCCAAATTGAGCTGCAAGTCGCACCAAGTTCTCGATGACCCAAAGTTGCAGTGTTTTGATATTATTTTCAGAATTCTTGGGCTGTTTTATGCACTTGGATTATATTTATCTAAAACATTTTAAATCTAGTAATTCTCATCAGATAGCCTTTATCGAATAGCTAAATGTAGGTATTTAGGGGTAAAATATCTTCATATTTTACTACTCATCACACCCCCAAACCTACACTTTGCTAGTCCTCGAGCAAAGCAAACTAAAGAAAAATAAATGCCACTTTTGTAGGGAGTACGATTGCATTTAGCGTGTGCAACAAGCCTTTAAACCCCTAGGTGATCCCTAGTGGAGGAGTTAAAATTAAGTTTTCAAAACATGATTTTGATAACATATATACTATTCAAAACTCAAAATCATTAATCAATTCAACATGCGAATTCTCAATTTTAAATAACAATGTTATACTAATCATACTAATATCCATTTAAATTAGTCTAATGCTCAAATTGTTAGATAACTCATCCATTCATGCTTAAACGTGTAGTGTGTGCATACCCAAATTGAGGTTCATCCATCTCAGAACTAGTCCAAAGGGGAAACCATCGGATCTGTTATTTCGACTCAATCCTCACTTTAGGTATACTCTCAAAATATAAACACACTGATGATGGGTAAGTTTTTCTCACACATGTGAGAGATCAATACAAAACAAGCAAAAAGTTCTCACATTATAAATGAAACACGATGCAATCGATGAACAAAGATAAATCTTTTAAGAAGATACTTGTATATCCTAAGCATGTCATATCAAGTGTCATAAGTATCACATATTTACCCTTCACAAGGCAGTTACCAATGCAAGATCAGATCATGAAGGTCTTTTTAGGGTTGTAATGGGACTCAGGTAAGGGTAAGAAAGAATTGGAAGTTGGGATTCAAAAATTTTGAGAAATTGGAAAGGAAACAACTTTTTAATTTTTCTATTTCTTCTCTTTTTCTCACTCCTTTTCCTTCTTTTGAATTTCACTTTCTTGAAGCACCTCATATTTTTCATTATTTTTTCTAATTTTCTTTTCCTTTTTCTCCCTTTTTTTCCTTTTTATTTTTGTCATACACTCTCAGTAAACACCACAACTCAGTATCTCTTCACTTACTCTCTTTTCGTTCATTCTCATCCCTCGTTCTAAATTTCTCAGAAATAAGAAGGGTAAAGCTAAATTTTCAGAAATGGTGAAGGGTTAAAGGTTAATGTGACTTATCAAAGAATGTATAAAGGTAAATTTTTCAATAGGCTTAAAGGGGTACTAGAAGGATAAATTTATATAAGGTGGGGTATTTTAAGCACAAACGAGCAAAAGATGACCTTTAATCATATCCTTAAAAGATGGTAATCTTGCCTATTTATTTTGAGTAGATATACAGTACATTCTAACACAATAATATGAATTTCATTTTATGCAAAGTCACAAGTCAAAGTGAAGTATATGAGATTATACAAAATAATTCGTATTCAAAGAAAACTCCGAGTTTATGTATTCACTCATCAATGACGGGAAATTAGTTCTAAAGCTCATCGGGTTTAGTCTCCACTAAGAACCTAAGATTCAACGTTCAAAACAGTTCATCGATTTCTAAGTCTTAGCTTGGTATAAGTGCAAAAATTCTAAGCATGAATATCAAAATTACCCACAAAATAGCACATTAAGCTTCATCATCTTAGATACAAGTAATTAAAATATGACATCAATATTCTCAAAATTAAATTCACATGCATCATCAACTAAAGTTTGAAAACAATCACAAAATAATTCATGCATGATGGCTTCAAATAAAAAAAAATTCTTTTAAATTTTTTTTTTTTTTTTTTAATTTAATTTAATTATTATTATTTTTTTCTACTGTCGATTAATCGACTCGAAGAAGTCGATTGATCGAGAGTGGCTGGTCGATCAATCAACCTTCATTGTCGATTGATCGAGAAAAAGTTAATTTCTAAATTTATTTATTTTTTCATATAATATATATATATATAAGTGACGCAAAATAGATAATCATACCCCCAAACCGAAAGATGGCAATGTCCTCATTGATTGAAATAAGTATTGCACCCCCAAACCTATTTAAAAGTATCTCAACACAAAGATCAGGTGCAGAGAATATGTGTATCAAATTGGAACATGACCAAAAATTTATTGAAGGGAATATGATTACCTATTTAGGGAATTAAAAACAATATAAACTAAACTAAAAACTAATATTCTAGAACTAAATATACGAAATAAATAAATCTTAAATCCTAAATCCTAAACTAACCATGAATCCAACTCCGTTAACCATCGTTAGGTGGCCTCATCCACCTAGGTTCACTTAAATCGATGTTCTTTGGCACAAGGAATAATTTATCCCAGAGTTCAAGTGAGAACTGATGAGTCACCACCGATAGTATGGATGGAGGCGTTGAGGCGACGGTAGGAGATGGAGATGGGGGAGGTGGTGACGGAATCATATCAATTATCTCGATATCAGTATTGATGCACAGTGGAGGAGATTTGGAATGATTTACCTTCTTTCTAGATGGTTCTCCCCAGGAAGGGATGATCATCGGATCTAGGTCGATGATTTCAACAGTGCTAGGCACAAAAGGGATCATCTGATGAGTGCGACACTCCCGCTTTTTAGCAGTCTCCTCCATCTTTGATAACCGTGCTCTGGTGAGATAGAATTATCGGGCCATAAGAAGGTAGTGCGAGAATTAATTGAAAGTGAGCCGAAGGGTAAATATAAGGAGAAACTTGATAGAGTTGGAGTATGAGTGGAAAGAGGTGTCCTGCAAAAAGAACTAATGAAAAGTGTGTGTATTGATGTGAATTTAATTGTGATGTTTTACTCGCAAGCGCACGAATCAGATTATAGATAGTGGGTGCAGAGTACGAGATCGTTCCCACGAGGACTATTTTAGAAGATCTAAAAAGATAAGACATTAATCTCATAAATCCACCAAGAACTAATAGTACCCTACCAATATTATGATCTAGTTTTGTGAGATGACAATTACTGACTACAAACTAAAATTTAATTGATAATTCAAAATAAGGGTAAAGATGAAGATAAAGATAAAGATACTAAATCCTCCCATCTTTGATCTGTTCTTCCCATAATACAAATCTAAGGATTAAACTATGAGATATATCATTGAAGAAAAATATCTTTTATGAAAGATAAATGGTAAAAACCCTAATAGGTTCCACGTTGCATCCCTGCAATCAGGACTTAACTTCAGAGATGATTTTCATATATAGATCTAGGATCAAGGGCATGACTCGACATACTTGATCTCAGATGCAAATAAAATCATCCCCAAAGAGGGTAAAAATTTTAACAAAAATACCACCATAGATATGAGATCAAGGGTATGGCTCGGCACACATGATTTCAGATTATGGAGTAATTAAGATAAACTTACCATTACAGATCCAAGATCTAGGGCATGGCTCGGCACACTCGATCTCGGATCATAATCGTAAGTAGATCCACACGATGAAAGCAGAAAGACCATATAACAATGATTGGGGTAAAATTATCGTTACAGATCTGAGATACAAGGCATGGCTCGGTACACTCGATCCAGTTAGTGGCGGGGATTTCATCCATTCGTTATAACATAACAACCATAAAATAAAATCTCATATTTTAATCCTAAATTCATATTATTAGAAGTACATCTCTCGGATGGGAATCATTAGATCCCCATCCCTAAGAAACTAGCCACACATGCTGTAATTAAATGACATAAACAAATAAGGAAGGAAAAATGACATCAATTTAATTAAATAAAAATACCTCAAACTTCAATAGAAAATTATTTGATCCACAAGTACGATGATCTTCATAAACGAAGTAAAAGAATGCTTTATACTGAACGTTAAATTTTATACTATGAATTAACTGAACAAGAATAATAAATTGAAGGAAGGAATACTGAAAAGATTAAAGGAACAAAACTCTCACAAAGGAATAAAAAAAATCTCTATTTCTACGTCTATGAAAAATTAAAATCTAATCTAACTCTCTAAAATTTTCTCTCTCGAAGTGTTGGTTCGGATTTAAATAGTTTCCAAATTGCATAGGTTTCCCAGCTAGAAAAGTCAGGGTCGATGCATCGACCCTCTAAAAATCCCTAAAAATCTACTTTAAAGTCACTTCCGTGTCAGACTACTCTCTGTGCCTCGATTAATCGAGCAAAGAGTCGATTAATCGACCTTCCCAAATTTTCGTGAATTCCAGCCCACTTTTGCATCAGACACTACTTCGGTATTTTGGTCATATCTTTTTACTCCAAACTCCGATTGACATGATTCTTGTAGCGTTGGAAAGCTAATAGAAAATTCTACAGCTTTTATGTTTTGGAAATTTCATAATTCGGACGTCTTGAAGGTCCAAATTGATCTACAAGTTGCACCAAGTTCTCGATGACCAAAAGTTGCAGTGTTTTGACATTATTTTCAGAATTCTTGGGCTGTTTTCTGCACTTGGATTGTATTTACCTGAAACACTTCAAATCTAGTAAGTCTCATCAGATAGCCCTCATCGGATAGCTAAATGTAGGTATTTAGGGATGAAATATTATCATATTTCACTACTCATCATGTATTGCAAAGACTCACGGAAGGTGGAAAAAATTTAGAGTCCCAATAGGAGTCCGTTCCGAAAAAATGGGGGTCGATTAATCGACTCTGGGGGGTCGATGCATCGACTCCGGGGGGGTCGATGCATCGACTCCGGGGGGGTCGATGCATCGACTCCCCAAAATATGCCTACTTCGAAAAGTGTGTCGATTAATCGAGTATAAGCCTCGATCAATCGACTGCTATGTGGGCAGAGAGGTGAAAGATGGTGAAAGTGTATTTGTTATTTTATTTTTAGTTTTCAACACCTCTAAACAACATAAAATTTGCAAAAATATGAGCAATCTCAAACAGATTAGAAACACACTATTTCATTGATAAACATGATGATTACAAGGACACTTCTGATTTGATTCTCAAAATAAACAACCTAAACTAAAGAAAGAAAATAACACAAAATGAAAAATCCTAATTCTAAAAAAGACCAAAAAGAAATTACATAAAATTGGGTTGCCTCCCAATGAGCGCTAGTTTAACGTCAATAGCTCGACCAAGTGAATTGCTCAGTCAGGGTGATCCATTGGATCACTCAAAGAAATGGTGTCAGAGAATGCAATTGCATCCTCTAGGAACGGTTTTAATCTTTGACCATTAACTCGAAAAATATTCCCGTAACTCTGATTGATAACATCAACTGCCCCATTGGGGAGTATTCGAGAGATTTTGAATGGACCACTCCAACGGGTTTTTTGTTTCCCTGGAAATAGGTGAAGTCGGGAATTGTATAGTAGAACCTGTTGACCAATGACGAAAGATTTACGTAGAATAGATTGATCATAAACCCATTTCATACGATCCTTGTAAGATTTAGCACAGTCATATGTGTCAACACGGATTTCTTCCAATTCATGTATTTGCAAACTCCTTTGGGTACCAGATTTCAGGAGATCGAAATTCAATGACTTAATGGCCCAAAATGCTCGATGTTCTAGTTCGACCGGGAGGTGACAACTTTTACCAAAGACCAACCGATATGGCGACATGCCAATCGGAGTTTTAAACGCAGTTCGATACACCCACAGAGCGTCATTCAATTTTAGCGACCAGTCTTTACGATTCGGATGGGTTGTCTTTTCTAAAATTCGCTTAAGTTCCCGATTAGAGACTTCAACTTGGCCACTTGTCTGAGGATGGTATGGTGTAGCAACTTTGTGTGTGACACCATATTTCTTCATTAATTGGGTGAACACTTTATTGCAAAAGTGCTTTCCACTATCGCTGATTATCGCCTTTGGAATACCAAAACGTGAAAACACTTGATCCTTCAGGAATTTGATCACTACTTTGTGATCATTCGTTTTACACGCCACAGCTTCAACCCATTTTGAGACATAATCAACCCCGACAAGGATGAACGTGCTTCCGAACGAATTCGGGAAAGGACCCATGAAATCGATCCCCCAAACATCCAACTATTCAACTTCTAAAATTGTATTGAGCGGCATCATGTTGCGCTTTGAGATCCGGCCCAGCATTTGACAGTTGTGACAAGATTTGCAATGCTGATGATAGTCTTTAAAGATAGTTGGCCAGTAAAAACCACTTTGGAGGATCTTTGCTGCAATCTTTTTGGAACTAAAGTGACCTCCACAAGCTAACTCATGACAGAACGAGATGATCCGTGGTTGCTCAGATTCAGGAATACATCTTCGTATGATTTGGTCGGGACAGTATTTGAATAAATACGAATCTTCAAAAAAGTAGTGTTTCACCCGATTTAAGAAAATGGATTTCTCGTTCTTCGACCAATGGTGAGGTAATTTCTCGGTGACTAGGTAATTGACAAGGTCCGCATACCAAGTTGGGCAATCAATCCTGAACAACTGTTCATCTGGGAAGTGCTCCAAGATCTGAACAGGATCATTAGATTTCTCAATAATTATTCGTGACAAGTGATCTGCCACCACATTTTCTGAGCCTTTCTTATCTTTGATCTTCAAATCGAACTCTTGCAACAACAAGATCCATCTGATTAAGCATGTTTTAGCATCTTTCTTAGCGAACAGATAACGCAAAGTAGCGTGATCTGTAAATACCACGACTTTAGATCTTAATAAATAGGATCAAAATTTATCCAACGTGAAACTACTACCAAAAGTTCCTTTTCGGTGGTCGAGTAGTTCAACTGGGCATCATTGAGAGTGCAACTCACATAGTAGATTACATGAGGTAATTTTTCTATTCGTTGTCCCAGAACAGCTCCAATTGAATAATCAGAGGCGTCGCACATGATTTCGAACGGGAAGTCCCAGTTCGGAGATTGAATTATCGGGGCTTTTATCAATTCAGCCTTAATGGTTTCAAAGGCTTGCAAACATTTATCATCAAAGAGGAATGGGACATCCTTTGAAAGTAAATTGCATAGCGGTCGTGCTATCTTGCTGAAATCTTTAATAAAATGCCGATAAAAATTGGCGTGTCCTAGAAAAGATCTTATTTCCTTAACTGTCCTCGGTGGTGGTAGATTGGCAATTAAATCAACTTTAGCCTTATCGACCTCGATACCCTGGGATAAAATGATGTGTCCCAAAACAATGCCATCTTTAACCATGAAGTGACATTTTTCCCAGTTAAGAATAAGGTTCTTCTCCTGACATCGTGCAAGCACTTACGACAAATGATTCAAACAGTTAGCAAAACTGTTTCCATGGATCGAGAAGTCATCCATGAAAACTTCGAGGAATCGTTCGACCATATCCGAAAAAATACTCAGCATACATCTTTGAAATGTAGCTGGTGCATTACAAAGCTCAAACGACATTCGTCGGTAGGAGAAAGTACCAAAAGGGTATGTGAACGTGGTTTTCTCTTGATCCTCAGGTGCAATGACTATTTGGTTATAACCGGAATAGCCATCGAGGAAGCAATAGTAATCATGCCCGGCCAGTCTTTCTAACATCTTATCGATAAACGGAAATGAAAAGTGATCTTTCCTCGTCATCAAATTTAACTTCCGATAATCGATACACACTCTCCAACCTGTTTGAATTTTTGTAGGTATTAGTTCGTTTTCCTCATTCTTCACCACTGTGACTCCCGACTTCTTAGGGACCACTTATGTGGGGATAACCCATTTACTGTAAGAGATGGGGTATATGATTCCAGTATCTAAAAGTTTTATGACCTCATTTCGGACCACGTCTTGCATTATAGGGTTCAGTCTCCTCTGTGGTTCTCTAAGGCTTAACATTGTCTTCCAAATGGATTCGGTGCATACACACCGTCGGACTAATGCCTTTGATATCTTTTATCGACCATCCGATGGCACTTTTATGATTTTTGAGTACATTCATGAGTTGGCTTTCCTGATTCGCATCCAATTTTGATGAGATTATGACGGGGTGAGTTTCATTCTCCCCTAGGTAGGCATACTTAAGATTTTTCGAAAGAGGTTTAAGTTCTAAGGATATTTTCTCCTCCTCTTTCGATTTTTCCATGATTAATTCAGTTGGAGCTCCAGAATTTATTTTCTTTTCTTCTCCCAAAAGCGGTGTGGGGTCCAACATGTGATTCACTTCTTGGATCAGTTGGTCTACATCAAAATTTTCTCCAAAATGCGCAAGACACGCTGCTAAAGGATCTTCAATTTCGGATGCATGAAATATTTCCTCTACGATTTCATCGAGTATGCATGCTTGTGCATGTTCATAATCCTCCATGGGTTGCTTGGCAATATTAAAGATGTTGAGTTCCACTGTCATATTCTCGAATGACAGATTCATGATCCTGTTTCGAAAATTGATCAGCGCATTGGAGGTTGCTAGGAAATTTGGTGCCGGTTCAGTATCTAAAACAACAAAATCTACAGTAAAGTAGAAAGAATCCACCTTGATGAGGACATCTTCCACAATCCCACGAGGGATCTTTACGGACCGATCAGCTAACTGAAGGGTCATCGCAGTGGTCTTAAGCTCTCCCAACTCGAGCTCCTTGTAAATAGAGTAAGGCAACAAGTTGACACTTGCTCCTAAATCCAAAAGGGCCTGATCAATATGGTTATCGCCGATGATAATTGAGATTGTAGGATAACCTAGGTCCTTGTATTTAATTGGGAGCTTTGCTTGCAACACTGAACTAACTTGCTCGGCTAAGAAAGCCTTTTTCAGAATATTGGTCTTTCTTTTGATTATGACCAATTCCTTCAAAAATTTTGGATAAGCAGGCACTTGTCGGATGGCATCCAGGAAGGGAATATTAATTTTTAATTGCTTGAAAATCTCATGTATTCCTTCCACATCATGGTTTTTTCGTGGTGCCATCAATCTTGCGGGTACGGTGCTTTAGGAACAAAACTTTTCTTCTGTTCACTCTTTTCTTCTTATATTTCTTTTGCTTGTACTTTTTTCTCAATTTCTTCTTTCTCTTCAGATTTCCTCTCTCCATCAGATTTTTCCTCCTCCTCTGGTAACACTACTTTGTTATCGACCTCCTTTTCAGATCTCAACGTTGTGATCACCCCGAATTTGTTATTGATTTTCATCTTGTGATGAAGTTGGTATTTGTTCAACAGCCATCTGACCCCTTGGGTTAAGAACTGGTTGGCTAGGAAACGATCCCTTTTCCCTTTCACAGAGGAAAGTTGCCAATTGCCCAATTTCGGTCTCTATTTTAGAGATTGAGGATGTATGAGAATGGATAAGTTTCATCAGGTCCTCAGTAGAAGGAGTTTGTATATGAGGACGTTGGGCAGCATTTCCCAGTGGATTGTTAAATCCGGGTGGTGGAAATGTTAGCACAAAATTATGTTGTGGTTGGTTTTGATAACCTCCCATTTGTTGTGCAAACTGAAAATTCTGGTTTTGATAACCTGATTTTGGTTGTATTGAAATTGATTTGGATTATTGAACCCTTGTTGTTGAAATTGCCCTTGACCGTAGTTTTGCTGTGAACCTTGGTTGAAATTTTGTTAGGGATAAAAGTTTGTCCCCTATTTTCTGGGTTGTATTCTTTGATTATCTTGTTTCCATGAGTAATTTGAGTAGCTTCTCCAACTATTTGGGTTATTCTCATTGAAAACGTTTCCTTGATTTCGCCCGTAGTTATTCACAACATTTAGATGTTTAGATGTGTCTTCATGATAGTTCTGCATTGAAGGACAATCATCTGCGATATGCATTGGACTTGCACAAATTGAACATGGCTCGGGTTGTGTATTTACCATATACACATTCTTCTTTAATTTCAATTCCTCCACTTGTTGAGTGAGGAAATCAATTTTAGCCATCAGATCTGGAGAATCCTTTACTACATATAGTCCTCCTTTCTTGGTTGAACTTCCGGCTTGATCACGAGCTTTGACAGGTTGTTCCCGAGTCTTTGTGAAATCTCAGTGCTGAAAATCCTTGCCCAGCTTTTCTAGGAAAGCATAGGATTCAGTTTCCTTGAGGCTCAGAAACCCTCTGCCATTCATTGACTCCACCTGATGTCTATTTGGTTTACTCAGTCCATTGTAGAAACACTGGACCAATTGCCACTTTAAGTATCCATGGTGTGGACATTTGAGTAAGAGATCTATGAATCTATCCCAAGCTTCATAAAATCTCTCATCTTCCTCTTGCGTGAAATCCGTGATTTCATGTCTGAGGACATTCATCTTCGCCATAGGGAAGAACTTTGACAGAAATTTTTTGACCATCTGATCCCAGGTGGTTATGGATCCCGATGGCAGAGAATTTAACCAAGCTTTTGCTTTATCCTTTATAGAGAAAGGAAACAAGCGTAGCCTAATAGATTCTTCGCTGAAATTTTGGTAAACAGATAAGTAGACTTCGACGAAGTCTTTAACGTGCTGGTATGGGTCTTCTCTCTCCATGCAATAAAAGATTGAAAGGATTTGGATGACATTTGTACGAATTTCAAACCGGCCGTCAGGTGTGGCGGGGTATACAATGCATGATGGGGTATTTATAGTTATTGGAGAAAACAATTCTCTCAATGTTGGTTCTTCCTCTTGTTCGAGTTGTCCATTCATGTTGTCAGTCATATTGACTTCAGTGGATGATTCACTAGAGAATATTTGTCTTGATCTAGCGTCCTTACGATTTGACAGGCAAGCATGTTCGATCTCAAAATTTAAAGGCTCTAAAGTTCTTTTTTTGGAAGACCTAGTGTGCATGCAAATGACGCACAGAGTGGAGGTTTCAGGAAGGAAAACCTCAAGAGAAATATTTTTTTTTATTTTTTTTTTTCAAAAATTTTAAAAAAAAATTTTGAATCTCAATTGATCAAGTAGGAATCTCGATCGATCGAGACAGAGTCGATTAATCGAGTAGTATACTCGATTAATCGACAAAGGACAGATTTTTTTTTTTTTTTATGTGCAGAGAAACTGTTTTAATCCAAGAAAATTCTCAAAATTAACTGTCTATTTTCCAAAAATTCAAATTTTCTTAATTTAGTCCCCTGCAACGGCGCCAAAAACTTTATGTGAATTTTAATTGTGATGTTTTACTCATAAGCGCACGAATCATATTATATATAGTGGGTGCAGAGTACGAGATCGTTCCCACGAGGACTATTTTAGAAGATCTAAAAAGATGAGACAGTAATTCAAGAAATCTATCAAGATTTAACAGTGCCCAACCACTATTATGATTTAGGTGGTTTTGAGATATGATAATTACTAACTACAAACTAAAACTTAATTGATAATTCAAAAATAAAGGTAAAGATGAAGTTACTAAATCCCCTCATCTTTGGTTTGTTCTTCCCGTAATATAAATCTAAGGATTAAACTATGAGATATACCATTGAAGAAAAATATCTTTTATGGAAGATAAATGGTCAAAATCCGGGTAGGTTCCACGTTGCATCCCTGTAATCAGGGCTTAATTTCATAAATGATTTCCATATATAGATCTGGGATCACGGGCATGGCTCGGCACACTTGATCTCAGGTGTAAATAAAAATCATCCCTAAAGTGGGTAAAAATTCTAACAAAAATACCACCATAGATTTGAGATCAAGGGCATGACTCGGAACACTCGATTTCATATTAGGGAGTAATTAAGATAAAATTACCATTACAGATCCAAGATCCAGGGCAGGGCTCGGCACACTCGATCCCGAATCATAATCGTAAGTAGATCTACACGATGAAAGTAAAAAGACCATATAATAATAATGATTGGGGTAAAATTACCGTCACAGATCTAAGATCCAGGGCATGGCTCGGCACACTCGATCCCAAATTAGTGGCGGGGATTTCATCTGTTTGTGATAACATAACAACCATGAAACAAGATCTCATATTTTAATCCTAGATTCATATTATTAGAAGTACATCTCTCGGATGAGAATCATTAGATCTTCATCCCTAAGAAATTAGTCACACATACTGTAATTAAATGACATAAACAAATAAGGAATGCAAAATAACATTAATTTAATCAATCAAAAATACCTCAACCTTCAATGAAAATTCTTTGATTCATAAGTACGATGATCTTCAGAAACAAAATTAACAATGCTCTCTAATAATCTTTAAATTTATAGTAGGAATCAACTAAACAAAAATAATAAATTGAAGAAAGGAATGCTAAAAAGTTAAAGGAACAAAGCTCTCAAAAAGGAATAATATAAAATTCTCTACGTGTAGCTATCTCTATGTAAAAAAATCTAATCTCTAATCTAGCTCCTTTCCGAGTTATTGATTTGGCTTTAACTAGTATCCAAGTTGTGTAGGTTTCTTGGCTCGAAAAGTCAGGGTCGATTAATCGACTCCGTCTCAAATAGAATTCTCTTACTCGATTAATTGAGTGTATGGTCGATTAATCGACCTTCCTTTAGTTTTTCAGTCAAAAAGTACATTTTTGTGTCAGACTCCGTCACTGTCCTCGATTAATCGAGTGTAAGGTCAATTAATCGACCTTCCCATATTTTCGTGAATTCCAGCCCACTTTTGCATTAGACACTATCTCGGTATTTCGGTCATATCTTTCTACTCCAAATTTGGATTGACATAATTCTTGCGGAGTTGGAAAGATGACAGAAAGCTCTACAACTTTTATGTTTTAGCAATTTCATAATTCTGACGTCCTAAAGGTCCAAATTGAGTTGCAAGTCACACCAAGTTCTCGATGACCCAAAGTTGCAGTGTTTTGATATTATTTTCAAAATTCTTGGGCTGTTTTATGCACTTTGATTATATTTACCTGAAACACTTCAAATTTAATAATTCTCATCAGATAGTCTTCATTGGATAGCTGAATATAGGTATTTATGGGTGAAATATCATCATATTTCACTACTCATCAATTGCCTAAGTTATATATAACTCAACAGGTTATATATACCATCTTAAAGTTCATGGGCCTAACTCAACCTCACAAAACCGGCTTGTAAGGTGAGGAGTGCCCAAATTATATATAGACCAAAACCTCCTAGCCCACAAGCAATGTGGGACTATTCTAACACGCCCCACGTGTTGGGGGGATTGAGCCAAGCCAAATCACTTAGACAATTGAATTGAGTGACGTAGAGTAGAGAAATGTCTGCTTTGATACCATGATGAAATTCCGTAGGCCTAAATCCACCTCACAAAATCGGCTTGTAAGTTGAGGATTGCCTAGGTTATATATAATTCAATACTTTCAGCCCACAGCCAATTTAGGACTATTCTAATACTTTAATATCATAATAAAATTTCATGAGCCTAACTCAACCTCACAAAACCGGCTTGTAAGGTGAGGAGTGGTTAGATTATATATAGCCCATGACCTCCAAGTCCACGGGTAATGTGGGACTATTCTAACACGCCCCCGCACGTATTGGCGGGATTGAGGCAATCCAAAATCATGTGGACGATTGAATTGGGTGATGTAAAGTGGAGAAATTCTTGCTTCAGGCAATGTGGGACTATTCTAACACGCCTTTGCACGTGTTGGCGGGATTAAGCTAAGTCAAATCACGTGGACAATTGAATTGGGTGACGTGGAGTGGAGAAATTTTTGTTTTAATACTATGATAAAATTTCATAGGCCTAACTCAACTTTACAAATCGCGCTTGTAAAGTGAGAAGTGTTGAGATTATATGTACCCCAAGACGTCCAAGCCCAGAGGCAATGTGGGACTAGTCTAAGAGAGAGAGAGAGAGAGAGAGATATTGTATGGGCATATTTCTTGCGATGTTCGCATGTCCTCATTAAAGAAGAAAGAACTCTATAACTAGAGGCGAGTATAATAAAATCAGAATATCAAGATATCAGTATTTAATTTTAAATCCTATAACTTGCTTATGTATTTCTAGAATCGTTGCCTCAATAACCAAAACCAGTCCTTATGTTGCCTAAAAATGTATGGTACGCATCATAAGATTTCTCTCTTAAAAATTGAGATGCCTGTTAATCCCAGTGTAGGAATGATCTCTCCTTGTCCTCGCGCTCTTCAATTCTTTGATACGTAATAGATTTTTAGGAGCCTAAAAGGGCTCCTCACAAGTTTGGTAATCTTATGACGGTCATGACACCCTTCTAATCATATCTAAACTGAGCCTTTGCATTGTCCCTGGCCGTTGGCTGCTGTTTACGAAAGATTGGGTTAGGTCCCAGCCGGGGCCGGCCCTGACATTTTGAGGGCCCAAGGCCAATTTTTAAAATGGGGTTCTGTTTCATATTATTTTATAATATATAAAAAATTCGTCACATATTTTTTTTGACAAATAAAATAGGGGAGCCATTACCTGCACATGTTTTTCAAGTGATTGCACCGAATTTAAAGAAAGACTTGGTATTTTAGGGACATGTGACATGTAAACTTGCAATATGGGCCATCTGATTTGAAGCTCATGATCAATAGATCTTTGGGGCATAAAATTGAAGCAAAACACGATACTTGTCATATGATCTATTATGGTAAATTGTTGAATTATATAATAGCCTTTGACTTCATTTAATCAAATGATGAAAATTATATTTTGTTCTAATCTTTTGCAATTGATATATCTAAATCATGACCTTCAAATCGAACAGCTTAGATAGTGTTTTCACATAGTAGAAGTCGCCAAACTTGCAAGTATTTCTTTTAAATTCGGTGCAATCTGGTGCAATCACTTAAAAAGCATGTGCAAGTAATGACTCCCATAAAATAGTACTCATATTCTATTTTACTATAAATATAATTTTAAAATGTAACTAAAAATTTAATACAAGTAAATATTAAAAGAAAATGCAATACTAAAAAAATTCAGATTGTATAAGAAATTCTAGAATAAAATGTTGAAGGAAGCCATCTATCATACGCCTTCTCTTCTCGAATCAAATAATCTTTAAACAATTTTATAAGGCAATTGTCGGTCCCAATCCTGGATGAGAGAAGAGGGGGTTGGTGTCACGTTAACAGACGGTTTTAAAAAGACCCTGTTAATTCCCTAAAATCCGACTCCAAATAGATGAGATAAGGCTATTATGATGATGATGAAACTATAAAGGCAACAAATGGTCCTAAATTGATCCTAATTCCTATTGTCTTTTATAGATCCTACGGAACAAGGTTCACTTGATTTATACATACACCAATCCAATAGGTCAGTTAGTATTTGGTCAAATCTTCACTTTTTAAATAAAAGTCAATAGAACAAGACTTATACATATGACCATTTGAGTGGTCAAATCTTTATGAAGATTTTGATCTGAACTCACGTAGAAAAAAGATTTTCCTAATCCTCTTAAAACTCATTGATTGGGTTGGATCAGAAGATGGGGATCGTGTTTCACCTCGATCTTCCACACAATGGATCTTAAGACCATGTCTCTCACCTATCATGTGGTTACGTTTATTCCACATGTCACATTCCCAAAACATGACCCTAAAACCACGTTTGAGAGTGATGTGTGTCATTGCACACAAGGTGCACTTTTGGAGGAAATGTCATATGTGACATGTGGAATCAAAAACTGACCGTCTGATAGGTGGTATATGGTCTCAAGATCCCTTGTGTGAAAGATTGGGGTTAAAAAAAATCTCCATCGGACTCTGATTTGACCCAATCAACGAATTTTATAGGATTAAACACGTGGGAGCTTTTAGAAAACGTGTGGGTGCAAACTGTCAAATAGACTTTTAAAGAAAATAATTAACTACTGTGATAAAAATGATGGAAATTCTAAATAAAAATTTAGCTCAAAAAGACACAAAAATTAGCCTTAAATAAGAGTAAGGTAACTAAATTTGGGGCCCTTAAGCTTTATAGAATTTTTTTTTTATAAAAAAAACCCTATTTTTTAATGGGCAAATAGGATTTGGGATCCCCTAAAAATAGGGGGCTCAAAGCTCTTGCCTGGCTGGCCTTGGTCCAGGGCCGGCCCTAGTCCCAGCCCGTGTGCTACCGAGAAAAATGTCTGGCACCCTTCTTGATTTACTACTTCATCTTGGGGAGCCCAGTTGGTAGCTAATTCGTGACGTGCTGCTGCAGCTTCTTCTCCATAATCAACAAAATTGCCCTTTGTAGAACTGGATCGTCGTGGCATGAACTAAACCCTATGTTTTCCTACCCTCATGCCCTGATTCTAATCCTGCTTTTCTCCCGGCCCGCCCTCCCTTAGGGCAGTTGAAAACCGCTCTGGCAAAACTATGGCTACATCTGTTGCGTTATATAAAGCCCCGCCTACCCTTCATTCAATTACCGAATGCAAGCACTGCGCTTGAACTGGGAAGGGACGGGGACTTATTTTTTTTCCTTTTTCATGAATGTTAACAAGGGACGGGCACTATTGCTTAAGTGTACTAATATATGTACCCATTAAAAAGTCAGTTATACCGAAGATGTCAAAATGTGCATCGGCCTCGAGTATCAATCGATGGAGGATCAATACGACTTAGCCGGCACCAATATGTATCGGTCTTTTAAAAAAATAAATAATAAATAAAGGTATCGGCCCAAACCGATACCGTATCGGCCGATTCCCGATACGTAGCCGATACCGATACCAAGTTAAGATACCGATATGTATTGGTATCGGCCAATTTTTTATACCATGGTTATACCCACTGATAGCTACACCCCGTTAATAGAGAATTTTTTTTTCTTTTTTTTCCCGTATCCAGTATCAACTCGGGTATCGGTATCACCCGATGCTTATCGGGTATCGGCCGATACGGTATCGGTATCGACCGATACCTCTCTCTTAAAATAACTTTTTTTTTTAAGGGCACCAATATAACTTGGTATCAGCCGATATGTATCAACCAATTCTCCTCTATGGACCGATACCGGATGTTGATACCAAGTTTGACACCTACGTCACCAATAGACCTTTAAACTATTGTAGGACTTTTACCATTGTTTTTTAAATACTATGGATAGATACCCACTGATACAGATTTTTTGTTTTTTAAATAGTCGCACTACAAAAAATAAGACTATTAGTGGCAGTTTTTTAACAAAAAACTGCTGCTATTGGTCCTATCACTGCCAAAAACTGCCGCTATTAGTCCTGCCACTACCAAAATCTATCATAATAGCAAGTGCCACTGAAACACCTTATTTTTGTAGTGTCGATGAAAGTTTATCGGCAGGTTTTACAAACATCCACCCATGGATCAAAATTTCAGCCAAAATCTTCAGATTTTTACTGAAATGTTTTAGTTTCAGTCCCTAGCGAAATCAAAACCGAGAACCTAAATTTTGGTTCTTAAATGTATTATGGGGAAAATTTCAGTTCCGGTCTTGACTCAAATGGAAACGAAATCCAATATTTTCATCCTTGCATCAACCAAATGTCAAAGGGTGTCATACACTACCCAATTAGCCATTTTGATAGGGTCAGTATAACAAAAAAATAATCAGTGCCTCAGTGGGTACCTTTATTTTCAATCCAAGATTCTTGAGATTAGTGCCGAATTCAAACCAGTCAACAATTATAAGCACCTGAAACCTCGGTTGACAAGGAAGAATTCTGGCTTGTAGTAAGTAAAGGTATTTTCTTCTAAAGACAAATGCCAAAAGGGTTGCGCCTACCTCTTAGTGAGAGATGTTCACGATTTTGCGGTTACTAATTGTGTACTCCAGAGTAAGGGCTATATATACCGACCTAGACCCCTCTATTGCTGTATATATAGTCCTACATGGAGTAAGGACTTGTCCTGACTTTGAGAGATAAGTATCGGCTTCCGCACACATGTTAAGACGCGTTTTGGGTGGAGACGACTCATATTAAAAATGAAATCTTAAAGAGAAAGGACTACTGGTGGACCAGTGAAGGTTGATAGGATCAAGTGAAGTCACCAAAAAGGACAATATCTTGACATGTGAGACATTACATACTCTCTCTCTCTCTAATATGGCTCCCACAGGAGCCACTTCTCGTTTTGGCTTCCTTCCTATATGGATTATATAAGAAACTAAGAATCTCTCTCCCTCTCCCTCTCAATCTGATTTTTTCTGATCGATTTGTAGGTGAAGTGAGTCGCTCATGAGACGTTGAGATATTCCAATGCCCATCAGGTTACACGGGTGACCACGTCCCAATTACGGTGTTGAGATTTTTAATGTGTCTCCAGATTCCCAATATACGTTCATCTTGATTGCGGCAACTTTGCTTCTACTAAGCTCATCAACCCAAATATATTCAGCCAACTCATCCCCGAGGATTGCCTTGTTAAGAATGGGGAGGTTCTAGAACTAGGAGAGCTTATTTACTGTGAATATTCCAATGGACAGTGATACATAGTAGAGAGATTTTATACAGATAAAGTGCAGGCGACTGATGTGGCGCGACACAATTCGCTCCAAGTACAGTGGGGCTCAATTAAATGCAGTTCCGTGCTCAATAAGTGTAGCCAGCCACCTCCCACAATGTCAGCGGCTAACACTTTGCATTGAAGTGTCCACCGTTTATAATTTTACTATTCCAATATTCTCCAATACCCTCCCACTCACAGCTTAAATGCTAATTGAAGGATTTTTTATATGTTCATTTTTTAAGTATAATCTTTATAGTTTGATTGGTGTATTAATCTCATAGGTCAAAAAATCGTCCGATACCGATACGTATCGGTTTTAGACCTAAGTGGTACGATACATTGTCTATGTATCGTACCCCCTAAAAAACAGGATAATTATTGTCCGATACGGACAATATATCACCCATATCGGATGATACGGGCGATACTTTGAAATTATCGGGCGAGAATTTCAAATTATCGTCCGATAATTTGATTTTTAATTTTTTGAAAAAATAAAAATAAATCTAAACGATACATTCAATGTATCGCCGATACGCGATACGTATCGAACGATACAGACGATAATTTGATTTTTTAGAAACGATACATTCAATGTATCGCCGATATACATTCAATGTATCGGACGATACGCGATACATATCGCCATGAACTTCAGGACGATACGTATCGAAAATCCGATATTTTAACCCTTGGTTGATCTCACTACAAAAAAAGAAGACTATTAGCGACAGTTTTTTTAACAAAAAACTGCCACTATTAATCCAGTCGCTACCAAAAACTGCCGCTATTAGTCCTGCTACTACCAAAAAATGTCTTAATAGCAAGTACCGCTGAAACTCCTTATTTTTGTAGTGTGATAGAGTTATTTTCTAGAATCCAAATAGCATTTCACTTTGGAAATTCAAGTGAGGGTAGCTCAATTTGTGCCTACTGAATTACTGAGTGCGTCCCCTACCGAATTAATGAGGGCACCTACGACTGAAAAACCTTCAACTACTTTGAATCAAATGATGTTGATCTTTTTTCATCCCAATCTTCCATAAAATGGTGTTGGTTTAGATTTAATCCCTCGCGTATTTTTGGAACATTTTGATTAGTTGTTCGGGTCCAAATCGATTGATTGAGTTGTTGAAAGTGATCGATCAACTCTTGACGAAATAAGCAGTATGCTCTCGGGTTGAAATCGATTGATCGAGCTTGGGAAGTCGATCAATCAATCTGAGCATAAATTGTTGGGTTACCACTACAAAAAATAAGACTATTAGCGGCAGCCAAAACTACTGCTATTAGCAAAAAAAATGTTGCTAATACTCTCGTCCCTAATAGTTTTACTAGCCTTTAATAGTTTTTTTGTTAATAGCGATAGTTTTTAGATAGTCTTATTTTTTGTAGTATATTCTCGGGTTGAAATCAATCGATCAAGCTGCTAAATCGATCGATCGCTTCTAGCAGATTAGTTCTACGATTTTGGATTCTTGGCCATTTTAGAAGATTCTTTTGGTCAAAGTTTCCTAATGCATGTTGAAGCCTATTAGCATAAGGTTATTCTAGGGTTCCAAGATGAAATTTTCTGGTGTGAGAAAATTAGATAATACTTTAAGAGGCAAAGTATTGAAGAAAAGCTTGGGGATTGAAGCATTCGATTGAAGTTGTTCTTGTATTGAAATCATTATTATATTCCAGTAGATCTCTTTTCTGTCCTTGAAAGACTACGTCTTTGGTTTATACAGTGTGTTGGTTGTGAAAGATCGTATTAAATCTTTATTGATAGTGCACTAGAGAAAAGAGAGAGTGTATGTTGTAAACATTCATAAATAGTGCATATACTCTGTGGACATAGCCCTAGATTGGGTGAACCACGTAAATCATTTTGTGTTGTGTGTGATTGCTTTTACATCTTCTTATTATCGTCATAGGGAGTTCAATAGTGTAATTGAATTTCTAACAAGTGGTATTAGGGTGAGGTTTATACTACAATGGCAATGAAGGTCTCGAATGCACGATTTAAAGTGGAGAAGTTTTCGGGAAAGAATAACTTCACTTTATGGCAAGTCAATCTCACAAATCTCCTTATCTAATAAGGCATTGATGATGCTCCACTTGGAAAGGAGATGGGGAAGAAGGCAGAGACATCCAATGAAGAGTGGTTCTCTTTTGATAAGAGAGTTGTAAGCACTATCCGATTGTACTTGTCCGTTGAGCTCTGTATAACATTCTTCACGAAAAGACGATCGTAGATCTATGAAAGAAGATAGAATATCTCTACATGATAAAGTCGTTGTCAAACAAGCTCTTCATAAAAAAACAACTATACACACTTCGTATGAAGGCTGGTACACGTATTCGTGACCATTTGAATTGATTTAATAAAATAGTAAACTATTGAACATTAAGGTGAAACTTGAAGAACATCTCGCACTTTTCTTGCTCACCTCATTGCTTGCATCTTATGAGCACCTTGTTACCACATTAATTTATGATAAGGATACTATTACCATCGAAAAGTGTCTGCTGCACTTCTCTCATACGAATTGAGAAAACAACCTAAATCTAACTCCGTAGTGATTAGCCTCTTGAGCGAAAGGGGTCGAAATCATGAACACAAAAGAGACAAGTCCAGAGGAGATAATAAACCAACGAGAGAAAACAATAGGTCCAAATCTAGGGGTGACTGAAAGGATATTATCTGTTACTTCTGTAAATAATATGGATATATTCGCAAATATTGCAAGCAAAGTTTGAATAAAGATAAGAGTGGTGAAGGGACTTCGCAATAGACTAGTGTTGCTAAGTTTGATTTCGGTGAAGATCTATTATGTGCATTGTTAGGCTCCAATCAGTTTGTTGGTAGATGGATCTTAAATTTAGGAGACATCATATCACATGTGTGCGTACAGGGATTGGTTTGACCAGTACGAGGTAGCCAATGGTGGGATGATTTTGATTGGAAATGATAGTGTATGTGAAGCACATGGGTATTGGTTCTATTAGAATAAAGATGTTTGATGGTTGTATTCACACTCTTACTGAGGTTAGGTATATGTATGATCTGAAGAAAAATCTGATCTCGTTAGGAGCATTGGATGAGATAAGATGTCGAGTCATCCTAGAATCTGAAAAATTGAAGGTCTCACGAGGGGTTATGACCTTGATGTAAGGTGAGAAGATTAGGAATCTTTACACTCTAGTACGCAACACAACCAGCGACAATGGTGTTACAGCTACAAAAGATTTTAAGGATCTCTCAGATTTGTGCACAAGAGGCTTGGTTATATGAATAAACGTGGGCTAACAGAGCTCATAAAGAACAAAGCGATTTTCGATATTCAAACTTGTAAACTGAAATTTATTGAAGATTGCTTCTTCGGAAAGTAGAAGAAAGTCAACTTCTCCACAGGAAAATATACTTCGAAGGGGCTGATTGATTACATACATTGAGATGTATGGGACTGACTAAAGTCACTTCAGTAGTTGGAGTCAACTACTTTGTATCATTCATAGATGACTTTTCCAGAAAAGTTTGAATGTATCCGATTGGGAACAAGTCAAATGTGTTTCAGAAATTCAGGCAGTGGCAGAATATGGTTGAAATAGAAAATAAATAGAAAGGTAAAGATTCTCAGATAAGATAATAGTGGGAAATACTTGTCATCGGATTTTAAGGCTTACTATGAAAATCAAGAGATTGTTAGGCACTTAACGGTTCCGGAATATTCTCAAAACAATGGCGTGGCCGAGAGGATAAATAAAATACTATTAGAAAAAGTGTGATATATGTTGAATCATTTCATCTTGAGTCATGGGTTCTAGGCAGAGGGAGAGAGCACAGCAGGTTTGGAATGGAAGACATGAGAGTTACTCTCACTTGAGGGTATTTGGATGTGCCGCGTATGCATTTCTTCAAGAAAGTCAAAGATCCAAGTTGGATTCAAAAGCCAAAAAAGTGTGGCTTGATTGGCTATGGTGAAGGAGTCAAAGATTATTGTTTGTAGGATACACAATCTCACAAAGTGATAGTTGAAAGAGATATTACTTTCAACGAAGGTGAGTTTTCGATGAAAAAGGTGAAAGATAAATCTCGTCATCTGGTAAACCTCGGGTATAAGTTGATGTTGAAAGGCATGAGCAAGATGCGAAAAATAATGAAGACTCTGAGATAGAGCATGATGGCACAGTTTCTCAATACTTACAGTCTCAGGTACCGATTCAGGTTCAGGCTACCTTGAGACGTTCAGAAAGGACGGAGAAACATCCTGAAAAGTTTAAAGATATGGTTTCTTTAACACTTGTACTTATCACAGAGAATGGGGAAGCAAGCACAGTTTCAGAATCTCGAGTAGATACAGATGTAGTAAAGTGGCAGTTAGCTACGAAAGAAGAATGATATTCACTTTTGAAAAATGAGACTTAGGATCTCATGGAACTTCCTAAGGGAAGAGGGTCATCAGTTGTAAAAGGGTCTTTCTAACGAAAAAAGATAATAAGAGTCAAACTCCGAAATTCAAAGCAAGGCTATTTGCAAAGAGATTTTCTCAGAAAGAGAGTATCAATTGTAATGAGATATTCTCTTCGGTTGCGAAGCACACATCGATTCACACGTGGTTGGTCGTCATTGCTCAGAAAGATCTCAAACTAGAAGAGATGGAAGCCTCACGGCTTAAGGATTTGGTCAGTGAATTTGGTAAGGTTGATGAGAACACGATATCTTCTGCGATAGTTAGAGTGTCATTCAGCTATCAAAGAACCAGGTCTTTCATGCTAGAACAAAGCATATAGATGTCCAGTATCATTTTATCTGAGATATGATAAAAGATGGAGAAATATCGATTGAGAAGATCGATACAAAAGAGAACGGAGCGGACATATTGACTAAGCCGATTATACAGAATAAATTTAGGCATTGCCTAAACTTGATTAACACTTGTCGCAAATATTGATGCCCGTGGGGGCGATGACGCGGTTAGGGATGAAACCTAGTTGGAGATTGTTGGTTTAGGTTTAATCCCAGACGCATGTTTGAGACATTCTGAGGACTGGTCTCGGGTCTAAATCAATCGATCGAGCTGTTGGAAGCGATCAATCGACTCTGGACGAAATAAGCAGTATGCTCTCTGGTTGAAATCAATCGATCAAGCTTGCGAAGTCGATCGATCGATATGAGCATAAATTTTTTGGTTACTCTCGAGTTGAAATCGATCAATAAAGTTGTTAAATCGATCGACCTATTCTAGGCAGATTAGTTCCGTGATTTTAGACTCTTAGCTATTTTAGAAGATTCTTTTGCTCAAAGTTTTCTAATGCATGTTGGAGCCTATTAGCAGATTGTTATTCTTGGGTTTCAAGATAGTGTTTTCTGGTGTGAGAAAACTAGAGAATACTTTGAGAGGCAAAGTATCGAAGAAAAGCTTGGGGATTGAAGTTGTTCTTTTACCGAAATCGTTATTATATTCCACCAGATCTCTTCTTTGTTCTTGAAGGACTACGTCCTTGGTTTATACAGCGTGTTGGTTGTGAAAGATCTTGTTAGATCTTGATTGAGAGTGCATGTTGCATATTTCCCAGATGGCTTACTTTATTTGTTGGTGGTAAAAGCAATTTAAAATCAAAGTAAAATAGGGGGTGAAATCAGCACAACTGAGAAATCCTAGACCTGCAAGATGCAGGGTCCATTTGTAGCAAGTTTTGATAAGTAAGAGTTTATCCCACAGGGAAAAGTGATCTACGGCTCCAAGGGAGCCATCTCTAGTAGTCCCACCAGATCTGACTACAGATCTAGCAGTCCTAAAAGGAGGGGAGTTTAGGGTCACTTATTCTTAGTACCCTAAGGTAGCTTAATGAATTAACTACATAAAGGGTTAAGAAGATGGATGGAGTGTGGGAAAATAAATATAAAAAGGGTGAGAAGTATGCTATTGGGTTCAGATCTGCTGGAATTTATGACTCAGATCCAGGTCTGCTGGTATAGAAATCCTATCTAATGGCTACATTATCACCAAAGAGGAGAGAGAATCCAACTCATCTCTGTGCCATGATCCAATTCCTTAAGGTTATAACCTGTCCACTTAAATGGTCACAGACTATCCCATAGGGGAACCACAATCCAGAAATGGGTCAAAACAAGTTAATCATTGTAGGCACTACTTCATCCAGGCTACAAGCTCAGGAATCCATAGGGAACCTCAACCTCTAAAGCTCTATGTGTGGGGCTAAGGCTGTAAAGGATCATGATAGCCCAGACACATAGAACCAGTAAGAGATTGAGTACCACCTTAGATCTAGCTGTCAACTGCTTGAGTGGGACTACAATGGTCCAGTCATAAGCCTACAATCTCCATACCCAGATCAGATCTACCATCTGATGGCGGGTTTATACTAATATAGGGGAGTTTGTCTCTGTACAATCTCCTACCAGGCTACAAGCTCAGGCTCGGAGAAGAAGGATCCATTTTAGATCGGCGGATTGGATTCACCCTAAGGTTATAACCTGTCCACTTGAATGGTCACAGACTATCCCAGAGGCTATCCTCCTCACGGAGCCTAAAACAAAACAAGAATATTGCTGCCACCACCATGGTCACAAGGCTACCAGCTCAGGCTTCCATGGGGATTTCAGATCTAGTGGGTCCTGTGGTGGGGCTAAGGCTATATCGGACTATGATAGCCCAGACACACAGGTCACTTGGATCTGAATGGGTCCTTAGAATCAGTCCTCCATTGCTTTGAATCACAACCAAAGCAATGGCGGATCACAAGGCAGCAGCCTTGCATAGAACAGCTCACAAACACACGAATCCCATAAAAGTAGAACACCCAATCATAAATTCCATTAATCTAATCTCAATAGACATACATAGGCATGGCCATCAAGTGCTGGGCCATGGAGAGAAGAAAAAGAAAAACGGAAAACTACTTATAACTAGAACAGAAAAGAAGAAGATCTCAGATCTCGTATCAGTGATACAGTTTGAGCTTCCGCTGTGTCTAAGTCTAAGAACTCTAAAAAGTCTCAAAAGAAGCCCTCCAAAAGTCAAGTCCCCTAAACCTAAACCAGGCTTAGGTTTATATAGCAGTGGGTGTGGCGGCGCATTAGGGTTAGAAAACCCTAATTTTAGCGATGCCACATGGCCCATTAATGATCCTTGGATGCCTCGGGGCGCATGCACGGAGATTTGAGCTTGAAAGTGCGTGCCCTAATCGCTGGAAATTCCCAGAATGTCCTCTACAGAATGATAAAAGTTGGAGTTCAGAGCTTCGCCAGGTTGCAGTTAATTTCCAGACTTGTCGCGTGGTAGCACAGACTTCGCAAGGATGAGTTTGCATTAAAACTTCAGACGTCATGAGGTTGCAGCTTCTTGATGCGTTGAGCAGTCACGAGGTAGATAATTAAACTCTCGCTGGATTGGGCTTCGCGCGGTTGGATTGCTACTTGTGAATAGCGCGGGTACTGCGTGAGCATTTCATTTCACACTAGATCTTCGCGAGGCTTACTTTGGTCTTCGCGAGGCTGCTTTCTTCCTGAACAGCACGAGAACTACGCGAGATGTTCACTTCTTAATGGAACTTCGTGAGGATCCTCGCGAGGCTTTGAGGCTTTTCTGGACTGCGCGACAGGTTCTCTTGACATTTACATCCCGCGGCTACTGCGCGACAGGTTTTTTTGAACTGCGCGACCTTTAACTTCTGAACTTTGTGAGAGCTGCGCGACTCAAGGCTTCTGAAGCTCTTCTGTCACTCCACTGCGCGAGAAGTTATTGTGAAGTCTTGGGACTTCGCGAGGACTGCGCGAAGCATATTTTTCTTAATCCTCTGGAGCTTTGTCAGCTACGCGAGGCTTGCCTCAGGTCTGGATTCATGGCTCATTCTTCTGAGGGACTTCTGTTGCCAATACAGGCTCCTTAACATGATTTATGGCCTTATTGCTCTGCTTTTTATTATCTACAGAAAATACTTAAGAAACCTTTATTAGATGGCTAAGGGTCTAATCAAAGGCTAAGTTCAGGGGTTAAAAGTGGTACTTTTCAGGTCTCAACTGTGCACTAGAAAGAAGAGAGAGTGTGCATTGTAAATGTTCATAAATAGTACATGTACTTCGTGGATGTAGCCATAGATTGGGTGAATCACGTAAATCCTTTTGTGTTGTATGTGATTATTTTTTCGTCTTCTTATTTTCATATTCATCGGCATAGGGAGTTCGGTAGTGTGATTGAATTTCTAACAAATGAATCTTTAGGTCATGTGCGTACCATTGAAGGTCAGTTTTTGTGTTCACATGGCATAGGTCCAAAAAGTTACCCGAAAATCGCATTTGAGCATGATGTATACCACATGTTTTTGAGTCACTTCTTTTATATTAACTATTTTGATGGTACGTCCATAGTCTCAAGATCCTTTGTGTCGAAAGTAGGGATGAAAAAATTGTGCATGCTAACAAAGTACTCTACTGAAAGTGAGAGAATTTTGCCATTTTTTGTTCTAGACTCCCAAATTTCGTGAACCGTTCTTCCTCCATCATAGCGTGATTGGGGTGGCTCTCTTTTCTTAGTTTTATAAACTTGCACAACCCTTTTATTGAAAAAAAAAAACTTTCAAAGCCCTTGAGGGAAGCTCCCCTTAATCTTGTGAGAGAAGAGTTTGAGGAGAGTTTAAAAGATCATCCATTTCGTGTAATTAAAAGATGGTATAAGCCTTCTTTGGGATAGGATTCATGGTGGCTTCTTCTAAGATTCCAAACCTTCCGGATGGCAGGCCTACATGGACTTCTCCTTTCTCGAGGCTGCCATGTCCAATCCTTCATGTGCCATTGCTTTTATGAAGATTGAATCTAGTAAAGTGTTGTGATGAACGAAATGTCTGATAGGAATCTGCGTGATGGTCAAATGTCATTGTTGTATATGTACTTTTTTTATGTAGGTAAGCTTTTAGGTGATGAAATAAAGAATTTTACAAATGAATTCCCATTCCCAAAATTATGGGCACTAGTTCCTTTTTATAGCCTTTCTGAAAAGACAACTAACTGAAACAATTACAACAAACTTATACGGTTACAAAGGTTATAATGGTTATAACATAATTAGTTTAGCTATTCCTAACGACCCTGGTTAGTTAACTTGACAACTATTTTACTATTAATACCCCCCTTCAAGTTGATGGGTGTATCAACAACCTTCAGCTTGGATTGTAGATACTTAAACCGACCAACAGAGAGCGGTTGTGTAAAAATGCTAGCTATTTAATCAACGATTGAAACATATCGAACTTTAAATTTCTTGTTGACAACTTTTTCTTTGATGAAGTAATAGTCAACTTCAATGTGTTTGGTACGCCGTGAAATATCGGATTTGTGGTAAGGGGGATTGTCGATAAGTTGTCACACCAGATCTGTGGAGTAGATTTTTGTGGGACATGGATGTCTTTAAGAAGCATCTGTACCCATATTAATTCTGTTGCGGTATGGGCTAGAGATCTATACTCTGCTTCAGTAGAGGAACGTGCCACAGTACTCTATTTTTTTGCACACCAAGATAGAAGATTGGAGTTGAGGTATACGCAAAATCCGGTAGTGGATCAGTGGTCATTCACGTTGCCAGTCCAATCGGCATCAGAATACATGAGGAGACTGAGTGGACCAGATTCAAAATGAAGCCCATAGTGAAGAGTCCCCTTAACAAGTCGAAGTAATCATTTAACCGCATTAAAATGAGCATTGATGGTGTCACAACCCGAAATTTTACCCCATCTAGAGGGCCTAGAATTCCGAGTTATGACCCGCAGTATCCCGGATACACATAATCGAAGTTATCACACTAATACGATTCCACAAAATCCGTGAACCCAATAATAAAAGAATGAAATAAATGAGTAATCATCAATAATGAATAAATGTGATAAAAATCAATGAAATATCTAATAATCAATGCGAAAATAAAGATCAAACATAAAAAAAAGTACGAGACTATAAGTAAACAATAACTGTACGAAACTAATCTCAGTACTGAAATTACAACTATCAATAGTTGACACTAGGATCGAGGTCAGCACCAAGGTCCTCCTAATAACCTGCCACGTCTCCTTCCCGAAGCTCCTAGCACTCTGTGTCTGTCGGGCCAACGAAGTAAGCGTCACAATAGCCAGCATCAACTTCGTCGATACAATCACCTGTAGTTGTTAGTTTTTTATGGGATGAGTTTACTCAGTCACGTAAACTCAGTGTATCCTATTACGATCTGTGTCAAAGTGATTGTTCGAGTCTATCATATGAGGGTCACCATAGTAGCTTACCAACATAATATAATGCCCTCCATAACATACTCATACACCTCATTCAGCCTAATGGGGAGATATGGCTAATTGTAACTCATTACATACTCATACTGTCTCCCAGAGACCCGTCTTGGTTGTAAGATATTGTGGCCCTTACGGTGGCTACGTAAGGAACGACACGTACAAATTTAAGTTTTTAATCTTATGTTGGCCTGCATAGCGATATCTTAGTATCATACTCATAATTTATCTTATCTTAGAGACTAATATATGTCATAATCTTACAACTTACATCTAGGACAAGCTATAATGCGATAACTTTACTAAATCACGCTTCCCAAGGAACAGATTTCGTATAACTTATATGTACTTTGTGTTGTAGCCCATACTATCATAGAGGTGTTACATTCGTATATAGACGCCTATATTTCGAGTATCACGAGATCATAAGAGAAATCTCACTATAATTAAGGCCTAAGGGTCGAACCTCATATCTTAACTCTTATTTTATCATATCATATTCAAACTTGAGGGTCATAGGGTCACTGCATATGCGTCCGTATACGAGGTTACATTGAATCTGCACTCACTACACTCTTCATGTTGTCCCATACCATCATGAGTTGTGAGGAATGTGAATACGATGTATTCCTCACTTCAATATCAACTCAGCGAATCACCACGCCCAAGCATAGGCATGATCTTACTCGCTCACCGTATACGATTTAAATTCAATGTTACAGTACCTTAGTATGTATATATTTATATAGCATATAAATATCGAGTAAAGTAGTCATTAGTGTGCTAAAAATGAGAACATGAAAGTTAGAATTCAATCTCACAAGGATATCAAATTTTAAAGTCTCCATGTTATCACGAAGATCATTTTAAAGCGATAAATTTGATATATATATATATATATATATATATATATTATAATTGGATAATTAAATTGAAGGATATTATAATTTATAAGTTGAGATTCATCACGCCCATCAATTGAAAGACGTTATTTAAGACACAATATACACAGGAAATTTTGGTCAAGAAAATCATAAAAACATTAAATTTATGTATAGCCATGGATCATTCAAAATTGATCCTGACTTTCTATTCTATTTTGACCTCTAAAATATTGGATTCGTAAAATATCTATTTCATACAAAGTTGTGAAGTTTGAAGTCTTCTTTCCAATGTCAAAAGAATTGCGTCAATTCGATGTCAGAGTAAAAAGTTATGGCTAAAATACCGACACCAGTACATCAATGGTCGCGCATTCGAATTCGTGGCCACGATTTTGGACCCAAAACTTCATAGTAGAGCATTCCCAATACTTTTTAGCATCGATTTCTATCTACTAACCCTTTTAAAATGTGTCATCGGATTCTATTTCATGACAATACTCAGTGTACTCAGTGTCTTTCATGCAAGGTCTTATGGGTTCATTATCATATCAATCGGATCCAAAATAAGACCCAAAAATAATAAGAAAATAAATAAAATAAAATTATAATTCGGGTTAGCCATGTTCTTTTATAACAATATTCATATATATAAAAAGAGCAAGAAATATAAGAAAAATAATTAACATAAGATTCTAATTAAGATAAAATGAACTAATTAAAATAATATTCTAATTAGGGAGAAAAAAATATAAGAGAAAATAATTAATATAAGATCCTAATTAGGGAGAAAGAAATATACAGGAAAATAATTAACATATATCCTAATTAAGATCAAAAGAACTAATTAAAATAAGACTCTAATTAGGGAGAAAGAAATATACTAAAAAATAATTAACATGAGATCCTAATTATGATAAAAGGAACTAATTAAAATAAGATCCTAATTAGGGAGAAAGAAATATAAGAGATGGCAAAAAGGGGCAGATTTTCCTAGCAAATCAAATTACGAAAATTAATATATTGAAAGGCAAGTATCCAATGTTTAGATCTATAAAATATACTACTTTCAAGGGAAAGCATAATATTAAACATTCAAATATATTAATTTATGAGATATTAAAGTTTAAATAAGATTTTTAAACCCGACGATGCGCGATCGAATGCATCCTACGCGACGGGATCTGAGAACATAATCGATTGATGGGTACTCACTTATTGAAGTGTGAACAATAGATCTACGATGATTAGGTTGAAAATATCGATGCCCCAACGTGCGTTTCTTTTAAGCTTTCTTCTTCTCCTACCTCGTTCTTCGATCTTGTCACAAGAAACAGGTCTTAATAGTTATTATGATATTTATTGTGAAAGAATACATAAAAGGTTTGAGAAGATTAGAGGGAGTTTTGGGGAAAGATTTATTGAGAAGAAGAGGAGGTTGTGACGGCTAGGATTTCTTAAAAGAAGAGAAGAATAAGAGATGGCTAAGGTTTCTCAAAAGATTAGAATAAGAAAAAAAGAAGAGAGTTACGTAACATAAATAAGATTTTCTAAAATAGGATAGATTCCGGTGTGGAGTGTTAACATCGTGCACGGTACAAAATACATCTAACACTATTAAAAAGATTTAAGAAAATATGGGTTGTTACAGTTAGGCTTATGCATGCAAACAGAGTTTACAGCATATGATATATCTGGTCGGCTGATTGTGAGATATTGTAGTGAACCTATAATGCTTCTGTATAGATTTGGATTATCAAATAGATCATCATCCCCAAGTTTTTTATTCATTTTTGTTGAAGGAGGAGACACATATGGTTTGCATTCTATCATCCAAGCTTTTTCAAGGATCTCTGTGGCATATTTTGATTGAGACAAGAGTGTGCCTTTTGCCATTTTGATTACCTCAATACCTTAGATATAGTTGAGATTTCTAAGCTCTTTCATGGAAAAACCTTGAGACATCTAGGAGATTAATTGTTGAATTTGAAGATTGTTGCTGCCTGTGGTAAGTATATCATCCACATCTACTAGAACCAAATTTATGTGATTTTGATGGTGAGAGATGAACAATGAGCAATCAGCGGAGCTGAATTTGCAACCGTTTGTAAGAAGAAATCGAGAAAACATACCAAACCATGCCTGGGGAGCTTGTTTTAGTTTGTACAATGCTTTTCGAAGTTTACATACATGATGCGGATATATGAGATCGACAAACCCTTGTGGTTGATACATAAACTTCTTCCTCAATATAGTCATGTAAAAAAGCATTGGACTCATCAAGTTGTTTGATTGTTCAGTTGTAATGAAGAGTTAGAGATAAAATGAGATGAATTGTAGGTTACTTTACTATTGGGTTGAATGTTTCAGTATAATCAATGCCATCCTCTTGATGGTATCCTTTCACAACTAGTCGTGCTTTGTAGCGGGCTATCGAGCCATCTACATTTATCTTGTTACGAAAGATTCACTTGCACCCAATTGTGTTTCTTTCCTTTGGTTTTGGAACCAGTGCCCATGTGCCTTGAGTGATCAAGGCATGATATTCTTCGGACATGGGTGGTCACCATTCTTGAAGCTTGTTAGCTTTTGTGAAGGTTTTTAGTTCACTGGAAGATTGTGAAATAGAAATGAGGCATAGAGGGATTTTGGGTTTGGTAATACCAGTTTTTGACCGATTTTTCATAGAGTGGTGGTTGGTTTGAGAACCTAGAATTGTAGTGGTTGGAGGTTGTGCCTATAATGGGACAGATGTAACTGGAATGAATGAAGTATGATGGTGACTAGTTGGTAGTAGGGCTTTCGATGGACCATCACTTGGAAGAGTTGGGATGGGTGAGGGAAAAATGAGTTGTGTATTAGATATAGTTGGTGGACTAAGAGATTGTGTAGAGGCCGAGAGATTGGATGGGGAGTAATTAGGTGACGGTACTTGGTTGGTTGTAAGTATGGATAAAGGATTGGGAGTAGGGTTGGAGATGGGATTAGAAAGTGCCAGTGGAGGGGTATTGGGAATAGGATAATAGGATGACAGTGGTAGGGTGTACTTGGTAGGTGGGGTGATCGAATTTGTGAGGAGTTGTTCATTGATTTGCTCCACAGGTATACGGGTTTTGAGAAGGAATTCATCTTCAACGAATTTCACATGCTGAGAGGTATATACTTTTTTTGTGCCAAAGTCAAGAAATTTGTATTATTTAGATGTTTGACAATATCCAATAAATATACAACACTTGGACCTTGGTGAAAGTTTATCTCATGTGTGATATTAAATAGCAGCTCATAAGGTGTTTTGAATTTTAGCACAGAAAATGACAGTCGGTTTATGAGAAAAACAATGGTGAGTAAAGTGTCAAGCTAGTAGGTTTTTGGAAGTGAGCTTGATGGACTAAAGTGACTGTGGTTTCTATGAGATGCCGATGTTTTCTTTTAGCTACACCATTTTGTTCGAGTGTATGTGGACACAAGAGTTGGTATAGAATGTCATATTATTTAAGAAAACGAGCCATGGCATTATTGATGAATTCTCCTCCATTATCGGTGCATAATTTTTTATAGTGAGAGATAGTTGTTTTTCCACCATATTTTTGAACTCAACAAATTTGTGATAAACTTTCGCATAGGATATAGCCAAGAAAAACGTGAGTAATCAACCACAAGCAAAAGGTTGTTTAGTCCTCACCCTTTCACTAAAATCAATCAAATAGGTAATACACAAAGAATATAAGAAATAAAAACAAAGAAACATCGCCATCACCGCTAAATGAATTAGAATTATTTCATAAAATCAACAAGCAAAGATAACAAACATTTTTAAGGTTGTTCCCCCAATTTGCCCCATCTTTAATCTCCTAAAGGTTTGGATTCATGCTATCATATTCATTAAACATATCCAAAATGTCGTCAACAATCTCGAAAGCTGAAGCCCGATACTTCAAAGCAATTTTAGGAATGAAATTGGGACTCCAAAGAAGTCTTATAGACGTGAAGAGACGAACAAGGAATCCAGTGTTTCTAAAGTTAGTGAATCTCCTCTATGTTCGAATGATGCAAGTTGTCATGATCGATCTTACTTAATTTGCTCATTCACTTTTCGAACCATGAATTGGGTGCAGTGAACCAGTTCGCTGTTCAATTCGGTCGGTCCGATTGGGCCTGACAATTGAATTTACTAGTTAATGCTAACTATTTTATTTTAAAACAAAATTTTAATAACGTGGAGGAGGATTTCAAATGACCTTATGATTTTAAAGTTTTATAGCTAACCAAATAGTCATTTGCATTTTTTTTATTAATAGTGCAAGTTTATATTATAAAATGAATAAAACCTTTAGAACCCATCCTACCCCAAGTGAATTCGAATCGAGAGAACTAGCGAACTAACTTTGGTCATGATACTGCACAAAACGATGGAGATAAGGGCCTTGAAATAAGTCTTTAGACCAATGTTGAGACTGAAACAGATGGTGAAGGGTCAAGTTTCAATTCTAAAGAAGATTTGGAGGATTTGAGCAAATCAATATTTCGACGGTCAAAAGATGCGGAATCGCCATCGACGGATTGTGAAACCTCTTAAAATTGCATCTCAAAACATGAAATAAACTAAACTGTCATTGTACCTTCTCCATAAATGTTTGGCGATTTGTCAAAACTTTTCTCTGCATGAATCTCTTGCTCAATTTAGTGATCAATCAGTCTTTTGATGAAGAACATCGTCGTTGTAGATTGGTGAAGCGATTAGGCCGAAGGAGGTATCAGAGACAATTATCAGATATTCTCTCCTGATCTCCCTTTTTTCGTGTGCACTCTCTCTCTCTCGCTAGTTTGTGTGTGAATCCAAAAGGGAGAACATGAGTTAGATGGAATAGAGTGAAGTAGCCTTTTATAGATAGAGAGAGAGAGACAGTGGCGGAACCACATACCCCCCAGTGCAGGCGCACGCCCCCACTAAAACCCATATATATATATATATATATATATATATATATATATATATATATATATATATATTTTATATAAAAGCTATCTAAAAAACATACCTCTCTCCCGTTTCTCTCTCTCTCTCCCTATTTTCTCTCCCCCTAAATTCTTTAGTTTAAACCCTAAACCCCTCCCAGTCTGCCATCGCCCCAACTCCCACGACCCACGCCCTCTCTCCCGTTTCTCTCTCTCTCTCTCTCTCCCTATTCTCTCTCCCATTTCTTTCTCTCTCTCTCTCCGTCCGTATTCTCTCTCCCCCTATTCTCTCTCTCTCCGGCTCTCCCCTATTCTCTCTCTCTCTCCCTATTCTCTCTCCCTATTCTCTCTCCCCCTATTCTCTCTCTCTCCCTATTCTCTCTCCTATTTCCCTCTCTCTCTCTCTCCCTATTCTCTCTCCCCCTATTCTCTCTCTCTCTCTCCCCTATTCTCTCTCCCGTTTCTCTCTCTCCCCCTATTCTCTCTCTCTCCCTAGTCTCTCTCCCCCTATTCTCTCTCCCTAAAGGCTTAAACTCTTTAGTTTAATCCCTAAACCCCTCCTAGTCTCCCATCGCCCCAACTCCCACGCCCTCCTGCGGTCCGGCCTCTGCTCTTTTCAGCCTTTTATCTCTCTAATTCTCTAAAACCCTAAAACCCATACCATACTCTCTCTCTCTCTCTAAAAAAACTCACATCCCTCTCTCTAAAAAACCCACGCCCTCTCTCTAAACCAGGCAACCAGCCCCTCCGGCCTCCACCCTCCCTCTGTGACTTCCTCTGTTCTCTCGGCTCGGCTCGCTCCTGCCATGTGATCCACCGCGCCACGCCGCCACGGGCTGCAAGCCTGCAACCCAGCTCCCTCGTTCACCGTAAGCTTTTATTTTTTTCTGATTTTAATTAATTTTGATTTACGATTTTTTATCTGAGTTTTTTATTTTTTTTTATTTTAGATAATAGCATAAATGGCATATTTTTTTTTCTTATTATAATGATTTTCTTTATGGAATTTGTTGCTTGTTTATTATGTCATTTATGTGTAGATTTCTGCAATTGGGTTTTGATTTTTTATATATGAATCATACATTGGGCATCAATATTTTTGTTGTTATTTTGATTTTTAAAGGATTTGCTGTGATTTTGTTTGTTGTGATGGAATATCTACGCATAAATAGCATCTGGGTTTTCTTGTTATTATTTTTACAGGATTTGGTGTGATTTTGTGAATTTATGTGTATAGATGTATTATGTATAGGATTTTATGATGGTGTTCAACTGGCCTCTGGGTTTTGAATTTTATATATGAATCACAAATTGGGCAGGATTTTTTTTCTTCTTATTTGGATTTTTTTGTAGGATTTTGCTGTGATTTTGGATGTTATGATGGGCTATTTATGCATATAAATATATATTATTTTATTTTAAAAGTATTATACCCATCTGAAAATTTGATTTCTATGGGTGAATGGCACATTGGGTAGAAGTTCTTTCTCGTCAACATGATTTTGTTATAGGGTTTTATGCGAATTTTCTAAGTAAATATCTCATTTCCAGGTTTCTCTGGATGTATGCATCTAGGATTTTGAATTTATTTATGAATATAACATTTATGCTTCTTCTTTTTTTGTTATTAATAGAATAGCACAATGGTCATAATTTTATTTATTTATTTTGAACCAAAAAAAAATATCACAACCTTGGCTTGTTATGGTGGAACCTATGTATTACCCAGATATTAATGAAAACTATAATTTATAATATAAATTAGTTTAAATTTAAATTTATTGTATAAAATTTATTTCTAATTCATTTAACGCCCCACCTAGATGAGAATCCTGGTTCCGCCACTGGAGAGAGAGAACCAATTTCAAGTTTAGCAATACTCGGATACTAACTTTTTCATCCTAATTAGAGGTGTTAGATTAGGATTAGATTTTAATAGAGTCCAAATTTTGTAAAACTTTATAAATCAATGATGGGCAATACGATTAAGGTATTAACCACCATAAACATAAAGACTAGTTGAGAAGAAAATAGTCGTACTCCATTGTAGGAGATATCAGAGCACATAGCCATCCATTCTACTTTGTACCGGTATGGTTACAAAGGTGGAAAATATCTTCTGACGCCTAATCCTATGTGGCATAATAGACTCTAGAATCCTCTATAGCTTGTCCATTATGTGAAACATTAACATCCTCCCTCAAAGTGATGGGGTTATTGAGAACCATCAACTTGCCCTGTAAATATTTGAATTGTTGCCACATGAGGGCCTTTGTTAGGATATCAGCAATTTGATCATACGTTGATATGTGTTGCACTTCGACCTCACGGTTGAGGACCTTCTCTCTAATATAGTGATACTCCACCTCTATATTCTTCGTTCTCGAATGAAAAACTGGGTTAGATGCAAGAGAAATCGCTGAGATGTTGTCACACCATAGTCTAGCTGTCGGATAAGTAGGGACATGGAGATCGCGTAGCAAGTATTTGGCCCATGATAAATCAGCAGCAGTATGGGCAAGTGCGCGATATTCGGCCTGAGTGGAGGAGCGAGATACCGTGGGTTGCTTTTTGGCACATGATCGATTGCTTATTATGTATTATAATTATATTAAATTCAATCCTTAACCTTATTGCAAGCGCACAATGAAAATTGTAGAGCTAGTATAGGATCGATCCCACGAGGAAATTCATTATCTAATTAATTTCTAATTTATATCTTTTATCTAAATCCCTATCTTAAAAACTTTTATTTATCTTTAAATTCTAGTCTACTAGAGAAATATGAATAAAAGAATGGATTATTAAACTAAAGTGCATAAAAATAAATCATAATCCTCCTTCAGATTAAGGTTGTCAATCTTAATCTTCAGCTTTCGGATATTTATGAAAATAAATAGTACCATTATACCATATTTCTAATCTCCTACCATTGGTCGTCAATCAAGTCTAAGATCCTATCAATACAGATTTAATCTAATCAACAATCAACTAGAAATTTGGGCATCAATCAAACTCTAGAAAACTGAAGATGGAAAAGTAAAAACCATTACACTAATCTGTAAATTCTAACCTAAGTTGTCAATTCAAATTAAAACTTGAAGATGTTTACAAAGAAAATAAAATCTAAACCAAAAAGCAAAGTAAAATATATCCTTCCCCCCTCAGCTGCAGTCATCAATTGCTCCTGAGAAATTACAGATATCTACACTAACCTTCAACACTCAATTTCAGTCGTCAATTTCTCTTGAGAAACCTCTGATATCTAATCTACTCTAACTATGTTACACTATTTTGATCGAAAGAAAATCCAACCTCAAGCGTCAATTGATGCTGAAATTCTTCGATATTTATTCCTATGTTGAGCCCTATTATTTACAGATCATAAAGGATCGGTATACAAAGATCTAATTCTAATAAAAAAAACTACTAAAAACAAAAGAGTCCTAATATAACTCTAATTCCTAATTTTATCTTTTCTTGCTTTCTTTGTTTGATGCGCTTCTGGATTATTCTTTATTGAGCAGCAGTAGAGTCCTTCGGATTAGATCTTTATCAACAGATATGTGGTTCACCAAACTTCTAATTGCAGGAGTCTTCTAATTCTGGATATGGCGATGTTAAACTCTCACATGATCCGCAACAACAGTGTGTAGTAGAAAGCTTCCATTTTTAGAAAATCGTAAATAACGATTTCTTTCTTATTCTTTCTGAAAAATTGTAATTCACGATTTTCTATTTTCAGTAGGCTTTCAGTTAACAATTTCTTATTTTGGATCGATCTCTTTCTTCTTTTATCGCTTTCTAAAGAATCGCCTTTTGAAGAATTACGATTTTTAGCCTTCCTGTTATTGGCGAATCGTCTTTAACGCTTAATCATCTTTTTACTATTTTTTGAGTTCATTTTGATAAGGATTAATGCTTAAGCTCTAATTTATTGCTTATCTTTAATATCTGGACATCAGTAACTTGTTAGTAGCAAACTAAGTCCTAGCATCACTAAGTTGATGGTGATTAAATGGTAAATTATGTAACTAATCAGCACACCAAGAAATGAGATTCGGCCCCAAGAAGATACAAAACCCGGTGGTAGATCACCGATCAGTGGTGTCTCCTGCCCAATCGGCATCCGAATAGGCACTCAGATTTAATGGACCATTTGTGAACTTGAGGCCATGATGAAGGATATCGCGGATGAATCTAAGAATTCTTTTAACCGCATTGTAGTGCTTCTTTAAAGGTTTGTACATATATTGGCACACAGTATTGACAGTGAAAGATAAATCTGGCCGGGTAATTGTTAAATATTGCAGGCTACCGACAATACTTCAGTAGAGACTAGGATCACTATAGGGTTCATCATCACTGTCGCACTTGGACGGCTTGAGCGATATAGGCGATGAATATGGTTTGCAGCCATCCATGGCTGCCTTGTGCAAGAATTCTTTGGCATATTTGCTTTGGGATAAGAATGTGCCCTGTGGAGTTTTAATGACTTCTATGCCTAAGAAGTAACTCAGTGTAATATCCTGAAAAATCGCGTTAAACAGTGACCTCGGGATCCGTGCCCGATTGGTCACAAGTTTGACCAATTAGGAGATCAAGGGTTAGCATAGAGTGTGATGAACGGACGAGATGTGATGGTTTGAGTGATTATGTGGTGTGTGATGTGAATGAGAAGTCGCATACACCTACCGCGATGTATGTGCTCAACACACAAGGAAGGGGATGGATAAAAGGGTTTAATAACCCTAAAATCTGAAATTTGGTTGTTGAGAGAGGAGTAAAGAAGAGAAAGAGAGGAGTAAAGAGGTTGAGCAAGAATTATTGTGAGTGATTGAAAGGGAGATTCTAGCATTAAAGAGACTGATTCGACGCGGAGAATTCGTTCAAGCTAAAGCTGGAACCCTAGCCTTTCCAACCACTCGATTTGAAATCAATTTGAGATTGATTGAAGGTAAGATTTTTGTAGTTTAAATGCATGGATTAAAGGGTTAAATTGTAGTTAGAAATGGTGTAAAATGTAGGGTAAAAGTTTAGAAAAATGGAGGAAAACGTAAGGGAAGAGATTGAGAAGAGCAGCCAGAAGAGGGCTGAATCTGGCAATTTCGATTAATCGAAATTGGCCAAGAAGTTGAAAAGTCAGAGGACCCCGATCTCGATTAATCGAATTGGGTTTCGATTAATCGACTTTGGATTTCGATTAATCGAATTGAGAATCGATTAATCGACTGGGAACCTACAGTGGACTCCAGTGGAGAAAAGAATTTAGCTTGAAGAAATCGACTAATCGAAATGAGAGTTCGATTAATCGATTTAGAATTTCGATTAATCGATTTGGGATCGATTAATCGATTTTAGAAATTCGATTACTCGAATTGAGAATCGACTGGATAGAGTAGAGAATTTTGATTAATCGAATTGGGTTTCGATTAATTGAATGGGAATCTCGATTAATCGATTTGAGAATCGATTAATCGATATTGACTTTTGATTAATCGACTGGGCCAATTTATGTTGACTTTTGAGTTTGACTTTAATATTCATGGAGGGTCTTGGACCTCCTTTATTGCATCTTTAGTGACGTGTTTTACATGTTATGTGGTACCATAGGTGGTACGTGTGAGCTAGTGCACAAGGAGCCACGTGGGACCTTGATGCATTGATCAAACGAAGACTTGAGGTAGGGAACTCCTTGAACATGTACCTTATTTTATAAGAGCATGTATGTAGTGATATAGATTTAAAAATCTAAAATGTTTTATTGCTTAAAGAGTTTGGGAAAAGTGTGTGTGTGTGACATCAATAAAAGTAATCATAATGAGCCATCCCCAGGGGATGAAGAAGTAAAGAGATAAGAGCATCAGGTATAATGCAAGTAAGTGGATACATCCCAGGGATGTATCCAAGATTGAATCAAGTTTGATAGGGCCTAACTGAAAAAAGATAGCACATTTACACGGTGAATAACTATATGTAAGGCACCGATATTTTTGTTATTTGATGTTTGATAGGGTACCCCACCGACGTGGCGGGATATCCACGACTGACACGGTAGGATATCTGTGACCGATACGGCGACGAAATCATAGGCCAGTGCAGAGGCTTATCCGTACACAGTAAGCACACCCCAAGGGTGTTGATTGAGACTAGTGAAACCTAGCCACCAATCCCAGGGGAAAGGGGCTTGGGTACTATTTGTATTCCCAGGGAATACGTTAAAACTGTCTATATAGATAACGATGATGGGTATCTCATCGAGGCTCGATGCTATATTGCTCGGGGATTACTTAAGTTGAAAGTTTAAGTTTTGCTTTAGGCCTTTTCAGCATCATTCATGAATAAATAAAAGACATGAGTAAAGTACCAGTAAAATGTGATGCTTTTTAACTGTTTTCATCAGTAACTGCATAGACACATCATGCATGACATATCATGGAATATATGTGAGTAATAATTTATATGTTCAGCTGTGTTTTATTCCCTATTGAGCTAGGATGTAGCTCACCCTATAGACTATACGTCGCAGGTCCACTACTAGCAACTGCCGAGGCTTCAGGAGACGCTGACCCCGGTGAGTTGGACCTTGCGGTCGGAGACGAGTTGGAGTCACCTCCTGAGGACTTCTTCTAGAGGACTCCGTTGTGCCGCTTTGAGGGTTTTTGGGGAGATTTTGTACGGCTTGGTATGTCAAGCCTTGTTTGATTAAACACTGTATATGTATAAATTCGTGATTTTTCTTTTGGGCGAACCATCTGTGATGATTAGCTATCATCGATGGTTCAAATCGGTTCTCCATTCATGCAGAGGCATGAGGGTAGAACTATCTTTTGATAAGTGCTTATATAGCGATCTAATTCCGTAGTTCATTTACTATTTCAATTTTGTGCTTGATATACCAATATTCCATGCTTAGCTAAGGGGCACGGTCAAGATGATCATGCTGATGGTACGGGTTTCGGGGTGCCGAAATTCGGGCTGTCACAGTTGGTATCAAAGCCATTTCTTTTAGCAATTCTGGCATCTCTCTTTTGTCAGAACATAGAGACTTCTGCTAACGGAACTTTAGTTTCAAATACAGCCGCAATGTCATCTAGAGGAAGGGGCCGACCAAGGGGAGGCCAACAGAGGAGTCTACGCAGTGGAGATGATTGTGTCTCTCCTACTAATAGAGTGCCTTTAGGAGGTACTGAGGCCCCAGGGGGCAGTAGTAGTAGACAGCATGATGAAGAGGATCGAGATCAAAGGGAACAGGAGAGAGTTAGAGAGAGACAAGAAGATAGAGAAGAGCGACAAAGGATGATGCATACTATGGAGACTATGGCAGCTGCCATAGCACAACAAGCCGCATCCTTTGCAGCTCATGCAGCAAGAGAACAAAGACCACCTACACCACCAGGGACTGCGCACGTGCCCTCATCCTTTATAGAGTTTAGGAGGATGAGACCTTCATTTTCTAAGTGCATACAATGGTCACCGAGAATTAGCTTATGGAGATGGAGAAAGTCTTTAGCGTCTTGACATGCAGAAGATGAGAGTGTGAGATGGTCATATGTTGGATGGGAGGCTGGGCCTTGGTGGAAGTCCGTGATACGGACTAGGGCTGTGGAGACCGGAGTTTTGGGCGTGGGAGGAGTTTGTTGAGGAGTTCAACAAACAATATTTTCGAAGTGGTGAGGAATCGACTTGAGATACAATTTCTGATTAGTGCAAGGGAGAATGATGAGAGAATATGCGGTGGAGTTTCTACGACTAGTCTGCTTTTGTTCCGGATTACGCCGCCACAAGTCCAAGAGGTTTCAGAAGGTTTGAAGCCCGAGGTGAGGGGAGGCGAGGCTCCATTGCTGTTGAGGACCTATGAAGACGTCATGAGCAAGGCGCTGGTTGTACAGAACGAGTACAATAACAGATATAGATAGAGGGAGCAGCAGAAAGGAGGAAATGATCAAGGAAGGACGGGGACCTACGAACCGTGAACAAAAGCCGAGGTTCTGGGCCCAAGCTCGTGAGACCACAGCTTCAAGGAGGTTTTGAAGGCCAAGCAACAACAACACCAACAGAGGTTTCCATTACTATGCCGGGGAGACCTTTACGATGAGAGCCCCGCCATGTTCATCGCGCCACTATCACATGTGGTTCTCAGATCGCTTTCTTCCGACACCTGAGACTTGGCGCAAAGTGTGGCAAGCCTCATAGGACTGGATTGCAGAGCGGGACTAGGGGTTGTTTCCGATGGGGCAAGGTGGGCCACTTGGTCAAGGATTGCCCCGAGACGGATAAAAGAAAGACGGTTTGCTTACAGCACTACCCACCCATTCAAGCAAGGAAGCCGGTCGTTCAGTGGAGAGTTTATGCACGTCAGAAGGTGGAACGTGCATGACGTCATCCAAGGTGAGGCTCTTTTAAATTAAGGAAATTTCTATTTCATTAAAAAATTTGATAGAGAAGGTGCATGCACTAGGAATTGTATAATTTCTTTTCTCAATACTAAATTTATATGTGAATTAGGGGTGTAAATTGATGTGTAAACTATTGTATGTATGTATGTATACTCTAGGTACTTTAACTATATATGAGAAAGGATGCTTCGTTGGATATGACGCTCGAGTGTTGATAGACCTGTCTACCCACTCATTCATCACTCCAATGCTTCGCCAAGAGGATGAAGATTGTTCCAGGTGTTGGACTTCGGCCCCATCTCGGTGTCTATTCCGACCGGAGAGTTAGTGGACATGGAGTTAGCTTGCAACCGCTATCATTGTAGCGCTCGAGACCTAGAGGTGCATGAATTGGAAGCAAGTTGATACTCTAGACATGCAAGGGTTTGATGTGATTCTGGCATGGATGGTTGGCGCAAAGATCATGCAACAATGATTGCAAGAACAAGGTTGTCATTTTCGCACTCCAACACAAGGAGATCATTTCGGTTTCAAGGAGTGAGGTCACATCTAGGCTAATCGATCTCAAAGAAAGAAGGGCCGAGAAAATGATCGGAAGGGTTGCAAGTGATACTTGGCTTTAAAGGAGGACAAGGAAGAAAAGAATGTCATTTCGAGATAGCCAGCGAGACTTCACGACGTGTTTCCAGAAGAATTGCCTGGATTACCTCCAGAAAGAGAAGTAGAATTCGCCATTGACTTAGCACCAGGAACGGAGCCTATTTCAAAAGCGCCATATCGAATGGCTCCTGCTAAGTTAAAGGAGTTGAAAGAACAACTACAAGAGCTTATGGACAAGGGGTTTATTAGACCGATGTGTTCCATGGGGAGCACCGGTCTTGTTTGTCAAGAAGAAAGATGGGTCAATGCGGCTATGCATTGACTATCGGCAATTAAACAAACTCACCGTGAAGAACCGCTACCTTTGCCTAGAATTGATGATTTGTTCGATCAACTAAGGAGCAAGGTATTTTCCAAGATCGACCCGAGATCCGGATACCATCAGCCATAAGTCAAGGCAGAGGACATCCGTAAGATAGCTTTCGTGACACGGTATGGACACTATGAATTCTTTGTGATGCCGCTTTGGGTTGACGTAATGCTCCGCCGCTTATGGATCCGATGAACCGAGTGTTTAAACCACACTTGACTCGTCAGAGTGTTCTGTTGATGATATATTGATATACTCCAAATCCAAGACTAACACGAAGAACACTTGAGGATTGCCCTACAGACGCCATGTGAACACTAATTGTACGCCAAACTCAAAGAAATGTGAGTTTTGGTTGAAGAGGTTAGCTTTTGGGACATGTCGCCTCAAAGCATGGTGTCATCAGAGATCCAAAGAAAGATAGAAGCAAGGGTTAAATGGGAGCAACCAAAGACAAAGGACCGATGTCCAAGTTTTCGGGCTTAGCAGTTATTATCGACGCTTTGTCGAGGGGTTTTCAAAGATATCGGACCTCTCACAAAGTCGATAATTAAAAGATTCAAGATTTGAGTGGAGGAGGCATGCGAGAAGAGTTTTCAAGAGCTCAAGACGAGACTCACTTCAGCTCCAAAGGTTAGCTATTCCTTCAAAGGAGGATACGCTGTACAAATGACGCCACATACAATGGCCTAGGTTGTGTACTCAACCAACATAAGAAGGTGATAGCTACTTGATCAAGACAAAAGAAAGAACACGAGAAAATTATCCGACTCATGACTTGAGCTAGCAAGACTATCTTATACCAAGATATGGAGACATTACTTGTATGGTGAGACTTTTGAAATTTTCACCGATCATAAGAGCCTCCGATACTGCTATACAAAGAGCTCAACATGAGATACGCAGATGGATGGAGTTTCTCAAGGATTATGATTGTTCTATACAAGACCATCCAGAAAGGCTAACGAGTAGTAGCACGCCTTTGAGTCAAGAGTTCAAACCGCTTAGCTTGTTTGATTTTGGGTATGCACCGATGGAAATTATTGAAGACCCGCACTTTACGATGCGTAACATTGAGTCAAAAGCTACCGGATCCTTTTGGCTAATATATCAAGAAGCTGATATTTGAGCATATCCACGATCTATGATGAAAGATCGCATTAACAAAGATTCATCAAGACGTGAGTGAAGGCATCGTCGGACTTCTCGCTTAAAGAAGATGGTTCTTTATTATTTAAGGGTCGTATGCATTCCTGACAATGCCGATCTAAGACAAACCATTCTTGATGAAGCCCATAAGTCAAATTATGCTATCCACCGGTAGCACCAAAATGTACCAGACTTGAAAAAGAACTACCGTGGAGAGGTCTAAGCAAGACGTGGTCAACACGTGTCACTGTTTGACTTGTCGCCAGTGAAGATTGATCATAGACATCCCGCCGACTATTGCGCCTTTTTACCAATACCGTAATGGAAGTGGGAATCGATCTCGATGGATTTCATTGTTGGATTGTCACAGCATCGCCAAAGAGACACAATGCCATTTGGTCGTCAGAGATCGATTGACCAAATCAAGACACTTTTGCCGCATAATACTATGTATACGCAGAAGACCGCGTACTTTATATATGAAGGAGATTATAAGACTACACGGATTCCAAGCAAAGATAGTTTCGCATCGTGATCCACTATATACGTCCAAGTTTTGGAAGAAATTTCAAGAAAGAATGGGAACGCGACTAGATTTTAGTTCACCTTTCCATCCTCAAACTGATGGGCAGACCGAACGAGTGAATCAAGTAATAGAAGACATGCTCAGGGCGTGCATGCTAGATATGCAAGGATACTGGGATGAGTATCTACCGTTGATCGAATTCGCATACAACAATAGCTTTCCAAACGAGCATTGGCATGGCAATATGAAGCTCAGATGGACGATTTATGCAAATCACCCTCAATTGGGAAGAAACAGTGAGAAATTTATTTTAGGCCAAAACTACTTGAAGACAACGCCACCGCTGCTCAATAATCAGAAAGGTCAAGTCAAGACAGAGTAGACAGAAAAGTTACGCCGACATCAAGCGGACTAGTGTCGACTATAAAGTGGGTGAGCACGTGTTTGTGAAAGTGTCACCTATGAAAGGCGTAATGAGATTTGGCAAGAGAGGGAAGTTAAGTCCACGTTATGTTGGACCATTTGAAATTTTGGGACGCGTAGGTGAAGTTGCGTATCGCATTGGCTTACCACCGCTGTTTGATCGGATAGATAACGTTTTCCACATATCGATGCTCAGAAAGTATGTGAACGATCCATCTCATGTGTTAGGTAGTCAACCTATGGAGTTGTGTGAGGACATGAGCATGATAGAGGAACCAGTAGAAATCTTGGATCGAAAGGAGCAGGTACTGCGCACTAAAGTGATTCCCTTAGTGCTTGTCCGGTGGAACAATCATCCAAAGGAAGAGGCTACTTGGGAACAAGAGGCCGATGTGAAAGAACAATATCCAGCCTTATTTCCAACGACATGAGAATCCAATGTAAACCACAAGCATGCTTGTGGAATCTCAACAATACTTGTAATTCAATGGAAGTTTTGATCAAAGTATGATTATAGGAACAGATTTTTGTATGCACATGACCATGAGGATGTGTTTTCATGAAACTATGAACCACTTGATGTCATAGACCACCAAGAGAAATCAAAGAACCAAAGAACTTGAGAATTTGTAGAAATTGGGCAAAACCGATTAATCGAATTTCAAATCGATTAATCGATTTGGAATTTCGATTAATCGATTTTGTTCGATTAGTCGACTTGCCTGTGCCAGTGACTGGAAATTTGGATAAGAGTTAGAACAGATACAGAATGAAATTTTTATTAATCGATTTTGGTTTCGATTAATCGATTTAGGTTTTCGATTAATCGAACATACTGGGAACGTTACAAGAAATTAGGAATGAATTAATGAAATTTTGATTAATCGAGGAGGTTTCGATTAATCGATTTGAGATTTCGATTAATCGAACTGGAAGTTCGATTAATCGATTTACTTAAGGGACTTAGGAAAATTTGGAGTCAGAGAAACAATTTCGATTAATCGATGTGGAATTCGATTAATCATTTGAGATTTCGATTAATCGAACCATAGTTCGACTAATTGAAAAACTTGAAGAATCCTGAAAATTTTGGAAGGGACTACACGATTTCGATTAATCGAAGTGAATTTCGATTAATCGATTTTGAAGTTTCGATTAATCGAAATGGATTTCGATTAATCGACTGGCTCGCGCCAGTGAGCTCTAAAACTTGAATTTTTCAACGGATACGATTTCGATTAATCGAAATGTTTTCGATTAATCGATTTTGGAAATCGACTAATCGATTTTGCGCGGCTTAACCTAGTTTTGAATCTCGATTAATCAATTCTGAATTTCGATTAATCGAGCCGAGGCCTATATATTAAAATTTGCGGATTTCATCCCCCATTCAAATCATTCGAGCTTTGAGAATTTTGGGCGCTTCATCTTCTTCTTCTTCTCCGACCATCCGGCGCCCTAGGGTCTGCACTTCCGTCAGTTTTTGGCTCGAATTCAAATCGTATCGCCTCCAAAACCCATGATAAACCCTAATTTTGTACGTTTCCTTCAATTTGAATTAGGTAAAACCTAGATTCTTGCTATTTCACCGACCATGCCGCCTAAAACTCGTTTGTCTTCGAAGAAGGCAATCTCCAAGCTACCGGTCCGGCGTAAGAACGTCGCACCACCACCACCTACCCCATCGCCGGTGAGGACTCCATCACCGTCGGCATTGGAGACCGCCTCCGGTTCGACGAGCGCATCTTCGCGCGAGTCTTCCCGCGAGTCTACACCCATGCCGCCGCCACCCACTAACGTGGTACAACCTAATGAGTGGTGGGCCGCGAAGACCTTTGAGGTCGAGTACCTCATTGACCCTACCCTTTTCACAAACCCCGATGTACCGGGCGAGACCAAATGGGCTCGTAATTACCTTAACAATGCCGGTCTCGGCAACCTTCTCAAACCAATCTGGGGTTCCTATTACCCTAGATTGGTGAGATTGTTTTACCAAGGGCTTGTGGACGGCCCGACTGACGACGTGATCAAGACCACCATCGAGGGTCGAGAATACACGATCACACGTCGCCACGTACACGAGGTGCTTGAGTGCTACCTCGATTTCACACCTGAGACCACCCTATTCCCACCCTTTAAGGAGGACCCTCGATTTGAGGAAATCATGACCCGTATGACCAACGGGAAGAAGGGGTCGGGATCATCCATCAAGAGGGTTGACCTTCCCCACTACATGTGGATGCTTGATTCGGTGATCAAGTGTAACCTTTACCCGATGCGCCACAATACCGAGCGCGTGGACCGAGTGCAATACGCACTCTACGCGGCCTTCTATGGCCGGTGGTTCGACGCCACCATGGTCGTCCTCGAGGGGATGAGGTACATCAAGGGGAAGCTGATGAAGGGCAACCTACGGCCCAAGGAGAAGATGTCGTACGCACGGCTCATATCGAGCATGTTGGAGTGCTACTCCAATACTCCCGACTACACCATCTCGCCTCACGAGATGAGAGCTATGGATTGCGTGAAGATGTTCTCCAAGTCTTCATGGACCCGTAGCTATAACCTACTCAAGCGGACCCTACCGGCTTCGGGTCCCGCTCCAGCCGCAGCAGCAGTAGCACCACCACCACCCCCACCACCACAGCAGGACCCACCAGTGGATGGGGCACACCCAGTCGAGCCTTCAGTGGAGAGGGCCTCCTCTCATACTACGGCCTCACCGACACAGCCAGCTCACTCCGCGCCTGCTACACCCACCTCATCATACCGCCGGCGCGCTGCTCCATCCGGTCCTACCATCGAGGAGGTGTTGGCTCGCATGGAGGCCAACAACGAGCGGATGAACCGGAGGATGGACTTCTTGATGTTCCACACCCTCCGCTACATCTACCCGACGGACTACCAGCGTTACCTCGCTAAGGAGGAGGAGTGGACCGCAGGACGGACCGCCTTCCACAGGGGTCCCGTCTTCTCTTCGACCATCGCGGCTACCGGCGCTGGTCCTTCCACATCTACCTCAGCTCCGCCGACAGAGACGCCGCAGCCACAGCCGCCGCTACCTCCGACTACCCAGCCAGCACAGTCTCCACCACCGCAGTCACAGCCAGCTCCAGCAGACCCACCAGCCCATTAGCAAACTCTCCAGATGGGCGACTTGCTCGGCCCACCGGCTGGCGAGGAGACTGCATGAATCTTGTATTCATTTTTGCATTTCGATTGTATACCTGTAGATGTGTTTTTGTACGCCAACTTATCTGGCATAATTACCTGTAAAAAAAAAAATTAATTATAAATACAAATCAAAATTTTTGGTGTAAACTCTTCAATTTCGTAACATTTTAATTCTATGCTGGTATTCGTAATTACCTGGATGCATCTGAGTCAACTGGACCGCCTCACTTGAGAGTGTGGGGGGGGGGAGAGACCCAGACCGACGCACTTTGGGTTATTTTCGAGGACGAAAATTCCCAAGGTGGGGAGGGTGTAATATCCCGAAAAATCGCGTTAAACAGTGACCTCGGGATCCATGCCCGATTGGTCACAAGTTTGACCAATTAGGAGATCAAGGGTTAGCATAGAGTGTGATGAACGGACGAGATGTGATGGTTTGAGTGATTATGTGGTGTGTGATGTGAATGAGAAGTCGCATACACCTACCGCGGTGTATGTGCTCAACCCACAAGGAAGGGGATGGATAAAAGGGTTTAATAACCCTAAAATCTAAAATTTGGTTGTTGAGAGAGGAGTAAAGAAGAGAGAGAGGAGTAAAGAGGTTGAGCAAGAATTATTGTGAGTGATTGGAAGAGAGATTCTATCATTAAAGAGACCGATTCGACGCGGAGAATCCGTTAAAGCTGGAACCCTAGCCTTTCCAACCACTCGATTTGAAATCAATTTGAGATTGATTGAAGGTAAGATTTTTGTAGTTTAAATGCATGGATTAAAGGGTTAAATTGTAGTTAGAAATGGTGTAAAATGTAGGGTAAAAGTTTAGAAAAATGGAGAAAAAAGTAAGGGAAGAGATTGAGAAGAGCAGCCAAAAGGGGGCCGAATCTGACAATTTCGATTAATCGAAATTGGCCAAGAAGTTGAAAAGTCATAGGACCCCGATCTCGATTAATCGAATTGGGTTTCGATTAATCGACTTTGGATTTCGATTAATCGAATTGAGAATCGATTAATCGACTGGGAACCTACAGTGGACTCCAGTGAAGAAAAGAATTTAGCTTGAAGAAATCGACTAATCGAAATGAGAGTTCGATTAATCGATTTAGAATTTCGATTAATCGATTTGGGATCGATTAATCAATTTTGGAAATTCAATTACTCGAATTGAGAATCGACTGGATAGAGTAGAGAATTTCGATTAATCGAATTGGGTTTCGATTATTCGAATGGGAATCTCGATTAATCGATTTGAGAATCGATTAATCGATATTGACTTTTGATTAATCGACTGGGCCAGTTTATGTTGACTTTTGAGTTTGACTTTAATTTTCATGGAGGGTCTTGGACCTCTTTTATTGCATCTTTAGTGATGTGTTTTACATGTTATGTGGTACCATAGGTGGTACTTGTGAGCTAGTGCACAAGGAGCCACGTGGGACCTTGATGCATTGATCAAACGAAGACTTGAGGTAGGGAACTCCTTGAACATGTACCTGATTTTATAAGAGCATGTATATAGTGATATAGATTTAAAAATCTAAAATGTTTTATTGCTTAAAGAGTTTGGGAAAAGTGTGTGTGTGTGTGACATCAATAAAAGTAATCATAATGAGCCATCCCCAGGGGATGAAGAAGTAAAGAGATAAGAGCATCAGGTATGATGCAAGTGAGTGGATACATCCCAGGGATGTATCCAAGATTGAATCATGTTTGATAGGGCCTAACTGATACAAGATAGCATATTTACACGGTGAATAACTATATGTAAGGCACCGATATTTTTGTTATTTGAGGTTTGATAGGTTACCCCACCGACGTGGCGGGATATTCACGACTGACACGGCAGGATATCCGTAACCGATACGGCGGCGAAATCGTAGGCCAGTGTGGAGGCTTATCCGTACACAGTAAGCACACCCCAGGGGTGTTGATTGAGACTAGTGAAACCCAGCCACCAATCCCCAGGGGAAAGGGGCTTGGGTACTATTTGTATTCCCAGGGAACACGTTAAAACTGTTTATATAGATGACGATGATGGGTATCTCATCGAGGCTCGATGCTATATTGCTCGGGAATTACTTAAGTTGAAAGTTTAAGTTTTGCTTTAGGCCTTTTCAGCATCATTCATGAATAAATAAAAGACATGAGTAAACTACTAGTAAAATGTGATGCTTTTTAACTGTTTTCATCAGTAACTGCATAGACATATCATACATGGCATATCATGAAATATATGTGAGTAATAATTTATATGTTCAACTGTATTTTATTCCCTATTGAGCTAAGATGTAGCTCACCCTATAGACTATACGTCGCAGGTCCACTACTAGCAGCTGCCGAGGCTTCAGGAGACACTGACCCCGGTGATTCGGACCTTGCGGCCGGAGACGAGTTGGAGCCACCTCCTGAGGACTTCTTCTAGAGGACTCCGTTGTGTCGCTTTGAGGGTTTTTGGGGAGATTTTGTATGGCTTGGTATGTCAAGCCTTGTTTGATTAAACACTGTATATGTATAAATTCGTGATTTTTCTTTTGGGCGAACCATCTGTGATGATTAGCTATCATCGATGGTTCGGATCGGTTCTCCATTCATGCAGAGGCATGAGGGTAGAACTGTCTTTTGAGAAGTGCTTATATAGCGATCTAATTCCGCAGTTCATTTACTATTTCAATTTTGTGCTTGATATACCAATGTTCCATGCTTAGCTAAGGGGCACGGTCAAGATGATCATGCTCATGGTACGGGTTTTGGGGTGCCGAAATCCGGGCTGTCACACTCAGGGTTCTCAGATCTTTCATATTAAACACCTTACTCATATCATCAATAAGAAGTTGAACTTATTTGTCATTATTTCCAGTGACTAAAATGTCGTCAACGTAGACAAAACTATGGTGATATCTCGGTTATTACGTAGCACAAATAAAGAATTGTCTGCAACGCTCATAATGAAGTGCCGACGACAAAGAAAATGAGAAAATAGGGCATAACATTGTCTTGGGGCTTCCTTGAGTCCATAGTTTGCTTTTCGCAGCTTGCACACATGAGATGGATAGTTCGGATCCGCGAACCCTTGCGGTTGGCACATGTAAACAGCATGGTCAAGTTTTCCATTTAAGAACGCGTTAGACACGTCATGTTGTCTAATGGTCCAATTGTAGTGAAGCACTAAGGAGAGAACTATGCGGATTGTTGGCTGCTTCACAACCGGACTGAAAGTCTCTATATAATCAATACCATACTCTTGGTGGAATCTTTTTGCAACTAATCGTGCTTTATATCTGGCTACTGAGCAATCGGAGTTCCTCTTGATCTTATATATCCATTTGTAGCCGATAATATTTCAGGGAGAGGGTGCTGGAGCGAGGGACCATGTACCTTGTGTTTGAAGTGCATGAAATTCAGCGGACATGGTTGTTCTCCAGTGAGGGTGTTTGTTAGCCTCTGTAAATGATGACGGCTCATATTGGAGGGGATAAGGTTGAGTAGAGGTGTGGAGGCTAACAAGTTTCTTTGGTTTGGAGTGCCCGATTTTTTATCTAATAGCCATGGGGTGTATATTGGTGTTCGGCATGGAGGGATGAGGAGAGTTAGGAGATGAAGCAAGTGGGCATGTAGTCTCAAGTGGGTTGGGTAATGGATGGGTGAGTGTGGGTTCAGGAGACGTAGAGCCTGGAGTGGGTAATGGATGTAATGGGTTTTTATTGGGTGTTAGGTGGGAGTATAGGACAAATAGTTTGGGTAGAGAATGGCTTGGTGTTGAGGATGTGGGTATAGGAGTTTGTTTGTGGAAGGGAAATTCATGTTCAACAAATCGAACATGTCGTGAGATTATGACTTGACCCATGTCCATGTCAAGACATCGATATCCTTTATGGGCCGAGGAGTAACCTAAGAATGTGCATAACCGAGATTGTGGTTCCAATTTGTGAGAACTGTACGGTCTCATCAATGGATAGCAACATCAACCAAATGTTTTTAAGGGTTGTAAAATCATGGGGTGTATGGAATAATTTTTCATATGGTGTGAGATTGGCAATAGTTTTACTTGGCAAACGATTAATGATAAAAACAGAGGTTAATAATGCATCTAACCAGTATGTGTGTGGAATGAAGGCAGTGTGAAGAAGGGCGATGGTGGTTTCTATGAGATGACGATGCTTCCTCTTAGCAACCCCGTTTTGCTCGGGTGTATGGGGACAAGACCGTTGATGAATTATGCCATAGGTAGGAAGTCTAGAAGTCATTTTGTCATTCATGAATTCATCCCCATTGTCACTCCGGAATACCTTTATTTTGCAACCAAACTGATTTTCAACAAATGTTGGAAAGTGAACAAACGCATCATATACATCAGATTTTTTGATTAAGGGATACAACCAACAAAATCGTGAATAATCACCAATGAAAACAAGATAGTAACAAAAACCGCGAAAGGGGACGGAATTGGATATGGGCCCCAAACGTCAGCATGGATTAATTCTAAAGGTGCAAGTACAATGCTAGTAGAATTGTGAAAAGGTAACTTGTGGCTTTTGGCCACGTTACAGTGCACACAATTAAAAGACTGACCAACAGAAAATGGTAAACTATAATGCCGAGACAAAATGGACAAAACTTGTTGGGACGGGTGGCCAAGCCGATTGTGCCACAAAGTGTTGGTGATGTGTCGTGTAACGAAGGCTGAATTTGAGGAAGCATCAACAAGTAGAGGACGAAGAGGGTAAAGGCCATTGCTACTGCGGCCCTAGATGAGAGTCTACATCGTTTTCTTGTCCTGGATCACGAATCCATCAGCATGAAAAGAAAAAACACAATTGTTATCAGATGCAAGTTTATGCATAGACAATAGATTTTTCCCAGCCCAATAGCTGGGAAAACGTTCGCTTCTCAAGTTACGAAAGCCCGTTAGTCGAGAAAAATATTCGCTTCTCGAGATGATTTGAAGGTGATTGATGTTCGAGATTCATTCTGAATACAACAGCTTCGTAAGTAAGAGGGGTGATCGACCTTATGTGATTTTTAATTGTAATGTTTTACTCGCAAGCACACGAATCAGATTGTATATAGTGGGTGTAGAGTACGAGATCGTTCCCACGAGGACTATGTTTGAAGATCTAAAAAGACAAGACAATAATTTAAGAAACCTATCAAGATCTAACAGTATTCTACCAGTCTTATGATTTAAGCGGTTTGATGAGATGATAATTACTGACTATAAACTAAAATTTAATTGATAATTCAAAAGTAAAGATAAAGATGAAGATACTAAATCCTCTCATCTTTGGTCTGTTATTCCCATAATACAAATCTAAGGATTAAACTATGAGATATGTTATTGAAAGCAAGCATTTTTTTATGAAAGATAAATTGTCATAACCCTAATAGTTTCCACGTTGCATCCCTGCAATCAGGACTTAACTTCAGAGATGATTTTCATATATAGATCTGGGATCAAGGGCATGGCTCGGCTCATATGATCTCAGGTTCAAATAAAAATCATCCCCAAAGTGGGTGAAAATTCCAACAAGAATACCACCATAGATCTGAAATCAAGGGCATGGCTCGGCACACTTGATTTTAGATTAGGGAGTAATTAAGATACAATTATCATTACAGATCCAAGATCTAGGGCATGGCTCGGCACACTCGATCTCGGATCATAATCGTAATAAAATGAGATCCACACGATAAAAGTAAAAGACCATATAACAATGATTGGGATAAATCACGGATCTCGAGATCCGAGCATGCATGGCTTTACGCGATCCTAGTTAGTAGTGGAGATTTCATCCGTTTATGATAGCACAACAACCATAAAATAAGATCTCATATTTTAATCCTAAATTTATATTATTAAAAGTACATCCCTCGGATGGGAATCATTAGATCCACATCCCTATGAATTTAGCCACACATATTGTAATTAAATGGCATAAATAAATAAGGAAGGGAAAATAACATTAATTTAATGAATTAAAAATAACTCAAACTTCAACAGAAATTACTTTGATCCAAAAGTACGATGATCTTTAGAAACGAAATTAATGTAGAAATTAACTGAACAAGAATAATAAACTGAAGGAATGAATACCGAAAATTAAAGGAACAAAGCTCTCAAAAATGAATAATAAAAACTCTCTATTTCTATGTCTAACTATGAAAAAGAAAAACTAAAAAACTAAAACTCTAATCTCCTAATTCCTTATTTCCTCGAAGTGTTTGATCGACTTTAAATAGCACCCCAGTCGCATAGGTCACCCAGCCGCAAAGTCAGGGTCGATTAATCGACCCTGCAAAAGACGCTAAAAATCTGCTTTAAAGTGTCAGTTTTGTGTCAGACTATTTTTTTTCCTCGATTAATCGACCTCCCAGAAATTCGTGAATTCCAGCCACTTTTTGTATCAGACACTGCTTCGGTATTTTGGCCATAACTTTCTATCCCAAACTTGGATTGAGGCGATTCATGCGCTGTTGGAAAGCTGACAGAAAGATCTACAACTTATGTGCTTTGATAATTTTATAATTCAGCCGTCTTGAAAGTCCAAATTGAGCAGCAAGTAGCACCAAGTTCTCGATGACCCAGAGTTGCAGTATTTTTACATTATTTTCATAATTCTTGGGCTGTTTTCTGCACTTGGCTTATATTTACCTAAAACACTTCAAATCTAATAATTCTCATCAGATAGCCTTTATCGGACGGCTAAATATAGGTATTTAGGGGTGAAATATCATCATATTTCACTACTCATCACATCCTCAAACCAACACTTTGCTAGTCCTCGAGCAAAGCAAACTAAAGAAAAATAAATTATCACTTTCGTAGGGAGCACGATTGCACTTAGCATGTGCAACAAGCCTTTAAACCCCTAGGTGATCCCTAGTGCAGGAGTTGTGTCTCCTGAGGGTTTACAGTGAAGTTACCCACAAACTTCAATACATTTTTGAAACCATCGGTAAAATTGAGTTTTCAAAATATAATTTTGATAACATATACACCATTCAAAACTCAAAATCATTAATCAATTCAACATGTGAATCCTCATTTTTAAATAATAATGTTATACTAATCATACTAATATCCATTCAAATTAGTCTAATGCTCAAATCGTTAGATAACTCATCCATTCATGCCTAAATGTGAAGTGAGTGCATACCCAAACTAAAATTCATTCATCTCAGAACTAGTTCAAACGGGATACCGTCGGATCTGTTGTTTTGACTCAATCCTCACTTTAGGTATACTCTCAAAATATAAAGACACCGATGATGGATAAGTTTTCGCACACATGTGAGAGATCAATACAAAGCAAATAAAAAGGTCTCACATAATAAATGAAACACGATACAATCAATGAACAAAAATAAATCTCATAAGAAGATACTTGTATATCCTAAGCATGTCATATCAAGTGTCATAAGTATCACATATATACTCTCCACAAGGCAGTTACCAATGCAAGATCAGATCAGGAAGGTCTTTTTAGGGTTGTAATGGGGCTCAGGAAAGGGTAAGAAAGAATTGGAAGTTGAGATTTAAAATTTATGAGAAATCGGAAAGGAAACACCTTTTTGATTTTTTCTATTTCTCTTCTTTTTATTTTTTAATCTCTCACTATTTTTTTTTTAATATTTTTCTTTTCTCACTCTTTCTTTTTTCTTCTTTTGGATTTCTTTTTCTTAAAGTACCTCATATTTTTCATTATTTTTCATAATTTTTTTTTTCTTTTTCTCCCCCCCCTTTTTTTTCTTTTATATTTTTGCCATACACTCTCAGTAAACACCACAACTCGGTATCTCTCCACTTACTCTCTTTTCGTTCATTTTCATCCCTCGTTTCTAATTTCTCAGAAATAAGAAGGGTAAAGCTGAATTTTCAGAAATAGTGAAAGGGTAAAGGTTAACGTGGCTTATCAAAGAATGTATAAAGGCAATTTTTTTTTCAATAGGCTCAAAGGAGTACTAGAAGGATAAATTTATATAAGGTGGGTTATTTTAAGCACAAACGAGCCAGAGATAGCCTTCAATCATGTCCTTAAAAGATGGTAACCTTACCTATTTGTCTTGAGTGGATATACAGTACATTCTAACATAATGATATGAATTTGATTTCATGCAAAGTCACAAGCCAAAGTAAAATGTATGAGATTATGCAAAGTAATTCGTATTCGAAGAAAACTCTGAGTTTATGTATTCACTCATCAATGACGGAAAATTAGCTCTAAAGCTCACTGGGTTTAATCTCCACTAAGAACCTAAGATTCAATATTCAAAACAGTCCATCGATTTCTAAGTCTTAGCTTGGTATAAGTGTAAAAATTCTAAGCATGAATATCAAAATTATCCATAAAATATCACATTAAGCTTCATCATCCTAGATACAAGTAATCAAAATATGACATTGATATTCTCAAAATTAAATTCACATGCATCATCAACTAAAGTTTGAAAACAATCACAAATAATGTGCATGATGATTAAAAAAAAATTTCTTTCTTTTTTTTTTGTTTTTTTTTTTTTTCATAAAAAAAAATAAGTGACACAAAATAGAAAACCATACCCCCAAACCTAAAAATGACAATGTCCTCATTGAATGAAATAAGTAGGCACCCCCAAACCTGTTGAAAAGTACCTCAACACAAAGATCAGGTGCAGATAATATGTGCATCAAATTAGAACATGACCAAAAATATATTGAAGGGAATATGGGTACACTATTTAGGGAATTAAAAACAACCTAATCTAAACAAAAAACTAATATTCTAGAACTAAATATACGAAATAAAGAAATCCTAAATCCTAAATCCTACACAAAATTGGGTTGCCTCCCAATGAGCGCTAGTTTAATGTCGATAGCTCGACCATATGAATTGCTCAGTCAGGGTGAGCCCTTGGATCACTCCATGGAAGAGTGTCAGAGAATGCAACTACATCCTCAAGGAACGGTTTTAATCTTTGACCATTAACTCGAAAAAAATTCCCGTATCTTGGATTGATAACATCAACTGCCCCATTGGGGAGTATTCGAGAGATTTTGAAAGGACCACTGATGAGTAGTGAAATATGATGATATTTCACCCCTAGATACCTATATTTAGCTATCTGATGAAGGCTATCTGATAAGAATTATTAGATTTGAAGTGTTTCAGGTAAATACAAGCCAAGTGCAGAAAACAGCCCAAGAATTCTGAAAATAATGTCAAAACACTGTAACTTTGGGTCATCGAGAACTTGGTGTGACTTGTAGCTCAATTTGGACATTCAAGGCGGCCGAATTATAAAATTGTTAAAACCCAAAAGTTGTATATCTTTCTGTCAGCGTTCCAACGGATCAAGAATCGCCTCAATCTGAGTTCGAGACAGAGAGTTATGACCAAAATACCAAAGCAGTGTCTGATGCAAAGTTCGGCGGGAATTCACGAAAATCTGGGAGGTCGATGCATCGACCCTATTGGGTCGATTAATCGACCCTAAATTTTTGAGTTGAAACATCTCTGTGGCTGGGAAACTTCGGCTCTATTTAAAGCGAATCAAATACTTCGGAAAATAAAAAATTAGAGATAGATAATTAGAGATAGGAATTAGAGATAGATAATTAGAGATAAAAATTAGAGATAGAGAATTAGAGAGTTAGTTTTAATTTTTTCTTTTTTTTAGAGTTTTTGGAGAGAATTTTTTAGAAGATTATTATTCATTATTATTATTTTTGGTTTTAGGCTCCTCTTGGCATCTTTTCAAGAGTTCTTCTTTCTCCTTCTTCTAGGGTTCCATCTGGGTAGATTGTACCTAGGATTTGCATTGTTTTTCCTTTACGTTAATGAAAGCATAGATTGAATTTAGGATACGGCATTGTAAACAAAGATCTTTGGAAGAAATAAAAAGAGGAATGGCTTTGAATGAACAAGGAGATCATACACCAAAGATGAATGGCTAAATCAGTAAATCGGGGAAGATGCGATCCCCAGATAAGTACCCATATTTATGATTAATACCATAGTCAATTTATTGTCATCATGGAATCGTTTTGCTAAAAGTTTGTGTTATTAAAAATATATTGAATGCTTTATTATGACCGTTGATTGCGCGTATCAACGGCTATAATCGCTAGATCTGGACCTGCAGACTGATCTTGGTTGCAGAGCGATTATGTGTTTACTGTTGTGATCTAAACATCATGAGATACGCTATGCTTCTTATATGACTCATACCGCAATGATAGGCTGAGTCATAGTTTTTAGATAGGGTATGCCGGATTGATGATCATATTTTATTACGAATCATCTCTATAGCTGAATGATGGTGTGAATGATGCTTTAATGAAACTGTGGGTTTTAATGGTAGAAAAGGGGTACAAATCTGGGGTAGCATATTCCTTGATCTCATTTAATTATTATTTTAGATTCATCGATAGTTGTTTAGATTAATTTATTTTTCTGCATTTAGGAAAAGTGTGATAAATTTTGGTAAAATTGAATCTGCCCTTTGGCACTTCCTTAGGGACGTTTTTAAATCTCTGAAAGAATTAATTAAAATTCAAGATTTTCCTGTGGGTTCGACACCTTTGTTCTTGCCATACTGCAATAGATCTTATGCACTTGCAAGGGTTACACTTAAAATTGATCAAGTTTTTGGCGCCGCTGCCAGGGAGATCGACGAAATTTTGATTAATTCGGTTAGGAATTTTTGTGTTTTGATTAAAAAAAAAAAAAAAAAAAATTTCTAATATTTAGATTTTTGATTTGTAAAATCTTCTTTCCCTTATTTTTCTCTCTTAGGTAAGTTTTTGTAGGACTCTTTTAGAAAGTTTAAGTTTTTAGGACTTCTTATTTTAATAGGATTCTTTTTCCTTATTTTCCTCTTTTAGATATTCTAGGATTTTCTAAAATTAGTTATTAATTTTTTTTTAGGAAGTTTATAAATTTAGGATACCTTCCTTAGGAAATTTAGGAATCTTTTATTCTTTCCCTTATTTTTCTCTTTTAGATAAGATTCTTAGGATTGCCCTTAGATTTAAAATTTTAATTTCTAATTTTAATCTTGAAATTTTAATTTTAATTTTTGAAATTCGAATTTAAAAAAAAAAAAAAAAAAAATCAATTTTTGGATTTTTGCTTTGCAGAATCTTCTTTCCCTTATTTTTCTCTTAGGTAATTATTTTTTTTAGGAGCCTTTTAGGAAGTTGAGATTTTTAGGCTTTTTATTTTAGATTTTGTAGGAGTCTTTTTAGGAAGTATAGATTTTTAGGATACCTTCCTTAGAAAATTTAGGAATCTTTTATTCTTTCCCTTATTTTTCTCTTTTAGATAAGATTTTGTAGGATTGCCATTAGGTTTAAAATTTAATTTTTTTTATTTTAATTTTTGAAATTCGGATTTAAAAAAATAATAATAAATAAAAAAAATAAAAAATAAAAATCAATTTTTGGATTTTTGCTTTGCAGAATCTTCTTTCCCTTATTTTTCTCTCTTAGGTAAGTATTTTTTTTAGGAGTCTTTTAGGAAGTTGAGATTTTTAGGCTTTTTATTTTAGATTTTGTAGGAGTCTTTTTAGGAAGTATAGATTTTTAGGATACCTTCCTTAGAAAATTTAGGAATCTTTTATTCTTTCCCTTATTTTTCTCTTTTAGATAAGATTTTGTAGGATTGCCATTAGGTTTAAAATTTAATTTTTTTTATTTTAATTTTCAAAATTCGGATTTAAAAAAAATAATAATAATAAAAAAAAAATTAAAATTAATTTATCTTGTTTTGCTTTTCTTTTCTTCTTATTTTGGCCACTGTTCATATTAGAGCTCAATCGATTGAAGCTTCAGGTTCAATCGATTGAGACTGAAATATTCTCTGTCGTGATCTTTGCTTTTCTTTCAATCGATTGACATTCCTCTGTCAATCGATTGACAAAAATTTTGTGCTTGCCATTTTTTGAAATTCTGTGTTACTTGCTTTGACTTTGAACCTCAATCGATTGAAGCAGTTCTTCAATCGATTGGTGATAAATTCATTTCGTGAAATTTTAAGTTATCAATCGAATCGATTGAGATCTCTGCTGCAATCGATTGAGCCTATTTTGTGGATTTGTTTTGGATTCTTCAATCCCTGTTTGTGAGCGTGGTGTATGAGCTTTACTCGTTCTCATCACCCATATCTGCTACCATTTAATCTTGAGATCGAACGATCTTGTAAAGAGAATCGTAGAATTCAAAGGAATCAGTATCATCATACTAATACCATGGCTGATCAAAGGCAAGAAATGAATGGGAACAACCAGAATATCAATAATGGCAATAATGGAGATAATGGAAATGATGGGAATAATAATTACAATGAGGGCCCTAAAACACTCGAATATTATAATGATCCTGGTTTTTACGAGGATCAGGAATGTATAATGCATGATCCCATTCCAGGAAACCACTATGAATTCAAATCAGCGATGATCCAAATGCTACCAATTTTCCATGGGTTAGCAAATGAAAATCCGCACGTTCATCTAATTGAATTCACTGGGGTATGCAAAATGTTTAGAGTCCACAATGTCACTGATGAGATAGCTAAACTCCGACTCTTTCCTTTCTCTTTAAGGGACAAGCCAAAAACGTGGTTTTATTCCTTAGAACCGCAATCTATTCAGAGTTGGGCAGAGCTACACCGTCAGTTTCTTAAAAAATATTTTCCCATGACCAAAGCCATTGAGTTGCGTAAGAAGATTCAATTCTTTTCCCAACAACCTACTGAAACATTCCATGAATGTTGGGAACGTTTTAAGGAATTGATTAAGAGTTATCCAAATCATTAGGTTCCAAGGTGGCAACAGGTCCAAAGTTTTTATAATGGACTGATTCCTGAAGAGAGACGCATGGTTGATGCATCGTGTGGTAGATCATGTGCCACAAAAGAAGCTAATGAATTGTGGGCATTATTTGAGAAGTTATACCAAACTTCGATACAAAGTGAAACACTGGGGCGAACTAACTTGGATTTGGCATCTAAATCTCATGTGTTGACAAGAGATGGATTGTATAATGTCAAAAATAATACCTCTGATCTATCGACAAAGGTTGATATGTTGTCCAAGCAAATGAATATGTTGTTAGCTGCGACCAAGCAAGCTAAAGCTCCTGTCACCCCCACTGTGTGTTCAATTTGTGACCACCCAGGTCACATGGCTAATGAGTGCCCCACTACCATGTCATTATTCCCTGATGAACCTACTCCTCAAGAGGAGGTGAATCTGACTCAATCTTATCAACGGCAGGGTAGAAACGTATACTCCAATACCTAAAACCCGGAATGGAAAAATCACCCCAACTTAGGATGGGGTGGTTCGAACCAAACTGGTCAGGTAAACCAGCAGTACAGAGCCAACACAATGGGTGGACAACAAAATTTCCGCCCACAATAGAATCCCACTACCGAGAATTCTAATTTCGGTAGAACCCTCCTTATTACCATCCGAATTCCGATTCGAAAAAAATCAAATTTTAATCGAATTTTAATCAACCTCGAGCTACGCTTCTAGAGATTCGATTTGGAGGAAAAGGTGATGCGAGCATGCATGATGATGATAGATCAATTCACCAACGACAAATCACCGAGTCAACGAGAGGAAGGTAGGCTCCTAGCCAACCCGTCCAACAATCTCGAGGTCAAGCACCACGATGCAGACCATCGAATAGTCAACAGTTGAAAGCTGTTACGGTGCTGAGAAGTGGAAGAGAAGTTGATAATCAAGTGGAAATGCCTGTGGAATCTGATCAGGAAAAAGAGGAAGCAAGAGAAGCAGCAAAAGAGAAAGAAAAATCAGAGAAAGAACAGAGAGAAAAGAAAAGAGAAAGAGAAAGAGCAAAGAAGAGAGAAGGAAAAGAAAAGTAATCGAGGATGAGTCTCTCAACTGTCCAACTAGGACATGAACAAGAATAAAAAATGGAACCTGCACCTTATGTCCCAAGGGCACCATTCCCTCAATGCCTAACTCCTCCATCTAGAATGGGAAAGGGACCAGCAAAAATGGAAGAAAATTTTGAAACATTCAAGCAAGTAAAGATAAATCTTCCATTGCTTGAAACAATCAAACAAGTGCCTGAGTATGCAAAATTTTTCAAAGATTTATGCACTCATAAGCGAAAGGCGCGTACTCATATTTCCAAGAAAGTGTTCCTGACTAATCAAGTCAGTTCAATATTACAATTGGAAACCCCACGGAAACTGAAAGACCCTGGAGTTCCAACTGTTCCATGTGTCATTGGTGGGCAACCAATTGGAAAAGCGCTATTGGATTTGGGAGCAAGTGTGAATCTAATCCCATACTCAATATACGAGAAACTCGGATTGGGTGAATTGCAACCCACGACGGTCACACTACAACTGGCTGATAGGTCAGAAAGAAGACCTAGGGAAATTATCGAGGATGTTTTGGTTGGAATAGACAAGTTTGTCTTTCCAGTGGACTTTGTTGTTTTAGACATGGAACCCCCTGTTAAATCAATTAATCAAGTCCCCATCATCCTTGGACGTCCGTTTCTCGCCACTGCAAACGCTTGCATTAATTGTCGAACGGGAGTCATGGACGTTTCTTTTGGGAACATGAAGGTTAGATTGAACATATTTCATGCAATGAACCATTTCCCTAACGAGGATGAGGTCGAATGTCTTTACATCGATCAGATGGATGAAGTGGTGGATGAAGCATTACCATCAATGCTCACAAAAGAAGAATTTGAAACCGCTTTGTTGGCCATCTATGAAGAAAAAGGATCTGAAAGGAAGCAGTCCGAAGAGACGAGGTTGAGTTTATCATGTCCATATGATAACTTATGTGAAGTTGTGACTAAGATAGAACCGTTACCCATTGAAGTAAAAGCTGAACCGACTCCATCAATTGAGGAGCCACCAACTGTGGAATTGAAAGCGATTGCTAATCGCTCAAATACTCTTTTCTGGGGCCACGAGAAAAGTTTTCGGTGATAATTTCATCCACGTTGTCTGAAGAACAAGAGCATGACCTGTTGAAAGTGCTTCTAGATCACAAGCAGGCTATCGGATGGACTCTAGCTGATTTAAAAGGGATTGACCCATCAGTATGTATGCACAAAATACATCTGGAAGATGAGAGTAAACCATCGAGAGGACCGCAGAGGCGACTTAATCCGAACATGCAAGAAATCATTTTAAAGGAAATCATTAAATTACTTGATGCTGGAATCATCTATCCGATTTCTGATAGTGAATGGGTTAGTCCAGTCCAAATTGTCCCAAAAAAGTCTGGAATCACTGTGAAAGAAACTGCGAAAGGAGAATTGTTGCCTACTCGTGAAACTACTGGGTGGCGTGTCTGCATTGATTATAGAAAATTAAACACAGCTACCAGAAATGATCATTTTCCCCTTCCGTTCATCGATCAAATCCTCGAGAAGTTAGCAGGGCAAGAGTTTTATTGCTTTCTTGATGGTTATTCGGGATACAATCAAGTGCCCGTTTTTCCACCTGATCAAGAGAAAACAACATTCACATGCCCGTACGGTACTTTTGCATATCGAAGGATGCCGTTCGGCTTATGTAATGCACCTGCTACTTTCCAACGATGTATGTTGGTCATATTTTCGGATATGATTGACAAGTTCATCAAGGTGTTCATGGAGGACTTCTCGGTTTTTGGGAAAACGTTTGGTTCTTGTTTGAATCACCTCGCATAAGTTTTACAACGTTGTGTGGATTCTAAACTTGTTCTTAGCTGGGAGAAGAGTCATTTCATGGTTCAACAAGGAATTGTTCTGGGGCATATTGTTTCCAAGAAAGGAATTGAAGTGGATAAGGCCAAAGTCGACCTAATTGCCAATTTGCCCCCACAAAAGAGTGTTCGCCAAATTCGATCATTTTTGGGGCATGCTGGATTTTATAGGCGATTCATTAAGGATTTCAGCAAGGTGGCTAAACCTTTATGTACCTTGCTTGGTAAAGATGTCCCTTTTGAATTTGATGAGCATTGCATGAAATCATTTCTGAAGCTGCGTGAACTCTTATCAACTGCACCAATAATCCAACCACCGGATTATTCTCTCCCATTCGAACTCATGTGTGATGCATCTGATTACGCTATCGGAGCTGTTTTAGGGCAAAGGGTGAACAAATTACCTCACGTAATTTATTATGCCAGTAAGACGTTGATCGATGCACAGCTTAACTACACCACCACTGAGAAAGAACTATTAGCTGTGGTGTATGCTCTGGATAAATTTCGTTCTTATCTACTTGGATCAAAAATAGTGGTCTTTTCAGACCACTCTGCATTGAAATATTTGTTGGCAAAGAAGGATGTCAAACCACGATTGATCCGCTGGATTCTGCTTCTTCAAGAGTTTAATTTCGAAATCAAGGATAAAAAGGGAGTCGAGAATGTTGTGGCTGATCACTTGTCTCGCATTTTGCTTGAAGAATTGGTTACACCTGAACCTATCCGGGACACTTTTCCGGATGAGAAATTAATGGCAATTATTGACCGCCATACAAAGTTCCTTGGTTTGCCAATATCGTGAATTATTTGGTCACGGGCAAAATCCCTACTGAATGGGGAAATAATGATAAGAACCTCTTTTTCTCCCAGATCAAATACTATTTTTGGGATGAACCACATTTGTTCAAGATCTGTTCAGATCAAATCATCAGGAGATGTGTACCAGCATAAGAACAACTAAGCGTTCTCGATTTCTGCCATGCTGGAGCCTGTGGAGGCCATTTTGGAGGACAGAAGACTGCACAGAAAATTCTTCAAAGCGGATTCTACTGGCCCTCCATCTTTCGTGACGCTGCTCAATTTTTCAAAGAATGCCAAAGATGTCAGCAGCTTGGAAATATTTCAAAACGGAATATGATGCCCCTTAACCCGATTTTGATTGTTGAAATTTTTTATGTTTGGGGGATTGACTTCATGGGTCCTTTTCCCCCATCTTTTGGGTATTCATACATTCTCATAGCTGTTGACTACGTTTCCAAATGGATTGAAGCTGTGGCAACCCGTTCAAATGACCACAAAGTGGTGGTCAAATTTCTGAAGGAAAATGTCTTTAATAGATTCGGGTTTCCACGTGCGATCATTAGTGATGGCGGTTCGCACTTCTGCAACCGCCATTTTACTACTTTAATGAAGAAATACGGCGTCACCCACAAGGTTGCAATGCCGTATCACCCGCAAACTAGTGGTCAGGTGAAAGTGTCGAACCGAGAGATTAAACAAATTTTAGAAAAGACGGTACGATCGGATAGAAGAGACTGGTCAAACCGGCTCTCTGATGCTCTGTGGGCCTATCGTACCGCCTTCAAGACACCAATTGGAATGTCTCCATTCAGAATTGTCTACGGGAAAGCATGTCATCTTCCTGTTGAATTGGAGCATAAAGCATTTTGGGCCATCAAAAGATTAAATTTCGATATGCAAGCAGCAGGATCAAATCGAAGGCTACAGCTAAGTGCATTGGAAGAGCTACGCTATGATGCGTATGAAAACTCAAAGATGTACAAAGAAAGGTATAAAAAGCTGCATGATGAGTCCATTTCTTGGAAAGAGTTCCACATTGGATAAAAGGTTTGGCTGTTCAACTCCAGACTTAAGCTCCACCCGGGAAAATTGAAATCTAGATGGGAAGGCCCGTTTCAGGTTGTTTCCATTAGTGTGCATGGTGCGATTGAGATCCGCAGTCTCAAGGACAATCAAGTCTTCAAAGTCAATGAGCAACGACTTAAACCAATGTTTGAGCTGATGACCCAGTTCGAAATTGAGGTGATGCACCTCAGTGACCCAGATTAAAGGAGTTGGACTCAGGTTTAGTTTAGGATTTAGGATTTCTCTTTTCGTATGTTTAGTTTTAGAATATTAGTTTTAAGTTTAGTTTAAGTTGTTTTTAATTTCTAAATTAGTGTAACCGCATTACCTTCAATCTATTTTTGGTCATGTTTTAATTTGATGCAATATTCTCTGCACCTGATCTTTGTGTTGAGGTACTTTTCAACAGGTTTTGGGGTGTGCTACTTATTTCAATCAATGAGGACATTGTCATTTTTAGATATGGGGGTATGGTTATCTATTTTGCATCACTTATATTTTCAAAAAAAAAAAAAAAAAAAAAAAAAAAAAAAAGAAATTTTTTATTTTGAAGTCATCATGCACATTATTTTACGATTGTTTTCAAACTTTAGTTGATGATGCATGTGAATTTAATTTTGAAAATACTGATGTCATATTCTGATTACTTGTATCTAAGATGATGAAGCTTAATGTGATATTTTATGGATAATTTTGATATTCATGTTTCGAATTTTTACACTTATATCAAGCTAAGACTTAGAATCGATGAACTGTTTTGAATGTTGAATCTTAGGTTCTTAGTGGAGACTAAACCCAGTGAGCTTTAGAGCTAATTTCTCGTCATTGATGAGTGAATACATAAACTCGGAGTTTTCTTTGAATTCGAATTATTTTGAATAATCTCATACATTTTATTTTGACTTGTGACTTTGTATGATATCAAATTCATATTATTGTGTTAGAACGTACTGTATATCTACTCAAGACAAATAGGCAAGGTTACCATCTTTTAAGGAAATGATTGAAGGCCATCTTTGGCTCGTTTGTGCTTAAATGCCCCACCTCATATAAATTTATCCTTCTAGTACCCCTTTGAGCCTATTGAAAAATTTACCTTTATACATTCTTTGATAAGCCGCGTTAACCTTTAACCCTTCACCATTTTTGAAAATTCAGCTTTACCCTTCTTATTTCTGAGAAATTAGGAACGAGGGATGAGAGTGAACGAAAAGAGAGTATGTGGAGAGTTACTAAGTTGTGGTGTTTACTGAGAGTGTATGGAAAAAATATAAAAGAAAAAGGGGGGAGAAAAAGAAAAAAAAAATTGTGAAAAATAATGAAAAATATGAGGTGCTTCAAGAAAAGGAAATTCAAAAGAAAAAGAAAGTTGAAAAAAATATTGAGAAAAATAGTGAGAGATTAGAAAAGAAAAATAAGAGAAATAGAAAAATCAAAAAAGTGTTTCCTTTCCGATTTTTCAGAAATTTTGAATCTCAACTTCCCTTTCTTTCTTACCCTTTCCTGAGCCCCATTACAACCCTATAAAGAGACCTTCATGATCTGATCTTGCATTGGTAACTGCCTTGTGGAGAGTAAATATGTGATACTTATGACACTTGATATGATATGCTTAGGATATACAAGTATCTTCTTATGAGATATATTTTTGTTCACTGATTGCATCGTGTTTCATTTATCATGTGAGACCTTTTTATTTGCTTTCTATTGATCTCTCACATGTGTGCGAAAACTTACCCATCATCGGAGTGATTTTATTTCAAGAGTATTCCTAAAGTGAGGATTGAGTCTAAACAACAGGTCCGACGGTTTCCCGTTTGAACTAGTTCTGAGATGAATGAATTTTGGTTTGGGTATGCACACACTTCATGAGTAAGCATGAATGGATGAGTTATCTAACGATTTGAGCATTAGACTAATTTGAATGGATGCTAGTATGATTAGTATAACATTGTTATTTAAAATTGAGGATTAGCATGTTGAATTGATTAATGATTTTGAGTTTTGAATGGTATATATGTTATCAAAATCATATTTTGAAAACTCAATTTTGCCGATGGTTTGGAATTTATTGAAGTTTGTGGGTAACTTCACTGTAAAACCTCAGGAGACACAACTCCTCCACTAGGGATCACCTAGGGATTTAAAGGCTTGTTGCACACGCTAAGTGCAATCGTGTTCCCTACGAAAGTGGCATTTATTTTCTTTAGTTTGCTTTGCTCGAGGACTAGCAAAGTGTAGGTTTGGGGTGTGATGAGTAGTGAAATATGATGATATTTCACCCCTAGATACCTATATTTAGCTATCCGATGAAGGCTATCTGATAAGAATTATTAGATTTGAAGTGTTTCAGGTAAATACAAGCCAAGTGCAGAAAAGAGCCCAAGAATTCTGAAAATAATGTCAAAACACTGCAACTTTGGGTCATCGAGAACTTGGTGCGATTTGTAGCTCAATTTGGACATTCAATATGGCAGAATTATAAAATTGTTAAAATACAAAAGTTGTATATCTTTCTGTCAGCTTTCCAACGGATCATGAATTGCCTCAATCCGAGTTTGGGATAGAGAGTTATTACCAAAATACCAAATCAGTGTCTGATGCAAAGTTCGGCGGGAATTCACGAAAATCTGGGAGGTCGATGCATCGACCCTAAATTTTCGAGTTGGAACACCTCTGTGGCTGGGAAACTTCAGCTCTATTTAAAGCAGATCAAACACTTCGGAAAATAAAAAATTAGAGATAGATAATTAGAGATAGGAATTAGAGATAGATAATTAGAGATAAAAATTAGAGATAGAGAATTAGAGAGTTAGTTTTAGTTTTTTCTTTTTTTTAGAGTTTTTGGAGAGAATTTTTTAGAAGATTATTATTCATTATTATTATTTTTGGTTTTAGGCTCCTCTTGGCATCTATTCAAGAGTTCTTCTTTCTCCTTCTTCTAGGGTTCCATCTGGGTAGATTGTACCTAGGATTTGCATTGTTTTTCCTTTACGTTAATGAAAGCATAGATTGTATTTAGGAAAAGGCATTGTAAACAAAGATCTTTGGAAGAAATAAAAAGAGGAATGGCTTTGAATGAACAAGGAGATCATACACCAAAGATGAGCGGCTAAATCAGTAGATCGGGGAAGATGCGATCCCCAGATAAGTACCCATATTTATGATTAATACCATAGTCAATTTATTGTCATCATGGAATCGTTTTGCTAAAAGTTTGTGTTATTGAAAATATATTGAATACTTTGTTATGACCGTTGATTGCGCGTATCAACGGCTATAATCGCTAAATCTGGACCTGCAGACTGATCTAGGCTGCAGAGCGATTATGTGTTTACTGTTGTGATCTAAACATCATGAGATACGCTATGCTTCTTACATGACTCATACCGCAATGATAGGCTGAGTCATAGTTTTTAGATAGGGTATGCCGGATTGATGATCATATTTTATTACGAATCATCTCTATAGCTGAATGATGGTGTGAATGATGCTTTAATGAAACTGTGGGTTTTAATGGTAGAAAAGGGGTACAAATCTGGGGTAGCATATTTCTTGAAATCATTTAATTATTATTTTAGATTCATCAGTAATTAGTTGTTTAGATTAATTTATTTTTCTGCATTTAGGAAAAGTATGATAAATTTTGATAAAATTGAATCTGCCCTTTGGTACTTCCTTAGGGACGTTTTTAAATCTCTGAAAGAATTAATTAAAATTCAAGATTTTCCTGTGGGTTCGACACCTTTGTTCTTGCCATACTGCAATAGATCTTGTGCACTTGCAAGGGTTACACTTAAAATCGATCAACCACTCCACCAGGTTTTTAGTTTCCCGGGAAATAGGTGAAGTCGGGAATTATAGAGTAGAACTTGTTGACCAACGACGAAAGATTTTCGTAGAATAGATTGATCATGAGCCCGCTTCATACAGTCCTTGTATGATTTAGCACAATCATATATATCAGCACGGATTTCTTCTAATTCATTTATTTGTAAACTCCTTTGGGCACCAAATTTCAGGAAATCAAAATTCAATGACTTAATAGCCCAAAATGCTCGATGTTCCAGTTCAACCGGGAGGTGACATCTTTTACCAAAGACCAACCGATACGGCGACATGCCAATCGGAGTTTTAAACGCAGTTCAATATGCCCATAGAGTGTCATTCAGTTTTAGCGACCAGTCTTTACGGTTCGGATGGATTGTCTTTTCTAAAATCCGCTTAAGTTCCCGATTAGAGACTTCAACTTTGCCACTTGTCTGAGGATGGTATGGTGTAGCAACTTTGTGCGTGACACCATATTTCTTCATTAATTGGTTGAACACTTTATTGCAAAAGTGTTTTCCACCATCGCTGATTATCGCCTTTGGAATACCAAAACGTGAAAACACTTGATCCTTGAGAAATTTGATCACTACTCTATGATCATTCGATTTACAAGCCACAGCCTCTACCCATTTCGAGACATAATCAACACCGACAAGAATGAACGTATGTTCAAACGAATTAGGGAAAGGACCCATGAAATCGATCCCCCAAACATCAAATAATTCAACTTCTAAAATTAGATTGAGCGACATCATGTTGCGCTTTGAGATCCGGCCCAGCATTTGACAGTTGTGACAAGATTTGCAATGCTAATGACAATCTCGAAAGATCGTTGGCCAGTAGAAACCACTCTGAAGGATCTTTGCTGCAGTCTTTTTAGAACTAAAGTGACCTCCACAAGCTAACTCATGACAGAACGAGATGATCCGTCGTTGCTCAGATTCAGGAATACATCTTCGTATGATTTGATCAGGACAGTATTTGAATAAGTACGAATCTTCGAAAAAGTAGTGTTTCACCCAAGCTAAAACAATGGATTTCTCATTCTTCGACCAATGGTGAGGTAATTTCTCGGTGACTAGGTAATTGACAAGATCCGCATACCAAGGTGGGCAATCAATCTTGAACAATTGTTCATCCGGGAAGTGCTTCAAGATCGGAATCGGATCATCAGATTTCTCAATAATTATTCGTGACAAGTGATCTGCCACCACATTTTCTGAGCCTTTCTTGTCTTTGATCTTCAAATCGAACTCTTGCAGCAACAAGATCCATCTGATTAAACGTGCTTTAGCGTCTTTCTTAGCGAACAGATAACGCAGAGCAGCGTGATCTGTGAATACCACGACTTTAGATCCTAATAAATAGGATCGAAATTTATCCAACGCGAAAACTACTGTCAAAAGTTCTTTTTCAGTGGTCGAGTAGTTCAACTGGGCATCGTTGAGAGTACGACTCGCATAGTAGATTACATGCGGTAATTTTTCTATTCGTTGTCCCAGAACAGCTCTAATTGCATAATTAGAGGCGTCGCACAGGATTTCGAATGGGAAGTCCCAGTTTGGAGATTTAATTATTGGAGCTTTTATCAATTCGGCCTTAATGGTTTCAAAGGCTTGCAAACATTTATCATCAACGATAAATGGGGCATCCTTTGAAAGTAAGCTGCATAGCGGTCGCGCTATCTTACTGAAATCTTTAATAAAATGTCGATAAAAACCTGCTTGTCCCAGAAAAGATCTGATTTCCTTCACTGTCCTCAATGGTGGCAAATTGGCAATTAGATCAACTTTAGCCTTATCGACCTCGATACCCTGGGACGATATGATATGTCCCAAAACAATGCCATCTTTAACCATGAAGTGACATTTTTCCCAGTTAAGAATAAGGTTCTTCTCCTGGCATCTCGCAAGCACTAGCGACAAATTATTCAAACAGTCAGCAAAGCTGTTTCCATGGATCGAGAAGTCGTCCATGAAGACTTCGAGGAATCGTTCGACCATATCTGAAAAAATACTCAGCATACATCTTTGGAATGTAGCTGGTGCATTACAAAGCCCAAACGACATTCGTCGGTAGGAAAAAGTACCAAACGGACATGTGAACGTGGTTTTCTCTTGATCCTCAGGTGCAATGACTATTTGGTTATACCCGGAATAGCCATCGAGGAAGTGGAAAGTGATCTTTTCTCGTCATCAAATTTAACTTCCGATAATCAATGCACACTCTCCACCCTGTTTGAATTTTTGTAGGGACGAGTATGTTTTCCTCATTCTTCACCACTGTGACTCCCGATTTCTTAGGGACCACTTGTGTGGGGCTGACCCATTTACTGTCAGAGATGGGGTATATGATTCCAGCATCTAAAAGTTTTATTACCTCATTTCAGACCACGTCTTGCATTATAGGGTTCAGTCTCCTTTGTGGTTCCCTAGAAGGCTTAGCATTGTCTTCCAAATGGATTCGGTGCATACACATCGTCGGATTAATGCCTTTGATATCTTTTATCAACCATCCGAGGGCACTTTTGTCCTCTTTGAGTACATTCATGAGTTGGCCTTCCTGATTCGCATCCAATTTTGATGAGATTATGACAGGTTGAGTTTCATTCTCCCCCAGGTAGGCATACTTGAGATTTTTCGGAAGAGGTTTAAGTTCTAAGGGCACTTTCTCCTCCTCTTTCGGCTTTTCCTTGATTAATTCAATTTGAGCTCCACAATCTATTTCCTTTTCTTCTCCCAGAAGTGGTGTGGAGTCCAACATGTGATTCACTTCTTGGATCAGTTGATCCACATCAAAATTCTCTCCAAAATGCGCAAGACAAGCTACTAAAGGAACTTCACTTTCAGATGCATGAAATATTTCTTCTATGATTTCATCGAGTATGCATGCTTGTGCATGTTCATCATCCTCCATGGGCTGCTTGGCAATATTAAAAATATTGAGTTCCACTGTCATATTCTCGAATGACAGATTCATGATCCCGTTTCGACAATTGATCAGCGCATTGGAGGTTACTAGGAATGGTCTTCCTAGAATCACTGGAATGTTATGCTTCAAATTTGATGCTGGTTCAATGTCTAGAACAAAAAAATCTACAGGAAAGTAGAAAGAATCTACCTTGATGAGGACATCTTCCACAATTCCATGAGGGATCTTTACGGACCGATCAGCTAACTGAAGGGTCATCGTAGTGGTCTTAAGCTCTCCCAACTCGAGCTCCTTGTACACAGAATAAGGCAACAAGTTGACACTTGCTCCTAAATCCAAAAGGGCCTGATCAATACGGTTATCGCCGATGATGATCGAGATTGTCGGACAACCTGGGTCCTTGTATTTGATTGGGAGCTTTGCTTGCAACACTGAACTAACCTGCTCGGCTAAGAAAGCCTTTTTCGGAATATTGGTCTTTCTTTTAATTGTGACCAATTCCTTTAAAAATTTAGCATAAGCAGGTACTTGATGGATGGCATCTAGGAAGGGAATATTAATTTGTAATTGCTTGAAAATCTCATTTATTCCTTCCACATCGCGATTTTTCAGTGGAGCCATCAATCTTTACGGGTACGGTGCTTTAGGAACAAAACTTCTCTTCTGTTGACTCCTTTCTTCTGATATTTTTTTTGCTTGTGCTTTGTCATCAATTTCTTCTTTCTCTTCAGATTTCTTCTCCCCATTAGACTTTTCCTCCTCCTCTGGTAACACTACTTTGTTATTGACCTGCTTTCCAGATCTCAATGTTGTGATCGCTCGAATTTGTTGTTGATCATCCTCCTGTGTGTCCTCAGTAGAAGGAGTTTGTGTATGAGGACGTTGGGCAGTATTTCCCTGTTGATTGTTAAATCCAGGTGGTGGAAATGTTGGCACAAAATTTTATTGTGGTTGGTTTTGATAACCTCCCATTGGTTGTGCAAACTGAAAATTCTGGTTCATTTGCCGTGGCTGCCCAACCTGATTCTGATTATATTGAAATTGATTTGGGTTATTGAACCCTTGCTGCTGAAATTGCCCTTGACCGTAGTTCTGTTGCGGTCCTTGATTGAAATTTTGTTGGGGATAAAAGTTCGTCCCCTGTTTCCTGGGCTGTATTATTTGATTATCTTGTTTCCATGAGAAATTTGGGTGGTTTCTCCAGCTATTTGGGTTATTCTCAATGAAAACGTTTTCTTGATTCCGCCCATAATTATTCACAACATTTAGCTGTTCAGATGTGTCTTCATGGTAGTTCTGCATTGAAGGAAAATCATCTGCCATATGCATTGGACTTGCACAAATTGAACATGGCTCAGGTTGTGTATTTACCATATGCACATTCTTCTTTAATTTCAATTCCTCCACTTGTTGGGTGAGAAACTTAATTTTAGCCATCAAATCTGGGGAATCCTTTACTACGTATAGTCCTCCCTTCTTGGTTGAACTTCTCGCTTGATCACGGGCTTTGACTGGTTGTTCCCAAGTCTGTGAAATCCCAGTGCTGAGAATCCTCAACCAGCTTTTCTAAGAAAGCATAAGATTCGGTTCCTTTGAGGCTCAGGAATCCTCCGCCATTCATTGACTCCACCAGATGTCTATTTGGTTGACTAAGTCCATTGTAGAAACACTGGACCAATCTCCACTTTGAGTATCCATGGTGTGGACATTTGAGTAAGAGATCCATGAATCTATCCTAAGCTTCATATAATCTCTCATCTTCCTCTTACGTGAAATCCGTGATTTCACGTCTAAGGACATTCGTCTTCGTCATAGGGAAGAACTTTGACAGAAACTTTTTGACCATCTGATCCCGAGTGTTTATGGATCCCGATGGTAGAGAATTTAATCAGGCTTTTGCTTTATCTTTATAGAGAAAGGAAACAATCGTAGCCTAATAGATTCTTCGCTGAAGTTTTGGTAAACAGATGAGCAGACTTCGACGAAGTCTTTAATGTGTTGGTATGGATCTTCTCTCTCCATGTCATGAAAGATTGGAAGGATTTGGATGACATTTGTACGAATTTCAAACCGGCCACCAGGTGTGGCGGGGTATACAATGCATGATGGGGTATTTATAGTGATTGGAGAAAACAGTTCTCTAAGTGTTGGTTCTTCCTCTTGTTCGAGTTGCCCATTCATGTTGTCAGTCATATTGACTTCAATGGATGATTCACTTGAAAATTTCTGCCTTAATCTAGCGTCCTTACGATTTGACCGGCAAGCACGTTCGATCTCAGAAATTAAAGGCTCTAAAGTTCTTTCATTAGAAGACCTAGTGTGTATGCAAATGACGCACAAAGTGGAGGTTTCAGGAAGAAAAACCTCAAAATAATTTTTAAATTAAAATTTTTTTTTTATTATTTTTTTATTTTTCAAAATTAAAATTTTTTTTTTGGAATCTCGATCGATCAAGGGTCGATTGATCGAGCAGTATACTCGATCAATCGAGAGAAGAAATTATTATTTTTTTTTTTATTTTTTTTTAATTAAGCAGAAATACTATTTTAATCCCCGAAAATTCCTAAAATTTACTGTCTACCAAAAATTTAGATTTTCTTACTTTAATCTCCGGCAGCGACGCCAAAAACTTGATGTGATTTTTAATTGTAATGTTTTACTCGCAAGCGCACGAATCAGATTGTATATAGTGGGTGTAGAGTACGAGATCGTTCCCACGAGGACTATGTTTGAAGATCTAAAAAGACAAGACAATAATTTAAGAAACCTATCAAGATCTAACAGTATTCTACCAGTCTTATGATTTAAGCGGTTTGATGAGATGATAATTACTGACTATAAACTAAAATTTAATTGATAATTCAAAAGTAAAGATAAAGATGAAGATACTAAATCCTCTCATCTTTGGTCTGTTATTCCCATAATACAAATCTAAGGATTAAACTATGAGATATGTTATTGAAAGCAAGCATTTTTTTATGAAAGATAAATGGTCATAACCCTAATAGGTTCCACGTTGCATCCCTGCAATCAGGACTTAACTTCAGAGATGATTTTCATATATAGATCTGGGATCAAGGGCATGGCTCGGCTCATATGATCTCAGGTTCAAATAAAATCATCCCCAAAGTGGGTGAAAATTTCAACAAGAATACCACCATAGATCTGAAATCAAGGGCATGGCTCGGCACACTTGATTTTAGATTAGGGAGTAATTAAGATACAATTATCATTACAGATCCAAGATCTAGGGCATGGCTCGGCACACTCGATCTCGGATCATAATCGTAAGTAGATCCACACGATAAAAGTAAAAAGACCATATAACAATGATTGGGATAAAATTATCGTCACAGATCTGAGATCCCGGGCATGGCTCGGCACACGCGATCCTAGTTAGTAGTGGAGATTTCATCCGTTTATGATAGCACAACAACCATAAAATAAGATCTCATATTTTAATCCTAAATTTATATTATTAAAAGTACATCCCTCGGATGGGAATCATTAGATCCACATCCCTATGAATTTAGCCACACATATTGTAATTAAATGGCATAAATAAATAAGGAAGGGAAAATAACATTAATTTAATGAATTAAAAATAACTCAAACTTCAACAGAAATTACTTTGATCCAAAAGTACGATGATCTTTAGAAACGAAATTAATGTAGAAATTAACTGAACAAGAATAATAAACTGAAGGAATGAATACTGAAAATTAAAGGAACAAAGCTCTCAAAAAGGAATAATAAAAACTCTCTATTTCTATGTCTAACTATGAAAAAGAAAAACTAAAAAACTAAAACTCTAATCTCCTAATTCCTTATTTTCTTGAAGTGTTTGATCGACTTTAAATAGCACCCCAGTCGCATAGGTCTCCCAGCCGCAAAGTCAGGGTCGATTAATCGACCCTATAGGGTCGATGCATCGACCCTGCAAAAGAGGCTAAAAATTTGCTTTAAAGTGTCAGTTCCGTGTCAGACTGTCTTTTTTCCTCGATTAATCGACCAAAAGGGTCGATGCATCGACCTCCCAGAAATTCGTGAATTCCAGCCCACTTTTTGCATCAGATACTACTTCGGTATTTTGGCCATAACTTTCTGTCCCGAACTCAGATTGAGGCGATTCCTATGCCGTTGGAAATCTGATAGAAAGATCTACAACTTTTGTGTTTTGATAATTTCATAATTCGGACGTCAGGAAGGTCCAAATTGAGCTGCAACTAGCACCAAGTTCTCGATGACCCAGAGTTGCAGTGTTTTGACATTATTTTCAGAATTCTTGGGTTGTTTTCTGCACTTGGCTTATATTTACCTGAAACACTTCAAATCTAATAATTCTCATCAAATAGCCTTTATCGGACGGCTAAATATAGGTATTTAGGGGTAAAATATCATCATATTTCACTATTCATCACAACCCACATTCAAAGATAGGCTCGAAGTAAATATATGCAAGGCTCCACAGTTTGCGTCCAATCCTACGAGGCATTTGATTACCCCATCTGACTGTTCGTGGGTGCCCTTGCTGAAAGCAAGGTTCGAGATCTTTGGGCGAACCCATTGATCCCAAAGTTTATTTAACATAACTGCCCGAGCAAAGTGAATAGATTTTACAATGCTTTTTGGGAGTACATGCCATTTTTGAAAACGTGCCCCAGATCCACATGGCCCAGAACATCCAGCTTCAACTACCTTGAACAGATCCAACCAGACATTGGGGTGTCTTCATGAAGGGACATCCAATCCTGGTCTCTGCTGACAATGATCATAAATATCAATTAACTATACATAATCATGCACCCATCAGGGGCAATAAGCAATAATAAAAGTGATGGAAGTCTCGATCCGGACCCGCTCGGGTACAATTTATGGGGATAAACGACCATCATACGGATACCTAGACGCATGGCATACACTTTACAGGGATACTGCTGCCCATACAGGTTTTAAGCCTGCAGAAAATAAAAAAAGGGAGATGATCCCTTCTAAATGCATGGTTGCATATAGTTTGATTGACACATAATCTCATTCTCAACAGGTTGGTCTCAACCAACGATTGACCTTTTCCAACGGAGAATCTGAAGCTTAAGATACTTAAGTTCACATGAACCTAAAACAGAGCGCTTATCACAAAGATTTATCAGTGGAGTCGACTCGATTGAAATATTGACTGTTTGATCGAGACTGATACCATTGCTCCTACCTTAAAGCAGGATCCAAAGATCTGAGCCGGACCCTAGACTCAGGACCTTAATATGGCACAGCTACATTGCAGATAAAATATTGACATTTTACCGCATTAAAGCATGCAAGTGTGTGTCTCTGTGGGGAGTACCAATCTATTTTTTATTTTTCTATCATTTTTATGTGATTTTTCTTTTTTGAATTGTTCAACTATTTTTGGAGTTTTGAAGCTATTATTCTATGTGATTTTTTGAAATTTTAAAGCTATCATTTTATGTGATTTTTTCAAATTTTGAAGCTATTATTTTATGTGATTTTTTTGAAATTTTGAAGCTATCGTTTTATGTGATTTTCTCGTGAATACTTTCGGCTTCTCTGTGGGGATTTTCCTTTGTTGGATTTTCTTTATATTTTCTGTGTAGGACCGGGGTGCTCATTAATCTCGGTCTGCCTTTATTCTAGCACGGCTCTCTTGGCAAGTCGAAGGATGATCAAAATGCCGCCTTGGGAGCGCGTGCATCTGCGGGGAGCGACAAGATAAAAGGGGTGGGGGAACTGGCCTCCCCAGCAAAGTTGCCATCTGTGCAACCGTGGGATCCGTGACGGTCCCGTCACGGCGATGCGCCCGCTTGCAAAAAAAAATAGAGTCGCCACCCAGAGCTTTCGATGTTTCGAGAAACCTAGTTCATTTTTATGAGCACCGAAGTGCTAAAAATATGACTCTGAATCTGGTCTACACCAAAGGCTCTTGGGTAGGGGCTTCGATTATCGATCGGGAAGGTGTTAGGCACCCGATCAACCAGCTTAATATGGTCTCTACTAATGGCCAAAATAAAAATAAAGTAAAAGAAAAGAAAGTAGCTTCCTCTTGCCCAAAGGGGCCTTAAATCCTATTTGTGCCCCTCCGTTCCTACCAAAAATTCGACGGCGTAATGGCACAAATGGGAGGACGGGAGGAGCCAAAGAAGAGATAGGAAAAGAAAGGGGAGAGCCGTAGCCCTCGGGCCCTTGTAGCACCGTAGAGGAGCCTTGCTTGGCTTGCTTTGATGAGCTTTTGAAGGCTTGTATAGTATGGAATGGGGTTCTAACTCCTAAGGCTTGAAGCTAAGAGGTAGAGAAGGAAGGCTAGGGGATCACACACACCTAACCTAGAGGCTTTTCATGAAAGGCAACGGTGGGGAAGAGGTTTTTGAATTCTGATTTTTGTATGGGAAGTGTGCACCAAAGGGAGAAAGATCTTCTCACTTTAAGCTCATTCTCTCTTAGGTAGAAATACTCAACCACTAAACCAAGGGGTGGGGGGCTCTATTTATAGGAAAAGGGTGGGTTAGGAGGCTACTTAAGAGCTAAATGGGTTTAGCAATTACGTAATCTCATAGCTAAGGATTCCTAAGGTTTTTGGAGCCTTGAGATGTGTGGAAGGATCCTCCAATGGTGGATGATGGGATGAAGCCTTAAGCCACTTAAAGGGTTACAAATAGGGTGCAAATGGGTGCAACAAAACTAGCAAAACACACCTCAAAGGTTGAGGTGGTCAACAAGTCAAACCCCAATCATGAAATTTGGGGTAAAAACCAACAGTTACTGTTCATATGTCTGGCGTAACTAATAGTTGCGTCAGGCAAATGTACAGTAAAACAGTGCCTGGAAGTTGGCTATCCGAGGTGGGGTTCACAATTAATACTGGCGCAACTATTAGTTGCGCCAGGCTTAAATCCGGATAGTTACGCCAAGCAAAATTATCACTAGCGCAACTATTAGTTGTGCTAAATCCCTAGGGGGGGCCCAGCTAATTTTACTCTTTTGTCCTCCTGGTTCAGACCATCGTATCTTTTGATGTATAACTCTGATTGGGGCAATTCTTAGACCGTTGGAAAGCTGACGCCCTCTACTTTTCAATGGTATGAGATTTGTTCATAGTAGACGGCCGTAGATAATTCCGGTGCACCCCTCCTCATTCATAGCTTGATAGGGTTCGGTTAGGGTTTGGTTAGGGTTCTAAGGGTTGGGATTGGTTTCTAAAGGTTCGGGATAGGTTCCTAAGGGATCTAGGGTGATTTCTAAGGGTTCCATACATGCCATTAAAAGCCCAGAAGTGTGCCTCTCTAGAAAGGTGTTTTGATCGGGCCTTGGGCCAAATTTGGGCATCTACACATTATGAAGGGAAATTGGTTTGTGAGTTGTAGAGATAGTACTTGAACCAACATGAGCAATTCGAAGAGATTTACCATTGCCCACAATGACATGATCTGAGCCACAATAAGGGGAATGTATGGAGAGAGAGGAAAGATCAGAAGCGACATTGTTGCTGGCACCAGAATCCACGTACCAATTTTCATCAGGTGGGGGAGAATTGGATGCGAGGTAAGCTTGATTGCGAGGGCGAGAGGGCCGACCTTGATAGTTCAAATTGAGTCGGTGCCAACAATCAAAGGCTTCATGGTTATGTCTTCCACAAATTTGGCAGTATGAAGCAGGATCAGCCTTCATATTTCAATCGCTGTAAGGATTGGGGACATTGGAGTATTGAGAGCCACAACCACCATACAATCTAGAACGACCACGGTTGGTCTTGAACTGAGTATTTTGGGAGTTGTGGGGCCGCTGATATGAAATGGATGGATTGTTATGGTTTGACTGAGCAAATGAGCCACATCCCCGAGAAAATTGGTGTCACCCAAATCTACCTCGGCCATGGATAGTATTGAATGCAGAGGAAACTTCTTGAGTCGCTGCGGCAGATGTAGCTGTTTCGCGTACGACTTCAGTCGCGAGATTTGTTTCTTCACTTTGGAGAAGAGAAATTAGTTCATCGACAAAGATCGACGATGGGTGAGTGCGGATGGAGGTTTCGAATGACGAATAGTCACGGGGAAGACCATTCAGGATATGAAGCACAAGATCCTCATCATCGAGCTTAATTCCAGCAGCGGCTAGATCATCGACCTTCTTTTGAAAAATTTCTAGATACTTGTTCATGGTGAGAGACCCCTCAGTTATGTTGGAGAGCTCATTTTTCAGCTTAATGATATGAGATCTAGAGGAGCTCATGAGACAATGTTGTAGAGCAAACCAGATCCGAGCACTGTTAGGAATTCTACCCACTCTACGAACTCCCTATCGCGATGAATGCAGAAAAATAAGGAGATTCAGGCAAAAATTAATCACACACACAACACAAAGATTTACGTGGTTCACCCAATCGATGGCTACGTCCACGGGAGTATATGCACTAATTTTATGAATGTTTACAACACACACTCTCTTCTCTCTAGTGCAAACTCAATCAAGATCTAATACGATCTTCAACAACAAATCTGTTGTTAAACCAAGGACGCAGTCATTCAAATAATAGAGAAGAGATCTGCCGGAATATAATCACGATTCTGACACAAGAACGGCTTCAATCGGATCTTCAATCCCCAAGCTATTCTTCAATACTTTTTCACTCAAAGTATTCTCTCAGTTTTCTCATATGAAACTTTCACCAAGCTCTCTCTGGATCCCTAGAGGAACTTTATGCAAATAGGCACCAAACCCCTTTTGAAAACATGACTCACAAATCTCCTAAAACTTGCAAGTATTCAAAACACTTCCAAAAAATCTCCAAAATAAATTATGGAATATTTTGGCTAAAGAAATATTCCAAAATAGCCACATATTCAAACCTGTGAATCTGAATCTGCTCAACAGTCAATCGATTGACTTCCCAATCTCAATCAATTGACTTTCCAAACTCAATCGATTGATTTACCAACCCCAATCGATTGACACCGGTAGTTGGGATTAAACCTTATTCAACAATCTCCACTAAGGTTTCATCCCCAACCACGTCATCGCCCCAACGGGCATTAACATCTTCGATAAATGTTAATTGAGTTAAGGCAATGCCCAAACTTCTTCTGTGTAATCGGTTTAATCAATGTGTTCATTGTATTCTCTTTCATAAGTGCAAGTGTTAATGAGACCATGTCCTTAAACTTTTCAGGACGTTTCTTCATCCTCTCTGATCTGCTCAAAGTAGTATGAATCGGTACCTAGGACTGCAATTCTTGAGAAATTATGCCATCATGCTCTATCTCAGAGATTTTATTATTTTTCTCATCTTGCTCATGCGTCTCAACATCAACTTGTACCTTAGGTTCACCAGATGACTGAGGTTTATCTTCCACCTTTTTCATAAAAAACTCATCTTTGTTGAAAGTAACATCTCTTTCAACTATCACTTTGTGAGATTATGTATCCCACAAATGATAACCCTTGACTCCTTCACCATAGCCAATCAAGACACACTTTTTAGATTTTGGATCCAACTTGAATCATTCACTTCCCTGAAATAATGCATAAGCCGCACATCCAAACACCCTCAAGTGAGAGTAGCTCCCGTGTCTTCCACACCAAACCTCATCTGCAATTTTAGAGTCCAACGCCGCTAAAGGAGATCGATTGACCAAGTAACATGTCGTGTTCACTACCTCTGCCCAGAACCCATGACTCAAGCCGAAATGGTTCAACATACACCGTGTTTTTTCTAATAGTATTATGTTCATCCTCGCTGCTACACCATTTTACTGAGAATTTTCAGGAACTGTTAAGTGCCTAACAATCCCTTGATTTTCACAGTAAGCTTTGAACTCTGATGACAAGTATTCTCCACCAGTATCTGATCTGAGAATCTTCACCTTTCTGTCTGTCTGATTTTCAACCATACTCTGCCACTGCCTGAATTTCTAAAACACATCTGATTTATTTTTAATCGGATGCACCCAAACTTTCCTGGAGTAGTCATCTATAAATGACACAAAGTAGTTTGCTCCACCTACTGAAGTGACTTTAATCAGTCCCCATACATCTGAATGTATAAAATCAATCAGCCCCTTCGAAATATATTTTTCAGTAGAGAAACTGACTTTCTTCTGGTTCTCAAAAATACAATCATCACAAAAATTCAGTTTACAAGTTTGAATTTCAGAAATCGCCTTATTCTTTATAAGCTCTGTCAGCCCACATTCACTCATGTGACCAAGCCTTTTGTGCCATAAATCTAAGAGGTCCTTGGAATCTTTTGTTGCCGCAACACCACTGTCGCTGATTGTGTTGCCTACTAAGGTATACTGATTCCCCATCTTTTCACCTTTCATCAAGGTCATAGCACCACGTACAATCTTTAGTTTATCGGATTCTAGAATGACTCGATATCCTATCCCATCCAATGCCCCCAACGAGATCAGATTTTTCTTCAGATCAGGCACAACCATCAAACATCTTGATTCTGATCGAACCGATACCCACTGCTTCACATACACTATCATTCCCCATCAAAATCGTCCCATCATTGGCTACTTTATACTGGTCAAACCAATCCCTGTACGGACACATGTGATACTATACCCCTGAATCTAGGATCCATCTATCATCAAACTGACTGGAGCTTAACAATGCACACAATAGGTCTTCACCGAAATCTGACTTAGCAACACTAACCTGTTGCGAAGTCCCTTCATCACCCTTATTATTATTCAATCTCTGCTTGCAATATTTACGAATATGTCCAGATTGTTTACAAAATTTATAGATAATATCCTTTCTGTCACCCCTAGATTTGAACCTGTTGTTTCCTCTCATTGATTTATTATCCCCTCTTAATTTCTCTTTTTTGCGATCGTGGTTTCGACCCCTTTCGCTTAAGAGACTACTCTCTTCAGAGTTAGATTCAGATTGTTTTCTCAATTCATCGGAAAGAAGTGCAGCAGTCACTTCTTCGACGACAATAGTATCTTTACCATAAATTAATGTGGTAACAAGGTGCTTATAAGATGATAGCAATGAGGTAAGCAAGAGAAGTGCCAGATCTTTTTTAAGTTTCACCTCAATGTTCAATAGTTCACTAACTATTTTATTAAACAAATTCAAATGGTCATGAATATGCGTACCAACCTTCATACGAAGGGTGTAGAGTTGCTTCTTCATAAAGAGTCTGTTAGACAATGACTTCGTCATGGAGAGAGATTCTATCTTCTTCCACAAATCCACAGTCGTCTTCTCGTGAAGAATATTATACAGAACTTCATTGGACAAGCACAATCGGATAGTGTTTACAGCTCTCTTATTAATAGAGTTCCACTCTTCATCAGACATCTCTGCCTTCTTCCCCATCTCTTTTTCAAATAGGGCATCATCAATGCCTTATTGGACAAGAAGATATGTGACCTTGACTTGCCACAAAGAGAAGTTATTCTTCTCAGAAAATTTCTCCACCTCAAATCATGCATTCGAGACCTTCATCGCCATTGTAACGTAAACCTCGCTCTAATACCACTTGTTAGGAATTCTACCCATTCTATGAACTCCATATCGCGATGAATGTGGAAAAATAAGAAGATTCAGGAAAAAATTAATCACACGCACAACACAAGGATTTAAGTAGTTCACCCAATCAAGGGCTACGTCCACGAGAGTATATGCACTAATTTTATAAATGTTTACAACACACACACTCTTCTCTCTAGTGCAAACTCAATCAAGATCTAACACAATCTTCAACAATAAATCCATTGTTAAACCAAGGATGCAGTCCTTCAAATAATAGAGAAGAGATCTGTCGGAATATAATCACGATTCCGACACAAGAACGACTTCAATCGGATCTAGCATGGCCCAATCTATTCTTCAATACTTTTTCACTCAAAGTATTCTCTCAGTTTTCTCAAATGAAACTTTCACCAAGCTCTCTCTGGATCCCTAGAGGAACTTTCTGCAAATAGGCACCAAACCTCTTTTGGAAACATGGCTCACAAATCTCCTAAAACTTGCAAGTATTTAAAGCACTTCCAAAAAAGCTCCAAAACAAATTATGGAATATTTTGGCTAAAGCAATATTCCAAAATAGCCACATATTCAAACCTGCGGATTTGAATCCACTCAACAGTCAATCGATTAACTTCCAAATCTCAATCGATTGATTTACCAACCTCAATTGATTGACAGCGGTAGTTGGGATTAAACCTTATTCAACAAGCACAATGTTCAAGCTCTTGAACATGAGGTAAAACAAAGGTGCTGATGGTGGAGTTGAGAGCAGAGACCAGCTGTTGATCTAAGACCATCCATTCTTCAAATTTGGGGTTGGGAGAGCTTGTTCCGTCCACTCCTATGATCTCTTGATCAGGGCAAGAATTCTACCCGTCAAGATACCCTAGAAATCTATTTGCTTTGAAGATTTGGCGGACTGGCGCCTTCCAAATCCTGTAGTTTTCCGAATCTAGGCGGACAGCAATAAGGGAAGTGATATTTGAAATGAGAAAGTTGAGGTTTGATGGGATAGCCATGGATATTGGGATTGAAGGGAGCTCAGCCTGTGAACACTTGAGCAAAAAAGAAAAAAAAAGGGTTTTTTGTATCTACCCCCCTGAGATATGCTGATATTGCATCAAACCCCCTGAGTTATAGATATTTATTTTGCAGCCCTTACTTTTGTGTTTTTGTTTCATATACCCCCTTGCCATTAACTAGCCATGAGTTTATGGATGGAAGGACCATTTTGCCCTTAATGAAATCAATATTCTAAAAATACCACTATTCTAAAAGGCCCTTCATTCATCTATATTTACAAGTCATGCCATTAAAGTTTACCACTATTCTAAAAGGCCCTTCATTCACCTTTATTTACAAGCCATGACATTATAGTTTACTACCATTCTAAAAGGAGTACCTTTAAATTCACCCACAAAATTTTTGAGTTCACCCACGTTGAAACACATTGACTGCATTGAATCAGACGATGGAGATTGTTTACCGTCCCAATCTTTTATGAGATCAATCTTTAGATCATGGGTGTACCATCAGACGGTTGTTTTTTAATTTCATGTGGTACACACCCATAAAAGTAACCTTAAAATCAATTTTAAGAGTGCACGTGATGTTAAAGTCACTTTTCTAAGATGTGTGCCACGTGAAATAAAGCACTGATCATTTGATGGTATGCCGATAATCTCAAGATCCATCCTGTGAAATATTAGAAAAACATATGATGAGTCTTGAATCATTTATCCTCACAATATTTCACACGATGAATCTTGAGATTATCAGCATACCATCAGACGGTCACTTCAAAAAATAGTCATAATGAACCTAGCCCATATTGCAACTAGGTCCATACATACTTCTCCGAAGAGAAACTGAGAAACTTTGCAATTATGTAATCCCAATCAAAGTAACAAGTCGAAATCTGCCGTAACGAACTAAAAAATATGATGAATCGGGCCTTTCAATTCAAATGTGCAATCCAAGTTGCGTCATATGGCACCAAACCCCGCATAATAAATAAGTTGAAATTACGTAGCATTAAAAACATAAGAGCAATAAACCTGACAGAAATGGCAATACTGGTTTTGCATATCCCATATGATTGTTGAAAATGATATTAAGTTATATTGCACAGGCCCTGATTAACATTTGGTACTTATCCTTTGCTAAGGGTAACTGGTCAGGTCGTGCCCAGTCCAGCCTTTTGAGGGTCAAACGTTAAAAGGGGTAAATGATTTAAGACCCATCATATGTTTTTCTGATATTTCACAGGATAGATCTTGAGATTATCGACGTACCATCAAATGATTTCAGTGTTTTATTTCACGTGGCACACATCTTAGAAAAGTGACTTTAACATCACGTGCACTCTTAAAATTGATTTTGAGGTTACTTTTATGGGTGTGTACCACATGAAATAAAAAAACGACCGTCTGATGGTATACCTATGATCTAAATATTGATCTCATAAAAGATTGGGACGATAAATAATCTTCATCGTCTGATTCAATGCAGTCGATGTATTTCAGCGTGGGTGAACTCAAAAATTTTGTGGGTGGATTTAAAGGTACTCCTTTTAGAATTGTGGTAAATTATAATGACATAACTTGTAAATAAAGGTGACTGAAGGGCCTTTTAGAATGGTGGTAAACTTTAATGGCCATGACTTATAAATATAGAATGAAGGGCCTTTTAGAATGGTGGTATTTTTAGAATATTGGTTTCACTAAGGGCAAAATAGTCTTTCCGTTTATAAACTCACGGCTAGTTAATGGCAAGAGGGGTATATGAAATAGAACCACAAAAATAAAGGCTGCAGAATAAATACCCATAACTCAGAGAGTTTGATGCAATATCGGCATATCTCAGGGGGATATATGTAAAAAAACCCAAAAAAAAAAAAGAAAAAAAATGTTAATGATTCAAAATTGGCTTTAATACCATATTAACCGCCATGAACACAAAGACTAGCTGAGATGAAAATGGTCTGTAGGAGATATCAGACCATATACTATATTATACCAGTATGATTATGTGAAACACTAACATAAGGGTCTATCGCCAGTGGTAAAAGAGAAAATTTGGGCAAGCAGCCAGATTTGAAGGCACTGATAAAGATACGAAAATCGCGTCTAATAACCAATCTGATTATTGGATGAGCTGGACCAATCTGGAACCTCGGGGGTTATGGAAAACAGTAAGTACAAGGCTGCCTTAATTATATCAAAACTTAACTACTTGAACAAGGATCCAAGAATAGCAAGAGTCGTGCTAAAAGCCAAGAAAAATAAGAACAAGAAGCCGCCCAGTGCTCCTCCAAATTCCAAATCTTAATGAATGTGAAACATAAGGGTTTTGAGAAAGTCAAGAGAAGTGTTTGGTGTTCGGTGTACCGAACCGAACCCGAATTTTCAGTTCGGTACACCCCAAATCGAAACCGAACTGAAACCCATTCAGTTCGGCTCGGTTCGGTCTGTTTCTTTTTTTTTTCTGAAGCCGAAACCGATTCGGATCGGTTCGGTGTAGGTAAAATCCTACTTTTTCGGTTTTCTTTGTTTTTTCATTTTTTCGGTTTTTTTCAATTTTTTTTTGTTTACTCCACCTACCCCCTCAGTTTTCAGTTTCGAGCGACCCAAACCAAACCGAATTGGGGTTCGGTTCGGTTTCTGTCGGGTTTCGGTGCGATTCAGTCCGGTTCAAAACCCTTGGTTTTTTGTTTGATTTCGGTGTTCGGTTTAACAATTGCATCCTTAGTTGTGAATGAGGGGCAATGGTCACGTCCTTGTAGGTTGAACCGGATTTTGAGTCCAACCACATCTACAGCCTTTGGATAGGGGAGAATCATGACTTTCATGATTTTCATTTTTTATAGGATGACGTGCAGTCGAGATTCTCCTATTTCCAAGCGATGCAAAAGTGGTTGAACTCGAAATCCTATTCAACCTGATTGGACCTAACCATTGCCCTTGTTGTGAGTTGTGACTAGGACTGATCAACGTCCGAGGTTATGACTGGGCCTCCCTAAAACCTAGTCCTTCCCTAGTGGGCAAGGCTAGGCCCTAGCCCAACCCTAGCCTTAACCTAGGCGGGTTGGGGCGGGATTCGAATTTTATTGTTTATTAGTATTTTTTCTTTAAGTTCTTGTTTTTTTCATTAAAAATAGAAAAAGATATTTCCAATGAGAGTAAGGAAAATCTTAAGTCCTCTCTTTATAAATATTTAAATTATTAAAATATCCTTACAATTATCTGTGTGATAAAACTAAAGGAGGGTTGGCACAATGGCAGGGCCACTCCTCATGAAATGGAGGTTCTAAGTTAGAATCCTACCCCTTGTTGGCCACTCGCAGGGATTTATCCTTATTGACTAGTAAATGTGATGTGAGGGCGTTGAAAGAAAATATTCTTAGTCAGGTGCTCTAAGAGGCCGAATACCCCTTTATACACACACTCACACACACACACACACACACACACACACACACACACACACACATATATATATATATATATATATATATATATATATATATATACTACCCAAAAAAACTATTACTAGCAACCAAAAATTTCTACTAGTAACAAAAAACTATAGCTATTAGTCATGTCACTATCAAAAACTGCCTTAACAGCAAGTGCCGCTGAAACACCTTATTTTTGTAGTGTATATATATATATATATATATATATATATATATATATATATATATATATAGAGAGAGAGAGAGAGAGAGAGAGAGAGAGGCTCGGGGTTGGAATGCATGATGGATCCATACATTCCAATCAGGTAGGGTCCATATGGAAACTATCAAGAGGATCGGGTGAGACGGAAACTTGGCCATACATGAAGGGGTGCAAATGGGTCGGATTGGATCCAAGTTGGTGGTGAATTGAACTGGACCCTACCCATTTGGAATTAGGTCAAGTCCGGGTAGGGTATAAATAAAAAAATTTAGACTCATTTCGGGTTTGGGTCCGGGTCTGTTTTATTTACAATCCACTTAAACTTTAGACTTTAAACTGTCGGGATTAGAATGCATTGATTCATTCATGCATTCTATGTTAGAGTTGGGCTCTAACTTGGAAAGTCGCTCGAGCGAGAGCCAATTCCGCTTGAGTTAATTTGGCACTCAAACAAGGGGAAAAGTTCTGGTTTTAGTCGATCGAGCAACTTTGATTGTCACTCGAGCGACTAGAGCGACCCGCGATGACCGACTTAGTTGTAAAGTCTGGTTTTTAGCAGTTTCTCTTGGGTTAGAAGTAGAATTCGGAACTTCTATATAAGGGAAAGCTCATGAACGAATTAGAGAACCTTTGTGTGTGTGTGAGAGAGAGAGAGAGAGATTATTAAAATGCTTAGGAAAACTTATCTATGATTTTGAGGAGAGTTTTGGTGGGGCTTGAGCGTTCTTGTATTCTTGTGTAATCATTAATATAATGGATTATCACTGCCCGTGGGCGTAGGCATATTGCCGAATCACGTAAATATTGTCTCTTGCACTACAAAAAAATAAATTATTACCGACTGTTTTTTGGAGCAAAAAACTGTCGCTATTAACAAAAAACTATTAAAGATTATTAGCAGCAAGGGTATTAGCGGCAGTTTTTGTTAAATTTCACGGATTTATGTGGCCCTTAAGTCACATGTCATGGTCAAGGTCAAACAGTCTAAGTTGTTAACTTAGAGAGATGGTGAAACACTAGTTATGGTCAAACTAAAAGTTTCTAATTAAATAAAGGGTTGTGATTTTACCCTAACTTAAGTGTGGTAATCTTAACCGTTAAATTCCTTGATAGGCAAGTTTTATCATTCATCAAAATGTTCAATTAAGGTTGTAAACACATTAAAGTTGAATTGGAATTTATTCCCTACATTTTTTAATCTGAACATGTATAAATTTAACATTGGACCCCTAATTCTAAGAACTGAAATATGATATTTATGGATCATAAGGGTTGGTTCTTTCCTATAGGGTTTATGGAGAACCAAGTGATCGTTTGGGGATGCTTGGCGAGTGAGTTGGTTCTTGCCCAAAGGTAAACAATTTACAAACCTTGTAGTTTCTGAATCTTAGATATTTTCTCTATTAAGATCACTAGGCGTACCATTGCATTGAGTGTTTGTGTACGACCCAAAGGTGTCATAGGTACTTGACGTAGTGTGTGCGAATAGAATAGTCTTGTATGGGATGGTTAGATAGGATAACCCTATTTGCCCAAAGGTATAGGAAGTGTCTGATTCTAATCAAACTATAGAGGCTAGGTCTATGGCATATTTTACGCGGTGGGAAGCAAGGGTAAGTTATGGTGTCTGCCCAAAGGTGAGACGTGATGTTGCCAAGTGCTTTCCTTGAAGTTGGTATGTGCACATAATGTCACTTCATACGTTTGAACCAAAACCCCTGGTTTAAGCGAAAAGGATTAAATCTAAAGAATTAATTAAAATTTTGCTTTTATGTTGGCTTTTAAACTGTGATCCTAAATTAAATTTTTGCAGCGATGAATCTCTTATCAATTACCAAACACATAGTAGGAGTTGAGCCGCTTTCTGGGTCCAACTTCAATACTTGGAAAATGACTCTCGATGTTTGTTTTGGGATTTTAGACATGACCTTTGTGTTTACAACACCTAAGCCTACAGCGGTTACCCAGGATTCTCCTGCCAAGGATAAGGAATTCTCTGAGAAATGGAATAAGGCTAACTCGTTAGCCATGTTAATGATCAGGGCCACCATTAATGCCTCTTTCCGGGGTGGTATACCTGCTACAGAGACTGCTTCTAAATTAATCGCTCTTATTAAGAAGCAATGTATTGGCAATAAGAAGCAGGTCGTATATGATTATATGCATGATCTCATGCACCTTCGGTATGATGGCAGTGAGAATGTGAGAGATCACTTATTGAAGTTATCTCAAATCTATTTGGGTATTAAAGAATACGGACTTAACATCGATGAAGAATTGATAGTCTACATTGGGATTGTTTCCCTTCCTAAGGCTTTCGATATTTTTAAAGTGAATTATAATTCACAAGAGCAGAACTGAGACCTAAACAAGTTAACTCAAATGTGCGCCATTGAAAAAAAGAGGCTTAAAGGCAAGCAACATGAGTCAGCTCATTTGGGAACTTCTAGCTCCAGTAAAAAGAAGGGTCCTAAGAGGAATCAAGGAAACCGACTACAACAAAAATTTTAGAACAAGGGTAAAGGCAAGGGTCAAAGTTTTGGAAAGGCAGCGCGTACTCAGGGTCAGGCTGAAAGTGTAAGCGGTTGCTAATTTTGCGGCAAGGAAGGCCACTTCAAGAGCAAATGTGTGAATTATAAGAAGTGACTCGCGAAGCAGCCTGAAGGTATTTCTAGAGTTTTAGTACTCTCTCAGACTTTTTCAGTAGATTATCCTCCTCATTCCTGGTTGGTTGACTCTAGTGCTTCTGTGCATGTTACGCACTCTCTTCAGGTGCTCAGAAGTAGGAGAAGACCCAAACAGGAGGATAGGTTGTTCCTTGGGAATAACCAGGCGATGCAAGTGGAGAGCGTCGGTACCTGCGATTTATTTCTGGATTCTGGACATACTTTAACTTTACATGGGACATATTTTATTTCCTCCTTTAGGAGAAACATTATTTCGTTATCTAGACTTGCAGACTGTAGTTATATTTTTACTTTCAGCAGTATAGGTTTGGATATTTCTCTTGATGGTTATGTGGTTGGTCGTGGTTTTTTAGTTGATGGTTTATATTTGCTATCTGTTAATTCTTCTCGCACCATTGCTTTGTTTGCTGAGGCCTCAAACTCAACACCTTTCGGGTCAAAGCGCTCTTTGCTTAAGGATGATTCTGCAGCCTTATGGCATAGAAGGTTAGGTCACATCGAAGAAAAGATTGGAATCGTTAGTCAGATTTGGTATTATTAGACCATTAGATTTCACCGATTTTGCAAATTGTGTGGATTGTATGAAGGGTAAAACTTCCAAACAGAGAAAGTTCTCCGCCTCTCGGGCCACTGAGGTTTTACAGTTGATACATACTGATATTTGTGGTCCTTTTCCGGTTACTGCTCGTTGTGGCAAAAGGTATTTTATTACCTTTATTGATGACTACTCCAGATACGCATACATCTTCTTATTGGAGACGAAAGATCAAGCTTTAGAGGTCTTCAAAACCTATCAGTTGGAAGTAGAAAATCAACTTGGCAAGAAGATAAAGACTGTGCATTCAGATAGAGGTGGAGAATACTTCGGTAGAATGGGTCCTTATGGTGTCAATAATGGACCATTCGTGGAGTACTTACAGACTCAAGGCATTGTTCCCCAATATACTTCTCCTGGCACTCTGCAGTAGAGTGGCGTTTCAGAAAGGAGAAATCGTACTTATCAAGAGGTTGTTTGTAGCATGCTAAGTCACTCTACACTTAAAGAAGAGTTTTGGGGTGAAACCTTGAAGACAGCAATTTACATTTTCAATCGGGTTCCTTGCAAGGCTGTACCTGAAACTCCTTACAAGAGATGGACAACTAAGGATTCAAAGCTCGGACATTTACATATATGGGGTTGTGAAGCTGAAGCTAAGTTTTATAATCCCAATATTAAGAAGTTGGATCCTCGCACAGTTAGTTGTTACTTTATCGGTTATGGGCATCGTTCTAGGACTTGGAGATTTTATTGTTCTGAAATAGTCATTGATATTGCTGAGACTCATATAGCCAATTTTATAGAGAATGGCGAATCCAGTGAGAGTTCACGTTAGAATAATATTACTTTTATTGAGAACTCTGAATTTGATTTTGTGCCTTCATCTGGTGGTAATGCTTTTCTTCCTTCACCACCTAATCCTATACATGTTGATAATTTGATTCAGACAAATCCAGTGACAGCTCCAATTAAAGAAGAATGCCCTATTCCACCTCATGTTTCACCAGTACCTCCGACTCAACCCCGAAGATCTGAGCGTCAGCGTAAACCTGCTATTCCAGATTCTATGTGGTGTATGTGCAAGAGGCTCAAGTTGAGGGTGTTGATCTTGACGATCCATAGACTTTTCAGCAGGCTATTGGTAGCAATGAATTCTCACATTGGCAGGAGGCCATGAGAGAGGAGTTATTATCAATGGAAAAGAATAAGGTTTGGAACCTTGTGGATTTGCCAGCGGATCGCAAGGCAGTTGAATGCAAATGGATTTATAAGACTAAAAGAGACTCTAGTGGCAAGATTGAAAGATTCAAGGCACGACTTATTGCAAAGGGTTTCAGACAGAAGGAAGGCATTGCCTATGATGAGACCTACTCTCCTGTCTCTTCTAAAAAATTATTGAGGATTGTGATGGCTTTAGTTGCACATTACGATCTCGAATTACATCAAATGGACGTGAAGACTACTTTTCTAAATGGAGACCTTGTAGAAGACATATACATGTCTCAGCCAGTGGGTTTTGTGATTAAAGGAAAGGAACAACTAGTTTGCAAATTAAATAAGTCCATTTATGGACTCAAACAAGCTTCTAGGCAGTGGTATTTGAAATTCGATGAGGTTGTCACTAGTTATGAGTTTAAAGAAAATATTGTTGAGCTCAAATTATTATATTGTTGTCGCATGTTATCATTTACAGGTTATGGAATCATTACCCATTGGCGTTTGTCACAAGGTATGGTGGCGGTTGTCACAAGGTATGGTGACGATTATCACAAAATAGCCTGGAGTGTTTGACACTGAAGTTTGTTTGGGCTAAACGTGAGTTGGCCCCACGTTGGTAATGCCTTTACTCTGATGAAAGGGTGACTGGTTTGTCACAAAGCGGGATGCAAGGTTATATCAGCGTGACATGCAGTGGCATGAAACAGGACTCCACGAGAATGAGTACAAGACCAAACTTTAAGAGTACTACAGCTCTCGTGCCACATTGTTTAAAATAATCACGTAAAGGTTAAGGACGTTGAAGTTTCAAGTAGTGTTAGTTTTGTGACCATGAAATTGTCCTAGTGTCAATATTGAGAGCACTAATGCATTCATGATCCTCACTAATGGTACTTGAAATGGAGATGAAAGAATATATCTCTTTAAGATTTTCAAAATCAGTGCACCGTGTCAAGTTTTCTTAAATGAACAATTTGGACTTGGTTTTCAAAATATTTCAAAAAAAAAAAAAAAACCTCAATTGGTCTTAAGGTCCAAGTGGGAGACTGTTAGATTTCACGGATTTATGTGGCCCTTAAGTCACACGTCATGGTCAAGGTCAAACAGTCCAAGTTGTTAACTTAGAAAGATAGTGAAACACTAGTTATGGTCAAACTGGAAGTTTCTAATTAAATAAAGGGTTGTGATTTTACCCTAACTTAAGTATGGTAATCTTAATCGTTAGATTCCTTGATGGGCAAGTTTCTAACCTATTTAAAGGGATGTAGAGTCCCTCTTTCTACACACAATACACATATCAATTGAATTAAAAGAATTCAAGGGAAACTCATCTTCTCTACGCTGTGCAAAGAAAGAGAAGACTCTCCATCAAATCATCGCCAGATTATTACTCGGATTGCTCAAGGCATGAAAAAACTCTACGATGTAAGGTATGCTAAAGTTTAATTTAATTCCGTTATTGATTGCGGGAAGATCCTAATAATATCCAACAATTTTTTGTTAATAGCGACAGTTTTTGGTTATCGCTAATAGTCTTATTTTTTGTAGCGTTATGTGTTTGTGGTTGATTTTCTTCTATTTTTGCATTCTTATTTGATCGTTCATTGTGAGATCGTTGGTTAATTTGTAAGCTTCCACACAACATTGTAACCCATATGCAATAATATATATATATATATATATATATATATATATATATATATATATATATGTGTGTGTGTGTGTGTGTGTGTGTGTGTGTGTGTGTGTGTGTGTGTGTGTCCGTATGATATATCTGATGGTAGTATTAAGTGTTATTTTGACAATTAATTTCATTGTAAATAGCATAATATAGATTTTATAATCCTATATTAACATATTTAATATAGATTTAATTAAAAGAAACAAAAAAAAATAGTATGAAAAAAAATTGGTAAATTTTGGAAAAAAAAAAAAAAAAGGAAATTTGCATTTTCGCTCCTATAAGTTCGCTTATTTCCATAAATGGCCTTACAGTTTGAAACTTTGCAGAATAGGCCAACTCTAAGCCAAGCCATTTCCACGTCGGCACCAACATATTTTTTCATTGATATATGTTTGTTTTCCATTATTTTTTAACGTTCATTTTTCCACTGATAATCTTATTACAGTGTACCTTATTTAATAACTACCATACATTAGTTATCTCAACCAATTGTGGTTATCCAAATCAATTGTACCGTATGTTAAAATTCTAAAATACAAAAGAAAAATAAAAAGAAGATGAAAGAGAGAAGAAGAAGATAGAAATATAAAACAAACAAAAGCAATAGCTATCTTAAGATAGCGGCCCGCTATCTTACAATATTTCTAAATATAGAAGAAAATAAAAAAAAAAGATAAAGATAGAAATATAGGTCAAACAAAAGCGGTCGCTGACTTAAAATAGCGAGCCACTATCTTAAGATTGCGGGCCGCTAACTTACTTAAGATAGTGGTCCTATTAGAGTGTAACTTATTTGATAACTATTACACATCAACTATCTCAACCAACTATCTTAAAGCGAGCCGCTAACTTAAAATAGCGGCAAAATAGTGCCCGCTGTCTTAAAATAGCGATCGTATTAGAGTATATCTTATTTGATAATTATTATACATCAGTTATCTCAACTAACTATCTTAAATCGGGTCGCTAACTTAAAATAGCGAGCCGCTATCTTAAGATAGCGTCAAGATAGAGGTCGTATTAGAGTGTACCTTATTTGATAACTGCAACACATCAGTTATCTCAACCAACTATCTTAAAGCGGGCCGTTAACTTAAGAGAGCGAGCCGCTATCTTAAGATAAACAGTCTCGCTATCTTAAGATAGGGGTCGTATTAGAGTGTACCTTATTTGATAACTACCACATTATCTCAAACAACTATTTTAAAGCGAACTGCTATCTTAAGATAACGGTTGTATCAGAGTGTACCTTATTTAATAACTACCACACATCAATTATCTCAACCAACTATCTTAAAGCGGGCCTACTAACTTAAAATAGCGGCCCACTATCTTAAAATAGCGGCAAGATAGCGGTCGTATTAGAGTGTACCTTATTTGATAACTACCACACATCAGTTATTTCAACCATCTTAAAGCGGGCCACTAACTTAAGATAACGAGCCGTTATCTTTTTTTTAGTTTCTTCTATATTTTAGAATTTTAACATGAGTTACAATTGATTTAGATAATTACAATTGATTGATTTAAATAATTACAATTGGTTGAGATAACGTAGTTATCAAATAAGGTAAAAGGAACAAAAAAAAATAATAGAAAATAAACATATATAATGAAAAAATAGGACAGTGCTAACGTGAAAACGGCTTAATTTGGAGCTGACCTATTCTGCAAAGTTTCAAACTATAAGACCGCTTCTACAAATAAGCAACCTTATAAGGCCGAAAATGCAAATTTGTCAAAAACAATCAGAAAGCATTTGAGATAAAGTAATGAAATATTTAAAGAAATTAAAAATAAAAAATTTGTTTGACAAAAAGGAGGAAAATTTTATAAACCTTCGTAGAAAATGCATTTAAAACATAAAAATAGTGATTTTTTGAAAAAATAAGCGTTTTAAACATGGTTCCGATGTTTCACATATATATATATATATATATATATGGTGCCTGCTTACAGGCTTTATCGTAAAGCCGGTATATATATGGTGCCTGCTTACAGGCTTTATCGTAAAGCCGGTACTAGCCCTACAGATTCGGGGCTTCAGGTTTTGAGGACCTAGCCTTAGTTGTGACTAGACTTATTACTAATTATAATTCTTTTAATTACGGTAGGATATGGGATCTGGCAAAATTTTGAGAAGGGTGGCGTTATTTGTACTTGTTTTCCCTATGAAGACAGAACACATGTATTTCTAACATAAACAGGCTTTGAATAAACAGGCTTTGACTGACTTGAATCCGACAAAGGAAATTATTTTTCTTCCCCACTTTCTACACAACATATCCTGATGTCAAGGTGCACCAATCAGACCGTCATATGTTGATTCCATGTGACAAATATACTCAAAAGTGATCGTGATCATGGGAATATCATGAGAAAGGATTCTCAAGCATCACTTTAGGAGATGTGAGCCAAGTGGAATCAAGATCTGTCCGTCTGATAGGTGCACTATAATTTCAAGATCAATTGTGTAGAAGATTGGGACGAAAAAAAAAATTCCATTGTCTGATTCAAGGCAGTCAACACTACAAATAAAGAATCCTACGCCGACGGCTGCTAGCCGTCGGCTCAGACATTATCCGACGGCTGTTGCCGTCGGCGTAATGTCACATCACAGTAAGCCTCTTTTTTTTTGGCCCAGAACGCGTATGCGCAAATAAAGCTACCCTTTTTTAATTCTATTTTCCTTTTTAAATGGTGCAATGACTCAAATCCACTTTCAGTTCCTCCAGCACCCCCTATCAAAGCACAGAAAAGAAAATAAATAACCACAGATGAAGCAACAACCCAAATTACATATCTTTCTTCCTCAAACTCAAGAAACACCGAGAATTGACAAAAAAAAAAAATCCACAAAGGAAAAAAGGAAACAATAGTAGTTAATGTGACTATTGATGTCACAATACAATCATAGCTTCAATTCCAAGTTCCTAACATAGTCAGCTTACAGAACAAAATCTCAGACCATACAAAGACATATCGGGTTCAGTATCAGAGCCGCCAAGAAAAATGAATCGTCTCGGGTATTTCCCGTTACATGATAATATGCAATATATTTATCACCGATACCCAAAACATCACCATAGACATGATTGCCAGATTTTAATCCTTGAAATAGGTGGAAATGGTCAATTACCTTCAGCTCAGCCATCTTCTCATTCAACCTTGTCATTTGTTCATCATGGGACTTTGAGATGGTTGCATATGATTGCAACCTGCATTACAAAAGAAAATGATATTGAGAACATGAATGCCATCCAAAATGGATAAAATAAGCAGAACACGAGGTTACCTCCTTGTTTGCAGTCTGATAAACAGCAATTTTTTCTGGAATATTGCAATCCTTGGTTTCTTTATTCAACTGCGACATGACAGATTCGAAACATTTCAAATCAACAATTCATGACATTAGCAATTGGCACATAGCTTACACAGATGAACACTTTATTGAAGGAAACAAGCACAATGATAAAGGTCTCAAAGGGCCTCAAGCATAAAATAGTTAACATAAAATTTTAAAAGCAATATTGATTATTCAAGTAATGAGTGGGGTGTACATAAATGTTTAGCTGCCACATCTGCAACCTAATGGACTTTTGGATGCTCACATAGAACTACTTTCTACCTGCACCAGCATCCATGACATGTAACTTAAAAGTCCACAATAAGGAGAAGCAGCAAGAGCAGCAACGGGAATGGGTACAGGAACCAGAGAGAATCAGAGATGCTGTCAATTTTTAAATAGTTCAAGGCGGAAAGCACCCACACATAAATTATCATTCATCAAGGATTTACTTATTTATTAAATAGTACATATCAAGTATAAACTTACAACTGGATAATATCTTCTAGAAAACAAAGTGCATGAAAACATAGAACTATCATATTTTCAATTCAATTACTTTGGGTATGTTTGTTTTTGTAGATCATTAAAAAAAAGTTGATAAATCAAAATCGAAAAAATAAATAACCTCATCCAAATTTGAGTAAGCTTATCTCTTCAATTTATTAAAGCTTGACCTTTTCTGATATTCTGAGATATAAAATCCAGTACTGATACATATCAGAAATACTGGCTGGTATTATCTTGCTATATGCAGGTGATTTCAGCTTTTCTTCATTAAATGAGATTGGTGAAATACTAGGATAAATATTTCATCTTATTAAGGTAATATAATTACAAGACTGGTAAATTTTTAAACTGGCTTTACTATATATGGTAAACAATGATGCACATGCGGTAAGAATAAGATCTTGAATTCTTATGGTAAAATACTATGATTTTACCTTACAGTTTATTATAGTAAGACAATGATTTTACCTTATAGTTCATTATACTAAGACTAATATAGCAAGACTAAGATGAGAAATCTAAAACAAAATCACTTTCAAAATACCTTTCATCAAAAAATACGACTATATATACCAAAAATATCATCTATAACAGAAACATACGAGCAGTATAAACAAGATCTTGTAAATACAGGGCAGAACATATCCAGTAAGCTCATATGGGTATATACTGCTCTGAAAGAACCAGTACCGTATATTGGGCCACTGGCTGGACTGATTTTACTAGATTTTAAGCCATGTTATCCAAGTCCTAACATCTAGTTTAATGTAAAAACCATACCCATGTTGTAACTAGGCATCATTATCAAATAGCAATCTGATTGTGTCCCTTCACTCATGAAATATGAAACAAAATGCACATTCTGCTAGCAAACAATTAATCTAAGATGTTCAATGAAGTCATACCCATTCCACTTAGGGCATGAATTGTCAATTAGCCTAGTATTAAGGGACTGGACAGATCAATGCACTGAACATTCTCTGAGACCCACACGGATCTCCATGCTCTTTAAGTCTGCACACACCCCAAGGTCCATGAGACACACGGCTCACATGCAGTGTGCCACTGATCAGGTTGGTCATTGTATAGCAACTCTTGTAAAATAAACTGAAATACACTGTAATACTTTATCTGTTATGGTTTTGATAACATGTTTAGTGAGGTAATAACTAATAACTCCAAAGTACGTCAGTAGCATCAATCTGGAGATGATTGGCTACAAACGGAAAGACTTTGAGTTAGGCGGATGTTCAGCAATTGGGAGATGGATGGTGCTAGACTGCAAGGTACTGTCACCTATAAAAGGGAAACCCATCAAATGCAGGTGTGTTAGGACCTTTCAAACGATTGTGGCATTGAGTTCAACGGCGGTATGGATAAACATAACTATTTAAATATTTACATTTAGAGCCTGGTCATCTCTCTCTTGCATCTAGCGACATAGTTTAGCCAGGCCGAGGCGGATGCTCAACTTTCAGGAGATGAATGGTACTAGACAGCAAGGCACTCACTTCCATTGGAGAACCTGTAGACCCTCTGTTAAAGCAGGTTTCTATCATATCTGTTAGGGATGTCTTATTTTGTCATTCGGGTAATTGTTTTTGGAATGTGCAACTGGTGGCATGTGCTCTTATCTTTGACTCATCAAATGGGGCCAAAAAAGAAAAAAACAAAATGGTAATCTTTTTTTATTTATTAAATCACAAGCCACATGGATGGTCAACCCCAAAAGGGTTTTGTTTTTGGTTGAGCGTGCCATGTGGCATGTGAACTGGAGTCCGGATGCATATCCCCTACAGTCATATATAACACTGCTCTTTTCCTGTTTCCTTTTAGGAAAACAACATTCCTAAAAGCCAAACAAAATGGTCATATATAGAGAACTCCAAAGGTGTGATAAAACTAACATAGACTTAGCACTTCTACATGGTTTGATTCACATGCAGAGATAACAGTGTTATTGAGGAAACTTAATAGCAGCAAAACTAGATAAGAATCCCAGACACAGTGCACTGAGACCCCAAAGTTCTTCAGATCTGAGATGAAACCCCATCTTAAAAGATATAGAGCAACAGGATGATTGAAATTTTATATACCCTTGTGGCCATTTTAAGACACTCAAAAGCCACGACATACAACGGAGTAAAAAACCCTGATATTTCCCAAAAGAAATCCCACGAAAAAGTATGTTCACAATAGACAACACTTAGAGATCAATAGAAGCATCTAAAAGCTGATTTGTTCTACAAAAAACATGTCTAGATAATACTAGATCTACTCTTAAACTCAGCTCAGGTGGGCTTAATGCTTTACTCTTAAACTCACTGTCTTTTAAGAATAATTACTATATTTATTATCACTTTTATGTATACAACTTAAACAGAGTTATCATCATTTTTTTCCCCATATGAGAGAGCTGGAACTGGTTTTGTATGCTTTCATTATCATTCGTATAGAGATTGAATGAGTAAACTTTACTCAAATTCAAAATTTTAAAGAATAATTTTACTAATTACCAATTCTATAATGCAATTCATAATGGTGTTGAAAAAGCACATAAAGGTGAGTCTTCCCATTATCCCATAAGATTCCTGGTGATTCATTACTTCCCACATGCTCCGCATTATTATTATTATTGAAAGATAACAAAAGATTATATTAGAAACAAAAAGTGTACATAAGAGGCCATACCATGCGGGTAGCAAGCAACTACCCAGATAGGCAGAAAACCTCTTATCAGAAGTGGGAAACTTCCCAAGTCCCCCAACTACCTAGATAGGCCAATGGATTTAATTTCTTAGTTCAGCCACATGACAGCCAGGTGGACGTGCACAGAGTTGATCTAATATCATCTCAAAGAAAGAAAAAATTTGACTACAGGCACCTCACTTAAACTAGTTTGCATACAAGGCCTTTGCATATAAGGCAGCAACCTCCACATAAACCAATTTGCATACAAGGCAGCAACAAGGCCAAAACAAAACTACCACAGTATTGCAAATAAAGAAACAAACCTGATCAGTGATCACTGGGTTGTTACTAGACTGCTGCCAAATTCACTTCTCTTCTGCCAAATTAAGTGATATAAAGACGCCAAATCTCTCTCTTAATACTAACAGCACCCAAAGTAAAACACAGATTAAAATTCTAAGAAACGAGAGCAGGAGCAGCAAGTGTGCGTAACATATGCCTAAAAATAGATCAACTATTGGGGCAGATTTATCAATGATCATTTTTAATTCTTAAAAACTTATAATATTTTGCTTTTATATTCAATGATCATATTGACAAATTCTAGCAGCTCACTGAAATATGAGAACTAATTACAAGCATGGGGGATCATTACTGTGTTTAGGTAGCAGATATCCCCAGTATCCATGAGCCACCTGAATTTGTGGCCATCACATCACATATTAAAGCAAATTGTCAATCCATGTTTCATTACCTCTGCACTTTGAAGTTTTGAATATAAATTATCTAGACGTTATTAATGTGAGAAAAATCAGCGTTCTTCGTTATTACATAATTGAAAGCTCAAGGATATTATATTTTATGAACTAGATAATACAATGAGTGTCCTACCTTATCCGAAGCCTGCAAGATAACTCCGTTTTGGATTCTTGAGTTGCCTTGAGGTCATTATCTAGGTATCGTTTGCTTGCTACTTGAAATGACTCTAATGTAAAAGAAGACATTTATCATGAATTATTGAAATTTCAAAAACCTTAAACCACATTAAATTTAATTATTTAACAAAGGAAGTATGTAAACATTCTTAATTCAAACTGCATACACTTGGCTTTGCTTCTCATATTCGAAATGGACTTCATGCACATTCAACATGACTTCTAGTTCATGACCTAGCCACCATTGCAAGGATTTTTCATTGCCCTGGATTAGCAGCTTTAAGTTAGAATAGCCTACGTAATTACTGATTTCCAAAACATATAATATGAAAATTTATAGCCAAACATAGGCCAGTTAGAGAATTCCATTTGCAGTCACTGAAAATGAGAGGCACAATACAATATTATAAAGGCGGATTCTAACATGATGAAAATAAAGCCAAAAGAAAAGGCTACCTGTGCTATCGCGTGCAGAATACTTGCGAGTCTCAAGCAATTCTTTCAATCTCTCTGTGCCCATGGCAGCCTCCTCTATTTTCCTCTGAAGAACCTATAGAAGAGAGGCGTCATAAGTTGATTAGGTGCCATTTTCATCTATAATATATATTCAATATTGTTACAGCCTTACAGCTATATTGATGTATTATGCTCAAATTCAAATTATATATGATACCTTGTCCGGTGACGGCATCAGAGATGATGAGATCGGAATCATGGCAAACCTTCAAGTTCTTCTGCTCAACGATCTTAACCCTAAGATCACGAACAGATATGCAGGTGAAAAGAGTGAAGGAAGAAAGGAGAAAGATAAGGAGAGAAGAGGCTAAGCTTGATGAATTGTAAAGGTTAGGGTTGAGATCTGCATTTAAGGGTTGTTGTTAAGTTGTTTCTCCTCCTAACTTATCTTGCTACATTGAAATTTTTCACCTTTAAAACCTACGACCAGTTGAACACTATCTGTGGGTGTGAACCCACCAAATGGTTTCTTTAACCCTTAATTTGAAAGAATTGACAAGTAAATTCAATCTGTTTTGGATTAGAAGTTAAGTTAGCTGGTAAGAAGTGCCTAATTTTTTATAATTTTTTCATAGATGTAAGCAATTTAATCGATGGAAATTAGTTTGTGGCATTGGAAATTTCCGTGTCAAATTCTCAAGCAATGTTCAGTTTAATTTTTCAGAAAAAATAAGGATTGGCATAACAAAGTCCATAATTTATGTAGGGGAAATATTAGGATATCACTTAAGTTGTCAAAATTTATTCATCAAGTTGGAGGTCATATAGACTTTTTAAAACATTAAAACTACATGAAATGGTCCACATACCTTCTTTTACACTAAACCTCAAACACATGAGATGCATACGCCACACACCTTTACCATCAACAATTCAGAGGCATCAAAGAGTTTCGATTTAGCAAGAGGTGGAACCGAAGAGTTTCCATTCACCAGTTCAATGAAAACAATAGAGAAGGCACACCACAGATCAAAGCCTCTCTAGCTCCAGCAATAGCACCTGAGTAGAAGCTGTATATCCAAATAAGAAAACTAAGTTGGTTAAACATATATTATGTATATAAAAATTACATAATAATAAAAAATCAATCCATGCCTAAGGATGCAGATTCGGTTAACCGAACCGAAACCATAAATTTTGGTTTTTGTTTGGAACAGCCAGAACCAAAATGAATCAGAACCAGAATCGGTTCGGTTTAAAATAGGTTTCGGACTGGTTCAGTTTGGCTAGTTTTTGGTCGGTTTGGGATTTTCGGTTTATTCTTGCATCCCTACCCAGGCCCAGGATAAATCACAGCTAGATAGAGTGACATTAACCACACATTCAAATTTAGAAATGGGATTTCGAGACAGACAATGTTGAAAATTGGACTTGAGTACGACGATCCAAAAATTTAGGACAGGTCAGGCGAAAAAATTTAGATATGCAATAAAAAATTGGACTTGAGTACGACAATACCAGCCATACCAATTGAGATATGCAATAAAAAATTGGTGGCAAATACCATGAACTAAATAAAAAATATCTGAGATCGCACTAACAATCGTAATTCGTAAATAAAATTGAATCAACAGAAATAAAAAATATAATTAAGCAGAAAATTAAATAACATAGAAACCAAAACCAAATCTTGAAATCTCTTCAGCCATAGAAACCAAAACCAATCATCAGAAACTTAAATAACATAATTCAAAAAATATAAAATAAATAAATGAAATCAAAACCTATAATCTCCATCATCAAGCAGAAGTAGTTCAGAAAAAATAAACTCGTCTCATAATCAGAGTCTTCATTGCAACCCATGAAGGAATAATCATCAAGCTAGCGAATCGAGTTCAGAAAAATTAAATTCGACTCATGTGCAAAGTATATGTTGCAACCCATGAAAGAGTCATCAAGAAAATCGAGATCAGAATAAATTGATGAACTCCTCTCCCAAACAATGCCTCTGTTGCAATCCATGAAGGGATCATCAAGCGGAGGGAATTCAGAAAAAATTAAGCTCCTCTCACAATCAGAATCTTTATTGCAACCCATGAATCAATCATCAACAGAAACCCTTTAACCTCCTCCGCACGATCAAAAACCCTGCTTCTGATTTCCTCCAATTCTTTCATTAAGCATTGAAGCTCCTCCACACTCTGAATCCCGTCCACGATAATCCGATCCCACCAACAATTTTCCTCTTCGATGCTAAGCTGGCGCTTGAGCTGAGTTGGCTCGCCTTTGAGGCAGCAATTGATGACAGCCATGGCGGATGGATGACCAAAAGAGTAGGGTGTTTTTCGGCGGGAGAGAAGGCAACGGTGGTGACAGGTCATATTCAAAATCAACATTGAAAGGCTGTTGATTCTGATGCTTCGGCGTCGAATCTGATTCTTCCTCTGATGCTTCAAATGGAGGCGAAGCTGGCTAGGGTTTCTGAGGGAAGTTCGTGAGAAGGAGAAGGGTGTCAGAGGGGAGTTGAGAAGGTAGAAGGGTTTCAACTCGTCAGAAGGGAGAAGGAAAAAAATTGATTTATATAATGGCCTGATTGAGTGGGTCATGGGCGTTAAGTGGAGTGGCGTCATGGGCGTTAAGTGGAGTGGCCAGGTTGGCCCTGGCGGGTTGGCCCAAATCTTCCCCTACACCGACGGCTCATCAATTCCAGCCGTCGGCGTATGCTGTGATTCCTGTGATTCCTGGCCCGAAGAATGAAGCAAATTTTGCCTAAAAAGCCAATATCAAAGCTTGCAAAATCAGTATAAACGCAAATACTCTTGTGAAGTGGAATTTAAGATCATGGGTTGATCACCACAGCCAGGTAGGTGGCAACTCATGAACAAAAAATTGAGATTAAAGGATCAACTTTCTATACAAGCCATAGTATCAAAACTCAGCCGATACCGATACATATCGCCAATAAGTGTCGGTTTTTCCAAGAACCGATACCATTACCACCCCGATACAATATCAGGGTGGTATCACTTATCGAGAAAAAATATCGGGGTGGTATCGGTATCAGTATCCGTATCGGGCCAATACGGGTCAATATTGGCCGATACGGGTCAATATCGGCCGATACTGACCAATACAATCAATTTTTTATTTTCTTTTTTTTTTTCAGAAAAAAAAGGATTTCTGTATCGGCGATACCATTCCACTATCAGCCAATACGTATTGGACCAGGATTGGACCGATACCCAATACGGATCCTGATTTTGATACCTTGGTACAAACTACAAGGTAAAATAAAATAAAATTGACTCTTCTGGTTTTGCACAAATGACAGATAGAGAGGTTGATTGTTTCCAAGCCATGGCATGAGTTGACTAGTATATAAGACAATTTCCCAGAGATATACAGATCAGATAAAAAGAAAGAACATAATGCAGATTAATGCAAGTTTAAATCACTATTTTACCTGTCTTTTTTCAAAATCTGACAGCTGCAAAGCTTTTGCCTCAAACACCAAGACTAAATAATACTTTCCAGCTTCAGTGACCTGTGAAGCAATTAGCAACATAAGATGACAGTGTTTGTGCTCCTAACCATGCCACCAAATTAAAGCTTTTCTAAAATACTTCTGAAGTAGCTAAAGGAATTTTTACTTATTATTGCTATTTTATATATATATATATACTACCCATTATATATATATATATATATATATATATATATATATATATATATATATATATATATATACTACCCATAGTCACAGATTCGGGATACATCAATAATTCGGTAAGGGGTTAATTCAAATAAATTTGGTAAAGTTCAGTGAAATTCGGGGAAAAATAAAAAATATATCATAATATAATTATAGAGATAAATAATGTTTTTAATAAATAAAATAAGCTATAAAGTGTTTGACCAAAGGCACAACTATATGTATCCATGAAACAATGTAATGCATATGCATGATTCATCTCATTTAAAATCTGGAAAATTCTATAAAATTTGCCACACCCTTAATTTGAAGATTTTTGGTGCTTATTTCAGGCAAATGGAGACTTTCCTGATTATGATCCTATGAAGATAGCGAAAACATGAAAAGTGAATAAGTGTAAGTTTTCAGCAAAGTTGAAGGAGGCAGAAAATAAAATATAGAAAGAAATTAGGAATTTAGGACACTCAATCACTGGGAATTTTATTTATGAGCCATAAAAAATGAGAGTTGGTTGCACCAAGAGCGGTGCATGGTTCAATTTTCCTTTTCCAAAAACCTTAAGGATGCACACATATTTATGAGAATGCAAATCAGTGAAAGTAAATTTTTGACCTCTAACTCATTTGATGCAAGACTAACCTGTGCACAGCTCTTTGTGCATGGGCCAGGCAACCAAATAACAACTCTACAATAGTAGGGATTTCTTTTATATTTAAATAAACACAATCAGAAGCTGTAAATTTCATAATAGCAATGATATTTCCACTATTCCTATATAACTATGAAAAAAATTAAGAACAAGAACAGTAACTATTTCTTTCTCTAATCAAGCAAGGTCTCAAATATCAGTATTAGATACTGATATTTGAGACCTTGCTCAATTAGAGAAAGAAATAGTTAATTGGCCTGAGATTTTTGTCTCCACGAAACCTCCTCCGCAAGGCAATTTTCCATTAGACTGAGACTTAAACTCTGCCCAAAGTTCACTTTCGTTACCAAAAGATACCTCAATTCTTCCAACAAATGAAGTTTCTGAATGTAACCCAATAGTTCTTCCTGAACCTTCCCACTAATCCAAAACTCTCTGCATTCCCCTTTGATTTTATCCTTAAGATTTTTAAGCTTCAAGGCTAACTGAAATTCCGCAGTCCCGACCACCTCATCCTTCGAGCACAAAAACAGATTCAAAAGACAAAGATTCAAAGACTCTTGTGTATTAGACCATGTGAAATAACTACCCCCCATAGGGACATCCATACGTCCGCATTCCTCACACAGTCCACAAACTATCTCATGCCAAAACTTCCCCCTTGCTTCTCATTATCAAACATGATCATGTTGAGATCTCCTTCAGGCACAACAGGAATCCCAAACGGTCGAGATGCCAGCTAATTCGAACCATAAATCTTCCCTCGTGCATCCTCATTAGATCCATACACCCCTATAAATGCTTCCTAGACAGAAAACAAAAACTCACCCACTTTCTCGGCAAGCCTCTTCAACAAAACTGCATCCCAAGCAATAAGGAATTAAGGATCCCATCCGAGGCCCCAATTGAATCAAGAACAACCCTCTCCCATCTATCACCTCCCAAGACCGTTATCAATTTTCCCCCATTTGGATCCTTGAAAAGTCACAATATTCGACCTTTTGACTGACCACAAACGATAATTTGACTGATATCCATGAGAAGGACATCAGAGAATGGTGACTAAGAGCAATCAAGGTTTGCAGTGTATGTTTTCATGATGAATTTGGAATGCCATTAGTGATTGCAGAGTGCTGGAAATTTGTGGAGTTCTCTTTCATCTTCATCATCATTTGGGATCGGCCATGGAGTTCTCTTTGGATGCTAAAAATTCTTTTATCATCATGATGCCAATTATCTTCTTTTTTCACATCCTTTTCCTTTTCCTATTGTAGGTCAGCTGCTTATGGTGGCTCAATTTGTTTTGATTCTTTTCCTAATTCTTGCTAAATTATCATTACCAATCAAAAAAAGAAAAATATACAACAGTGAATTTTCGATTTGGATTCTAGATTGATTAATTGCTTCTTTTCATGTGATTTTTTTCCATTTAAGAAGTACTAGGATTTATTAATAAGAGAATATTAAATCCCTAAACCCCTAAAACCTATCACTGGCACTTTTTACATAAAACTAATAAAATGGGTAATCACTACTAATACAGAGATCTAGCATGCCACTCCCATCCTTTGCCAATATGTTTGCTATTTCAATTGACTCCTTCAAAACGCAAAGCACATTCAAATATTAATAGACCTACAAGCCAATAAGAAAAAAATCTAATGCTTGCTTTAAAAATAAAAAAATATTGAGTTGGAATATTCAGTTTAATATAAATAACAGTAACGTCACCCAACATGCTTCGTAAATTGAAGAAGGAACAAAATTAGCCAAAGATGATTCCAAATCATAGCATGAAAGATACAATTCTATACAGTCACCAATTTTTTATCCATATATGTTTCCTAAGCATATTTTTTCCCTCTAAGAGTAAGTCCTAAACTGAAATGCAGATCATATAAATTTTACAAAGCTACTACTAGCATAATGGCAATGCAAAGTCCTAAACTGTTGCTAAAGGAATCGGATTTTGATTTCACACGGTCATATTTGAGCTTATTTTAAATGGCAATGCAAAGTCCTAAATATTCCAGTTAGTTTTATGCATGAAAGAGCTACATAAAAAAATTAATTGCAAACTACAATTTTTGTCTGCTATTATTAGAAGAAAATTAATTGCAAACTTCAGTTTTTGTTCATCTCTTTCTTTTGTTCGTGCGGACTTTATGATAGACCCAAAAAATAAGAGCATGTTTTTACATTACTAGTGGCTTAAAAATATGAAATTATTACACTACAACTACTCACATCCTAAATGGCAGTCTCCTGCTAAATTCTATCTTGTCTCTACCCACAAATTCTTTATTCGATCCAAGATGCAATATTAAGAAAATTAACTCTTGGTTTTACTTAGGGCTGCAAAAGATTAAGAAAATCATCTCATGGTCTTATTTTATGGCTGAAATGGGAGAAGCCAACCGCATTGGTTTTCTAGATCCAGCCTGCTAATGGTGGATATAGGTTTTGGAAAACTCGACGTATTGAATTGGATTGGGTCAAAACCTTAGCCCATTAAGTAAGCAAGTCTATTTTGAGAATGTGGTTCACTTTAGGGGACACTTGTCACTTAGTTTCATCATGTGTACCTTTGTGACTTGAACACTAATTTAGCTATCTACAGTGTGAAAGACCTATGCATCAGGTTGGGTGCAGAGATAAAGGTATGCGTGTTTGATTCATCGTTAAAATTAAGATGAATAATAGATATGCATGTAATGATGGTATGTAATTCTATCTTTTTTGCTTATGTTATAGTAGATATGCATGTAATGCTGGTATGTAATTCTATCTTTTTTGCTTATGTTGGTATGTAATTCTATCTTTTTTGCTTATGTTATGGTATGCGTGTTCTTCTGAGAAGTGGCCCTTACACATAGTATAAAACAAAAATTGGATTATATATCTGGACCAGTCCCATAGAAAAACACCATCTAAGTTGTTTATTTTGAAGGCCATGATATGAAGATGCAAAAATCTTGCACAAAACTAGATCCCAATCATATGAATCAATGCAGTCAACTGTTAAATTAGATAATGGACTTTAACTACATTAAATTTTTATTCAAAGTAATTTAAGAATCCAATATACTTAGAAGAACTTACATTTTTACCATTTTTGTTAAAAGCTTCCTTGTGGGTAATGTGCCATCAAATAGCTTTGATTGTTGATAGTGTCTAGAGGTGCATTGCCACCATGTTCTTCCTTTAGTCCTGAATTATAAAAAATAAATAAATGAAAGAAAGATTTGATATTTTGGGGACATTGCACACGAAGTATTGATGTTTGCACACTATTTAAAAGAAAGATGTTGTTATAGGGACCTGTTTCATGTAAAAACACTATCTCAGCCATCTAATTTGAAGGCCATGATTTAAAGATCTTACCTGCAAAAGATTGGCAAGAAGCACGGTCTTTATCGTGATTCAATGCATTCAAAGGGTTAGATGGTGTGCCAATCTTTTGCACCATTGATCTTAGTTATCAAGCTTATTGTTAGCACAAAAAAGTGAGGTTCCTTAAAAAAATGAAAAGTAAAATTAGTTGTAGACTATCCACCTGAATGACTTGGACCCATCCAAACTCATGACATGATTAATTTTGGAGACTAAGGTATGATTAACAAGTGTACCTACATGACTAAGTTTGAATTAAATAATTGAGTACAATATACTAAAGCTCAAGTGATTCTCTCTCCACAAGCCAAGACATGCACATGTATTTTTAGTACCAAAATAGGAGTTTTATATCAATAGGGTACTTTAGTTGATTTATGTGCTTATGAACAGATGTGCACCTCCCGAGACTTAACCATTTTGGAACAGAGAGATTGACCTGCTAGCGGTGCTCAGCTCTCATACCTAATATGACTCTTAGATTTACGAGTACATCATAGTTGCTAATCAAATTAGGTCCAAGACTGAGTTCAGCAAGGGGAGCAGAAATCCAAATATAAAAGATGGAGTGGAACTCAGTACAGCAAGACAAAATCAGTTTACTAAATCATCTTTCCACCAAAGATGGAGTAGAAATCCAAATATAAAAGGTAACCAACATGTTGATAACATCCTAGAGAAGTAACAATTCGATCCGCAGAAACTTGCTCCCTCACATGGCTTAATGGCCTTGTGGGGCTCCTCCAGGTATCCATAGTTTGATTGTCTGATCCAACGTGCCAATTTTCCATGAAAGAGGATTTTAAAAGCATAAGAAACCTTGTACTCAACAAAGAAAAACTTCGAAAATATTAAGTCAATGGAAATTTTCAATTTTACATCAGGAAAAAGTGAAAACCATGAAAGTCAAGATTCTCACTAATTCAAGGGCTATAGATGTGGTTCAGCTCGAAATTCAGTTCGACTTGGTTGGACTTGACCATTGCCCCCCAACTAGCAATAACAAAGTATACTATGTGGCTGGCAGTTATTTTGTGGGATAAGCAACCTTGAATCTGTTTGCAATTACTATGTGTTTTGACGTTATGATTGTGAGACTTGTTTTATCCTTGATTTCTCAGAAGTGTTGTTTGACTAAATTTGAGCAGTAGGAGTGAATTTTGGGAGCAAACGGTACAAAACTAAGGACGTAGTTGGTTCACCTTCAAGTCCTATATGTAAAGAGCACAACAATTTGTGCTAGTGCGTCATGGCATCGACGGGTTCATCCTATGCTATCTATGAATGAATTCCAACCCACAAATAAATTCTTTAAACAACCCACAAATAACACAAGGAAGAAACTATTCAAAATCCCCATATATTGTTCAAATTTCCACCAAATGTAAAACCAAAACCATCCAATTGCATGAAACAACAAGACAATAGAATCCAATAATCTATAATTTAAATACCATATAATCTCACACCAATAGGGTTCATTAAACACATGCATTTGAATCATGAATCAACAAATAAACTACTCAAACTCCCCAAAGAAAACTCATAATACCATATGATACTAAAAAGTTATATATATCATGATACAGTATATATCCAACTGCCTAAATCGCCAGAAAAGAAGACAACGGAGACATAAAACTCCTTAAGATTCAAAATTAAAATCAGATGTAGTTTTGGCCTTAGATTACAGATAAGAAGAGATTGAAGTGCTTAGATACTAATAAAACCTTCTTGTATGAGGAGACCAATGATTTTGAATCATGGGTCTATCAACCTACAGCTGTGTCATTGATGGTTGGAGACGGTTTATACTAGTTATTTGTTGAAGATTTTTTAAGTAGTGAACCCAATTGCATCTAGCCGTGGGGTCATACCTCAAAAATAGCCTAGGTACAACCTCACAAAGTTGTGCTTGAGCACAAGGGGTCTTCTTTAATGTGACTGAACTAAAAGCAGTAGTGTTCAGGGAAAATTTGGAAAACCGCTGAATTTTCTAGCAGGAAATAAAAAGGGCAAATTTATAAAGAAAAACTGTTGCTGTCATTGATTTAAATCTCCATATTTAATTTAAATAATATTAAAAATACAGTTCAACAAAGCCTATCTGATGGATATGAATCACATGATTTATAAAAAGGTGTTTAAAGGACTTAGAGACTTAAATGAAACAGAGGTATTGGTGCTTAGAGAAGGATTTAGAGACTTAGTGTTATGAGCTCATGGAGTGCATATCAAATGTCAAAAACCGAAAGGACTACTTCTGATCATCAGAATTCGGAATCAAATAGGCTAAAGGACAACTTAAATATCAAACAAGAATACTAAATACAGGCTTAATATATAAGCGGGACACATTAAATCAGATATCCACAAACAATAATGCATAGAGGTATTTTACATTTTTACCACTCTCCACCGTCGTCACTGCAAATAAAAACCCAAAACCCATATAAAAAATTAATTAAAAAAATTCCAAAACAAATGCAAAACTAAAAATTAATTAATTATATATCTATAATTTTTTTTAAAAAACCCAAAGTAGCTACCTCTATAAGCAGAACTCCTAATCAACTTCTCGATCAATTTCCTATCAACCCAACTATCATCAACGGCCAAAACATGTAACTCCGGCGGCCCATGTCCCAGTTCTCCGACGTCCGAACCACAGTGAGAAGATTGGATTTGGGGGCATATCAATTAATAGATTGGAGATGAGACCCTTAAGAAGATTGGAGATGAGACCACCTTTATCTTTGATGTGAGTAGATAGATCATCAATCTGACGATTCGGTAGAACTGCAAAGCAATGAAACCAGCCGGCGATCTGAGCGACGAAACCGTTAACGAAGACTCGCCGGGGGCATCGGCATCGCAGAGATGGGCGATGAGATCGAGGGTCTGGCGAGCGGGGGAGTCGTCGTTGAAGGCGGAGAGGGATTGGGCGAGTGGGGAGAAGGGAGTTCGTGTGAGATTGGAGAAGGGAGTTAGTGACTTATACAGTGGCCCGATTGAGTGGGTGGGCGTTAAGTGGAGTGGCCGGGTTGCGTCTCGGTGGTTGGCCCAAATCTTTCCCGGCACCCGACGGTGCCTTAAATTCAGCCGTCGGCATATCCAATAATTTTTGTAGTGCAATATTTTTTTATGGTGAAAATGCATATGCTCTTCCAAAAAAAAAAAATGGGTGCAAATGATGCCACCCTTTTGAGGATGGTCAAATCATTAATTGCACAATTCTTAAGGGCAGTGATAATTGAGAGTTTAAGTATGCTGGTATCTATGGTTCGAATTTGGAGTCTAACCTAAAAAAATTAAAAATTTATGGGGTTTGATGGTGAGCATCTCAAATACAATTTGTACCCCATGGATTTTGTTAGAAGAATTCAATTATGTTAGAAGAAGAAATTTAAAATGTTGGATGTAAGATTATTCCTACTTGTATTTAATTAATATATTGATACATGTTGATTAACTGACATGAGAGCCGTGGGTAATATGACAAATACTCCAAGAATTATGAGTAGACTTGAGAGAACTATCAACAATTGGAGATTAGAAATATTTGAACAGCGTTTGGTATAGCTCTTTGTTAGGTTTCTATTATAGTCAGATATACTTGCTACCTCCTTGCTACATCCATGAAAATTAGGATTTATCTATTCTAGCAATCACCTCTCTGCTAACATTTATTAAGGCCTTATTTGATAACATGGAAATGTAATTTCATTGTGGAAATGAAACTTAGTTTCTAATTGTTGTTGTTTGATAACTATTTAAGGAGATGGAAATGAAATTAAATCGTCCCGCATAGAAATTGAATTTCCATACACCAAATCATTTTAGGAGGAAATCATTTCAACCCTTCAAGTGGCTGAAATTGAGTTTCCTACTAACAAAATAATAATGTTTTGTTATTGGAAATTTAAAGTTACTTGTAAAAAACCTAAAAATAAAAATAAAAATTGACTATTAAAAAATAACTTCAATTTCTATGACCATCATACCAGTCCGATCACTATGACCACTACATTATTTAGATTATCCTCTTTTCGGCTAATATTTGACTTTGGTCGAAGTTTGGATTTTAATCAAACTTTAATTGGATTTATAAATTATATAAAGTTTTGACTTTTGATGAAACTTTGACTACTGAAACATGATAATAAGTTGTAAGTTAGTAATATATTATCAAAATTTTAAGGGTTAAAGGTTGACTTAAGGTCAAACTTTGACTTTTAATTAAAATTTATTTTTTATTAAACTTAAACTCTAATAATTTGATGACAAAAAAATGATACTGTCGTATTGATGTAGAATTTGATACTAGATTCTTAATTGTATTAGTCAATGTTTGACCTTTAGTCAAACTTTGACTTTTACACAAATTTTATTTTTAGTCAAACTTAATACCTACTTATAGATAGAGTCTACTACTATATAAATTTATATCGTATCAGTACAATTTTTTTTTTGTCGAAGTTTGACTTTTGGTCAAAGTTCGATTTTCCATAAAATGTTATAAATGTTTATTAGTGAAATATTATAATTAAAAATATCTATCATTATTTTTATTTATAATTTGAAAATATATTACCTCATTTTTATTGGTCAAAGTTTGACTTTTAGTCAAAGTTTGACTTTTACTCAAATATTGACTTTAGTCAAAAGTTGAGAAGTGTATATTGATAGTAGATAGTGATTATTACTATTATTATTTATATTTTGGTAATATAAATTTTAATCAGTTAAAGTTTGATATTTGATCAAACTTTGACTTTTTAACACAATTTGATTTTTTTGAACTTTTGTATCCCCAATGAGATTATCATTTTTTTAATTTATTATTTTCTAGTACATTACCAAATTTTATTTTACCTTTTTTTATATTTGATCAAAGTTTGACTTTTTTAAAAGTTGATATTTAGTCAAAGTTTTTACTAGTGTAACATAGCGATGGATACCAATACTGTTATGTTAATTTGCAGGTTGGCAGTAGATTGTCGAATTTTGTATTGGTCAAAGTTTAAAATTTTAATCAAAGTTTGACTTTTTAAAAAATTGAATTTTCTTTCAAGTTTAAAAATTTAATTTTGTTTCAACATATAATACATACTAGCATTTACTATATAACTTTGTACTTTAGTCTTAAAAAATTTTATTAATCAAAGTTTTACGTTTAGTCAAAGTTTGACTTTTATTAAAAGTTTATTTGATTAAATTTTGACTAGTGTAACCTAAAGATATATATGAATATTGTTATATTAATTTAAAATTGAACTTTTATAACTTGTTGGTACATTACAAAATTTTCTTTTGGTCAAAGTTAAAATTTTAGTCAAAATTTGACTTTTATAAAAATTTAATTTCATTTCAACGTATAAACTTATAGTTGATGCTAGAATTTACAACTTTGTTATTTTACTTTACATTTTTTTTTTTTATCAAAATTTTAAGTTTGGTCAAAATTTGACTTTTTATTTGAGTTTTACTTTTCAAACTCTAACTTATGTAACTTAGTAATAAATGGTGATTACGGTAGTATTAATTTATAACATAATAGAATATCATTAAAAAAATCATTAGTTAATATTTGACTTTAATAATAAATGATCAGAGTATAAAAATTCATTTTCAAAGATACTAATAAAACAAGAGAAATTAATTTCCAATTAAATTCATTTCTCAAACACACTAATCAAACAGTAGAAAATCCATTTATAGAGGAAACCATTTCCTAGGAAATCAACTAAGAAATTGATTTCATTTCCTCTTTGGAGTTTCATTGCTATCAAATAGGGCCTAAGAGTAAACAAAACATGCTCTGACAAGAAATGAGTAGAGAGCAAGGAGAACTATTGGAGATGGTAAATCTTGCTCTACAGAGAGCTACTATGTAGAAGGGTGACTTGCTAAAGCAGGTAGTAGAGATTTAGCAAAAAGAAAGGAAAATTGTTAAAGAAGGTAAACCCTACTCTGGCAAGGAGGTTGCGGAGAGCTATGCCAAACTCAACCTTGATGCCTATTGTTCTAGTTGACTGCTTGCCATTGGATATATCAGTCTATTGATCATATAGCTAAATAATTATAAACCGGATGGATGGATCGATGGGCGTAAACCTTTCGAGTTCTTTAACCTGGTGTAAATAAAGAAGGTTTTAGAGAGATTGCCAAATCTGCTTGAGAAGTTAGGGAGGATCTTATATTCGTATTTAACTCTTTAGAGTATAGTAGTAATTATATTGAGTAAAAAATGTTATTCGAGAATGGAATGGAAGTGCTTCTGGTTTGATCCATACTAAAGTAGAAAAAGCTGGGGAAATTTTGCATTTCATTAAGAAGAATATTCCAACTGAACGGTTAAATCTGACTATAGGAAGGGAAAAAGCAATGCCTTGAGAGTTCTGAATCAAGAATTGGACAACGAAGAGAGCTTCTATTGACCGAAAGAAAAAGCGCTCAATAGTTATTTGGGATTACTCTTTGGAGGAAAAGAGCAGCTCTCTGCTCTAGCGCAGAACACTTTACTATGGGACTGCGTTCGGTTGTAAGTGCTCTTAGCTCTTTCGAAGAGTGACCGAGCTGAATTTAGGTCTCTTTAAAAGAGAAATCTAAACCTGCACTTTTAAGTGGGCTGCTCTTTGCCTCCAAAGAGAAATCCCAAGCACAGTCTTAATGGAGATGAGAACAAAGTTTTCCACGCCTCTGCCTCTGTTAAAAGAACGAATCACTAAAGATAGCTTGTTTGAGATGAAAGAGAGGCCTCAACCTAAACCCATCTTTATTTATGGTGTTTGGCATACCAGGCTTGATCTGTTTGCCCAAACATCTAACCCAGCCCACAACTAATGCAGGGGCAAGGTCGGAAACCACTACAAAAAATAAGACTATCAGTGGCAACTAAAAACTGCCGCTATTAAGAAAAAAACTACAGCTAATAGTCCTAATAGCCTTTAATAATTTGTTTGCTAATAGTCGCAGTTTTGGGTTGCAAAAAGCTGCTGCTAATAGTCTTATTTTTTGTAGTGAACTTGAGAAGCTAGCATGGCCTAATTAGAGATTTGCCCCTCACTATCCCAATTTTAATCTAAGGAGCTGAAACTTGCACACGATATTTGTATTGTGGTTCCGGGTTAAAAAGAAAGACTTTGTTATTTTTGGGACCTTTGCCATGTGAAACACTATTTAAGCCTCTAATTTGAAGACTATAATGTAAAGATCGTTGAGGCCAAAGATGTTGAGATAACTGGTAATGAAAATGGCTATGAGGCATGTAGTATACTACGTTGTCTTATGGACAGTAGATGCCTCTCCATCGGATAAACAAATATATAATCGAGTTCTCAGCAAATCTGCCTTTAAGATATAACAGAGCCCGATTTGTTAAAATCGTACACTCTCTTCAAGATTGCACGTTCTAGAAAAAGAACCTGCCATATTGAGCTTCTGATACACGAACTTTTTAACAAAAGATAAGAACGCGAAAGAAAGATGGGGAGAGAGATTATAATTTTTCGTTGTATTTTCTAATCGGAATCTGATTTCTATTTATAGAGAAAATTTCGAACCAATATGTTCTCTCAAATGGTGGTGAAGAGATAAACTGTTATTTAAAAACACCTCTTCGGTCTCGAAAAGACCGTTTAATATTTTTTAGCCATTAGACGGTGATCCTTCAGCTTAAGAATCAGTGGAAGCAATCGTTAGACTTAAGACCCGTTGGAAGCCACCCGCTCAATGGTCTTAGAGACGTTGGGCATTTTCGGCCTACACTCTCTCTCTTTCTCTTTTTCTTATACATATATATAGGGTTATGAGCCCAGGGGTAGAGATATCTCTGAGCCTATTGATAAGGGCTCAACACGTAACGTCTTTTTAGCTGATTTTGGCTGATTAGCCCGCTTTAATCAGAGTTACCACTAACAGAATCAGAAAAGTAAAGTGGTGTACCCGGCTAGGGATACGTTCCTGACATCAATGGTTGCAATGGCCATTATTACCCTTCGAAAAGACCATTATCGCCCCAATTTTAATCATTTTTTGTTCACTTCATATATGAAGCACTAGCTCCTCTATATAGAGGCACCATCGCTTCCTTGACTGAGCGCTAGCGCCCCTTTCATGAAGACTTAGCGCTCCGTCAAGGACTAGAAGGCGCCTACAATATGACACATAATACCTTTTTGTTGACACGTAGCACCTTTTTGTGTGAAGCAAAGTCTGACCTTATATCATTTATTACCGTTGTCAGAACCTAAAATATAAAGCACTGCGAAGCGAATGGGAATACGGCGCCTGATATGAGGCTTTGCAATGGCCATTATTACCATTCAAAAAGACTATTTGGCGCGCCAAATTTGTGAATTAGACATTCAAAAATTACATTTCATCTTTGCCCTAATTTTCATCTTCTCAGAGGGCAGTAAGAAGTCACATTGAAGCAATGAACTCTTTTTTCCTTTTTCTGAAACAAAGTGTCCTTTTATTTTCATTCCGCTTCAAATATGTCGCTATATAGAGACATCATTTTTTTACAGCTCTATGAATTACATTATGTCTTAACCTATTGAAAGCGCACAATGGAAATCATAGCACTAGCGATAAGATCATTCTCAAGAGGAAAGTAGAAAATCTTAAAATCTATTATTTATCTTTAAAGAATAAAGAATGATTTTTCAATTAAACTAAGGTGCAAGAAAATAAATCTAAATCTTCAAACTTCTGGATCCTGGTCGTCAATCAGTTTCCTTCTGTTATCAGATATTTACAAAAATTAAAATGTCGTTACAATATATCTAAGTCTCTCAGGATTTGGGCGTCAATTAAATATGAAATTCCTTCAATATAGATTTATACTAATTTGCATCTTTCCAGAATTTGGGCGTCAATCAAACACTAGAAAACTGAAGATGAAAAATAAAACATCATTGCACTAATCTTTCAAATTTAAGACTTTAGGCATCAATTAAAATCAAGAACTATAAGATGTTTACAAAGCAGTAAATCTAAACTAGAAAGCAATAAAAAGATCTCTCATCTCTCAATCACAGGCATCAATTGCTCTTGAGAAACTATTGATACTTTACAATAATCTTCCAGTCTCCGATCACGGTCTTCAATTGCTATCGAGAAATCTTGGATATTTAAACTATACTAAACTAAAGTGATCGTCAAGAAACCCAACCTTAGTAGTCAATTGATGTTGAGAATTCCTTCGATAAGATTTTCCTCTATGTTGAGCCCTCTTATTTATAGATCGTAAGGGGTCGGCTTACATTATTCGATTCCTAATAAAAGTAAACTTCAAAAAATAGAAGTTTCCTAATTTAATTAAACATCTAATCCTATCTTCCTTGCTTTAGTTAGTAGATGCGTGCAGGACTTTTCTCCTTATTTTCAGTAGCACAGATCTTCAGAATTCTTTCGCTAATTTTCTCATATCCATAAGATAGCAGATCTCTATTTCAAGAGTTTTTCTATTCTATGTATGGTGGTGTATCTCTCATGTGATATTCAGCAGTAGCAAGCTTTAATATACACAATCGTAAGTACGAATGCATCTTTTCATCTAGTACAATTCTTCAGCACTCGAATAATCATATCCTCCCTTCGATTCCTCCAGTGTTGAGTGTCTTCTATAAGATCGTAATTATGATTCCTTCTTTTCTTCTTCAGTTACGCTCTTTCGAGATTACGGTTTCACTTTCAACTGTTTCTTAAATATGATTGGATCACATTTTCGAGCAATCATCTCTCTTACTGCTTTTTGAATTTATTTTGGCAAAGATTAACATTTTGATTTTTTTCTATTTGTTGTTCTAAATATCTGCATATCATCATATCATTAACAGCAAACTAAGGTCTAGCATCATTAAGTTAAGGGTGATAAAATGAAAAATTTTGTGACTGATTAGTCATCCCTTCCTTGATGGAGCGCTAACGCTTCTTTCATGATGCATTAGCGCCTCTGTGCCTCTATATAGAGGCTCAATCACCTCGTGTACGGAGTGCTAGCACTTCTTGTGCGCTTCTATCAAGGGGAGCTTACACTACGACAAGGAAGCGATGGTGCTCCTTTTGTAATGTTTTCTTCTTTAAACTTCTCTTTTTATGATTCAAGGATTTTCAAGATGGTTATCAAGACTCCAGCGACTAAGTTCACCATTGTGAAGTGTCGATCGATCGATAATGAGGCATCTGAACATAAGAAATGTTTGCTTTCAAAATTTGTCTTTAGGACATTCTTTTTTCACAGAAGAGCGTGAAAAGCGTCAACGGCCTCCTGAACGCAATAATCAAGTTCTAGGTTGGGAAAAACGTATGAAATTTTAAGAAAGGCTCTATCAGATTTCATCCCCTTGATTTTTGCTTAATAACTGGTCTTCGAATGACTAGCCCTCGTCGTTACCCTCCCTCCAAGCCCCTTCATAAAGACCAGACGATCAGAAATAAGTACTTCAGTGGCATTAATCCTATAAAGAGGGGAGACATCCTCAACGCCATTAATGGCGTAGCTGAGGGTGCCGATGAGGACTTTCTGAAGCTCTGTTTATTGTTTGTCCTCACCACCGTCCTCTTCCCAAATACAAAATACATCCTCGACGATCCCTACCTCGATCTCATTGATAATCTCTCAAATTTTAACGAATATCCATGAGGTGATGTGGCGTACAAGCACTTGCTGTAGTGTGTGAGCAAAGCAATAGAGGAATCGAAAAATAACATAAAGGGCAAAGGCGATGCAAGAATATAATATTTATCGTTGCACGATTGTCCTGCAGGTAATGTCGTTTGCTCTAATTTTGAGGGTAACATGTATGCTCTAATTTTATGTTTCATTTCCTATGAAGCTCATAAAAATCTCATCAATATGTTGTTGTTCATATCGATCAACGTGAAGAGCGCCCTAGCGAGGGCTCAAGGTCCCCCCCCCCTCCCGCTTCCCAAGGCTGTTGAAATGGGAGACAATTGAGTGTACGAGAAAGTTCTATATTAAAGGCTTTGAGAATAAGATAATTTCTAAACAAGGCGATATTTCTTTCCAACCGAGGCATAGTCGCTTCACAGAAGAAGTGATGGCGTGTCTATGCAAAGGCGCAATCGCTTCCCAGAAGAAGCAATGGCATTGTTATGTCTGGGTTGCAATTGTTTCACGTAAGAACTGATGGCACCGTTATGATGAGGCGCAATCGCTTCCTAACGAAGCGATGTCAATTTTGTTAATTCTTTATTATTCGTCAATAATATGAAAAATCTATCTTTTTGTAGGCCTTTCGGGAACTCGGGTGCACACTCTATGAGTAAAGTCGGCCTAAGATAGAAGAATTATTATGAACAGGGTAGAGATCTGCAGAAGCAAGTGAAGGACCTACGGTCCCTCCCATTATTTTGTGGAGGAAGAGGTCAGACATTGACGTTATTAACCTAGAGGAAGAGGGAGAGGGAGAGGAAAAAGAAGAAGAAGAGTATGAAAACGAGGAAGAAGAAGAGGCTCTCAAAGCCCGTAAGTCTGCGAAAATCGCCCCAGTTACCGTTAAGCACATGTCAGGGCCGGGGCTGCGGATTGTTTAAAAATGGATGCGGTCTACAGATGTAAGAATTGCAAACTATGAGAGGTCAATTAGAGAGCGGGGCACGAGCTTCAACGACCTCAGACTACAGGTTCTCAAGCTGGAAGAGGAGAATCATAAACTGAAGGAATATAACACCTAGATCTTAAAGGAGTAGGGCTATATGAGGCGACAGATGAGCCTGATCCTGAAGGATCAAGCATCTCTGAGGGAGTCCTTAAATAAAATATCTGAGGTATGTTATTTATTTACAGCCTATAACACGAAGCGTCAGTGCTTCCAAATGACGCACTAACGCTTCGGCTGCTATCGAAACGCCGACGCTTCACTTGTGAAGCATTATCGCTTCGCTTATGAAGCACTAACGCTTCTACATGAAAGTGTCGACGCTTCAGAATTTTCTATTTTGCTACTAAATAATACGCCTTTTTTCTCATATTGCAGGACAACATTATGGCGAGAAGCCTACTTGGGCTTGCTGGGGAACATCAGACAATTGCCCCCAAAAGGAAAAGGTCTACCACCACCTCCTCCTCTCTCGCTGTGCATTAGGCCTCCAAACCCCAACCTCAGCCTCCGCCACCACCGCCAACTGCGTCTCATGACTCCGGTCCTGAGATGCCCCTTACGGAATCATGCACCGAGGAGAAGTCTTCATTGCAAGCAGAAGAAGATGACGACGACGAAGATGGCCCAGTCGTCCTCAAGTGAATGAGAGGAACCGGCGTAAAGCCTCCGTCCCAATTCCTCCCTCTAAAACTCTCCCTAAAAGAAAGGGGGAGATGGTCTCTCAGTCCTGTAAAAAGAAGGCCAAAATCGAGGGGGGGGGGGGTTATATCCCAAATAGCCTATATGATGGCTATTTGGGAAAAGCCCAACAGTGAAAACAAGTAAGTATATCTCCTCACCACAGTTATCGTGAAAGTAAGTATATACCTTTATGTTTTAACTTATATCTGAATTTGAACATAGGACTGTCATTTCAACTATTGGGGGCCGATATATTATCGTCAAGTTGTTGCGTAACTTACGAGCCCTGGCGGAAATAAAAGACCCAGTAAGTTTTAATCGTCTGACTTCTATGTTCCCCATTGAAATGCATCACTTTTTTTATTCCATATTTATATTTTTATCTTCGTATGCAAATAATGTTCATGTACTTTAGGTTCATCGACAAGTGGGAGGACATGCAACCTGGACTGATTAAGAAGACTTTTCGGATGTCCCATGTGTCTCTCAAATGCACGACCATGAACTTTAAAGCATTTGAGTAGAAGAATAAGAACAATGCAGCTTTCCTCCCAATCGACATTGGGGGATTGTGCAACGGTAACGCCGAATTTTTTAAGACGCAATAAGGCATGAAATCGATGCGGCGTTTCCTCTTCAATAAGAATCGCATTGTCAGCAATGAACTGTGAAGAGATATTTATTCAAATTCATAGAGACGAGTCATTCCACTGGGTGCTTGCTTGGACCACCCCTTCAACCCATACTGTTGTTGTCCTGGACCCGTGCCCGGATATGCCTCCGATGTCCAAATTTGGCAAGGAGATCAGGACCCGAGTAAGATTGAAGAGCCTCCAAAGACGCGCTAGCGCTTCGATTACAGGACGTCAACGCTCCCAGCGTTTTTGTATCGTTGCATCAGCACTCCCCTTATATTTTCTAAATGTATGTGTAGCATCTCTCCATTTTTTTTTACAGGCGTCGTATTTTTCAGCCCTGTTATATATGTACGGTGGAATCGATGCAATTTTTGGGGAATATCCTTGGAGGTGTGTGAGTGTAAAAAATGTGTCACGCCAAGAAAACGATTATGATTGTGGGGTTTTCGTGATGAAGTACGTTGAGTACTTCAGCAAGGACTTCCTGCCCACATTTATACAGGATGACACCATTCGTTTCAGGGCTAAGATTGGGCACGCCATCACTACGCACCAGGAAGAGAATTGGGATCTCGTTGACGATGTTGAAGCGTTGTTTTAAATTTGTTGTTATACATACAATATATTTTAAAATTTGTTGTTATATAGAGCATGTACTTTAAAATTTGTTGTTACACCTCCTTACACAGAATTTATACAATGTAAACTTAAAATTGTTCAATTTATACACAAGAATTATTCACAGGATTTGTTATTATACCTCCTTACAATTTATCTTTGTAGACTTTACAATTTATCATTATAAGATTTATACCTTCTAAGCCAAAGCACCAATGCTTCTTATTGGTAATGCTGGCGCTTTTATGTCGAAGCTTTGATGCACCATATTGGTAGCGTTTGGCGTTGCTTGGTAGAAGTGACAACCCCCATTCAGTTTAGAAGTTGACACCATACGAAACTGGATTTATCCAATGAAGCGCCGGTGCTCCTTATTTGTATCACGTCAGTGCTCTTTATTCTTTAATGCCTCTTTTATTCACGAAATGAAATGAAAGAAGCAAGAGTTTCTATAAGGGTAACATTAATTACAAAAGATAGATGATTACAATCGACCTCATAATTATAAGGGTTAAAGCACTATCACTGAAATCAATAAAAATATAGACAATGTTATATGGAGGACAGATTTTCTATAGACAAAGTGCAAGAGGCTGATGCAGCGCGATGCAATTGGCTGCATGTGTGGTGGGGGCTCAATTATGGCAAGTCAATGTAGTCAATTGTGCCATGTTAGCTGCTTGTACTTTGTCCTCAATAAATTTATCCTCCATTTCTAAATTTCCTAAAAATATATTTATTGAAGTTGGTCTCTCACCACCAAAAGCCGACACATAGAGTCAAAGGCCCCATGCACTCAAATCTGTGAAGGTCAATTTTTAACATGGAATCACTGGTGGGAGTTAATCTCTAATTATAATTACTTTAATAGAATATCCATGATCCATTATAGATAAGAGTCATAACAGCCCCATTTTTAGGCTAGGATACCTTTTTTGCTCCAACCGTATCTCTAAATGAACCCACATTTTCATATGTGAATAAAAAGAGCAAGACTTATTGGTTGTAGGGTAAAACAAATTTCACGCCCCACTAAATTTATTCGTGCATTCACTTCTTCCTCCTCTTCAGTACCAGCGGAGCTGCACAACTCACCTCTTTTTTGTAATAGCCTCACATTTGATAGAGAAAAGTACTGACCCTAGGCTATATGTGATTGCAGACACTACATGTCATAACACGTTTTTGGTGGAAACTTTTTTTTTTGATAACCTGAGTATTCGGGTCTCTTAGAGCACCCGCCTAATCCCAAGGGCACATGTGCACCCCAAATTCAGCACATGTCGGGTCAGCACAGGATATAAATCCCTAAGGTGGCCTCAAGGGGGGGAGGGGATTCGAACTCAGATCTCCTGCTTTTAGAAGCAGATACCTGGCCAGCTCACCTAATGCCTTGAGGTTTTTTCGGTGGAGACTTATGCTTATGCCAAAAACAAAATCAAGCAGGGACCTAAGCCCAAAATCGGACAATATTGTGACATGTGAGTCTTGGTCGTCACAGAATAATATTAGAGTCGAGGAAGGCTCTTTTATTAGGTGGAAAACTATAATAATCCCACATTGGATAAAGAAAAGTCTTGACCCTGGGCTATATGTGATTGCGGACACTACATGTCATGACACATTTTGAGTGAAGACTTAAGCTCATGCCATAAACTAAATCGGGACGGAGACTTAAGCCCAGAATTGGACAATATTATGACATGTGAGTCTGATTCATCAAATTTTTCCTCCTGGGCTCTGACAAGTCGCCAGCCCACTAATTTCAGTTGTGGATTCACTTCTACTTTTTTCTTCCTCATTTCCACTAAAAACCCACTTAAAATCAATTGGAATGAAACCCTCTTGAAACAATCTTGAAACCCACTTTAAATCAACTCACATGACCTAACACTAGCCCACTTGAATCTCATTGCAAATTCACCTAAATCAACCTAAAACCCTCATAACAATCATGAAACCCATAAGAATGAAACCTATGATTATATTTGTCATTTTCATTCAAAAAGGGGTGTCATCATTAGAGATGATACCGTTGTCATTATTACAACTCACCGGAGTTGGGGAAAATATAAAAATATAAGAAGAAGAGGGTGTTTCGAATGCACAATTGACTAGGTGCATATTTTATGAGAAATGATAAAACATAAGCAGATAAAATCATAACTTCTCAATAATAAGTAATTGCAAATAGTAAATAAGAGATTTTAGAGATTTGATTTGTGCAAATAGAGGTACCATTTAGACTACGGGGCATATGTTTTTGAGGAATTTAAGTAATTAAAGTGACAGCTTATATATTGAATTTAAATGACCAAAATCATTATCAAATAATTAGAATCGTCCAGTCTATAGACTCTAATAAGGATGTCTATTAAATTGAACTAAGACAGTGTTATAGAGTAGACAATATTTGATAGACAATTTATGTGGCACGATATAATTGGTTGCACACATAATGGGGCCCAAGCACTACAAGTCACACTGTGCCACATAATATGTTTACAAAATTTCTATCAAAAATTGTCCATCGTTTATAATCTTCCATTGCATTGAAGGATGATTTTAAACCTCAAAGGTGTCAGTCTTTGACTAAGACAGCCTAGGTGGAACACTTTTGTTGTTTAAAGATGAACGCCTTATTCATCAAAGATGTAAGATGTACGCCAAGCCGCATGAAATAAGGTTATCATGGCCCTACATCTTTATAAGTAGTGATAGAAGTTGGAAGTGTACCATTTAGGATGGATTCAATCTCTCGTAAGTGTGATTCTTTGGCTAATACATGCTACATGCTACAAGTGGAATAGAATTGACTTGTCATGACCATGAGAGTGATTGTCGTACGAATCAGGTCCTTTGTGATTCTACCTTTCCATATATTTGAATATTAGACCCAACTCAGATGGCGGTCATTTAAAATTCAATATGGTCTTAAAATGACCTTACACTATTAATGAATTACTATGTGGGTGATCCTTATTGTCAAAGTAATAGATCATTGATTGAAGACCAGCCCAAAAATAGAATTTTAGAGATATTCAAAACATCTCATCTGTAGACTATAATATCAATCATTGTTTTTAGTTTCGATAGTTGATACTAAAGTTCATCAATCGAATGATTCACATTCACTTTTAGGCATGATTCTTTGGACTGAGACATATTCAAAAGATTGATTACCACTTAGACAATTTAGACTGATCACAAATGTGCATTATATAATATAATATAGTATAATGATAAATCACACTTCACTGATATAAGATTTTAAAAAAAAAAAAAAGTCTAATTTCACTAGTACAAGATTATTTAAACACTCTTGTTAGGGCTTAAAGATCGGTCAGGAACCATTATCCTAAAATATAAGACCTGACTTCTATAATTCCATTACCGCCAACACCCAAGGAATCACACTTATTCGAGGATAGAAATCATCTCATTAATGCATTTTTAATATTGAACGTTACAAATACCTACAAGTTAAAACCCAATGCATATCGGACATATTAGTCTTAGGCAGATACATAACAGGTACATCGGATATGTATTGGCTGTTGCGGCCGATATTAAAGAGTCCCTTTTTTGGGCGATACAAATAGGGTTCCAATATAGTAAATACCGACTCGTACAAATCCATTTTTATACGTATATTGAATCGGCCCCGATTCAATATACGTATAAAAATGCCGATTCAATATACGTATAAAAATGTGGCCGATACTTTTCATATCACGCTTCAGATCACACTTCGGATCAGGCCAAAACTATATACATGTGGCCGATACTTTTCTTGGATAAATACATATGTGGCCGATACTTAAAATAATGCACCATGCATATGAGTTCGATATATTAGCTACCATTTTGCTTACTCATAGTCATAGGTCCGTGTCCATGATTGAGGGCAGTTAGCATTAATCCTATCATACATTTATATAAGGGACCGACTCTCTTGACCGGTATTTAAGTGCCAAATGAGGTTTAAACAATCATACACTATTTGTTGGCTTATGATTTTTAAAATTCATACCACCAAAGTGATATATCATCAATTGAAAGGGAATGGGTCAAAATATCACACTTTTTGAGAGTTTCAAATCATCTGATTTGTGCAATCTAATATCAACGATTATTCTTAATTTTGATCGCTGAAATTAAAATTCACCGATCGGATGATTTACATCCACTAAAAAGTATGATCTTTTGGAGGGGACATGTTCCAACGATGGATTGCTATTTACAAAATTTAAATTAATCATAAGTATATATCACATGACACAATAATAAATTACACTTCAATGGTGAGATAAAAAGTGACATTTTAATGGTGAAAGATTATATAAACACCATTTGGTGCTTTGATGTCGGTGAGGAGCCATTACCCCTTTATGTAAAATCTATTGATTGATGTCTCTTTCGGTTCCACTTTTCGATGCCTCAGATTCGAAGATCATTACTTCTGTCGTAAATAAATCTTTCGAATTTAATATCATCTAACTGTATGGGCGTGACAAACATAGCTACTGGTTTTTTTTCAAGCGTAGCGCCTTCATCATTATATTAAAAATGGTATCTTTTCCAAAATCAGAGAAGCTCGACGTAAACTGCCCTATCCCTTATTAGATATTCTAAAGGGTATCTCTATTTGCAAACCATTGACACCTTTGAATCTAACGATGGAGATTGTTTTTTGTCCCAATCTTCTACACAGAATCTTGAGACCATAAGCGTACACCATCATACGGTTGGATTTTGATTCCATTTGACATCCCAAGATGTGATTTGCTCATGAACACATGATCAAATATAGTTAAGTATCACATTTTGGGAAGTGTCACATAGAATCAAAATATGTCTGTGGTTTCAAGATACATTGTGTGGCAGATTGGGACAAAAATAAATCTCCATCATCTAAATCAAAGCCGTCAATGGTTGCCCTTAGAGATTCGGTAGGTGCAAATAGAGCTACCTATTGTAAAACACACCACAGACCACACAAGATTCTCAATCCAGACCGTCCAGGAGACAGCCGACAAAGTATATCAGTGACCCAAAAAACAGGCAATCATGACCATTCAATGGAGACATTCAGATTCTGGGCTGTGGTGGCCTAGCATGTGGGCAGTCTAGATCAATAGAATGGTTAGAGATCTATGAAACAGGCCTCTTATGCATTAATAAAGTAACATTTAAAAATAGAGAGAGAAAGAGAGACTGGTGCGTGTCATAAGATCAAATTCATGCTACTAATATCAGCAACAAAAGATGTCAAACATCCAAGAACACAAAAGGATAATAAATAAACCAACTAAAATTCAAAACTTTTTTGTCTGACAAAAGGAAATATAAGAAGAAAGTCTTTTGGAGCAGAAGTCAATACCCGAACCATTACCCTTGCTGTTTAGGGTGAAGGGAGAGGGGAAATGGGTGTGAAGAGGGAAAAAAAAAACTAGGAATGGAAAGAAAAACCAAGTCCCAAAAACAGCAAGGGAAACAGCTATGGTGCGTTCTTGACTCCCTCTCTCTCTCTTTAAAGACTTCTCCACAATTAAATGGTAGTCACTGTAATATAAATTGTAAGGTGTAAATGAAATGAGCAGGCAGTAGATCCACCTCTTGATGGAAGCATTCAAGGCCAACCAAACCAAACCAACCCAAAATCTCTCTTTGAATGCAGACATCAAGAGCTCTACCAGTTCTTTCTGATCTCTCTGTGTAGTTAATTAAGGAGATGGGCAATTCAAGGCAGCCTTTATTTGATGAACAGTGGTGCTGATAAGGTTATTAACCGTTGTCACTGATTCGAGATTAAGTTTTGCAGACGGCAAGCTGCTTACGAGAATCTGAAAAGCAACCGTAATCAGCGATCCTCCAGAACCCTCGCTGATGCACCCTCGCAAACTTGAGCTTGTCGATGCCCCTCGGTGGCCAGGCCTACCGTCTGGTGAAATGGTGAAACCGGAGGGGAGGAGGGGGATGTAAGAAGGGTCCTCACCGCCCATGGCTATATTGATGGCAGGGAGATCGACCGGGGCATAAACCACGACAGAACCCGAAGAATCTGTGGCACTCTCTTGGAGTATCAACATGTTGTTCTGGCTGGTACTCAAGGCCTGTTTATAATCAATATAGTGAGGAATTATATCATTGTGCTTTAACACCACAAAAAAAATGGTGGTGCACCCCATCTCTAGCCATGCATCAGTGTATGAACTAATTGATTCGGACTGTCCTGTCGACAGGCAACCTGTCAGATAAACCATCATTTTCCCCGAATTCACATTGATTGGAAAATCCTAACCAATCTCATCAATAATTTTATTACAGAAAGTTGAGCATAATTCTATTTCTCAACAGAAAATGCAATAGATTGGCAGGGTAGGATGATCCAATTGGTGCAATCTTTGGGCTGTGGTCCATCCAAGAAGTATGCCTTTCGATTGGATTGTCCAAACCAAATAGCAATTGCACCAATTGCTGCTAGAGTTGAGGAGCACAAGCACCACGCTATAATTCCTCTAATCAACAGAGCAGCTTGTTGAGACTAACTAGTTCATGGAATACGAGGAAAAAGAAAGAATCCCATTGAGAAATTTACCCGTAGGACCGATATACAGTTTCCAGGGTGTGAACCGTTTGCAATGTGGGCGACCTCTTGTACTGGATTGCCATTTGAGAGAACATCCCACTGAAGAATGATATAACAATATTTAACAGTTTGTAACGATCCGATTTGATTTATGCATTTTTGAAAAGATTATAACCATTAATTCACTATATACCTGAGCACGGTTACATTCATCTCTGAAGAAATTGAAGACATTCTGCGGTGATACCGGTAGCCACAGCGACGTTGCTGCGCTGAGGACAACGCCATTGGGTTGGCCGGGATCCGAACTCTTGTGTACACTGACTCGAACCCCAATGTCGTTCAAGCCAGATAGTGTGGTCCATCGATGGCCACTCGAAGCACTTATGCTTGCACAGAAGTTTTGAATCATCCTTTGGGAAAGCTTCATCATGCTTCGCCTCCCATCGGAGGAGGGAATCACTAAACCAGTCATACAATTACATGGCATCAATCGTAAAAATAAAATAGCTTCCAATTTTTTTGCCGCTAAAACAGATAAGAATAGTACCTCCGAGATTCCTAGTAGACGTGCTGGTCACCATTAAACATGCAAATCTTTCGCACATCCTCTGTAGAGTAGCTAGCCACCGCTGGGCTCCGAATGCCATCCCACTATGAATGAGATCTCTGTAAATACGGTGAGTTGTGTTTTTCTCTTCGACTTCCACATGTTCCACCCATATAACCTAGTAAGTATTTGCAATTTGCACAAAAATAAGTTTCGCTGTGTAAAATTGTGGCTATTATAATTTAAATATAAATACCAATGTCTGATGCGTCACCTTGGAGTATCCATTTGGCATCTCCCGAATCAAGCAACCTGAAGGAAGCCTTCGACAGCGGGAAGGAGAGATGAACTGATTCTCTCTGGGGAAGTCGTAGGACACGTCTGCTATCACCCACACACCTTGCTCAATTTGCCGACAACAGCGGAGGAAATAGAATTCCCGAGTGGAGACCAAAGGCGAAAGCACTTGCAATTCCTCATACATCTGAAATCAACCTTGTATCAGAAGAATTCCAAACAAACAAACAAACAACCCCCAAATTGAAATCAAAAGAAAGTGCAGGTTATGTGATTACCAGCTGCAACGAACCACTCCTACTTCCAGCCATTCCAGATGCAAGAACTTCAATAGTCCTTACCTTGGAAACAATCGTAGGGAAAAACTCCAACCATTTGCTCTGCAGTCAGAAACAAATCCTCTTTATTCACCCGGGGGGGGGGGGGGAAATATTGAGTATAAAGTAGTATCCCGTGAATTTTCCGAGGGCGTGGAACCCTATACTATATGCAAAATCAAGTGCAAGAGTGAGAGAAACCGATAAAGCTCACCGAGTCCATAAACACGTCGACCAGGGCTATACTATTCATGATGACCAAACCGGTGTCTCTCGATGCTTCTACACTTGTATCAGGATTCTTCAAGTGGTTCAACCTTGGGAAGAACCTCTCATAGTTTTCAAGATTCAAAATGTCTGGCCCATCACCTGTCAACTGCATCCACCAGGGCCCATCTGTCTGTAATAGCTTGACCACTTCATCCATGGCACTAGCTGCCATCTCCCCCACGAGAGGTTTGTCCATCTCTGGGATTCCCGCAATTGGAAATGCCAATGGAGCAATAGAAGAGGAACTACCTGGAAGAAGATCGAGATCAAGGGAAGGTCCAATAGAATGAGAATGAGAGCCAAACCCCCCTACAGTTAAGTCCAATGAAGAAACGGGAATCGGATGAGCTGGTGGCAGCTGCGAAATTGGCCTTCCAATGTACTTGGAAGCAATGCTGGAGACTCTATCAAGCTTCAAAATTCCATGACAGACAAAAAAAAAATGAATAGTGGGATACTATAAGTTGGGGGTGAAAAAAAAAAAAAAAAACTTTTTCCAACTACCTCATCTTTCAATCGAGCATTCTCCATCCGCAGTTTCTGTTCGTCGAAATATAGGTCTTCACCAACAGGAGGCCCCCCACAAGAAGGGCAGATTACATTCTTCAGAGCCTCCCTGATTGCTATGTTTTCGCATCGGATCTTATCGTTCTCTGCTCGAAGCGCACAGTTATCTGAGCGTTCATGTTGAGCCTACGGTAAAGGGCTTGAGTAAGCACAAGGGCCTTCCACCATTTCTATATCATAAAACTAGAAAGAAAACAGCACTAAAACTGAGAGAAGGGCAATTAAAATCCATTACCTTCATCTGGGTCCTCCTATTTTGGAACCAGAATTTAATCTGGCGAGGTTCGAGCCCCAAATCCCTACTTAATTGCAACCGCTGCTTCTCATCTGGGTGTGGGCAATCCTTAAACATCCTTCAAACCCATAAATAAAAACACCAAACCAGATCACTCCCCCGCATTACTAACTCACATAATCAAACTCCGAACAAAACCCATTATTAAAATCTTCAGTTACACCTAATAACTTAAATGGGCGGGGCGAGTGGCCATTCAAACTAACACAAAAAAATATATATTTTTTAAATGATCCAAAAGCAAAGGTAGCATTCTATTAATGGGTTTTGTTTAACCATCACAACAAACAAGCACTAAATAAGAAGGAAAAGAAGAAAACTGAGACGATGAAAAGTCCCCACACCAGTCAGCAAGTAAACTACAAGGACTTGCTTCAGACGAATAGATAGACAAAATCCACTAGAAACCCAAAAATAAAAAATAAAAAATCACTTACGATTCGAGTTCTTGAATCTGACGAGCAGTGTGGCGATGGTAACGCTTCTTCTTCCTCGAAGGATTAGAGACATCTTGATCATCGCCTGAACCAGCACCGCCTCCACTAGTGCCTTCCATAGCACCACCCACCACCGACCCCAAATCTCTCTCTCTCTCTCTCTCTCTCTCTCTCTCTCTCTCTCTCTCTCTCTCTCTCTCTCTCTCTCTCTCTCTCTTACTTCAAAAAAACAAAGACCCAAGAAAAAAAAAACTATCTTTTTAAACCTCCATGAGAGCCCAAACCTCAAACCGACCCATCTCTTCTTCTTCTTCACCTCTTCTCATGAGAAAAAGAGTCTGACGAGTGAGAAAAAATGTTGAAGAAACAAGAACAAGAGAAGGCTCTTCTTCGCCCTCTGCACTGTTCATGTGTCGTCTACTGTTACAAGCCATTTCATTTGGAGAAACGGCCGGATAGTCGGATATATCGGCACGAATCAGGGTCCTGAATAAGAAAATTGGGTCGACATGAATTTAAGGCGCGCAGCGAGGTTTTAGACGATTGGTAAGAGAGCCCACCCTGCCCTTATATCGGATAACCGACGGTTTTATAGCTCCGTCTCTCTTAACTCGCCCTTTAAATCGTCTCAAAATCCGAGGCCTCTCTCTCTCTCTCTCTACGCATACGCAGGCAGAGAGACAGCTTAGAGGCTTTTAAGTCCTGCCAGCAGAGCTATCTTGGCAACCCGGTTTCTTTCTCTCTCCTTCCATACCCGAATCCCGTTAAGCTGACGAAGTGTCGAACGTTGACGTAAATTGACTAAAGTACCCTTTCACGTTCACATATAATGAGCGTGTCCTTTAGTGCCGTTTTAGTTTTTCCAACTAAACTCTATAAAGTAACTGATCGGATTGTATAAAGATTGATTTTGGCCGTCTGATCTACTCATTATCTAATGGATTGCCTAGGATCAATAGCTTATACGAATACTATTTTACTGATTCTGTGGTTCTTTTAATTGCCTTAATCTTTGAGTTTGACAGTTAGTGAAGTGGAAAATTGTTGGCAGAAAGGTCTTTTTGTGGTGAATATTTTTTAGCTATGTACCCTACTTAAGAATTGGAAAGATGTTGGATGGTTTAGGTTGGTTAACATGTATGACTAATCTAGTGTTTGTCTAGATTTGGTACGATTTAATATATGGTAACAAATTTTCACTGGCTTCGATTTCGATAATTAATGCTAAAATCTTAGCTACTATTCAATATATATATATATAGAGAGAGAGGGGGGGTGTAAATCATTTGTCATGCAGAACGTGAGCTCTAGTTGCCCCACATCTTCCATTGGCTCACCGGTCTCTCTAGCATTTTAGGAAAGAAAAATTAAAAAGATAGAAAAAAATTCCTTCATTTCACATGTGAAAGATTTTCGCACTAAAATTTCTCTTCAAAAATTTCAAATTTTGACCAAGAAAACAACAGTATAAAAATGGTTGATATTCTTTTACTTCTTCGGACCGTCGGTGATTGACCTTGCACATGTTTCGTAACACCTGATCCTTGGATTTTGTGCTAAGAATTCAACTCTATAGTTCAACTGGAGGGTCCCACTGTGATGATCTTGTGTGTATGTTGATTGAGTGATGATCTTGTGTGTATAAATTATACCACGACACTTGCATTCGTCCCAAGCCCTTTCATATTGGGGTCCCGGAAATTGAATATTGAACCATCACAAGAATTATAGGACTTTGTTAAAGGACCTCCAATTACCGACAACTTTCTCTGACTACCCCCATTAAGCAGGATAGTAATTAGATTCTTAGCAGCATTCGATCGGAAAATCTGGCCATAATTATGGGTTTTGGATCCATCGGCATGTGTACAAATTGGGGCACAGATGGTTATGCACAAATCATGACTTTTATAGAAATTATTTGGGTGCAAATAAAGGTACCCTCATGAATATCCAAAGAAACAATTAATAGGGCCACCCAACTAAGGGCATATTTTGGTTTCAATTAATTAACGAAAGAAAATGAGCATCTTTCATAGTTATAATTAGGCAAAAATCCCTACTTAATGGGATTGGTGATGTGTACATTTGGAGGATGTGTAAGTGCATTGTCTCCTTTCTCTCTCAAAAAAAAAATAAAAAATAAAATAAATAAATAAGTGCAAAAAATAATAATAATAATAAATAACTGCATTGTCTCCAAATAGGGGAAGTACTTGGCCAGATGGGGAATTTAAAAGTTAGGAAATGGTAATATTGTCATTTTACCACTACCCTTATTAGGCTCCGGAATTAGCTTTTCCAGTTTACGCCTTTTATCTGCTTGGTTTCATAAACTTTTCGAGGGGGTCATTTCACCTGCAAACTCCCGTCGCTTTCAGCGCCGTACGTCCAATTAACTCGTCCTTATGTCGTCGGATGGAAGTTTGGTGACAAAAGCCGGATCCTATTTAATGTAACGTTCTCGTCGTTTTCCCTTTTTTTTCAATTTGCTATTGCTATCTAACGCCCTACCTACGTTTCCCATCTCACGTATCTGACGGTCAGATATCCCCCACGTCGCCAGATCTCTTGACTTTTGATCGTCAAAAGGCAAAACCGTTTCGTCCATAAGTGGTCCTGGTTGTGTGACTGTGAATAGATTCTGAGCCTCGTCGCACGGTCAGACACTCACACGTGTCAGCATTAATTCCGGAGTCGGATCTAAGAAACGATCCAACGGGCGAAGATTTTGGGACGAATGACGTGGAGCCATGCATAAAACGTTGCGTGGCGGCGTGGTTTGACTCGAGCTACACCTTTTCAATAGATATCACCCTCACGGTCTCTTAGTTTAGGCCCTAGCCGACTTCTTATCAATCCTAGCCGTTCAAGTCATTAGATATTGTACGAGCATTGCTCAACTAAATCGTGGTGATTGCCCTTAAAATGATCTTACACCATCAATTATTTAAGATGCGGGTGATTCGCACCGTCTTCAAAGTAATAGATCATAGATTGAAGTGCAACTGGGCCAAAAATCGTATCATCCTTTTTTAGTCCATCCCATATCTTGACTATAGTATCAATTTTTTTTTTTTTTTTAATAGTTGATATTAAAGTTCATTAATCGGATGGTTCATATCTACTTATAACCATATTTTTGAGGACTGAATTATGTTCCAATGATGGATTGCCCGTTGGACACATTAGATTGATCACAAATGTATGCTATATTGCATAATGGTAAAACCCACTACAATGATGTCAGGTGAAGTCCGACTTTAATGGTGTAAGATCATTTAAACACCATTTTGTGTTTAAATGTCGGTCAAGATCTATTATCCCACTTATATAATATGGAAATTAGGGCTTGTTTGATTGCTTGTAATGGGGCTCGATGACGCGTTTGGCAAGACAATTACACGAATCAATCGCAAAAATGTTGTTTGATTTCAACTTTGACCAAATGCGTTTTGTGCGGATTAAGTGACACGTCATCAAAAGCGGCTACAAGGCCAACCCCTCGTATGCAGTATCTACTACAAGTTTCGCTTCTTATCAGGCTCGGACATCCCAAATAAAAGATTTAACTGCCTCTTCCTCCTTCCTTTGGGAACTGCGACAGACCTCCTTCCATAAAAAGATGGAAGCTTATCAACTCATGGGACACCTCTCCAAGTATTTCTCTTCCACCTTCACCTAAGAGAGCTTTGAACACTAGAAGTGATTCGAAACCCATTGAAGCAAGTTCGTCACCTTAGCTTTTGAATCATAGAAAATGGGTGGTACAAGCTTAAAGGGACAAGATGAATTTGAGTTTTGTGGCTCTTGCATGTTAGAATCTCGAGTTTTTTTTTTTTGGGTTTTCAGGTTTGTGATTTTGATGGGTTTTAATCTATTCGTTGATCTGGATGTGGGGGGTTTTTCTTTGGTCGGAGTTTCGGTTATTGGATTGCTCGCCTTCGATCTGTATTTTTTGTGTTTTGATGTAATTATCTAGATGAGTGCAGACTATGGGACCAGATGATGGTTCTCAATCAATTAGTTAGGTTGTTGAATTTGTTGGATTTTGGGGATTCGTCAGCTCATTGCAATTTCATTGGTTTATTAATGGAACTGAGGTATGTTTGCATAAAAAAAGAGCATTTTTTTTCCTTATTTGTTATGTTTTTTATGTTAGTCTATACACACAAACGAAATAGATTTAAAAGAATTTGCATAAATTCATTGAATCTCAACCAAGATTTTCCGTCAATGGCAGTCTAAAAAAGTGGAGATGGTCGGAAACTCGGATGCCTTCAATCACCTTCCTCCAACGAGCTTTTGCAACTCTGATCAGCAAGGCATCAACAGCCCTTGTTGCATCACCTAAAATTCCAGAGAAGTCCTAATTTCATCCTTGTAAAAGTTCATGGTCCATCGGATTTATGGGTTCAATGGCCTCCCTGTTCTAGATTTTTTACAAGCCCCTCGAGCTCTTCATGATATGTTGAATACATCATTTATGGATTAATCAAAGATGAGAGAATCATTCTTTCAAATCATAAGCACTATTGCAAAAACACCTATAATATATAACTTATAATTTAAGTGATACATTACAAGCCCAAGCTAACAAACAACGTTTAAACGCGTTTCAGGCCAATACGCGTTTCACTGTATATGCTATCAAACAATACGCTGATACGTGTAGTACCATTACAGGTGAAACATGTATTAGCCTCGAAACGCGCTTCGCGATTATATGCAATCAAACACGCCCTTAGGCTATTACAAATCTGCAATTCTAAACAATATGAAAACGTGTTTCAGGTTAATGTGTGTTTCGTCTATTACGCTATCAAACTACCAGTTGATGTGTGTAATATCAATACAAGTCAAACGCGTTTTGCCAATACGTGCAATCAAATAGGCCCTTAAGATTTAAGCAAGGATTTAAAGTCCGATATTATATAGGCATATCGGCTGGGTCCCAAGCGAATATTTATTGGATATATCTTTCTTTTTTTATTTAGGTAAGTATGAAATTTTGAACGCCGGAACATCAATCTTACACACTTGAGGGCATCCCTACTTGGGCAAAAGTCCAATCCCATGTATCGGATATATCAAATACGTATTAACCAAACTGACTAATATTGTAGAACCTTTTTTCTATTTTAAAATATTAAAAATTAATAAAATGCTAATAATTTCTCAAAGGGCATTTTTGGAATTTTTTCTTTTTTTTTGGAATTTTGTTAGGTACATATCGGATTCATTTCGGTTGATATGACCTAATATAGGCCAATCGAGGTAACAATTTTTTTTAAATAAGCTGATGCGTATCGGTATCGGCCGATACCCGATACCAATACCGATACATTTCGGCTTGGATACTAGACGCCTATGCATATCGGTTTGCCAAAAAACTTATACGTATTGTCGATACGTATCGGTATCGACTGGTATTTGATACCTTGAGGCCAATACAGTTTATTATTTGACCCGATATCTGACCCTCTATTAAATCAGTGCTATATATCATATCGGATGGCACCTAACCAAGTACATATTGGCCGATATTTAAAATCTAAGGGATGAGATTTGCATGCTTTAACACGTATCATTGTTTATAGAGTACCTTTAAATCCACCCACAAAATCTTTGAGTTTGCACATGCTGAAACACATGACTGCATTGAATCGGACAATAGAGATTGTTTATCGTCCCAATCTTTCACACAATGGATCTTGAGATCATGGGCATACTATCATACGTCTATTTATTATTTTTTTTATTTCATTTGGTACACATTTGAAAAAGTGACTTTAAAATAATCAATTTTGATTGTATATGTGATGTTAAGGTCACTTTTCTGAGATGTGTGCCACGTCAAATAAAATAGTGACCGTTTGATAGTTCGCCCATGATCTCAAGATCCATATATTGTGTGAAAGATTGGGAGGATAAACAATCTCCATCGTCTGATTCAACGCAATCAATGTATTTTAGCATGGGTGAACTCAAAAATTCGGTGAGTGGATTTAACGGTATTCTTGTGTTTTTTTTTTGGTAACCTGGGTATCCGGGCCTCTTAGAACACCCGCCTAATCCCAAGGGCAGATGCGCACCCCAAATTCAACACATATCGGGTCATCAGCACAAGATATAAATCCCTACGCCCTAGAGGGGATGGGATTCGAACTCAGGTCTCCTTGTTTTTATTTGTAGTGTAAAGTTCATCTTGATGTAGTCAAATTGGATGGCCAAGATTTTTCGGTCTGTTTTTTCTTTAGGTTGAATTGAATTCAAACAATAGTATGCAATTTTGATTGACTTGGATTGATCATTTGACATCTTATGGGATCAAATCAGGACTGTTGAAGTGATATCAGTTGAAGATGATAATGGCAGCTAAGCCCATTGGGTATTCAATTAAAAACAAATAAAACTAAAAAGCCCAGTGGGTATTAAATGCTCGTTTTCTACATTGTCTTACACGTTTGGCTGATTGCAGAAATAGGAATCGCGTTAAATCGCTTTTACTAAGACAGCAACGAGAAAATGAGTAAACCCCCTTGTACTCCCTTGTCATAGAAACTTACCTCCCACACATAGGATGTGTTTGGCTAGCTCTCTGTTAGCTCCTTGCTAGAGCAAGACTCATCTGCTTTAGCAGTTTTCATTATTTTTGCTTAAATTTCCGCTACCTGCTTAACAGATTTTCCTTCTCCTTGTGCAGCTTTCTCCAGCTCAGTTCTTGTCAGAGTATATTTTTTGGGGATCTATGACACATGGGATAAAAATACTTATCATCTAATAGGTACTCTATGATCTCTAGATTCATTGTGTGGAAGATCGAGGTGAAACACGATCTCCATCATCTTATTTAAAGCAACCAACAATTTTCAAGGGATCCGAGACGTAGGCACCAAGGATCAAAATATTGGATTTCGTTTCTATTTCAGTCATAATTGAAACCGAAATTTTTCCCCACCTTACATTTGAAATCCGAAATTTTGGATTTCGGTTTCGCATCGAAACCGATGCATTTCGGCCGAAATTTTAATCCCTGGTAAGCGCTTTGGCTTTCCAAGAAAGTGTGAGCGAGTAGAGATGTATCCATTAGATAATAGGTAGCTCTAGTTGCACCTGCCAAAACTCTAGAAGCACGCACTGTCCTCACCAATCAAATCATTTGTAAGTGGAACTAGCTGAGTGCGTTTAGAGTATTAGTTGGTGCAAATACAGGTATCCTTTGATAATTTATACCAACTCAACTAAAATTTTATCGAACAAACAAATCTTCACTGACGCACTATAAAGCCGGGCATTTAGAATCGTCATTGTATTCAATGTTTTTAAGCGCTCGGGATGGTGATTCAAGAAATGTAGAGTGAGATAGAAGTTGGATGCTGCAGTAGTCAACGATGCGTTGGCCTAATGAGCACGTGCCCCACCGTCTGGGCATCACTCCTGATACGAAGGTGGCCTTGATGCAATACTCAACTGCTCATTTATTGACCCCTGATGTCTCTTGATGCAGTAGTTAAAGTACTTTAATCTGTTCCATCAATGGCTATGCATGGAATTTTGCGTATGTCAACCAACCCCTTTTGTATAGGAAACAGATCTTTACTTTTTAGACACGTGGCACTCTTTTTGATCAATTGTGCCACTTGGTTCAAAGGCCACCTTGTTAATACGTGATGTTGAAGCTTGCACGGGAAAAACTACTTCTATGATGGTCTTAAGGCCATGTTCGGGTATTTCCCCAATTATCTCAGAAAAGCTCAGATTCCTGACAACTCTGTTTCCTGCAGATTCCTGGCAAACTCAGATTCCTGGCTTTCCCCAGATGTGTTCTTTTAAGCCTCAGAAAAGCTCTGATTCCTGACAAACTCTGATTCCTGTGTTCTTTTAATTAATCCAGAAAATCACAGAATCGATCTACTTTAGGGACATCGTATGACCGTAGAAACGACGGTAGAGCATCCGATATCGTGCCGTATATATTTGGAGGTCATTTTTGGGCGATGCACGATCCATGAGAAGTTGAACACTTTCGTTGGTGCAATTGAGCAAAATAGATTCCTACAATTATACTACTTGATCGCCTATCATTCAGTAGTTAACCCTATATTAGTCGCTTGTACGATTCAAGAAAGTACGACGTGAAAAGCCCAAAAACCACGCGCTTAAATAATGGTTAAAAACTCATCTTTGGCGGTGGTTTTTCAAAAATCATGTCTAAACAATTGTAAAAAAGGTGGTTTTTTTACTACTATATAAGACAGTGGTTTATGAAGTTCATAAACCACATGTCTTGTAATGGTAAAATAAAACCACTCCTTTTTTACATTTATTTAAGGCGATGGTTTATGCAAAAAAATTTTTAAAAAAAATTTTCGTCGACAATTTTTTATGCAAATTTTTTTAAAATAATATTTTTTTTATGCTTTTTTTTAATGCAATATTTTTTATGCTTTTTGTAATACTTTTTTTAATATAATTTTTAATGCTTTAAAAAATTATATAAAGAAAAAAGCTATTAATCTCATATTCAAGCACATCCATAAATAAAATAGATGTCCAATTTTTTTTGCATCAACGTTTTTAATCAATTAACACTATAAGTCAAAGAGAACAACTATAACTCGTTATAAAATTTAACAGATTAAAATACAATTATGCCATTAAAATCTACAACTAACCGACTTCCAATTGCAACTCGCTAGAAATCTCTATGATGTGAGATGATAATGTAGGGATGGATTTTTACTTTCTTTTATTTTAAATAGTGGAAATATTTGGTGAAGGTATCTACATTTATGGAGACCCTCACACCACTTAAGTCTTGTTTGGTCGACCTAGAGAGCGAAAATCCTTTGCTCTAATCGATGAATACAAATATTCAATAAGAATAATGTAATATTTAAAATGTTAGTGATACAACACAAACCATGTAATTATATCTATTCTAACTTCTAGAACTCTTTAAAATAGGTTCACCTCATATCTACCAAAATGCTTGGATATGAATCACAGGAATCATATTAGCATTAGAGCTTGACCTACGATGCGTCATTACACCATGAAAAGCAGATACAGGTAACTCCTACTTTTGAGAATTGCCCAAAGGTAACTCCTACTTTTGAGAATTACCCAAATTTCAGCTCTCTTCATAGGCAGTGGCATGGTTAAAGGAACCCACCAGAGCCATAGCAAAAGTACAATGGAATCTAATACCAAAAATAATTAATTAATCTGTAGTATATCCAACACACCTGATCCATGGATTAACGAAGGTTGGGTGAGGAGATTGATCCGAAGCAGCGAGAAAGCCAAAATTATAGAGAATTATCGTAGTAATGATCTCATTTTTGGTGGAAAGCAAAAGATGGATGATCATGGTAGGAGAATGGATACAAACTTGGATTCGAACAAATAACATCTGGTCCAACAAATAACAAACATGTTGAAAACAAGCTAAAGTTTTCATCTGATTCAACAACACATTAAGTACTTGGGAAGCAATAAAAGGCATCAATTTTGGTTCGAGGATTTGGAATCCTATCTTTTGTTGCATACTGCAGCCGCTGTCATCAGATGCTTCTCCGATCCCTGCACAGAATAACCCCAAATGAATAATCGACCATCAATCTATCTTTTTTACATAAGTCATCTTATCCTCCTGCTTTCAATAAATCAAGATCAATGCACCCTTACCACCAACCTCATCAGTTATATATTTTTTTCTCACGATGAAACCTAAAGATTTATGGGGTCCCATTGGACGACGGGATCCATGTACCAGGACTTTGCTCTGGAAAAAATTGAGGAACCCAATACCCGCGAAAGCAACTATAAACCTTGAGGAGGCAGGTTCAATGCTATATATATATATATATATATATATATATATATATATATATATATATATATATATATATATATACTTTAAATGTTAACCACAAAAGTACATTTTTAACTTAAAATGGTTTGGTATGTATTCATGGAATCTATGTGTATGGTACGTGACTTAGCAGACTAATGGGAAATGCACTATACAAACGCTGTCGTGCCACCTAATTAATGAAAGACATTAATTAAATCCCTCAAAAAACTGTCATTGAAATAAGCCATCAAGCAAAAAGAAAACACCCTTCTTTCAAAGAGGAACTAAGAGACCTGTTGTGTTATTAATGTTCTTCAAGGAAGGACTAGATACCACTATTAAGAAGGCCATTATAAAATATATGCTGAATCTATTAAACAGGAATAAATAACAAATCTAAAATTATTTTAGGGACTTTTAAGTTTTAATTAGACTTCAGTTGTTTTTTATAATGATTTTGTCAATGTACTTTCGAAATCGCTTTTAGAGTTACGCTATAATCGATGGATGGCCAATCGCCCACGACATGGACTTGTGATGCATTTCAAAGGCCCAAGCGGGACTCAGTTTGTTTTTCCATAAGAGGCTGCTTTTTCAATTTTTTTTTTAGAGGCTGCTTTTAATTTTTCCATATAAGGACTTTGGGTTCCACTATATGTTGAATGGCACAAGGTAAACTCTCATGGAATTAAAGAAAACGTATTTATAGAAAACTAACATTCTCTAGTCATTTTTCGTTGTAGAATTGTGTTTTTAATCCTCATTCAGCTATGAATTAAAGATGATACCCAGCAGGCTAGACACTAAGCAACAAATATCTCACAGATTCCTTGCATATTACTGATCGCGGAAGACCTAGACCTGATTCTTAAAATTAAGGAAGGTCTCTCACATGCATCAGATACAAACTTAGTGGCAAATTGCTTCGCCAATCTTAACGTCTGATACTCTGTTTTGCCAATATTTTTGCAATCCCAGGGAATCGATATTGCTTATATTTTGTCCTCTGCCTTTTATGATAATCAATGAAGAGAGATGTAAATCCCTTTTGATAGTATGGCTTTTGTAGTAGTTTGGGGATCCATAAAACCCTGCTTTTATATTTGCTACTCATTAAAAGAATTACGCATCAGAAGATGAAAACACGTACATCTAGTCTTACTAGGTTAACTCAAGGCTCCAACAATCTAAAGTAATAGGGCAATACATAACACCAGATTACCACCCCCAAAACAAATTCAGAAAACAATATGGTCCCTTCACCAAATTACAGAATTAGATCTGGAACTTACCCTGCAGCAGTAGTAAGATACAAGCATGTCCGTTTGGAGTTACAAAAGCACTCTCAGCAACTCTCAAAAGCAAAACAGAGGAAGAAATTACAAGGGGTACAGATAGACTATCTGACCGGAAGGAGGGAAACAGAGATGAAAACTCAAAATCTGGATGCACAATTGGGCAAATGTCTTCTCTATTTATAGCTTTCCCTTGATCCTTGCAGTATTTGAATTGACCAATCGAAGTGTTCGATCTGGATTGCCCAATGGCGCTTGAGCACGGGGATCCAGATCTGTTCGCCAATGAAAATGCTCGATCCGTTCAACAATCAGGCGCTAGAAGCATCAATTCTGTTATGGAATTCAAAAATCTGTTTGAGCTTCTAGAAGTTCCCGCCAAGTAATTCAAACTTTGAGCGCCCACATGGGGTAGAATATGCCTTCGAATCGTGCCTTAAATCTTCCGGAATGTTCCTTGTCTTTTAATTGCATTGGGGCGTCGCGAGATTCCTAAAATACCCTTTGAACGAGCTGTAATTCCCCAAAATGCCATTTCGCAGAGTTTAAGGGCCTTTTCGCAGAGTTTAAGGGCCTTTTCGCAAAGCATTTTGGCTCCAGAAGTTCTTTTCGCAAAGCAATTTGGCTTCAGAAAGTCTTTTCGCAAAGGACTTCTCCCCAGATCTTCTATTCGAAAAGGAAATTTCAACTATTCGAACATGGTTCTTTCGAGTTGTTCATTCTGACTCGTAATCACTTCGAATAGAACTTTCTTCTTTTCGCAAAGTTCAAGGTTCTTTACGAATTGAGCTTTAGCTTGCATTCTTCTTTGCGAATGGATCCCTCTCCTTCTTCAGGTCTTTGCTTGCTCTTTTAAGACCTTTTTAACCATTGCTGAGGCTATTTCTTCACTCCCTCTTTAAGCTTGACATGAGTTGTCAGCTTTTTGATCATTTTAGGATGCTTTTCGGATTTGGACCTGTCTTTTTGGTTAGCTGCAATATGAACATTAAAGCACTTATTTAGTCCTCTCAAGGGTCTTTCAAGGCTCATGTTTAGGGGTGAAAATGGTATTTTCACTACTTAACACATTTTCACTACTTAACACTTAGTCGTACACTGCATTTAACCCCAACAAGGAAATTTGGCCCAAAGATCCTGACCTGCAGCAACAATAGCTCTCATCCCTCATATCATTACTAAACAAGAGAGGCTGTTCAACAAAGCTGTCACAGATAACTCCACCCACACCTCCAAATTAACTTCACTGTTGATGTTAAAGGGATATATTAAAAAGAGAATCATCTAACCACTCACTTTGCTTACGATAAGCCATCTCCTCGCCTAGTGCACTCTAAATGAATATGCAAATTGAAAACAAAAACTAACAATGACAATTATTTAGGCATTTCATCGAACATATAGACTCCATATACCCAACACTTCATCGTACATTAAAACAAAATATACGCACCATGATTCCAAGCACTTGATCTTCATCTCCACAAGCATGGTCAATTTTGACAAGCAAGTCATAAGCCCTATTTCTTGTTTTCTTATTAGATCAAAGAAAATTCCAAATCCGAGCTCGGATTCATTCCATCAAACTACATCTTTATGCTTCGCGCGGTTTGCATTTGCTTTGAAGCTCAGGTGCATTTGCTTTGCTTGGCATTTGTGCTTCGCTAGGTTGACTGCTGTAGTCATCGCTGGGTTGATTTTCATCAGCTAGATTGATCCAATTACGATTCGCTAGGTTGGAATGCGCGTCGCTAGGTTGACTTGTATGCATAGAGGAACATGACGACCAAAATCTAACCTCGCGCCTGCTCCAGTTCAACCTAGCGACAATTGAAACCTTCAGTGGAAATTTAACCTCGCAAGTACAAAACCTACCTAGCGAGAGCTTATCTGCCAACCGCCAGCACTGAACTTCAAGCGGTTAACCTCGCGATAAGGCTTCTCCATTTCAACCACGCCTTGTGACGAGTCCGCAAAGAGTTTCAACTGGCGAACTTGACAAATCCAACCTCACCTTTGCTCGAATAAGGGAGACTTTAGATCGAGACTTTTGAATGCTAAATTCAATTTTATTTTAGGCTCTTTACTTTGGGAACTTTTCTTCACCTTTTCAAGGTCTTCTTCCATCCTTCTTCTAGGGTTCACTAATATTGGTGTTCGGTCTATGATACAAGACTAAATGGACCAAAAGCAGTTTATAAATCATTATTTGAATGCTAAATCAGTAATAGTAAGGTAGTGACTATGACAAGACTAAATGGACCAAGCAGTTTATAATGATTTATAAATCATATTTGAATGCTAAATCAGAATAGTAAATGGACCACAACAAGAAGACTAAATGGACCACAACAAGAAGACTTATTTGAATGCTAAATCAGTAATAGTAAGGTAGCGGCTTTACTAAATCTATTTTAATGCTAAATCTGTAATAGTAAATGGACCACAACAAGAAGACTAAATGGACCACAACAAGAATACTCATTTCAATGCTAAATCAGAATAGTAAGGTATGGCTTTGCTAAATCATTATTTTAATGCTAAATCAGAATAGTAAATGGGCCACAACAAGAAGACTAAATGGACCACAACAAGAAGACTTATTTCAATGCTAAATCAGAATAGTAAGGTAGTCGGCTCGCATCGATTTATAACTTGATTTATAATGCACTGCAACAGATTTATAATGAGACTGCATCGCTTTTATAATTATTTATGATACAAGACTAAATTGACCAAAACTTCTCCGCATCGCTTTTATAATGATTTATAATGCATCAATGATTTATAATGACTCGCATCGCTTTTATAATGATTTATAATGACTCGCAATGATTTATAACAGACTATGTAATAGTAATATAACAGATTTTATGATACAAGACTAAATGGACCAAAACAAACAAAAGCATACTGGCATATCATTTAAAGTGATCCAATTACAAAATTAAAACAAATACAAGTGCACAGGAAAGCGACATATAACTCCAAATAGGACTACGAGGTTAAGGCTGCCGCCACCTCCCCGGGTCGAAAAGAGTAGGAGGTAGTGACCGTATGAATGTGGGAGCTACTCCCATCGTCAGCTATCATCGCGATGTTGCATGGGAGGCATCCAATCGGGTCGTCCTCATCCTCAAACTCCATCGCCACAGATCATCCTCCGAGTGAACTTAGAAGCACTAGGGTATTTGCAATGCACGGTGGTCGAATATTTAGAGGCATGGGTCAGCGTATGTGGTGCCCGATAAAGGCGATGGCTAGTTAAGGCGGGTGCGTTGGATGGGTTTTGGAAAGGGTGTCAATTCGGGTGCCCTTACTCGCTGGCGATGTCCAGAGGCGCAAGTGGAAGCTGCATGATGTTGTGATTGTGGATGTGTCTGTGTTTCGATATGGAGGATCTAGGTCTATTACTTGATCCTTCGCCTAGGCTGGGCGCATGTCGTGATGATGAAGACCAGTCGTGAGTGAGATGAGCCCGGAGTTCCAGACATGGCTGCCAAAAATTTATAGCATTGTTATTGTATTATTTAAAATCTTCAGCTGTTGTAATATAAAAAAAATTTAAATATTTAAATAATGTACAAGCATCTCATTTAATATTCAATTCGTAGATTCATTACATCCTTTGAAATATATAGACAATCAAAAGAGTTACAACCAAGAGAATAGTAAGTCGTGAAAAGAACCCACACACATTGTACATAGACGCTCTGAGCCTGACTTCTAAATACTACCGGAGGAATGATCGATTCCTGGGGAAAGTGGGGTGCTTCTGCATGTGTCATGACTGGGGGTTGGGATATCACAATAGAGTCTCCTACTACATGACGATGTTGGTTGGTGGGATGATTTCTTTGAGGCGGTGTTTGTAAACATTACAAATGCGTTAATCGCTTCATCATACGTTCTGAACGAGCGATGATAGGCCCCAGAGAATCCAGTTACTTCTCGCGAGCAATCCTCCCATGTTCGATAAACACCTGGTCGTCTACCAATGAAAGCAACATAGTATCTATCCATTACATCTGAGAACATATATTTACCCATGTTTAGTGTCAACATGAAATAGTTAGCAGAAATTTATGCATTGAAAAACAGTTGGTCAGTAAAAGAGACATCAGTTAAATGATACCATTGAACATTATTTTATTGTATGAAGTCAATGAGATTGTGCGTCCCACATTCTATTTGCTATATCATCACGAAAAGCATTCATCCGACGATTCGCAGAGTTTGAGTGCTATGAACGTCTGGGTCTTCTACTTCCACCGACGTATCACTAGGTGGCACGATTCGATCTTCTGTCCATTCGTAAAAGAATGGATCCTCGCGATCGTAAGTCCTTACGTAATTGTGTAGGACACAACATGCAACAACTATCTTACTTTGCGTTTCTATAGGAAACCTCGTTTGGACTTTGAGAATTGGGAAGCGTTGTTTGAGTACCCCAAATGTCCGTTCTACGACATTTCGTAGTGATGCGTGTCGTTTATTAAATAGTTCTCGGGAGTCGTTGGAGGTTCGAGGAGTTAAATTCTTTAAGATGGTATCGCCGCATACGATAAGGGCCGAAACCCGCGCATGTTCGAATATCCCCCATCGACAAGATAGTACTTTCCCATCGGAACATGCAATCTGTTTTGTCCTCTTGATAGCGCACTTCCGAGGACTTTCGAGTCTGGTGAAGAGCCCTCCCATCCTGACAGTACATACTGGAATAGCATGTCGAAGCTCACTACACACAACACATTTTGTGATGTATATTGGTGGCGATTGCGATATCTTTGTGAGTCTATCCTTGGAGCGATTACATCTACATGTGTACCATCAAGGGCACCTACTGGCGTCCTTAAACCACGGATAGACCCATGGCTGGTTCAATATCCCAGGGGGGGTGGTACTTGTTGCTTGCTTACGCAACTCAGGATATAACTTTAAAATTGCATCGAGCACAACATTGAAGTAGAAACTTATGGTTGATCAACGTTGGAATCTATCTTGTACTACGCGATTTTTCTGATTTTGGGCGACGCTATACAAAAATATTGCTACCTGTTCCTCGATCATCATTCTTCGTGAATCATGTAACAATCCCCTAACTCTGAGGGCATTGCACAAGCTTAGGAATGCGTCTTTGCGCATGCGGAATAGCTCATAGGCAATATCAGGATGCCCGTTCAGGGTTTCTTCGATATACAAGGGACCAGTGAGGATAGAGGTATGACGTCTACGCCTCTCGCTTCGTATCCTCTTGTAATAAGCGCCATTGCCGAAGCGCCCCGATTGCAAGCATTCCTATGATTGCATCATCGGATATGGGGGGAGTCATTCCTACATACAATGATGGAGTACTATTAATATATTGACTAACTTGCATGCAACTGAAAAGAAATGAGTACTATTAATAACTTGGTGGCGATTTACGATTACAAGACTATTGGTACGGAGGCCACTGCCTCCCAGTCAACATGAACAAATACCGTTGGCGGTGTTCAGGCCGCATCGCCAATAATGTCTCAGCGATGCGAGACGAACTTTCAGTAACTCTAATAGTAACATCAAAAAAGATATTATCGTCTATTAAGTTCATTTCCCTCATCTCTTCCAAGACCTTCATGAATGAGTCCATTGGGTTTGTTGTGATTGCACGTTGATTTATAAGACCCTCAATTGAAAAACGAAACCCTCTTAGCTCTTCCAAAAACCCATCTTCACTTGGTTTGCCTTCGCTTGCATCCGAGAACGTTCCCGACTTGACGGTGGGCGTACGGTCGGGCTCGGACCACTTTCAGCTGTGAAGGGAGAGTTAGCATTGTGGGGCATCTCTGCTTCGGGGTCCTCAAATTGGGGATGGTACGAGCCATCATCGTTAGAGTCTCCCAATTCAACGACGGGCTCTTCATGATGGGGGTCTTGCGGGTGGAATTCTCGTGCCCCAGTGTAGATCGTATTGTCATAAAGGAGTGAGCGACCATAGTCTTGCACCTTTCTATTTTTGTAGTTACTAGCCCAGTGGGTCCCCTGAGAATATATAATTACTCAAATAATTAGGTATGTTAAATTTCTCTCATTTTAAAATATAAAAAATATGTAAAAACTGTGAGTTTTATGCATCTTACTGGTCGACTCATAAAATTTCTCCATATATCGTCTTCTGCGACGACCATCATAGAATCGTTGTCCCACCCAAATCCACTAGTGGTTATGAGTGTGTGCATTTGATTGTATCGGTTCCTCACAGTCCTTAGGTGGTTGTAACACTTCTCCTTCGTTAGTTCTTCGAGTTTATCCTCAAAACACGAGTGACACCTCAACTTCAAGGCCAATTCCGCCATACATTTTACACCAAGTACTGCTCGCCATTTTATGCGGCCATATGAAATTGTTCCACAAGCTCGTTTATATATGCGGTGTCCATATCTTCATCCCATATGAAATTTTTCCTTTATCTTCTAAAGTAGCGACACCTTTACCCTTAGCCTTACGACTACTCATTCGTTAGAAAACATGTACTACAAGTCAATAGTGAACCCATCCAATCACACCTCGGTAGTAGGAATGATACTAGAAAGTCGTTTATATTTAAAGTTGGTCATGTGGGTGTCACATGATCCCACGTTCGATTGGGACTCAAAGCATGTGCTATTTTCTTCAATCGAAAATAGCTACTTTACCAACCTAATGAGATGTTTAAGTACCCCAAATTTCCTATGTACAATGTTCACACAACAAATTCCAAAGTTTTTAGGCAAATGAACAAAGAGGTTATCAAGACTCTCCTCATGCTTAAGCACAGCTGAGATATTAGGCAACTGCTCTCTTTTAATCAACTGGTCTATGGTGAGGATACGCCCAAACAAGGCACCAACAAAAAAAGCCTGACCTTTGGGGGTCCGATTATTATATTTTAATTTTATAATGGGTGGACCGGGCGAATCGAGATAAACTAATGAATCATATGATAGAATTTTGTAATGGGTGAACTGAACCACATTGAGATAGACATATGAATCATATGATTCTTAGACCTTTCTATGCAATTGTGCATGTCAATGTCAAAACATAGATAAGGTGTCGAGATATGAACCCTAGAAAACCCTTACATTCTTTATTTATCGAAAACAACAAAGACACTCCATATGCCAACAAGTCTTTATAATCATATAATTATATTGAATGATACACAATTAAAACAAAGAAATACAAGTTGCCATTTGAGTCCAAAATGTAGTCTACTGGACCTCACTTTGTCAGTACGAATCGCCCATTGAAGTAAATGAACCAAACATTGATTGAGCAAAGTGTGCCCTACAAACTAGTTTGGCAATGCAATTTTGAAAAATGAAGTGTCATTTTCACATGAAACCTTGCTTTGAAATGCAATAATACCATCAATAAGGATAAAAATGGATCCTCCCCAACCCTCATGAAATAAACTTGGAAGATAAAACCAAAGGAACCACATGCAATAAGCAGAGATATAAAATGGAACTTACAATTACTAAATTAAAATGGAGGAGTCTCACACCCACAGACATATAGTCTAGGATTTTCTATGCTCACAAAGACCCACAAAGACATAGTCTAGGATTTTCTATGGAAGGAAATTTTGTCCTTTTACTCACGGCACCCACATATATATAGTCTAGGATTTTCTATGCTCACAAAGACACCACAAAGATATAGTCTAGGATGAACCCGGAAAATATTCTCGCTAAGGCATGATAGTGGGCATATATATATATATATATATATATATATATATATATATATATATATCGATGGCCATAAACCCCCATCTTCTTCTCCATCTCCTCATGTGACCATCAAACACATGAAGACTAGTATGGAAAATGACATAAATAGGAATTCAATATAAATCCGCTAACTTCAAGTGTATACTAGTTATGGAAAAATTAAAAATTGGCAAAACAAATTCAATAAAAGACATGTGAAATTTTTTTCTTGGACATAAATAGGAATTATAAAATGAAGCTCCTAACACGGATGCTTGGTTTCTTTGGATGGTGAACTTTCATGCTCCACAAAGGCTCTTTAAATAGCAATTGTATCCCTCTTCCTGAAGATAGCAATAGCTATCTATGTTTTGGCGATCCTATATCATCTTGGACTTGTATACACATCGAGATGAGGTTCCATCTACTATTCAAAGATGTGAGGAGGCTCTGTTTTCTTGGAGTGCTTGTGTTGTCTCTTCACCAACGTGGTGGCATCGAATGCTTCAAGCCAAGAAGCCAATCTTACCCACAATCGCCATGCTTGAAGCCACCCACAATTGCACTCATTGTTCATTTTAGTAATGGAGAGTAGCTTAGCCAAGAAGAAGCCGCGTACCCAAGATGAAGCCAGGAACCAAAGCAGTCAGCAATTGGATAGGAACGAAGACCAAACATCTAATCTGCATACATATGCTTTTAAGCACCTTCAATTGGCTTAGAATAAAGCCCTCTTCAAAGTACTCGTCGCAGAGTCTCTTCAAAGTAGCCGTTGCAGAGCAGAGGAGAAGAGAATTGCTTTGGTACATATTTCAGAGGGGAGTATACTCCCAAGAGCTTAGTTTCTGACCTTTTCGGAGTTTTTTGGTCGGAAATGCAAAGCTGCAAGAGACTCAGAAAACGATCGCTTTCTGATGGGGCCCACCGCCATTGCCGAACGCAGGAAAGCCTCCGAATCTGCAAAAACGACTTGCTTTCCGAGTTCTGCTCGGTTTCCTATCTCAGGAACTCTATTCGAACGAGGCCTAAGAGTAGGATCAATGGATCATGATAAATCTAAGCATCCAACTCAAAATCAATCGAGTAATGAGCGAAGGGGATCAAGATATTATAAGAAGAGAAATAAGGCTATAATTGACCTGATGTGAGACTACGATCGCACATATGTTGGCACGACTAAGCCAAATCACGTGGACAATTGAACTAGGTGACGTGGAGTGGAGAAGGGTTTGCTATGATATCAGATAGAATACCACGAGTCTAAGTCAACCTTACAAAATCGGCTTGTAAGGTGAGGATTGCCTCAGGTTTATATATAGCCCAAGGCTATGTGTGACAGCCCGGATTTCGGCACCCCGAAACCCGTGCCATCAGCACGATCATTTTGACCGTGCCCTTTAGCTAAGCACGGAACACTGGTATATCAAGCATAGAAAAGTATAATAAACGAGTTTGCAGAATTTAAATCTATATTAATTAACTTCCCAAAAGACAGTTCTACTCTCATGCCTCTGCATGAATGGAGAACCGATCCGAACCATCGATGATAGAAATCATCACGGATGGTTCGTCCCAAAAGAGAAATCCCAACTCCTTATATACATGATTTTAAACAGAATCAAGGCTTGACATACCAAGCCGTACAAAATCTCTCCAAAAATCCCTCAAAGTGGCACAACGGAGTCCTCTAGAAGAAGTCCTCTGGAGGTGGCTCCAAATCACACCGGTCAGAAGGTCCGACTCACGGGATCGTCTCCCGAAGCCTCGAATCGCTAGTAGTGGACTGCGACGATAGTCTATAGGGTGAGCTACATCCTAGCTCAATAGGAACGAACACGGTTGAACATATAAATTATGACTCACATATATTCCATGATATGCTATGCATGATGTGTTGTTAATGAAACAGTTAAAAAGCATTTCGTTTTACTGTTGATTACTTATATTTTCATTTACTCATGAATGATGCTGAAAAGGCCTAAAGCAAAACTTAAACTTTCAACTTAAGTAATCCCCGAGCAATATAGCATCGAGCCCCGATGAGATACCCATCATCGTCATCTATATAGACAGTTTTAACCGTATTCCCTGGGAATACAAATAGTACCCAAGCCCCTTTCCCCTGGGGATTGGTGGCGGGGTTTCACTTGTCTCAATCAACACCCCTGGGGTGTGCTTACTATGTACGGATAAGCCTCCGCACTGGCCTACGGTTTCGCCGCCGTATCGGTCACGGATATCCTGCCGTGTCAGTCGTGGATATCCCGCCACGTCGGTGAGGTACCCTATCAAACCTCAAATAACAAAAATATCGGTGCCTTACATATAGTTATTCACCGTGTAATTGTGCTATCTTATATCAGTTAGGCCCTATCAAACATGATTCAATCCTTGGATACATCCCTGGGATGTATCCATTTACTTGCATCACACCTGATGCTCTTATCTCTTTACTTCTTCATCCCCTGGGGATGGCTCATTAGTTTACTCTTATGAATGTCACACACGCACACTTTTCACAATTCTTTAAGCAGTAAAATATTTGAATTGAACTCTATATCACTACATACATGCTCTTGTAAAATAAGGTACATGTTCAAGGTGTTCCCTACCTCAAGTCTTCATTTGATCAAAGCATCAAGGTCCCACGTGGCTCCTTGTGCACAAGTCCATACGTACCACCTATGGTACCACATAACAGGTGAAACACATCACAAAGGATGCAATCAAGAAGGTATAAGATCCTCCAAGAATCTTAAAGTCAAACCCAAAAGTCAACATAATTTATGTCAGTCGATTAATCGAACTCCAAAATCTCGATTAATCGATTTCCAAAATCGATTAATCGAAGGTCAATATCGATTAATCGAAGCAATTTCGATTAATCGAAATTCTCCTTTTCGCAAAGTCCATTCTCAGTTCGAACAGTCGAGTTTTCATTCGATTAATCGAATTCAAATTAATCAAATTCTTCTTCGCAAAGTAATTTCCTTGTCAATAATGAAGTTTTCATTCGATTAATCGAATCCAATTTCGATTAATCGAAATTCTTCTTTTCGCAAAGTAATTTCACTGTTCGAACAGTCGAGTTTCACAAGTTGATTAATCGATTCCAAATCGATTAATCGAAAACTAAGATCGATTAATCGAAATCTCATTTCGATTAGTCGATTTTTCCTTAAGTCATTTCCTCCAACCCCTGGGGTCCTCGAGGTTTCGATCAATCGATTCCCAAATCGATTAATCGAAATCCAAAGTCGATTAATCGAAATGAAATTCGATTAATCGAAAGCGGGGTCTTCTGACCTTTCAACTTCCTGGCCAATTTCGATTAATCGAAATTGTCGATTCAAATTTCATGTTTCTTCCCAATCTTCTTCCACACTTTTTCTTCTATTTTTCTAAGCCATTATTCTAAGATTTAAACTATTTTCAACTACCATTTAGCCTCTATAATTTATGCATTTGATTTACAAAATTTTACCTTGAATCAATCTCAAATTGATTTCAAATCTAGGGTTGGAAGGCTAGGGTTCCAGCTTTAGCTTTTCAGCGGATCCCTTGCGTTGAATCGGCCTCTTTAATACTTGAATCCTTCCTTCCTCAACTAGACTTTACTCCTTGCATTAATCACTCTTTTTACTCTCTCTCTCTCTCTCTCTCTTCTTTACTCTCCTTCAACAACCCAAAATACCCATCTAGGGTTATTAAACCCTTTTATCCCTCTCTTAGTTTGTGTGTTGAGCACATGCACCTCAATAGGTATATGCGACTTCATATTTACAACACACACCACGCAGTCACTCAAGCTATCACATCTCGTCCGTTCATCACATCCTATGCTAACTCTTGATCTCCTGATTGGTCAAACTTGTGACCAATCGGGCACGGATCCCGAGGTCATAGTTTTGCATAATTTTTCGGGCTATTACATCCTCCCCACCTTGGGAATTTTCGTCCTCGAAAATAACCCAAGGCATGGCTGTCTGGGTCTCTTTCTATTTCCTTCTCACACTCCAGGTGAGGTGGTCGAGGAGACCCAGAGGCATTTAAGCATTCACACATTCACACAGACAAGTATGGAAGTAAAATTTAACAAAAATGCTTAATGTCACAAAAATTGGATTTGTATTAAAGATTGAACAATTTTACAATGTGAACAAGTGGTGTACAACAAAATACATAGGTATACAGTCAAAATGCAAAATACATATAAACTCATGCCAGATCGGGTGCTATAGTGGTGGTGGGTCCTGGAGCTGCCTGGGCCGTCATGTGGTGGCGATGGTGTGGCTGCGCCTCTCGGATGCAGGCAGACGTGGATGTAGAAGGAGCCGCGTCTGTGGTGGGATGGAAGACGGGTCCTCGATGGAAGGCGGTGCGTCCGGCCGTCCACTCCTCCTCCTGGGCGAGTAGCGGCGGTAGTCGGTCGGGTAGATGTGGTGGAGTGTGTGGAACATCAAAAAGTCTATCCGTCGGTTCATCCGGTCGTTGTTGGCCTCCATACGAGCCAACACGTCCTCGATGGTAGGACCGGATGGGGAGGCGCGCCGGCGGTAGGATGAGGTGGGTGTCGCAGGCGTGAGTGCGTGTGGTGTCTGGTGAGGCTGTGGTGTGGAGGGAACCCTTCCACCGATGGCTCTGCTGGCAGGGTGTGCCCCACCCACGGTGGGTCCCGCCGAGGTGGTGGGGGTGGTGGTGGCGGTGCTACGCTGCAACTGCCGCTGGCTGGGCGGGAGCGGGACCCGGAGCTGGTAGGGTCCGCTTTAGAAGGTTGTAGCTACGGGTCCATGAAGACTTTGTAAACGTCTTCACGCGATCCGTAGCCCTCACCTCGTGAGGTGAGATGGTGTAGGATGGCTCGTCGGAGTAGCACTCCAACATGCTCGATATGAGACGAGCATAGGGCATCTTTTCTTTGGGCCTCATGTTGCCCTTCATCAACTTTCCTTTGATGTACTTCATCCCCTCTAGGATGACCATCGTATGCCGAACCACCGCCAGATAGTGCATAAAGTGCATGTTGCACTTTGTCCACGCGCTCCGTGTCCTGGCAGATCGGGTAAAGGTTGCACTTGATTATGGAATCAAGCATCCACATGTATGGTGGGAGGTCAACCCTCTTAATGGAGGAGCCCGACCCCTTCTTCCCGTTGGTCATGCGGGTCATGACCTCCTCAAAACGGGGTTCCTCCTCAAAGGGTGGGAATAGGGTGGTCTCCGGGGTGAACTCGAGGTAACACTCGAGTACCTCGTGGATGTGGTGGCGGGTGATCGTATAGAGACGACCCTCTATCTTGGTGATTATGCAATCATCGGTAGGGCCGTCTACGAGCCCTTGGTAGAATAACCTAACCAACCTAGGGTAGTAGGAACCCCGGATTGGTTTGAGTAGGTTGCCGAGTCCGGCATTATTTAGGTAGTTTCGAGCCCATTGGGTCTCGCCCGGTAAATCGGGATTGGTGAAAAGGGTAGGGTCGATGTTGTATTCGACCTCAAAGGTCTTTGCCGCCCACCATTCATTTGGTTGCTCGACATTGGTGGGTGGCGGTGGCATGGGGGTGGATTCGCGGGAAGACTCGTCAGAGACGTTCTCGAACCGGAGGTGGTCTCCGATTCCGACGGTGAAGGAGTCCTCACCGGCGATGGGGCAGGTGGTGGTGGTGCGGCGTTCTTACGCCTAACCGGTAGCTTGGAGGTTGCCTTCTTCGAAGACAATCGGGTTTTAGGCGGCATATTGGGAAAAATCTAGGGTTTCCTAACTCAAATTGAAAGAAAAGCGGAAATCTAGGGTTTACCTTAGGTTTCGAAGGCGGATTCGGAAGCGAATCAATATAAGATCCAAACCCTAGACCACTCGGTTGGTTGGAGAAGAAGGAGAAGACGAAGCGCCCAAAAATCCTAAGCAAGAAAAACTTTCGAATGGGAAATGAAATCCCCAATTTCATATATATAGGCCTCGGCTCGATTAATTGAAATTCAGAATCGATTAATCGAGATTCAAAACTAGGTTAAGCCGCGTAAAATCGATTAATCGATTTCCCAAATCGATTAATCGAAAGTCAAATTCGATTAATCGAAATCATTTCGATTAATCGAAATCGTATCTGTTTAAAATTTTCCATTTTGGAGCTCACTGGTGCGAGCCAGTCGATTAATCGAAATCCATTTCGATTAATCGAAATTCCAAAATCGATTAATCGAATTTAATTTCGATTAATCGAAATCGTGTCAGACTTCAAATTTTCCGTAATTTCTAAATTATTCGATTAATCGAATCCATTTCGATTAATCGAAATTTCGAAATCGATTAATCGAAATTCACTTCGATTAATCGAAATCGTCCATTTGATTTCAAATTCTCGTAAGTCCCTTTAGTAAATCGATTAATCAAAATTTCAAAATCGATTAGTCGATCCCCAAATCGATTAATCGAGATTCCAATTCGATCAATCGAAATTTGTCTTCTATGTATATTCTAACTCTCCTTTCAATTTCTAGTCACTGGCACCTGCCACGATTAATCGAACAAAATCGATTAATCGAAATTCCAAATCGATTAATCGATTTGAAATTCGATTAATCGGTTTTGCCCAATTTCTACAGAATTTCAATCTCTTTCTTTCTTTTACTATTTTTGACAATTTATGACAGATTGGATCAAAATTTCCATTGAATTACAAGCATAGTGGAGATTTCACAAATATGTTTGTGGTTTACATTGAATTCTCACGTCGTTGGAAACAAAGCTGGATATTGTTCTCTCACATCGGCCTCTCGTTCCCAAGTAGCCTCTTCTTTTGGATGATTGTTCCACCGAACTAGCACTAAGGGAATCACTTTAGTGCTTGTGATGCTTCTTTTCGATCCAAGATCTCCACTGGTTCCTCTATCATGCTCATGTCCTCACACATCTCTATAGGTTGCTTTCCTAACACATGAGACGGATCATTCACGTACTTCCTGAGCATCGATATGTGGAAAACATTATGTACTCGATCAAATAGCGGTGGTAAACCAATACGATATGCAACTTCACCTACTCGTCCCAAAATTTTGAACGGTCCAACATAACGTGGACTTAACTTCCCTCTCTTGCCAAATCTCATTACACCTTTCATAGGTGACACCTTTACAAACACATGCTCACCCACTTTGTAGTCGACACTAGTCCGCTTCATATCGGCGTAACTTTTTCTTTACTCTCTTTGTCTTCAACCTTTCTCTGATAATTCGGACGACGGTAGCGTTATCTTCAAGTAGTTTCGGGTCTAATACAAATTTCTCACCTGTTTCCTCCCAATTGAGAGGTGACTTGCATCGTCGTCCATACAGAGCTTCATACGGTGCCATGCCAATACTCGTTTGAAAACTGTTATTATATGCGAACTCGAGCATCGGCAGATACTCATCCCAGTATCCTTGCATATCAAGCATGCACGCCCTGAGCATGTCTTCTATTACTTGATTCACTCGCTCTGTCTGCCCATCAGTTTGAGGATGGAAAGCTGAACTAAAGTCTAGTCGAGTTCCCATTCCTTCTTGAAATTTCTTCCAAAACTTGGATGTATATAGTGGATCACGATCTGAAACTATGCTGCTTGGAATACCATGAAATCTTACAATCTCCTTCATGTATAAATCTGCCAGTCTTCCTGCTGTATATGTAGTATTGTACGGCAAAAAGTGCGCTGATTTGGTCAATCGGTCGACGACGACCCAAATGGCATTGTGTCTCTTGGCAGTACGGGGTAATCCAACGATAAAGTCCATTGAGATCGATTCCCACTTCCATTCTGGTATTGGTAAAGGTTGCAATAGTCCAGCAGGATGTCTATGATCAACCTTCACTTGCTGACAAGTCAAACATCGTGACACATACTCGGCCACGTCTTGTTTGATCCTTCCACCGAGTTCTTTTCAAATCTTGGTACATTTTGGTGCTACCAGGGTGGATAGCATAATTTGACTTATGGGCCTCATCAAGAATCGTTCGTCTTAGATCGGCGTTGTCCGGAATGCATAGACGGCCTTTAAACAACAAAGAACCATCTTCTTTTACTGAGAAGTCCGACCTGATGCCTTCACTCACGTCTTGATGAATCTTTATCAATGCTGGATCTTTCATCTGTAGATCGTGGATATGTTCAAATATCACTGGCTTTACTGATATGTTAGCCAAAAAGGATCCAGTGTCCTTTGACTCAATGTTCGCATCATAGAGTGCCAGGTCTTCCAATAATTTCCATTGGTGCATACCCAAAATCAAAGAAGCTAACTGAGCTGAACCTTTTCGACTCAATGCATCAGCTACAACATTCGCCTTGCCTGGATGGTATTGTATGGAGCAATCGTAATCCTTGAGGAATTCCATCCATCTGCGCTGTCTCATGTTGAGTTCTTTCTGTGTAAACAGATATCGGAGGCTCTTATGATCGGTGAAAATTTCGAAGGTCTCACCATACAAGTAATGTCTCCAAATCTTTAGCGCAAAAATGACTGCTGCCAGTTCCAAGTCATGAGTCGGGTAATTTTTCTCGTGTTCTTTCAACTGTCTTGATCCGTAAGCTATCACCTTCTTGTGTTGTTGAGCACACAACCTAGGCCATTGTATGACGCGTCGCTGCACACGACGTATCCTCCACTGCCTGCAGGAATCGCTAATACTGGAGCGGAAGTGAGTCTCGTTTTGAGTTCTTGAAAACTCTTCTCGCATGCCTCACTCCACTCAAACCTTAAATCTTTTCGTGTCAGCTTTGTGAGAGGTCCCGATATCTTTGAAAACCCCTCAACGAAACGTCGATAATAGCCTCGCTAAGCTTCCGTAAAACTTGACATCTCACACGCCCTTGGTTGCTCCCATTTAACTACTGCTTCTATCTTAGCTGGATCTACCGTGACACCGTGCTTCGAGACGACATGTCCCAAAAAGCTAACTTCTTCCAACCAAAACTCACACTTGCTGAGCTTGGCGTACAATTGGTGTTCACGTAGCGTCTGTAGAGCAATCCTCAAATGTTCTTCGTGTTTCATCTTGGATTTGGAGTATATCAGTATATCATCAACAAACACTACGACGCAGGAGTCCAAGTGTGGTTTAAACACTCGATTCATCAGATCCATAAACGACGCCGGAGCATTCGTCAATCCAAACGGCATCACAAGGAATTCATAGTGTCCATACCGTGTCCGGAAAGCTGTTTTCTGAATGTCCTCAGCTTTGACTCAAGAATCGATGATACCCAGATCTCGTGTCGATCTTGGAAAATACTTTGCTCCTTGCGCGGTGAATAGATCGTCAATTCTAGGCAAAGGGTAGCGGTTCTTCACAGTGAGTTTGTTCAATTGTCGATAGTCAATGCATAGCCGCATTGACCCATCCTTCTTCTTGACAAACAAGACCGGTGCTCCCCATGGAGACACGCTCGGTCTAACAAACCCCTTGTCCATAAGCTCTTGTAGTTGTTCTTTTAATTCCTTTAACTCAGCGGGAGCCATTCTGTAAGGTGCTTTCGAAATAGGCTTCGTTCCTGGTGCTAAGTCAATGGCGAATTCTACTTCTCTTTATGGAGGTAATCCAGGCAATTCCTCTGGAAACACATCGGCGAAGTCTCGCACAACTGTTATCTCAGAAATGACGTTCTTTTCTTCCTTGTCCTCCTTTAAGAAAGCTAAGTATCCACTGCAACCCTTTCTGATCATTTTCTCGGCCCTCATCGCTGAGATCACATGTATGACGACCTCACTCCTTGAAACCGAAATGATCTTCTTGTGTTGGGTCTGAAAATGACTACCTTGTTCTTGCAATCAACGGTTGCACAATGCTGCGCCAACCAGTCCATGCCAAGGATCACGTCAAACCCTTGCATGTCTAACAGTATCAACTTTGCTTCCAATTCATGCACCTCTAAGTCTCGAACTGCTACAATGATAGATTTGCAAGCTAACTCCGTGTCTACTAACTCTCCAGTCGGAATAGACACAGATAGGACGAAATCCAACGTCTCTGGAACAATCTTCATCTTCTTAGCGAAACGTGGAGTAACGAATGAGTGGGTAGACCCGGGGTCTATCAACACTCGAGCGTCATATCCACCGAAACATCCTTTTTCATACATATTTAGAGTACCTATAGTATACATCCATACATACAATAATTTACACATCAATTTACACTCTTAATTCACCTACGGCTTTTTGTATTGAGAAGAGAATCTATATAATTTCTAATGCATGCTCCTTCTCTATCTAAGATTTTAATGAAATGGAAATTTTCTTTAATAAATAAAAAAAAAATCTCACCTTGGATGACGTCATGCACGTTCCCTCGCCTCGAGCAAAGGATCGTGACAGGCTCTCCTCGACGATCGGTTTCCGTGCTTGAATTGGTCGTGGTGTCAGAATCAAACCGCCTTTTCTTATCCGTCTGGGCAATCCTTGATCAAGTGGCCCACCTTGCCACATCGGAAACAGCCCTAGTTCCCGATCTACGCCCATCCCCTATGAGGCTTGCCACACTTTGCTAAGTCTCCGAGGTGCTAAGAAATAAGACGAGAACCTGTGGTAATGTGGGCGCCAAAGAGACATGGCAGTGGCTCTCATAGCGAATAATAGGTCTCCCCGACGCAAGCAATGGAAACCTCTGCTGGTGTTGTTGTTGTTACCGGTCTTCCAAACCCCTTGAAATTGTGGTCTCGATTCCGCCCATGAACCTCATTTTTGTTCACCGGTTCATAGTGCCTGCTCTTCCTTGCTCATTTCCTCCTCTGGTTCTCCTGTCTATATCTATTATTGTTCTCCTCCTCTACAACCAACGCCTTGCTCATGACCTCTTCATAGGTCCTCAGTTGAAATGGAGCTACGCCTCCCCTAACCTCAGGCTTCAAACCATGCTGAAACCTCTTGGACTTCATCACCTCAGTAGCGACGTAGTCCGGAGCAAAACGGGCAAGTCGCAGAAACTCTACCCCATATTCTCTCACTATCATTCTCCCTTGTACTAACTGTAAAAATTGTATCTCTAGTTGGTTCCTTACCACTTCCGGAAAATATTGTTTGTTGAACTCCTCAACAAACTCCTCCCTAGTCCAAGGCAACTCGGGGTCTCTGAGCCCGAGTCCAGATTATCACGGACTTCCACCAAGGCCCAGCCTCCCCATCCAACATGTAAGTTGCCCATCTCACACTCTCATCTTCCGTGTTAGCACGCTAAAGACTTTCTCCATCTCCATCAGCCGCCATTGTGTCTTTGTAAAATGAAGGAGGTCTCATCCTCCTAAACTCAGAAAGATGAGGGCACAGTAACGCAGTCCTGGTGGTGGTGTAGGTGGTCAGCTTTCTTGGCGCATGAGCTGCAAAGGATGCGGCTTGTTGTGCCATGGCAGCTGCCATAGTCTCCATAGTGTGCATCATCCTTTGTCGCTCCTCTCTGTCTTCTTGTCTTTCTCTCACTCTTTCTTGCTCTCTTTGATCTTGATCATGATGATCTCGATCCTCTTCATCACTACTACTACGCTCGGGGCCTCAGCTCCCCAAAGGCACTCTATTAGTAGGAGAGATGTAACCATCTCCACCACGTGAACTCTCTGGCCTCCTTGGTCGGCCTCTTCCTCTAGATGACATTTGCGGCTGCATTTGAAACTAAAGTTTCGTCAGCAGAAGCCCCTATGTTCTGACGACAGAACAGTTGTCAGAATTGCTAAAAGAAAAGGCTCTGATACCAACTGTGACAGCCCGGATTTCGGCACCCCAAAACTCGTGCCATCAGCACGATCATCTTGACCGTGCCCTTTAGCTAAGCACGGAACACTGGTATATCAAACATAGAAAAGTATAATAAACGAGTTTGCAGAATTTAAATCTATATTAATTAACTTCCCAAAAGACAGTTCTACTCTCATGCCTCTGCATGAATGGAGAACCGATCCGAACCATCGATGATAGAAATCATCACGGATGGTTCGTCCCAAAAGAGAAATCCCAACTCCTTATATACATGATTTTAAACAGAATCAAGGCTTGACATACCAAGCATAAAAATCTCTCAAAATCCTCAAAGTGGCACAACGGAGTTCTCTAGAAGAAGTCCTCCGGAGGTGGCTCCAACTAAGAAGGTCCACTCATCGGCGTCTCCTAAGCCTCGGCAATCGCTAGTAGTGGACTCGCGACGATAGTCTATAGGGTGAGCTACATCCTAGCTCAATAGGGAACGAACACTTGCTGAACATATAAATTATGACTCACATATATTCCATGATATGCTATGCATGATGTGTCTATGCGCTTGTTAATGAAAGCTTAAAAGCATTTCGTTTCGTTGATTACTTATATTTTCATTTACTCATGAATGATGTCAAAAGGCCTAAAGCAAAACTTAAACTTTCAACTTAAGTAATCCCCGAGCAATATAGCATCGAGCCCCGATGAGATACCCATCATCGCCATCTATATAGACAGCTTTTAACCGTATTCCCCGAATACAATAGTACCCAAGCCCTTTCCCCGGGATTGGTGGCGGGTTTCACTTGTCTCAATCAACACCCCGGGTGTGCTTACTATGTACGGATAAGCCTCCGATCGCCTACGGTTTCGCCAGACGGTCACGGATATCCCGCCGCGTCACCGTGGATATCCCGTCACACGCTTGGGGGTACCCTATCAAACCTCAAATAACAAAAATATCGGTGCCTTACATATAGTTATTCACCGTGTAATTGTGCTATCTTATATCAGTTAGGCCCTATCAAACATGATTCAATCCTTGGATACATCCCTGGGATGTATCCATTTACTTGCATCACACCTGATGCTCTTATCTCTTTACTTCTTCATCTCCTGGGGATGGCTCATTAGTTTACTCTTATGAATGTCACACACGCACACTTTTCACAATTCTTTAAGCAGTAAAATATTTGAATTGAACTCTATATCACTACATACATGCTCTTGTAAAATAAGGTACATGTTCAAGGTGTTCCCTACCTCAAGTCTTCATTTGATCAAAGCATCAAGGTCCCACGTGGCTCCTTGTGCACAAGTCCATACGTACCACCTATGGTACCACATAACAGGTGAAACACATCACAAAGGATGCAATCAAGAAGGTATAAGATCCTCCAAGAATCTTAAAGTCAAACCCAAAAGTCAACATAATTTATGTCAGTCGATTAATCGAACTCCAAAATCGATTAATCGAATCTGATTCGATTAATCGATTTCCAAAATCGATTAATCGAAGGTCAATATCGATTAATCGAAGCAATTTCGATTAATCGAAATTCTCCTTTTCGCAAAGTCCATTCTCGCTCAATACAAGTTTTCATTCGATTAATCAATTCAATTTCGATTAATCAAAAGTAATTTCTTTCGAACTTGAGTTTTCATTCGATTAATCGAATCCAATTTCGATTAATCAAATTCTTCTTCGCAGTAATTTCACCGTCAACATGAGTTTCACAAGTTGATTAATCGATTCCAAATCGATTAATCGAAAACTAAGATCGATTAATCGAAATCTCATTTCGATTAGTCGATTTTTCCTTAAGTCATTTCCTCCAACCCCTGGGGTCCACTGGAGGTTCTCAGTCGATCAATCGATTCCCAAATCGATTAATCGAAATCCAAAGTCGATTAATCGAAATCAAATTCGATTAATCGAAATCGGGGTCTTCTGACCTTTCAACTTCCTGGCCAATTTCGATTAATCGAAACCCAATTTCGATTAATCGAAATTGTCAGATTCAACCCCTTTCGAGCTGTTCTTCCCAATCTTCTTCCACACTTTTTCTTCTATTTTTCTAAGCCATTATTCTAAGATTTAAACTATTTTCAACTACCATTTAGCCTCTATAATTTATGCATTTGATTTACAAAATTTTACCTTGAATCAATCTCAAATTGATTTCAAATCTAGGGTTGGAAGGTTTAGCTTTTCAGCGGATCCCTTGCGTTGAATCGGCCTCTTTAATACTTGAATCCTTCCTTCCTCAACTAGCCTTTACTCCTTGCATTAATCACTCTTTTTACTCTCTCTCTCTCTCTCTTCTTTACTCTCCTTCAACAACCCAAAATACCCATCTAGGGTTATTAAACCCTTTTATCCCTCTCTTAGTTTGTGTGTTGAGCACATGCACCTCAATAGGTATATGCGACTTCATATTTACAACACACACCACGCAGTCACTCAAGCTATCACATCTCGTCCGTTCATCACATCCTATGCTAACTCTTGATCTCCTGATTGGTCAAACTTGTGACCAATCGGGCACGGATCTCGAGGTCATAGTTTTGCATGATTTTTCGGGCTATTACACTATGATACCTAGGCAATGTGGGACTATCGCTTACGCTCTTTCCCGTGTAATGTGTCTCTCTACATCTTGGTTACCTGCTTTGATACCATGTAGAATTTCATGAGCCTAACTCAACCCCACAAAATCGGCTTACCTCTCTAATACCATGTACAATGCTATGAGCCTAACTCAACTGGATTGTAATGTGATGATTGCCCAAGTTTATATATAGCCTAAGGCTATGATATCCAAACGATGTGGGACTATCGGTCACGCCCCCTCACATGTAGCATGTCTCTACAATCCTTTGGTCATCTGCTTTGATACCATGATAAATTCATGCTTTCAACTGAAAACCAATTGACAATAAGTGGAGGGGCTAAGGATATTATAAGGGGAGAGACAAGGCTATGATTAGGGAGGGAGCCACATTAGGGAAGGAGGGGCATATGGCTCCCCCCCACCCTCCTCCCTCCTCCCTCCTCCCTCCACTTTACCTTTGAAAAAAACTTAAACAATATGTATATTTACAACTCAAGATTCTTCCTTCTCAACCCAGGTTCATATATTAAACCATTGACGGCTTTAAATTAGATGAAGAGGATCGATTTTTGCCATGATCTTTGAAAAATTATAGCTTGAGATCATGGGCCTACCATCAAATAAACTTTGATTCCATGTGGCATACATCCCAAAAGATGAACATGATCATAGGCGTATATCAAATGTCACTATAAAAAATAAGACTATTAGCGGCAACCATAAACTGACGCTATTAACAAAAATACTGCCGCTAATACCCTTGCCGCTAATAGTCTTAATTGTTTTTTTTGTTAATAGCAAACAATTGCCGCTAATAGTCTTATTTTTTATAGTGTGTGTTCTCGAATCAATTATCGAGGTCTGTGCTACATTGAATTTACACTACAAAAAATAAGAGACTATTAGCCGGAATTTTTTGTAGCCAAAAAGAGCTGCTATTAACAAAAAAACTATTAAGACTATTAGCGGCAAGGGTATTAGCGACAGTTTTTTTGTTAATAGCAGTAGTTTATCGTTGTCGCTAATAGTCTTTTTTTTGTAGGGTTAAATCTGACCATTTGATGGTAGGCCCATAATCTCAATATCTATTGCAATGAAAAATGATCTTTGTCATCTGATTTAAATCAATCAAGTGTTTAAACACATAAAACTCGAGTTGAGAAGGAAGAATCTTGGATTGAGAATAAAGGCGCATGTACTTAAATTAAACTTATTTTTTAGTAGTCCACTACTCAACTTAAAAATAAAGGGAAAGAGTAAGAGGCTCTCCGTAACACCTATCCCTCGATTTCTGTGTTGATCAAACAGTTGACTGAGACCTGATAAGACATGACTGTATCACCCAAGTTTGTGAGGCACCCACCTTAGATTAATGAAAAATTAACTATTCCTAGTGACACCCAAAAGGCACCCCATTTATTTGAATGGGTGTGCTAGAAATTTAGTAAACCCCACATCCCATACCTTGTGACTAGTCAGGACTGTTTCTTGATGGATCCTAACCCGAGGTTTGACCCGAATTGAGCTTGAGCCTTGGGGGTGATGAGGAGATCATCGCCAATGGATCGACTTTTAAAAATAATTATAGGATTGCTTGATGGGTTGAGTCAAACCTTGACACTTAAAATTGAAAGAAACTAGATGCACTAACATTTGGGTTGAGTGTTTGTGCTTTGCTTTAGATAATGACACCCTTATAATATTTGAATAAGCCTAAGGGCAATTATAAATAAATTATTTAATTTTAGTAATTAGAAATTAGGATATTGCAAATCTCTAGCAAATCCTAACCCTTGGTCAATTTGACCAAGATTTGACCCATCTTGCACCACATAATTTCTTTAGAGAAATCTAGGGTGTAAGATGTACCCATGTGCATGCACCACAAGATTTGTAAGACTTTAAAATTTCACAAAGTTTAAGGGTCTTGAAGACCACAAAAGACAAGAGGTGGACATGATGTGTGGAGGAGAGAGGAAAGAGAAGGAATACTTTAGGAAGAGAAGAGATGTGACAGCCCAGATTTTCCCAACCTAAAATTTGGAGATATTTTTTATTTATTTATTTAATTTTATTTTTTTATACTTTACACCAAAACCAAATGAGAAAATCCGGACCGTCAGATCGTATATCACAATCTGATACAGAACACTTGGCACATCCATATGCATACGAAAATCAAAGCAAGGTTATGTAAGTATCATGAGCAAAACTCTAATTCTAATATCTAATATGTACTGAACTAAACAAACGCCAGTGATGACTAACCATCACCAACAGTAGTGTACAATGCATGTATAATAGCATGGAAGTACCAACCTCGAACTTACCAAGATCCACGATGCACTAAATCTACGATACCAAAACAGAGTACAAATCCTTATGCGGAAGCTCCTTTTTCTTTAAGTATGTAGTCTGGCCCTCCTCAAAGCTACACCTGTGACGTATAGTCGGGGTGAGCTAACATCCAAGCTCAATGGAGAAAACTAATACCAATATGCATCTCATCACATGCATAGATTCAAAGACAAGATCAAAATATTTTCTTATCAAGGCTAAAACTGATTTCAAAGGCATTTCTTATCAAAATTGAAACTGAGTTCAAAGGCATTTTCTTATCCAAATTCAAAACTAATTTCAAAGGCAAACTGATTTCGAAGATGTTTTCTTATCAAAACTGAAACTGATTTCAAAGACATTTTCTTAATAAAATTGAAACTGACTAATCTCTTATCAGAAGCATATTTCTTATTTTCGATTTACTGAGTTTGAATCACATTCATTTACATGTCTTACATATTCTTACCTGACTTACTCACATGTCTTACATATTCTTACTTTGCTTACATATATGTTTTATACATTCTTACTTGGCTTACTCACACATCTTACACATTCCTTACTTATCTTACTTACAAGTCTTGCACATTCTTACTTAGCTTACTTATATATTTCACACTTTCTTACTTCGCTTACACAATTGGATTCACGGATATCCCGCCGTGCCGATTCGATTCACGAAGACTATCGTGTCAGTTCAATTCAAACACTCACTTGCATAGCTTCGATTACCGATTCCGGCTCGATTCAGATATCCCCAGCCTGATTCATGGGTTTAACCATGCCGGCTCGATTCACGGTTAATGCGCGTGCTGCCGATTCACGGATATCCCATGTGCGGTTCGATTCATGGGTTTAACCGCCATCCGGTTCGATTCACGTTAGCCGCGTTTGCTCGATTCCGCCCTAGCGGCCCACAAGGTATCATATAATTCGCCCATAGTGGTCCACACATGCACATATAATCCGCCCATAGCGGTCTACGATGTTATATAATCCGCCCTTAGTGGTCCACAACACACTTATAATCCGCCCATAGCGGTCCACTTAAAATTTTCTTAACTTATAGTTCGATTTGGATTTAAATTTATATACAAATTTGATTTGGATTCAATTCAAAGTTCACATTTGCTTCCTTCAAATTTAACTTCTGGGTTCGATTCAAAACTTGCAAAACACACATACAATGTTCAAGATCAAATTCCTTACATGATTTTGAAGGCTATATAAAGGTTCAAAACAAAGATCATTTCTTAATTAAATCGTCAATAATTTTAAAACAGCCACTATGTCAAAGATTCGATAATTCAAAGCTTTCGAGCATTTCAAACAATCAAAATATTCAATCAAATATTTGAGTTCAAAGATCTAAAGTTTCCATTGCAAGGATTTCAAATACTAATTCATTTCAAAACAAAACTTATCATCTTTCATTCGATCATATCAAGCATCTATGAAATTAAATCAAAATGCAATTGCGTATGAAATTTTCCCCACCTTAACCTCGAAACTGCGCAAAGCCAAGCAATGTCCTATCGATGGCTTTCCTCCCTCAATCTACATCACAAATATATGATGATGTATCAAGGATCAACACTAATCACTATTAACTTAGACTATTTAAGTGTTTTAAAAAAAATCGAGTCGGAATGGGCAAGTTCGCGCCAACATAGAAATTGATGTAACCTTCCTCCTACATTTTAACCTTTAAAAATTTAGATTTATAAGTTGGTCAAAACATACAAGTTGTATATCTCTTTGTTATCTTTCCAACGCCTCAAGAATCGCATCAATCGGAGGTCGGAGTAGAAAGTTATGATCAAAATACCAAAGCAGTACTGGCAACTCAGACAAAATCGACTAATCGATTTTCAAAATCGATTAATCGATTTTCCAAAGTCGATTGATCGATTTTATCTCGATTGATCGATTTTTGAAGAGCCAAAAATCTTTTTTCACTATTTGAGACCAGTCGATTAATCGACCCAATTTCGATTAATCGAAATTCAAAAATCGATTAATCGATTTTACTCGATTAATCGGTTTCGTTTCTCGACAAAATTAGAAATTTACCTAACTTATTACTACATTTTGACCTTAAAAAAGATAGATTCACAAGTTGGTCAATTCATGAAAGTTGTAGGACTTTCTGTCTTCTTTCCAACGTAATAAGAATCACGTCAATCTGACTTCGGCACAAAAAGTTATGGCCGAAATACTACGGTAGTATCAGTAAGCCCAGGCAAACTCGATTAATCGATTTTCAAAATCGATCAATCGAATTTCAAAATCGATTAATCGAAATTCTCTTTGATTAATCGATTTCGTGAAGTTCCTCTTGAATTTCTCTCTTGTCAAAAATCGATTAATCGAGTTTCAAAATCGATTAATCGATTTTGGCAGTTTTTGAGCACTTCTTGGGTTTGAACCTTGAAACCCATTTTTTTTTTCATCAAAATTCAATCCTTTTGATCCTAATCTTTTGCACACATCTAACCAACATATATTTAATTAAATACATGGAAGAATTGCATTATTTACCTCTTTAAATCGGTGATTTACTCGTAGATCGGATCGTCTTCTTCGTTAGATAAAAAGGGTTTCCAAACCCACCTTGATCATCTCCGAGCTTCACGATCACACCCAAGCCCACGAAATCGATGGCAATCCTTACACACACACTTCACATAACTCACGCTATGATTTGTGGATCAAACCTCATGATCTCTTCGCAAGAAGAGGGTTTCAAAACCCCCAAACGGCTCCAAAACCCACAAAAGCAAAACCAAAAGTCGAAACCGACAACGATCCTTCCCTTATACGATCTCACAAAACCTTTTCCACGCAATCACAAGGCTTGGAGCATACGAATCCGGCGATTCTTCCTCTTTCTTCTTCCTTCTCTCTTCAAAACCCAAACCATCAAACTCTTGCAACCGGTTAAGAATTCAAAAGGAAGCTAGCCCCCTTTTTTTTTTTTTCTTTTTTTAAACTAAAAAGGCCGGCTCTCATGCAAAACACATACACCCATTTTGGGTGTTAGTCTTATCTAAGGACCTAGTTTTTCGCGTGAAACGGGCATACCTAGTTAAGGTATTATCTATTATATAAATGATCCCTTGGTTCAGTGTGGGGCCTGTACACCCAAACTACTTATCAATCGGACCCGGCGTTAAGCCAATACGCACCACCACGGTGTATGAACTTGGTCCTAAAAATCTCATACGAGCTCAAACGGACCTAAAATGATCTCATTTGAAAAATCTAAACGGTGACATGTTTCTTAACAGACATGCACCCGATCAGGACCTATAGTTGGCTCGAATAGTCGGCCCAACTAGCAGCCAATACAGTTGGCCCAATTAGTCAAATAAGTTATTTAACCATTACTAAACTTTTATTCTCTCTCTAGAACCAAAATTATAAGAAAAATAAATTCTCCTGCCTTTATTTTCATTTATAACCAACCTAAACTTAGGTGTTAAGCCAGTACGCCATAGCTAGGTGTATACAATTCATCCAAAGGTCTACACGTGAGTCTAAACCAATCTTTATATATATATATATATATATATATATTTTTTTTCCACTTAAGACTTAGCCCAACTAACTTAATTATTTTCACCATGTCGGGTATGTGATCAGTCGGGCACGTACATCGAGACATATTGTTCAAAGGTCAAAATTTTTCAGGATGTTACATTCTTCCCACCTTAAAGAATTTTCGTCCTCGAAAATTGGCGTATTTCTAGTTGAAGAGGTATAGATGCTTATTAGTCCTAAACAAGAGTAATCTTACTCTCCCTAAGAGTCAATACTTTTCAAGAGTCAATGATTCAATGTCAACGCTATTAGTTAGGGTTATTACATTCTCCCCTCCTTAAATGAATTTTCGTCCTCGAAAATTTAGTACATAGCGTTCGCGTTCATGACATAGCATCTATACTAAAACAGAGTCGCACCGCCCAAGAAAATAACGAATGAGATCGCAAACCTTTAACTAAATGTAAAATTCAATAATTTATTCAAAACTAACATGAGCGAATATACCATAATGCACTAGGGCTGCTGGATATCCCTCATACAAAACACACACCGGGCAGTATTCATCCATAATTTACAACCATTAAATACGACTACCACACGCACAACCATAATTGTTCATATAGTGGATTAGACCATTCTATAACGTACTCATTCCATAATCATGGAGTTTATTTAAAGCATTACCCTAAAGGAAGTTTATTACAATTTAAGTTATAACCATAATCCTGAAATTATTTCTCATTTTCCATGTGCATCATTAAGCAACAATCATGGATGGATCAAGATAACAAAAATTAAAACCATCAATCTCCGAAACCAGGTATCATTCCTAAAATATATTCAACCATCCACAAAAGAACCAAGGTAAATTTATACTAGGCATCCTTAAATGATAAAATAACCATTCAATTAGAGTTAAAGATCACGGCGCATCTACCATGCTTCAATAGTTTTACAACATCCATACCAATAATATACTACCCTCCAAAACCATAAAGTATCACTAAACCAGGTCCTCCTCACTGACCCGTCTTCGCCTTGGGACATTCTCTTATCCGATGTCCTGTTCGTCCACACTTGAAGCATGCGCCTGTGACCCACCAACACTCTTCTATCTTGTGTGGTCCTCCACATCGCGAGCATGGCTCAATCGGTGCTGATGAGGAAGTATGAGAAATTTATGACGCTCTCGATGCCCCAGTCGTGGGATTTGTATATGAGGGGCACTCCATGCGTGGACATGGGTGGTCTTGAGTGGATACGCTGAGTAGGCAGACTGGGCGCTGGCATCAATAACTTCGGTATCTCGGTTGCCTGTTTGTGAGCATATGACTGCATTTGACTTGCCCTGCCACTACTCTGTTGGTCCCTTCTCTTATACTTTTCTTCCACGTCTTCTTCCACCACAAGAGCCTTGCTCATTACTGCGCCATAAGTTTTCAACTCAAAAGCAGCGACTTTTCCCCTTATATCCGGCCTTAAGCGCGTTGAAATTTCTTAGCCTTCATCGATCTGTCACCACGAACTCAGAGCAAAGCGGCAGCCTCATAAACTCGACTCCATACTCTCTCACGACATCCTCCCTGCTCAAGTCAGAGGAATTTCACTTCTATTTGATTTCTCACTATCTCGTGGAAGTATTGCTTATTGAATTCTCCCAATTCCTCCAATGTCCAAGGCAATCCAGGGGTCTCTTGCGTTCTAGTCCGTGACACAGACTTCCACCATGGGCCTGCCTCCCCATCTAGCATATAGGCCGTAACGACACTCTCATCCTCGGTGCACGTAAGTACATCGAACACCTTCTCCATTTCACTTAGCCAATTCTGGCGTCCATTGGCTCGCTTTGAAAAGCTAGGAGGACGCATCCTCCTAAACTCGGTAAATGCAGAGGGCACTGACTGTGCAGAACCCACTGGAGGTGTAGGTGGCTGATGCTGCTCATGAGCGGTATGAGCCGCCAAAGATGCTGCCTGTTGTGCCATGGCAGTCGCCATGGTTTCCATGGTATGCATCATCCTCTGACGCTCTTCTCTCTCTTCGTTCCTTTCTCTTACTCTTTCTTGTTCCCTCTGATCTTGATCCTGAGTCTCTGCTTGATCTTGGCTCCCTTGGCCACCACTGCCTGAAGCCCCTCTATCTCCCATAGGCACTCGATTGGTATCCGAGATGAAATCATCTCGACTACGCAAATTTCTATTATGACCGCCCCTGGGTCGGCCTCTTCCTCTAGAAGACATTGACAGCTGCATTTGGAACCAAAGTTTCGTTAGCAGAAGTCCCGATGCTCTGACAAAAGGAATGATTGTCAGAATTTCTAAAAGAAATGACTTTGATACCAACTATGACAGAGTCACAGTTGGGTTTCTTATATCCTAACATAACTTATCGCCAAACATCGGGTCCCAATAAGACCTAATACTTAAGCTTTGATACCAACTGTGACAGCCCAGATTTTCCCAACCTAAAATTTGGAGATTTTTTTTTTATTTATTTTTATTTTTTTTATTTTTATACTTTACACCAAAACCAAATGAGAAAATCCGGACCGTTAGATCGTATATCACAATCTGATACAGAACACTTGACACATCCATATGCATACGAAAATCAAAGCAAGGTTATGTAAGTATCATGAGCAAAACTCCAATTCTAATATCTAATATGTACTGAACTAAACAAACGCCAGTGATGACTAACCATCACCAACAGTAGTGTACCATGCATGTATAATAGCATGGAAGTACCAACCTCGAACTTACCAAGATCCACGATGCACTAAATCTACGATACCAAAACAGAGTACAAATCCTTATGCGGAAGCTCCTTTTTCTTTAAGTATGTAGTCTGGCCCTCCTCAAAGCTACACCTGTGACGTATAGTCGGGGTGAGCTAACATCCAAGCTCAATGGAGAAAACTAATACCAATATACATCTCATCACATGCATAGATTCAAAGACAAGATCAAAATATTTTCTTATCAAGGCTAAAACTGATTTCAAAGGCATTTCTTATCAAAATTGAAACTGAGTTCAAAGGCATTTTCTTATCCAAATTCAAAACAAATTTCAAAGGCAAACTGATTTCGAAGATGTTTTCTTATCAAAATCGAAACTGATTTCAAAGACATTTTCTTAATAAAATTGAAACTGACTAATCTCTTATCAGAAGCATATTTCTTATTTTCGATTTACTGAGTTTGAATCACATTCATTTACATGTCTTACATATTCTTACCTGACTTACTCACATGTCTTACATATTCTTACTTTGCTTACATATATGTTTTATACATTCTTACTTGGCTTACTCACACATCTTACACATTTCTTACTTATCTTACTTACAAGTCTTGCACATTCTTACTTAGCTTACTTATATGTTTCACACTTTCTACTTCGCTTACACAATTCGATTCACGGATATCCCATGCGGCTCGATTCATTTAAGACTGTCATGTCGTTCAATTCAAACACTCACTTGCATAGCTTACATTGTCACATAGTTTACACAATTCGATTCACGGATATCCCGCGTGCGGTTCGATTCACAGACCGTGCCGATTCGATTCACGTTAGCCGTGTGGATTCGATTCACGAGATATCCCGCCGTGCGGTTCGATTCATGGGTTTAACCGCCATGCGGTTCGATTCACTTGCTAGCCGTCGGATTCGATTCACGGATATCCGGCCGTGCGATTCGATTCATGGGTTTAACCACCATGCCGGTTCGATTCACGGTTGCTGCCGTGTTTGATTCGATTCGCCCTAGCGGCCCACAAGGTATCATATAATCCGCCCATAGCGGTCCACACATGCACATATAATCCGCCCATAGCGGTCTACGATGTTATATAATCCGCCCTTAGCGGTCCATAACACACTTATAATCCGCCCATAGCGGTCCACTTAAAATTTTCTTAACTTATAGTTCGATTTGGATTTAAATTTATATACAAATTTGATTTGGATTCAATTCAAAGTTCACATTTGCTTCCTTCAAATTTAACTTCTGGGTTCGATTCAAAACTTGCAAAGCACACATACAATGTTCAAGACTGAAATTCCTTACACAATTTTCGAAGGCTATATAAAAGGTTCAAAACAAAGATCATTTCTTGATTCGATACGTCAATAATTTTTAAAACAGCCACTATGTCAAAGATTCGATAATTCAAAGCTTTCGAGCATTTCAAACAATCAAAATATTCAATCAAATATTTGAGTTCAAAGATCTAAAGTTTCCATTGCAAGGATTTCAAATACTAATTCATTTCAAAACAAAACTTATCATCTTTCATTCGATCATATCAAGCATCTATGAAATTAAATCAAAATGCAATTGCGTATGAAATTTTCCCCAGCTGCAAGAAAGCCAAGCAATGTCCTATCGATGGCTTTCCTCCCTCAATCTACATCACAAATATATGATGATGTATCAAGGATCAACACTAATCACTATTAACTTAGACTATTTAAGTGTTTTAAAAAAAATCGAGTCGGAATGGGCAAGTTCGCGCCAACATAGAAATTGATGTAACCTTCCTCCTACATTTTAACCTTTAAAAATTTAGATTTATAAGTTGGTCAAAACATACAAGTTGTATATCTCTTTGTTATCTTTCCAACGCCTCAAGAATCGCATCAATCGGAGGTCGGAGTAGAAAGTTATGATCAAAATACCAAAGCAGTACTGGCAACTCAGACAAAATCGACTAATCGATTTTCAAAATCAATTAATCGATTTTCCAAAGTCGATTGATCGATTTTCAAAGAGCCAAAAATATTTTTTCACTATTTGAGACCAGTCGATTAATCGACCCAATTTCGATTAATCGAAATTCAAAAATCGATTAATCGATTTTACTTGATTAATCGGTTTCATTTCTCGACAAAATTAGAAATTTACCTAACTTATTACTATATTTTAATCATAAAAACGATTGATTCACAAGTTGGTCAATTCATGAAAGTTGTAGGGCTTTCTATTTTCTTTCCAACATAATAAGAATCACGTCAATCTGAATTCGGCACAAAAAGTTATGGCCGAAATACTACGGTAGTGTCAATAAGCCCAGGCAAACTCGATTAATCGATTTTCAAAATCGATCAATCGAATTTCAAAATCGATTAATCGAAATTCTCTTCGATTAATCAATTTCGTGAAGTTCCTCTTGAATTTCTCTCTTGTCAAAAATCGATTAATCGAGTTTCAAAATCGATTAATCGATTTTGGCAGTTTCTGAGCACTTCTCGAGTTTGAACCTTGAAACCCATTTTTTTATTTATCAAAATTCAATCATTTTGATCCTAATCTTTTGCACACATCTAACCAACATATATTTAATTAAATACATGGAAGAATTGCGTTATTTACCTCTTTAAATCGGTGATTTACTCGTAGATCGGATCGTCTTCTTCGTTAGATAAAAAGGGTTTCCAAACCCACCTCGATCATCTCCGAGCTTCACGATCACACCCAAGCCCACAAAATCGATGGCAATCCTTACACACACACTTCACATAACTCACGCTATGATTTGTGGATCAAAACTCATGATCTCTTCGCAAGAAGAGGGTTTCAAAACCCCCAAACGGCTCCAAAACCCACAAAAGCAAAACCAAAAGTCGAAACCGACAACGATCCTTCCCTTATACGATCTCACAAAACCTTTTCCACACAATCACAAGGCTTGGAGCATACGAATCCGGCGATTCTTCCTCTTTCTTCTTCCTTCTCTCTTCAAAACCCAAACCATCAAACTCTTGCAACCGGTTAAGGCTTCAAAAGGAAGCTAGCCCCTTTTTTTTTTTTTTTTTTTAAACTAAAAAGGCCGGCTCTCATGCAAAACACATACACCCATTTTGGGTGTTAGTCTTATCTAAGGACCTAGTTTTTCGCGTGAAACGGGCGTACCTAGTTAAGGTATTATCTATTATATAAATGATCCCTTGGTTCAGTGTGGGGCCTGTACACCCAAACTACTTATCAATACGCACCACCACGGTGTATGAACTTGGTCCTAAAAATCTCATACGAGCTCAAACGGACCTAAAATGATCTCATTTGAAAAATCTAAACGGTGACATGTTTCTTAACAGACATGCACCCGATCAGGACCTATAGTTGGCTCGAATAGTCGGCCCAATCAGTTGGCCCAACTAGCAGCCAATACAGTTGGCCCAATTAGTCAAATAAGTTATTTAACCATTACTAAACTTTTATTCTCTCTCTAGAACCAAAATTATAAGAAAAATAAATTCTCCTGCCTTTATTTTCATTTATAACCAACCTAAACTTAGGTGTTAAGCCAGTACGCCATAGCTAGGTGTATACAATTCATCCAAAGGTCCACACGCGAGTCTAAACCAATCTTTATATATATATATATATATATATATATATATATATATATTTTTTTTTTTTTTTCCACTTAAGACTTAGCCCAACTAACTTAATTATTTTCACCATGTCGGGTACGTGATCAGTTGGGCACGCACACCGAGACATATTGTTCAAAGGTCGAAATTTTTCAGGATGTTACAAGAGATGCCTTGAGAAGAAATGAGAGGCCACATGGCAAATTTGGGCACCTCATGTCCCCCAAGCCCTTACAAATTTCAAATTCCATAGGGGGGGTCTCATTACACCCCTTCTCCATCTTCTTCTCCACTTGGAAATCTCCATGAGAGCTCCCTTGAAGCCCTTCTACACCTTTAATTTGCCCCTTCTATCTAACCATTAAAACTCCAAGCCATCACCACCACTCAACTTCATTTCTCCTCTAGTTTCACATATGTATTATTGAGCTTATTTTCAGCCCTTTCTACCATAGAACTTGTAGCAAACCAGCAAGGTAAGGAGAACTAGCAAAGGTAAAGTCTTGGTTACTCTTTGTGTGGTATTTTTAGTCTAGTAGTCTAGGATTTTGTCCATAAATCTCCAAGTTTTCTTATATTTTTGAGGTTTAATTTTCTAGAATGGTTATATATATTATATAACCAGGACCTTGAAAGCCATACACGTAATCAACATGATCATGCAAGGCCATCTGATGGTCTAAATTGGCTATTTAAAATAAGGCCAACATAGCTTAGTGGTCTCTTGTTTTTGTTTGAATTTTTTATAGTATAGAATTGATATTTGTTCAAAGTTTTGTTTAAAATTCTGGAACAATATTGGACCAGTGAATTTGGAGGCTATGCATGTGATCTACATGTTCATGCAAAGTCATCCAATAGATTGGTCCACAAGGTCAAGACACTACAAAAAAAATGACTATTAGCGGCAGTTTTTTGGAGCAAAAAATTGTCGCTATTAATAAAAAAACTATTAAGACTATTAACGGCAAGGGTATTAGCGGTAATTTTTTGTTAATAGCGACAGTTTTTGGCTGCCGCTAATAGTCTTGTTTTTTGTTGTGAGACCAATCAAAATTTGAATTTCTTGCATTTTTGTAAATAAAAATGTGATTTTGATTTGAATTTTGTAAATATTCTGGAATGATATTTTATTCTTAACATTCGGATGTCAGGCATGTGATCAATGTGATCATGAAAGGCAATCCAATGGTCAAGATTTAGTCAAAGATAACCCATATGCACCATAGTGTAGGAATCTTAAATTTGTGGTTTATTAATTACATGTCATATAATGTAGATTAAAGGGACCTTATGACTGTAATATATGTGATTTGTAGATGATAATCAATGATTTTGATCTCTGGAAAATGACTTCTTGATCACGGACTTCTAGGTAAAAGTAGTGGTCATAGATGCATGATAGAACTATGTGTAGTATAGTGTTGTCACTACGTTAAAATGAAGAAAAAGCCACTATTGCAAAACCACTGTCCAAATAAGTAGTATAGCAATCCACTGCCAAAACCAATTATTTATTGGCTTAAGACAGTGGTTTAATTCGTTAACCCCTGTCCCATGCCATTATATATCGTGAAACCAAAAAATATAAATTTCATTTCGTTGAACTCTCTTCGAAAGAATGTTGAGACCGCCTCCTCCCCTCTCTCGTTCTCTTTCTCTCTCCCTCGTGGAAACCCTAGCCTCCATCTCCCTCTTCGAAACCCTAGCCTCCATCTCCCTCTCTTTTCTCTAATAAAATCCCTAACTTCCCTTATATTTTGATGTGGTTCCTTCCTTATCTGCCCCTTCAAACACTCATCTCTTCCAATCTCAAACCCTGTCCCTGACAACGAAATCAAAACCCTAAAAAGTTCAGTGCAATTAACACCACAACCACAACTTTCATTACCTTTTCTGTCGCCGTCACTGTCACTGCCACCTGTTTAGGTTATTTGGATGCTCGCACATCGAGAAAAGGAGCTCTTACCATCGTCGATTATGCTCACGACGAAACCGCAATGTCTCCCGAAGCTGAGGTAGGAAGTGAGGATTTTGATTTTTGTTTATTCTCTCTTTATGTGTTTGTTGATCTGAGAAAATTTTATTTTATTTTATTTTATTTTTTGGGTTATTTGGATGCTCGCACATCGAGAAAAGGAGCTCTTTCCATTGTCGATTATGCTCACGACGAAGCCACAATGTCTCCCGAAGCTGAGGTAGGTGATCGATTTAGAATGTAACCCTTGCAAGTGCACAAGATCTATTGCAGTATGGCAAGAACAGGGGTGTCGAACCCACAGGGAAACGTGAATTTTTAATTAATTCTTTTAGAGATTTTAAAAACATCCCTAAGGAAGTACCAAAGGGCAGATTCAATTTTACCAAAAACTTAACGCACTTTTCCTAAATGCAGAAAAATAAATTAATCTAAACAATTAATTACTGATAAATCTACGAACAATATTAAAATGAGATCAAGGAATATGCTACCCCAGATTCGTACCCCTTTTCTATCATTAAAACCCACAGTTTCATTAAATCATCATTCACACCATCATTCATCTAGAAAAATGACTTGAAATAAAATATGATCATCAATCCGGCATACCCTATCTAAAAACAATGACTCAAATAACATTGCGGTATGAGTCATGTAAAAAGCATAAGCGTATCTCATGATATTTAGATCACATAATGACCTAGATCACTGCGGGTCAGATCTAGCGATTACTGACCGTTGATCGCGCAAAATCAACGGTCATAACAAAGCATTTAAAATATTTTCAATCACACAAACTTTGAGCAAAACGATTCCATGATAACAATAATAGATGGTATTAATCATAAACATAGGTACTTATCGGGGATCGCATCTTCCCGATCTCGATTTAGGCTCATCTTTGGTGTTTGATCTCCTTTTCTTTCAAAGTCATTCCTCTTTATTTCTTCCAAAAGATATTTGCAATTGTTTTTCCTAAATACAATCTATGAATTTCTCGAGAAAATAATGCAAATCCTAGGTACAATCTACGAATAAACCCTAGAAGAAGGAGAGAAGAAGACTTGAAAAGATGAAGAAAATATTCCCCAAAGTGAAGAGCCCTAAAAACTAAAAAGAAAGAATGAATAATATTCTAATTGCAAAAAATAATAATGATCCTAAGAAACTCGTGGCTTCCCTTTTTATAATAGCCTAACCCTAATACCTCTCTCGATTGACATCTAAGAGTAATTTTCGTGAATTCCCGCCTAGCTTTGCATCAGATACTGCCTCGGTATTTTGCTCATAACTTTCTGTACCGAACTCGGATTGAGGTGATTCTTGAGGCGTTGGAAAGCTGACGACGAGCTCTACAACTTTTATGTTTTAGCAATTTCCTGAATCTGACGTCTTGAAGGTCCAAATTGAGCTGCAAGTCGCACTAAGTTCTCAATGACCCAAAATAGCAGTGTTTTGACATTATTTTCGGGATTCTTGGGCTGTTTTAGAAACTTGTACTGTATTTACAAAACACTTCAAATCTAGCAAATCTCATCGATAGCCTTCATCGGACGGCTAAATATAGGTATTTAGGGTGAAATATCATCATATTTCACTACTCATCACAGCCCCAACCCTACACTTTGCTAGTCCTCGAGCAAAGAGAATGATAGAAATATAAAGCAAATCAAACTAACATCCTAAAATTTAAATGCCACTTTCGTAGGGAACACGATTGCACTTAGCATGTGCAACAAGCCTTTAAACCCCTAGGTGATCCCTAGTGGAGGAGTTGTGTCTCCTGAGGGTTTGCAGTGAAGTTACCCACAAACTTCCAAAAATTTCAAACCATCGGTAGAAATTGAGTTTTCAAAATCTGATTTTTATAACATATATTTAACTTCAAAGCTCAAAATCAATAATCAATTCAACATGCAAATTCTCAATTTTAAATAACAATGTTATACTAATCATACCAATATCCATTCAAATTAGTCTAATGCTCCAAATCGTTAGATAACTCATCCATTCATGCTTAAACGTAGTGTGTGCATACCAAAACCAAGATTCATCCATCTCGTAACTAGTCCAACGGGAAATCATCGGATCTGTTGTCTTGACTCAATCCTCACTTTAGGTATACTCTCAAAATAAAATCACTCCGATGATTGGTAAGTTTTACACATGTGAGAGATCAATACAAAGCAAATAAAAGGTCTCACATGATAAATGAAACACGATGCCAATCAATGAACAAAATAAATCTCATATAAGAATACTTGTATATCCTAAGCATGTCATATCAAGTGTCATAAGTATTATATATTGACTCTCCACAAGAGCTTACCAATGCAAGATCGGATCATGAAGGTCTTTTGTAGGGTTGTAATGGGGCTCGGTAAGGGTAAGAAAGAAAGGAATTGTGATTCAAAATTTACGAGAAATTGGAAAAGGAACTAACTTGATTTTTTTTTTTTTTTATTTCTTCTTCTTTTTTTTTTTCTTTTCTAATTTCTCACCATTTTTTTCTTTTCAATATTTTCTTTTCTCATTCTTTCTTCTTTTTGAATTTCCTTTTCTTGAAGCACCTCATTTTCATTCCTTTTTTTTTTTTTCTCCCTTTTTTCTTTTTATATTTGCCATACACTCTCAGTAAACACCATAACTCATTATCTCTCCACTTACTCTCTTTTCGCTCATTTTCATCCCTCGTTCCTAATTTCTCATAAATAAGAAGGGTAAAGCTAAATTTTCAGAAATTGTGAAGGATTAAAGGTTAACGTGGCTTATCAAAGAATGTATAAGGGTAAATTTTTCTATAGGCTCAAAGTACTAAAAGGATAAATTTATATGAGGTGGGGCATTTTAAGCACAAACGAGCCAAAGATGGCCTTCAATCATTTCCTTAAAAGATGGTAACCTTGCCTATTTGTCTTGAGTAGATATACAGTACGTTCTAACACAATAATATGAATTTGATATCATGCAAAGTCACAAGCCAAAATAAAATATATGAGATTATGCAAAATAATTCGTATTCAAAGACAAGGGCGAGCTTATATATTCACTCATCAATGACGGGAAATTAGCCCTATAGCTTGCTGGGTTTAGTCTCCACTAAGACCCTAAGATTCAACGCTCAAAATAGTTCATCGATTTCTAAGTCTTAGCTTGGTATAAGTGCAAAAATTCTAAGCACCTTTGAATTTCGAGTCATCCACAAATTATCACATTAAGCTTTATCATCCTAGATACAAGTATTCAAAATATGACATCAATATTCTCAAAATTAAATTCACATGCATCATCAACTAAAGTTTGAAAACTATTGCAAAGTAAATCATGTATGATGGTTCCAAAAATTTTTTTTTTTTTTTCAAAGAAAATCAAAAATAAGTGATGAAAGATAGATAATCATACATACCCCAAACCTAAAATGACAATGTCCTCATTGTTTGAAATAAGTAGGCACCCCCAAACTCATTGAAAAGTACCTCAACACAAAGATCAAAAGAGAATATAGGCATCAAATTAGAACATGACCAAAAATAGATTGAAGGTAATGTGGCTACACTAATTTGGAAATTAAAATAACCTAAACTAAACTAAAACTAATATTCTAGAACTAAACATACGAAGAAAGATAAATCCTAAATCCTAAACTAAACTGTCCAACTCCTAAATAAAACACCTGGGTTGCCTCCCAGTGAAGCCGAGTTTAAGTGTCGATAAACGACCTCTTCATTGATCAAGAACTGGATCACTAAGGTGCATCGCCTCAATCTTAAATGGGTCATCGGCTCAAACATTGGTTTGAGTCTTTGCCCATTCACTTTGAAAACTCGATTGTCCAAGGCTTTGAATTTCAATTGCACTGCTCACTAATGGAAACAACTCAAACGGGCCTTCCATCTAGATTTCAATTTCCCGATGATGAAGCTTAAGTCGGAATTGAATAACCAAACTTTTGGCCAACATGAAACTCCTTCCGAGAAATTAATTGATCGTGCAACTTTTTGTACCTTTCCTTGTACATCTTTGAATTTTCATACGCATCGTAGCGTAACTCTTCTAATTCACTCAATCAGAACCTTCGATTCGATTCGCCGCTTGCATATCGAAATTAAATCGTTTGATCGAATGCCTTATGCTCCAATTCGACAGGAAGATGACATGCCTTCCGTAGACAATTACGAAGGGAGACATTCATCGGTGTCTTGAATGCGATCTGATAGGCCCACAAAGCATCGAGATAGCGGTTTGACCAATCTCTTCTATCCGTTGCATCAGTCTTTCTAGAATTCGCTTGATTTCGGTTAGACACTTCCACGACCACTAGTGCATGGATGAGTGCAGCGTATAGCGACTTTGTGAGTGGCGTCGTGCTTCTTCATTAAAGTGGCAAAATGGCTATTGCAAAAATCACGAACCGCCATCCGATGATTGCTCTTGGGATCGAATCGGTTAAACACATGTTCTCTCGAAATTTGACCACAACCTTGTGATCATTTGATCGGGTTGCCACGCTTCAATCCATTTGGAGACATAGTCAACGACCACGAATATGAATACCCAAAGGATGGTGGAAAAGGACCCATAAAGTCAATCCCCCAAACATCGAAAATTTCAACAATCGAGAATTGGATTAAGGGCATCATATTTAAATCGTGAAATATTGCCAAAAATTGACCGTTGGCATTCCTTGCGCGGTATTGAAGCGTCACGAAGATTGAGGGCGGAGAATCCGCTTTGAAGGATTTTACATGCGGTCTTCGTCCTCGAAATGGCCTCCACAGGCCCTGACATATAAAAATTTAGGGCCTTAGTTGCTGCGTCTTCGCATCTCTAATGATCGATCCAGCGAATTTAAACAAATATGGTTCATCCGAAATAGTATTTTATTTGGGAGAAAAAGATTCTTATCATTCTTACCCCACTCGGTGGGAATTACGCCGATGACGATAATTCACGATGTTAGCAAACCACGGAACTTTTTACGGCTACATCAATTGCCATCAAATGTTCATCCGAAATGTGTCACGGATGGTCTCGGTATAGATGATTCTTGAGCGAAATTCTGGAGCGGATGATCGCCACAACGTTCTCAACCCCTTTTATCTTTAATCTCAAAGTTGAATTCACGAGAAGCGAGGATCAGCGGATCGACCTTGGTTTCGCATCCTTCTTTGCTAAAAGATATTTCAAAGCGAGTGGTGCGAAAAGACCACTATTTTCGATCAAGCAAATAGGAGCGGAATTTGTCGAGCATACACCACGCTAATAATTCCTTCTGGTGGTGGTGTAATTGATTGGGCATCAATTAATGTCTTGCTAGCATAATAAATTCGTGAGGTAATTTATTCACCCTTTAACCCTAAGGCGACTCTCGATCGCATAATCAGATGCATCACACATGAGTTCGAATGGTAAAGAATAATCCGGTGGTTGGATTATTGGTGCATTTGATAAGAGTTCACGCAATTTTAGGAATGCCTTTATGCAATCCTCATCAAAATCAAAAGGAACATCTTTGCCAAGCAAAGTGCACAATGGTTTAGGCACCTCGCTAAAATCCTTAATGAATCTTCTATAAAATCCAGCATGCCCCAAAAATCATCGAATTTGTGAACACTTTTAGGAGGTGGTAAATTTGCAATTAAGTGACCTTCGCCTTATCAACTTCAATTCCTTTCGTTGAAACAATATGCCCCAACACAATTCCTTGTTGAACCATAAAATGGCTCTTTTCGGTGAGAACAAGTTTGGAATCTACACAAGCGTTGCAACACCTGTGAAAGATGATTCAAACAAGAATTAAATGTGTTTCCAAAAACCGAGAAGTCGTCCATGAAGACTTCGATGAATTTGTCGATCATGTCCGAGAATATGGCCAACATACATCGTTGAAACGTGGCCGGAGCATTACATAAGCCGAATGGCATCCTTCGATATGCAAGCGTACCATATGGACACGTGAATGTTGTCTTCTCTTGATCACCGGTGGAAAAGCGGGCACTTGATTGTATCCCGAATAACCATCAAGAAAGCAATAAAACTCTTGCCCATTAACTTCTCAAGAATTTGATCAATGAGCGGAAGGGAAAATGATCTTTTACGGTGGTGTGTTCAATTTTCGATAATCAATGCACACCGCCATCCGGTAGTTTCACGGTGGGCACCAATTCTCCCTCGTAGTTTCTTTCACTTTGTAATTCCGGACTTTTTGAACGATTTGTCTTGGACTAACCCATTCACTATCGAGATCGGATAGATGATTCCGGATCGAGGAGTTTAATGATTTCCTTTAAAAGCGACTTCTTGCATGTTCGGATTAAGTCGCCTCTGTGGTTCCCTCGATGGTTTACTCTCATCCTCCGGATGTATTTTATGCATACATCTTGATGGGTCAATCCCTTGAGATCGACTAAGGTCCATCCGATGGCCTCCTTGTGCTCTTTACCTTCAACAAATCATTCTCTTGTTCTTCCGATAATGTGGATGAAATTATCCGGAAGTGTTTCTCGAGGTCCCGAAAAGCATATTTGAGGGAATCAGGCATTTGTTTCAATTCCACAGTTGGTGGCTGCTCATTTGATGGAGTCAGCACATCCTTTACCTCAGTAGGAAGTGGTTATACCTTTGTCTCTACTTCACATAAGTTATCATCTTGACATGATGAACTTGACTTTTCTCTTGCTTCCTTTCAAGCCCTTTGTCCTCATAGATGGCTAACAAAGCGGTTTCAAATTCCTCTTTGGTGAGCATTGATGGTAATGCTTCATCCACCACTTTCCATCGATCGATGTAAAAACATTCGACCTCATCCTCATTAGGGAAATGGTTCATCGCATGGAATATGTTAAGCCTGACTTTCATGTTTCCAAAAGAAACGTCCATGACTCTCATGCGACAATTAATGCAAGCGTTGGCGATGGCGAAAGCGGGACGTCCAAGAATAATTGGGACTTGATTGATTGATTTCGGTGGTTCCATGTCTAAGACAACGAAGTCCGGAAAGACAAACTTGTCTATTCCAAAACATCCTCGATAACACCCTCGGTCTTCTTTACGATCTATCGCGGTTGGAGTGTGACCGTCGTGGGTTTCAATTCACCCAATCCGAGTTTCATCGTACATTGAGTATGGGATCGATTAACACTTGCTCCCAAATCCAATAACGCCTTTCCAATTGGTTGCCCACCAATGACACATGGAAGCAGTTGGGACTCCGGGGTCTTTCGGTTTATGGGGTTTCCAATCGCAATATCGAATCGACTTGATTTGTTAGGAACACTTTCTTTGAAAGCGATGAGTAGTCGTGCCTTTCTCTTCCGAGTGCACAAATCTTTGAAAAACTTGGCGTACTCGGGGACTTGTTTGATTGTTTCAAGTAATGGAAGATTTATCTTTACTTGCTTGAATGTTTGAAATTTCTTCCATTTGTGGTCCCTTTCCCATTCTAGATGGAGGAGTTAGGCATTGAGGAATGGTGCCTTTGGGACATAAGGTGCGATTCCATTTCGATTCTTTTCACGTCCTTGTTGGACGGTTGAAGGAAACTCTTCCTCTATTACTTTTCTTTTCCTTTCTCTCTTCCTTGCTCTTGCACTTTTCTTATCTGGCTCTTTGTCTCTTTCTTTCTCTTTTCCTTTTCCTTTCTCCTTTCTTTTCTCGATTCTTTTCCTCTATTGCTTCTCTTTCTTCATCACTTCTCGGCATTTCCACTTGATTATGAACCTCGTCCACTTCTCAAAGACCTGACTTTCAACCTGTTGACTATTCGATGGTCACCTTGAGATGGTGCTTGGCCTCGAGGATTATTGATGGGTTGGTGGGGAGCCTACCTTCCCTCTCGACTCAGTTGATTGGCCAATTGGTAGCTTGGTCCAGTATCATCTCTTGAAAAGATTGCATAAGCTTTTCTTCCGGATCGAATCTTCAATCTTGGCATGAGATTGATTAAGATTGATTGAAATTCGATTTTTCGGTGAGTCGAATTTGGATGATAATCTGAACATTCATTGGAAATTGGAATTCATTGGAAATTAGAATTCTTTGGAAATTACATTGTGGACGAAAATTGTGTTGAAAATTTGGTTGAAAAGGTTGTTGTCCACCCATTGTGTTGGCTCTATGTTGCTGGTTTACCTGGCCAGTTTGGTTCGATTCACCCCATCCTTAGTTGGGGGGGTTTTTCCATTCCGGGTTGTAGGTATTGAGTACATGTTTCTACCGTTGATAAGATTGAGTCACATTTACGCTCTTGAGGATTAGGTTCATCGGGGAAGAATGACAAGGTAGTAGGGCACTCATTAGCCATATGACTGGGTGGTCACAAATTGAACACTGCTTGTGGGGGGTGAGAGCTTTAGCTTGCTTGGTAGCGACTAACAACATGTTCATCTGTTTGAATGACATGTCAAACTTTGTTGAGAGATCGAGGCATTATTGTTGACATCGTACAATCCGTCTTTTGTCAACACATGAGATTTAGGTGCAGTTCAAGTTGGTTAATGTCTCACTTTGTATCAAGTTTGATATAACTTTTCAAACAATGCCCACAATTCATCAGCTTCTTTCGTGGCACAAGATCCACCACAAGATGCATCAACCATGCGTCTCTCTTCAGGAATCAGTCCATTGTAAAAACTTTGGACTTGTTGCCACCTTGGAACTTGATGATTTGGGCAACTTCTGATCAATTCCTTAAACGTTCCCAACATTCATGGAATGTTTACATGAGTTGTTGGGAAAAGAACTGGATCTTCGGCGCAATTCAATGGCCTTAGTCATGGGAAAATATTTTTAAGGCGCGATGCGGCGCTCTGAATAGATTGTGGTTCTAAGGAATAGAACCATGTTTTTGCCTTATCTCTTAAAGAGAACGGAAAGAGTCGGAGCTTCGCTATCTCATCAGTGACATTGTGGACTCTGAACATTTTGCATACCCCAGTGAATTCATTTAAGTGAACGTGCGGATTTTCATTTGCTAACCCATGGAAAATTGGTAGCATTTGAATCATTGCTGATTTGAATTCATAGTGGTTCCCTGGAATGGGAGCATGCATAATACATTCGATCCTCGTAAAACCGGGATCGTTATAATACTCCGATGTTCTAGGGCCCTCATCAAAATTATTGTTCCTATTATTTCCATTATTGACATTCCCATTGTTGTTATTCTCATCTCTCTCTTGCCTTTGATCCGCCATGGTCTCGGATTTGTTGATATTGATTCCTCCGGACTCTTGATTCTCTCTACAAGCTCTTTCGATCTCAAGATTAAGCATTAGATGAGATGTGGGTGATGAGAACGAGTAAAAGCTCATACACCAACACTCACAAACAGGGTTGAAGAATCCACAACAAACCCACAAAATTCTGCTTCAAACGATTTAAACAAAGATGATAAGCAAAGCAATATCGAGGAAAGATTTCTTCTTTTTTTTTTTTTTTTTTTTTTTTTTTTTTTTTTAATTAAAATTCAAATTTAAATTAATTTTTTTTTATTCAAATTAAAATTAAAATTAAAATTTAAATTAATTAATTAATTAATTAAATTTTTTTTTTTTTTTTAAATTCAAATTAAAATTAAAATTCGAATTTAAATTAATTAAATTTTTTTTTTTTTTTTTTAAATTCAATTTAAAATTAAAATTCGAATTTAAATTAATTAAATTTTTTTTTTTTTTTTTTTTTTTTTTTTTTTTTTTTTTTTTTAAATTCGAATTAAATTTTTAAATTTTTTTTTTAATTTTAATTTTTTTTTTTTTTTTTATTAAATTCGAAAATTAAAAATTAAAATTGAAAATCTATAAAATCTTTCCTAAAAGAGAAAAATAAGGAGAAGAATGAAAGATTCCTAAAATCCTAAAACAAAAGTCCCACAAAAGTTAATGACTAAATTTAGAAAATCCTAAAATATCTAAAGAGGAAAATAAGGAAAAAGTCCTCTACCAAATCTAAAATAAGAAGTCTAAAAATCTCTACTTATAAATTTCACAAGGAAGGTATCCTAAAAATCTAAACTTCCTAAAAAGACTCCATAAAATCTTATCAAAGAGAAAAATAAGGAAATAAATTTTAATAATTATTATTTTTTTTTTTTTTTTTTAAACACTCAAAAGCAGAAAAATCCTATCCTAATTAATCAAAATTTCACCGATTTGACAGCGCGCCAAAAACTTGATCGATTTAGAATGTAACCCTTGCAATGCACAAGATCTATTCAAGTATGGCAAGAACGAGTGTCGAACCCACAGAAAGCGTGAATTTTAATTAATTCTTTTAGAGATTTTAAAAACATCCCTAAGGAAGTACCAAAGGCGATTCAATTTTACCAAAACTTAACGACTTTTCCTAAATGCGTAAAAAATAAATTAATCTAAACAATTAATTCTTGATAAATCTAACAATATTAAAATGAGATCAAGGAATATGCTACCCCAGATTCGCACTTTTCTATCATTAAAACCACGCTTCATTAAATCATCATTCACACCATCATTCATCTAGAAAATGACTTGAAATAAAATATGATCATCAATCCCAAGCATACCCTATCTAAAAACAATGACTCACTAACATTGCGGTATGAGATGAGTCATGTAAAAAGCATAGCGTATCTCATGATATTTAGATCGACAATCAACATAATCGCTCTACATAGATCACTGCAGGTCCGGATCTAGCGATTACTACGTTAGCGCAATCAACGGTCATAACAAAGCATTTAAAATATTTTCAATCACACAAACTTTGAGCAAAACGATTCCATGATAACAATAATAGACTGTGGTATTAATCATAAACATAGGTACTTATCTGGGGATCGCATCTTCCCCGATCTACTGATTTAGCCGCTCATCTTTGGTGTTTGATCTCCTTTTTCTTTCAAAGTCATTCCTCTTTTATTTCTTCCAAAAGATATTTGCAATTGTTTTTCCTAAATACAATCTATGAATTTCTCAGAGAAAAATAATGCAAATCCTAGGTACAATCTACCCTGAATAAACCCTAGAAGAAGGAGAGAAGAAGACTTGAAAAGATGAAGAAAATATTCCCCCAAAGTGAAGAGCCCTAAAAACTAAAAAGAAAGAATGAATAATATTCTAATTGCAAAAAATAATAATGATCCTAAGAAACTCGTGGCTTCCCTTTTTATAATAGCCTAACCCTAATACCTCTCTCGATTGACATCTAAGAGTAATTTTCGTGAATTCCCGCCTAGCTTTGCATCAGATACTGCCTCGGTATTTTGCTCATAACTTTCTGTACCGAACTCGGATTGAGGTGATTCTTGAGGCGTTGGAAAGCTGACGACGAGATCTACAACTTTTATGTTTTAGCAATTTCCTGAATCTGACGTCTTGAAGGTCCAAATTGAGCTGCAAGTCGCACTAAGTTCTCAATGACCCAAAATAGCAGTGTTTTGACATTATTTTCGGGATTCTTGGGCTGTTTTAGAAACTTGGACTGTATTTACCTGAAACACTTCAAATCTAGCAAATCTCATCAGATAGCCTTCATCGGACGGCTAAATATAGGTATTTAGGGGTGAAATATCATCATATTTCACTACTCATCAGTAGGTAGTGAGGATATTGATTTTTGTTTATTCCCTCTTTATATGTGTTTGTTGATCTAAGGATTTTTGTTTTATTTATTTATTTATTACAATCTTCTTTATATTTTATTTTATTTTCGGATCCAAAACCCTAAATCGGAGTTGGATTTAGGGCTAGGTTTTTTTTTTTTTTTTTTCCCTATCCAAAACCCTAAATCGGAGTATCCGGACCTTATTTGTTTTTTTTTTTTTTCCTTTTTTTTATTCTTCTGATAGGTTTCAAGAGCATCCCTCTGTTTATTTGCTGGTATTTTTTTTATAATAGGTCTTTGAATCGTGATTCAATTTTAAGTTCTAGCCTTTTCAGGTTTTCATGAAAATACCTAGATTTCATGAAAGTACCTAGATTTTCATGAAAATACCTAGATTTTGATGTAAATACTTGGTTTTGTAAATGAATGAGGGATTTCTGAACTTGGTGACATTCTGTTTGAGTCGATAAGGTTATGCAAATAGTTGCTTTTTAGTGGAAGAATGAGATTCCTGTGATTTTGACAAAACTGAGTTGGAATTTTAGAAAGGATAGGGTTTTATGAAACTAGGGCAATTTTATGAAGCCTAATATGGATTTGTGGAATTACTTTTTTGTGCTATGATATTTTAAGTTCTGTTATATTTACCAACTTCCGAATGATATCTTCAAGTTCTATTACCTCTTTGCCTATTTTTGAGCTATATTTTTAGTTATGTACCTCGTGGAGACATTTTGAATCATATATTTAAGCTCAATTTCCGTTCTGTCTCTTCACTCCAGGTTCAGATCTGCGATTTGAGCTCAGTTCGAGAATTTTCTCTTTTGTTTTTTGATTCGTTTTCTCATTTTCAGTTCTACCTCTTCACTCCAGGATCAGTGATTGGTTTTGGGATTATGATCAAATTCAGTCCCTTGTTGTTATCGTCATTTACATACACATTGTAGCATTGCAGATTCATTGAAATTGGAGGAAGATTTTTGGCAATGGAGTTAGTGTATATTTCCATTAGGTCTTTATTATTTCTAGCTTTGCAAGAGCACCTGTGAATCCTTTCCCTTCACGTGAAATGTGGGAGATGTGATAGTTATGTAAGGAGTTTGAGAGGTGTCCAACAACAACATCGACTGCAGCCTTCGAATCTGACTCCACTACAATGTGAGAGATGCTCATAATTTTGGCATTAAAAATATCAATTGCCAATTCTTCCAATTCAATGTTTAGAATTTGTGTGTATTTTGAAGGACCACAGAAAATCGAGAGAAAGTGACCCCCTGAAGAGCCATCAGTGTACAATTTTGTGAGGGATCTGTGTGCAGCCCCAACTATTCATAATTTTGTTGTTCTTCTTGTGTGTGTGTGTGTTTTCTTTTTTTTTTTTTTTTTTTTGGGGGGGGGGAGGGCATCTGTGTGCAGCCCCAGCTATGTCGTCCATCTTCGATTTGACATCTTTGGTGATGCTATCTTGGAACACAACAGGAAGTGATGGGAGCCATCTTTGTGACCTCGTTAAGTTCTCTAAAGTCTACGCAGATCGAAGTCTAATTGTTTGTGTTAAGATTTCATATTAACGTTAAAAAAACCTTCATAGATTCCATGTCACATTCAGTAAAGATTTATGATACATGTATAAGGTGTGCTTAATCTGTGGGTGCCTACCCTGCAAGTGGTAGGGCCCTGCGTCTGTGAGTCGTCAAAGTGTTTGTAGTTACTTTCGTTCCCAATCCGGTAAACAATTGTGTTGAGGGAAGTTTTTGCAAGGTAATTGATGACCTGCAATGTAGATGGAGTTTTCCAAAGTTCATTGTTCATTAGATGATATTGCTGAAAAACTTGCATAGGGTGGTGTCACTGACATTAGCTATCTATTAACCCCAACTTTGATGTAATATAGGGTGTGGCTCATGGCCGAATACTTGCTCGTGCCCTTTGTATGGTTATTTGTCTCTTTTAATATGCAAGTAAATATAAAAAGAAATGAAATAAAGAAGTTGACGTTGAAGACATTTCCCACACTTTTTTCAGTCCACACATGAGCAGCTTGAACTTAATATTTTCATCTGCATTCATCTAAAGCCAACTTGGGTTAGGCTTGCTAATTATTTCAATCATTTTGAAGAGGAATTAGCAAGTTGGGCATTCATCTGAAGACCCACACTTTTTTCAGTCCACGCATGAGTAGTTTGAACTTAATATTTTCATCGGCATTCATCTAAAGCCAACTTGGGTTAGAGTTGTATGCAATGAAGATTCTCCATCCACTTCTATAGGCTTTGGTACCAGGGGTAGGGGCCAGATTTGTGGGATAATGGTACCAAGTATTGTGAACAGTTTTCTTTATTTACCATCAGACTTCCAAGTCCTATCTGCAGTGGTACCTAGACACGTGGCATGGGTGCCAAGTGTCAAGGTGCCAATAGATGTTTAGCATGCTAGTATTTAAAGATTCCAGTACGGTGGCCCGGCTTTAGGAAAAATAAATTAGGTAAATAGAACATATTATGGAAGAAAATTGAAGGGAATATTAAAGAGCCAATTAAGATATGTAATGAAAAGTATATGTCATGAACCTAAATAAAAGTTAACTATATTATAAAAATCATTTTCAACGACCCAAACCTTTTATTTAGTAGTTACTACTTACTAAACCTTAGACAATTATTATTTTTAGAATGAAGTTCATTCCATCATTGTCAAAACGATGAATATTTTGATGATATTATGTGGTATTTTCATACATTTCTAGATGTTTTGTACTGTTTGAGGAGTGCTAAGCTCCACCAAGTGTCGGCACAACGAAAATCCCAAAAGTAGAAGTGCTAAGGTAATACTAGCTATTCGCCTAAAGCGATAAGTCGTAGATTCAAGTCAAGGAATCAGCCTATTCAAAATGGAGGTAAGGTAGCCTACTATCTACATCTCCCAGTCCCCACTGAAAGCGGGAGCCTTGTGCATTGGGTATGACCAGCCATCAGACTTCCAAGTATTATCCCTATTCAAGATTCACTCAAATAAGCATTGGAGGTTCACACCAGTATGTTGTATAGGCTTCTGTTGAAGTACATCTATGAGTCATGTTGCCAGATGTGAGATCTTCCCTAAGGGGGGCTTTCCTTGAAAGTTACTAGACTTCGTTTAGGAAATCTTTGACGTGTGGGTTGGTGTCTCTAATACTCTGGTTCAGGTTCTGCATGAAGTTAATGATCTTAATTTTAGTCCCACATTGGACAATTATAGCCTCATCACTCCTCTTATAAGATCTTGGGCCTCTCCATTCATTGCCAATTGGTTTTGAGTTGGCTGTCAAAATTTATCATGGTATCAGAGAAGACCTTTCTCCACTCCATGTCATCCAGTTCATTTCTCCACGTGGTTTGGCTCAGTCCGGCCAACACCTACAAGGGCGTGTTGCGTTTATACCCACATTAGACAATCAAACCCTTGTCTCTCTGATTAGTAGTGAAATATGATGATATTTCGCCCCTAAATACCTACATTTAGCTATCCGATAAAGGCTATCTGATGAGAATTATTAAATTTGAAGTGTTTCAGGTAAATACAATCAAAGTACATAAAACAGCCCAAGAAGTCCAAAAATAATGTCAAAACACTGCAACCTTGGGTCATTAAGAACTTAGTGCAACTTGCAGCACAATTTGGACCTTCAAGACATCTGAATTATAAAATTAATAAAACACAAAAGTTGTAGAGCTTTCTGTCATCTTTCCAACGTCGTACGAATCATGTCAATCCGAGTTCGGAGTAGAAAGATATGGCCGTAATACCGAGGCAGTATCTGATACAAACATGGGCTGGAATTCACGGAAATTTGGGAAGGTCGATTAATTAACCTTACACTCGATTAATCGAGGAAAGTGACGGAGTCTGACATAAAAAGGTACTTTTTGACTGAAAAACTGAAGGAAGGTCGATGCATCGACCATTGCACTCGATTAATCGAGATAACCAAAAGGAGTTTTGAACGGAAATGACTCTTAATTAAGTGGATTTTTAGGGGGGTCGATTAATCGACCCTATAAGGTCGATTAATCGATCCTGACTTTTCGTGCCAGGGAACCTACGCGACTTGGAGAGTATTTAAAGCCGAACCAACAACTCAGAAAGGGAGATGAGGGATTAGAGATTAGATATTTTATTTTTCATAGACGTAGAGATAGAGAATTTTTTTATTCCTTTTTTAGAGCTTTGTTCCTTTAACTTTTTAGCATTCCTTTATTCAATTTATTATTTTTGCTCAGTTGATTCCCACTTTACAATTTAAAGATTAGTAGAGAGCATTGTTAATTTCGTTTCTGAAGATCATCGTACTTGTGGATCAAATAATTTTTATTGAAGGTTGAGGTATTTTTAATTAATTAAATTAATGTTATTTTTCCTTCCTTATTTATTTATATCATTTAATTATAACATGTGTGACTAATTTCTTAGGGATGGGGATCTAATGATTCCCATCCGAGGGATGTACTTCTAATAATATGAATCTAGGATTAAAATATGAGATCTTATTTTATGGTTGTTATGTTATCACGAACGGATGAAATCTCCGCCACTAACTGGGATCGAATGTGCCGAGCCATACCCTGGATCTCATATTTATAACGGTAATTTTACCCACTCATTGTTATATGGTCTTTTTGCTTTAATCTTGTGGATCTACTTACGATTATGATCCGGGATCGAGTGTGCCGAGCCATGCCCTGAATCTTGGATTTGTAATGGTAATTTTATCTTAATTACTCCCTAATCTGAAATCAAGTGTACCGAGCCATGCCCTTGATCTCAGATCTATGGTGGTATTCTTGTTGGAATTTTTACCCACTTTGGGGATGATTTTTATTTGCATCTGAGATCAAGTGTGCCGAGCCATGCCCTTGATCCCAGATCTATATATGAAAATCATCCCTGAAATTAAGTCCTGATTGCAGGGATGCAACATGGAACCTATCCGGGTTTTGACCATTTATCTTCCATAAAAGATATTTTTCTTCAATGGTATATCTCATAGTTTAATCCTTAGATTTGTATTAAGGGAAGAACAAACCAAAAACGGGAGGATTTAGTATCTACATCTTTACTTTTATTTTTGAATTATCAATTAAACTTTAGTTTGTAGTCAGCAATTATCATCTCATAAAACCACCTTAATCATAATATTGGTAGGGCACTGTTGAATCTTAGTAGATTTCGTAAATTACTGTCTCATCTTTTTAGATATTCTAAAATAGTCCTTGTGGGAACGATCTCGTACTCTGCACCCACTATATACAATCTGATTCGTGCGCTTGCGAGTAAAACATTACAATTAAAAATTCACATCACTCTCCTCTTACAAGATCTAGTGGTTTTGAGTTGGATGTCCAAATTTATTAAAGAGTGGGCTGATGTGTGCGTAAAACTTGTTGTGGATCTATATACCGGTCGGTATTGCTTTGAAATTATTGTTGATCGAAAGTGATAAATGAGATATTCGGTTTTATTTGTTATTTGGTCTGTGGTCTATATCTTTGGGTATGATTTTCATTTGGTTTCTGTCCTCCCCACTTTAGGATGGATGCTTTGCTTATTGGGAAACTTATCATTGTGGCCATCTTTTGACAGTTTTGGGTTAAGAGAAATCTCAGAACATTTGAAGGCATTGCAATGGCATCTACCATTTTATGGGCAGGAGGTGCAAAGATGTTTGCAGGCTTCATGAATTAAAGGGTTGTAACTGTTGCCCATTTGTCTGTTATGTATCTGGCCTGATTACTCCTATGGTCTTCTTCGGTAAGCTACTCGCTTAGCTTTTGTTCTCTCAATTTTTTATTTCTTTTCAATAAAACAAGTTTTCCTATAAAAAAAAGTGATACACATATACATACATACCTTTTGTGGTAGTCTGTCATGTTCTGGTTAATTTAGGAAGCTTCATCAAGGAGCCTGATAATAGGATCTCCTATTAGAAAGATTACAAGATTTTGAATCTTTCCTTTATTTACGCTTGAAATGTGCACACTTCTTTGTGTGAAAGATAGAACAATATGAAATTTGTTCCACATCTTCTCTATTAGTATTTTCTAAAATTTGCTGCATGCATTTTTCAATGAACCTCTCATGTTCCTATAGTGTGCTGATGTTTGTATGAAGTATTCTGCATCAATAAGTATTAAATCTCTGCCAAGGTGAGCCTGTCCATACTTATATTTACTGCTCATCAAAGATATGAGCCGGAATTAGATAATACCAAAGCATGGGATCTGTTATAAAATATATATGAGGCATATTTAATTGAATCTGATACCCAAATTCTTGATATTCACTCATGGTGTTGAGACATGAGTACTTTATTTTCCTTCATCTCCTCTGTTCATACCATAATCACAAAGTCTCCGATTTAAAAAAAATCGGAAAAAGTTAGCGAGTTGCAGCCATCCCGACAATATCGCCACTTAATCGGCCAAGTCGCGACTCGACCGATTAATTGGCGATGTTTATGATGTCTGATTTTTTTTTTCTTTTCTCTTTTTCACTTATGCTTAAAGGGAAAAAATTCTTTAGGTTTTGTACTGTTTCGTTCATACTTCTAGGTTTTACCTATTTGTATATTTTGTTCCTTGAAATAATTATTTTTAACTTAAAAATATATTATATATGATATATTTATTTTTATTTTTTACTGTCCCTTTTTTCCTACTTTGACCAATTTTTTCCATTTTTTCTGGATTTAAACCTTTGTTGCTGACTCCTGACTTTGTGACTATGGTTCATACGCTAATGCCCCCCTATCATGGAGTGGATAGTGGTAGGTTCGCTTTCACCCATCTTCCAGGCAAGGGTTCTATAACAACCTCTTTCCCAAATTGAACAAGAGTTCAATCTTGAACGAGAAGGTTCCTAAGTTGTTAACTTGATAGCCATGCTTCTTCTCTGCTAAGGCTTCAGGTGACATGCTCTACTTTCTGTGGATGCTGATGAAATATGTGCATAGGCAACTTGTCAGCTGGATGAGCAGCGGTCAGCAATAGGCTGATCAAGGGGACTTGGCTTTCTTTACCGACTGGGACAAAGTCATGCCAACTTGGCATCCTTTTCCTTTCTTGCTCCGGATGAGGTGTTCTTCTACGTCAATGGTTGTCTCAGCACCCGGGGCTTTGAGTGGCTAAGATTTCAGGGGTGTCTCGGGTAGTTTCTCACTACCCGATCAGGTATGTACTTTTCTTTTCAACAAATTTTTATATATATCTTTGTTACCGATAAAAAAAAGAAAGACAAAAAAGATCCAAATGCTACAATGCGTATGAATGCCGTTTTGGAGGTCGGCTTCCAAGTATGTGCCTGCTTGCATTTACTGTGAACAGCTGAGTTAGACTAAAATTCATGGAAGGTAATCTATGTGTATCAATTCAGAACTAGTGTAGTAGTGTTACCAATGCCACCAAACTGGAAATAAAGGCATGAACTGCCCATACTAGTATTTTTTCAGAATTGATCCTGGAATTTTTTTTTTAGCCCTACATTTATTCAATGATTGATCGATTGTCTTTGTAGAGTGAGAAATGTGGTGATTATAGCACTGCACTCACCTTTCTAAGATTAAAGAAGAAAAATTATAGATTATATGTTGTTCCCAATGGTTTGCTGATATGTTGGCATTATATTGCAGTGTTATCCGGCTAAGGCATAAAGTGGGTCTGAGTGAGGTGAATCACTCTGAAAGAATCAAAATAATTTTTAACTGTGCTTCTGACTTCGTACCATGCACCCACTGCTAAGTGGACAAGCTGTGCATCAAAGTCAAATCTAAGATAATCACTCAAAAGTGTTAAGACTACATCACATGGCTCGGATTCTGAGGATTCTACTGTGGTTGGATCCTTTCTTCAGAACCTCGTTGGATTAGGGTTTCCCTACTCTAGTGTCTTGTAATTTCATTTGCCTTTTTATTATTTTTTTATCGATAAAAAAATATTGTTGCAGTTTTTATAGCTGCTATGATGTGACACCTAGCATAAGCATTCTTCCTGATTAAAATCAAGTTTTGCCATTTGGGATTATAAAAATGGGCCAATGGGAGCTCCCTGTGCTCCCTATTCCTGTAGAGATTCCGAGATTGCACTCAGTTCCCAATTTTAGGCCTTCGCAGATTTTTTGACCAATCTAAGGTTTCCATAATACGAACATCATTCGCTCAATGTGAAAAAATGCCCATCTGATGATTCGAACCATTTGATAATCAGAGTTTATTTGGAATTTGGGATGTGTACTGTTGGTAGTACACTGACCAATGTCAGTCCCTTGACGTACACATCATTTTGGCATATATAATTTCTATTAATAAGCCTTCCTGTGTGTGCCCAAGCTTTGGATTCTATTGAAAATTCTGATGCTCTCTTAATAAATTGCAGATTGCAGAATAAGGCAAACAAGATGTCGATTCAAAATTTTGGGCTCTTGTTGCCATTGGAACACTTGTATCCTTTCTATGAGAGTTCCTAGACATCTCTATGCTTAGCCACAGATTTAGGATATAGTATCCGAAAGATTAATCTAATCCACATGTTTTCTTCCAGCCAAAAAATTCTTTTCGTAGTAGAATAAGTGATTGATATTTTCTTTCATTTATTTATTGATTTTGAAGATTGAAGAAGACAATAGGATTCTAGGAGTGCCATTAACTAGATTTTGATGCCTGCTTTACGCTATTGTTTCAGATTCCGGGTGTCTATGAGCCCAAACCCAGCCCATGTTTAAAAGGACTCTCTAGGCCAAACTCAAGCCCGTTAACGCTGTTGTTTCAAATCCTTATGCACTGGTACACTTTGGACTCTTAATGTCTAGATCTCTTAGTTTAGTACCTCAATCAAAGTGTAGCATTCTACTGTACATTTGCATTCTTTTACTAATTATATACTTTTGCTTCTTCCCTATGTTTTCACATTTTGATTTTTGTTACATAGAATCATATCAAGGTTAGATCTTGTTCGTTTTTCTTCTTTTGCTTTCTTTACTCTCGTGTATGCTCTTCAACTTACCAATTTGTTGGATCTTTTCGCTTTAGATATCTGAAATCTTGTCTCCTTGTTTTGGTCTTAGTCATTTTTGTTGATTAATTATAGTTATTTGATCTGGCTTCTTTCGGTCTTAGTCGTCTTTAATGGCTCACTCTCCAACCTATTGATTTCCAACCAAGACTTGGCTGTCTCGGCACGGTTCTGATGCCCAAATTGGCCGAAAAATCAAATAGTATATTGCTGCAACAGCATCAATGCCCTGTTTAATGCTTTTTTCTAACAACACCTGAGCCTAGCACACCTAACCACAACCACCACCATTCCGATCTCCTCTCACTCATCTTCAACTCTAACCCATGTTGGATTAATCAGGTGGGTGGTCTGTCGGTAGTGTGCAGTCAAAAGGCATCTAGCGAGCTCTATTTTTGGGTTGTTCATTGGCCTTTTGGATTGATGGCCCCGTCGTCGAGAGGCGATCACCAATAATGGATATTGTATCAAGGGTAGATAGAGGAAAAAGGAGAAGGGATTAAAAATGGCTACAGATCTGTTAAGAAATTATAGTTGCCTAAAAATGAGAAGAGAGAAATAAAATGCATAATTTCTTTTATTTTTTAATGTGCAATTACAAACTTCCGGTGCAAGGACATAAAACCAGTGTGCAATTAATGGCTCCCATATTAAAATCTTGTCATTATTCATTGTTCAATTGCTCACGTGTTCATATCGTTGATAGAGTTTTTATTATACTCCCATTGATTCTTGTGTTTATTCTTTATATGAAATGGGTTCTCTCTCCCCCTTTTATTATTTTTTTGGTAATTTTGTTATGAACCGATTCTCTATTCTCTCATCAGGATAGGCTTTTATCCAACATCAGGCTTCTGCATTCAACTTATGCTTTCATCCCTCGATCTCGCGCTCCACCAGTAAGTTCAATTTAATTCTTGAATCTAGAAAATGTTTGATTTAGTTCACTCCCACAAATACTACAGTTTTATTATGTTGCTGATATTTGTTGATTCTTGTCAGATTAATGCTCATTGCTCTGATAGAAGCTTTGCATATAAAATGACTGAAGAACTACACCATCCTTGGATTAAAAGACTGTTTCTTTGATTTGCTTGAACATCTGAGTTTAGTGGAGCCAGAAGGCTTTATGGCTCTCTTCATCCTCCGATACAAGAGATAGACTCAGAGTTGCCTGTTGCACAACCTATGCTTCAACTCACATACAAGATTTTTGGGTCTTGTCCACCCATGCAAAGCTTTGACCCTGCAAAGATACTCACAGAATGTATACCATTCTGCCTTGTGGGTTTGACTTTTGCATATAATATGTGAATTTTGCATATATAATTTCAATTGATATTTGACTTTTTGTGGAGTGAAAACCACTGTACCCTATAATTTTGTCTCTTCCAAAAAACAAGCAGACCACCCTAAGACCATCTGAGTTGTTTGATTTGAAAGCCATGATATAAAGATTAGGTGTAGGCAACTCTGAGTATTCTGCTGTGAGTTATGACTATGTGGCCACTAGCCACTTTTTCTATTGACCATTACATCCCTCATCCATTGGTGGTTGGTCAGTCCTATCAATAATAAACTGTACTTCCCAAGTTCTCATTGGTTCCTCACTGCATAGCCATATGATTGTCTTTATTTTTTTAATGGGTACATTGGGATTGAACATGTCAGTGCACATGCTCTCTCTCTCTCTCTAACCCTAAACCTTAGACATAAATTGTTAATGGGTAAACTGGGATTCAAAAGTTGTTTCTAATAGATTGCAGCAATTCCTTTTTCAAAAGAAACAAAAAAACCATATGCCTATATTCCAAGTTAATATATTTGTGTTTCATCAGTTCTTTAATATGATACAAACCTCTAAGCATTTGAAAGTGCATTTAAAACAGTTTTTTGGGGATTGGAAATTGTCAAATTTGGCTTAGTTTTGTGATTGGTGCATGCATTAGTAGCCCGAAAACCCTGTTATTTTCATTTGCTTGAATCTAACTTTTCAACCAAAGAGTGCTTATTTATATAGGGTTTGATCTAGATATATTCAACACTCAAACTAAAACTGCAATGACTCTGTCAATAAAGGATATCTACATGCTGGTGCCTCCAATGAGAAATATCTTATCCAGTCTCCTTGTGCTCTATTTTGATCCAGTCTCCTTGGAGAAATATCTTATCCAGTCTCCTTGGAGAATCAAAGTTCAAATGGCTGGTCTATAATTTCTTTGGTTTCCTACATTATGACCAATTGACCTATTCCTTTTAATTAGGCAGTGAAAAAACGTTTTTCATATACCAAAATTGTGTATTTTCTCTTTGTTTAGCTCCAGTACCTAATACTGTGTATTGGCTAAGTGTTAAGCACAGTGACCCAGTCTAGGTACAAGAATAAAACACCTGCAAGAATATATGGGAAAAAATGTTAAATTTCGGCAATTTCTGTAAAAAGGGGAAATTTTTAAATATTAATAATTATAAAATATATATATATGCTGTAACCAAACAAGGGCTATAAACGGGATAAAAATCAAGAAAAACCTCTTTTTCTTGGAAAAACAGGTTTATAACACGTTTACTTTAGAAAAACAGGAATTATTCGATAAAACATTTTGTTTGCTTTTTATTTTATTATTACTTTGTTTTCAAAAAAATGCATTAGCGTTTTCAATCTGAGCATTGTTTAATGTAAAATGGTTGAAATGGAGAGACTGAGCTCAGTTTTAAATGAGATCTTATTTTTAACCACTCTTACGGTTACATAAGACCATTGTTATGGTTTTCAACCACTGTTATGTTTACATAAACCTGTGCTTAGATTTAAACCACTGTTGAAATGGAGACACTAAATTTTTTTATATTAAACAGAGCTTAGTTTTAATCCACTGTAAGCTTACGTAAAGCCACTCTTATGGTTACATAAAACACAGGTTAGTTTTTAAACCACTGTACTGGCTTTAAATATGTTGGCACATAAAATTGAGCTTACTTTTAAACCACTATACTGGCTTTAAATATGGTTACTAAGCTCAGTTTTAAGAGCTCTGTACTGTATTTTTGTGAGAGTGAAAAAGAGCTCAGAAGCTCTTGTGAATGCTATGGTCTATTGTATTTTGACTTTATCACAACTTAAGGGCATAAGTTAATGTATCAATAAAGTTCTCACTAGTTAGAGGCATAACTATTTCCTTTTTTTTTCGACGAACAACATAACAAAAATTAGTTCAGTGGTTATTTTTTGCAAGCAGGAGACAGGCTACACATACATCATGCCGAAAAACATTTTGAAGAAGTTTATTTGCATAGCAGATCTTCGAACTCAAATTGCAGGGTACCTCTATGGCGTGAGCTCCCCAAGTTTGTTTCGTACAGCTCTTTATTATGTTTGTGATTTGATGTCCAAGCAGGAGTTAGTTCTGATTTATTCACTTGTTGGGTTTAGATTGGTGCTTTATGATTCTTATTCTTCTTCTTCAAAAAGACCAATCTACCAATTATAAGAGATAAACTCCATTTCTAATGCATGTTTTTTTATTCTGTTGTTGGTATCACCATCAATAATTTTGTTATATGAAATGATGATTGAAGCTTACTGGTTTATTTATTTTTTAATTCCTCTCTTTTTGTATTGGTATTTGTGGGTAAGTCCTTTTTCTAAGATAATTTTTTTACTGTCTGAATTCAGGTACTCACAAATGGGAGGTTGAGGAGTGTGAGCCATAGGGTCATGGCCAACAGCTTCAAATCATCAGGAGGAGTTGAAGAGCTAGAGCTGATGTGCTAACTTACTATTTTAGGAAATGAGTTGGTCAAAATAGGTTGGCAATGACATTGATGGCTGGCAAAATTAATTAAATATGGAAAAAGAAGGTTCTTTTGTTTCATGTAACTATCGACAGTGAATAAAATTTCATTTAATGGTGTTTTTACTTTTTCACATTTTCACATTTTCTTTTTTTATTTTATATATTATTGACTAGTATGTAAGTTTGCTCTATTTGCTCTGAGATATGGGTTGAGCCTAAATCGTTGTGCATTAGTTAGTTTCTTATACTTCATAGACTCCTCAAATCCAGATGCCTTTTTCAGATGGTACAGATCAAGTAGGGTTTCCTCTTTCCCGAAAAAAAGTATTAAAAAAGAGTATTAAAAAAATTGCATTAAAAAAAGCATTAAAAAAATTACATTAAAAAAGGCATAAAAAAATTACATTAAAAAAAATATTAAAAAATTGCATTAAAAAAAGCATAAAAAAATTGCATAAAAAATCGTCGACGTAATTTTTTTTTTTTTTTTAAATAGAATTTTAAAAAAAAAATTTGCATAAAAAAAATAGTATTTTTTCTATGATTGTTAAGAGCAGTCGTTGTTGAAGTTCATAAACCACTGTCTTGTATAGTGGTAAAAAAAAAAATCACTCCTTTTTTTACAACTGTTTAGGGCAGTGATTTTTGGAAAAAAAATCACTGTCAAAGACAATGGTTTTTGGAAAAAACTATTATTTAAGGCAATGGTTTTTTTGACTTTTTCACGTAGTGTGTTTGATGCGATTTCCTTGCATAGAATGCCCATAGAAGTTATAACTTGATATTAGATAAAATTTTGATGAATTAGCTCTGTGAAATCTCAGCATTTTATTCATCTTATACTGATTTAATCATGATCAAAATGAATGGTTCTAGATGACTTGATTACTAGATAGTCTATACGTGATCTATTATGGAAATCTTACTTTATTTCTATGGCATTAGATTTAATTTTTGGCATGTCTTGTGGCTGGAATATATTGAGATTCAAATGATTTTATCTCAGAAAAATTTAGTTCACATATTAATTTTGATGATAGTCCAATCGAATGGTCACAATTGGTTGTCTTGAAATTTGCTTAATTTGCTTGAATTTCTTGATATAAAAATCTAGAACTTGCTTGTCTTAATCCTAGAACTTTGATCAAATGATGAATTTAGATAAGTTTTAAAATTCTAGAAATTTTATGTTTGAAATCTTAGATTTGATCATAGGAAATTCAATGGTGATAAATGCATGGATAGACACTACAAAAAATAAGAATATTAGCAGCAGTTTTTTGCATCAAAAAATTTCCGCTATTAACAAAAAACCTATTAAGACTATTAGCAACAAGGGTATTAGCGGCAGTTTTTTTGTTAGTAGCGGTAGTTTATGACTGCCGCTAATAGTCTTATTTTTTGTAGTGATAGGAAAATTTTGATACATAGACTCTATAACTTTAATCAGGCCCACTAGATGGTCTTTAGATCAAAGTTTGACCATTTTGATGGATTAATGGTCTGATGAGATTCCTAAATTTGGAAACTTATGACCAACGTCAATCACGGATGATCAATGGCTTACCGATAAAATCCAAAGCATGGCCACTTATGCTATAAAACATATAGCGATTAGAGCTCGAATTTGCGTTTGAAACGGGTTTAATAAATTGTGAATTCTTTAAAAAGCTTTTCCAAAAAGAAGATGATTTGAAAAATATAATCGTGCCCGAAAATTTAGACTCAATCGAATGGCTCTCGGAGCCGGTCTAAAAGTTATAGATAGATTTATACTCAACGAATAGGGTAGGGCCGGCAAGTGACTCTTGCCGATTAACCTAATAGAATGGACCCGATATAAGATTCTGATAAATCTGGGACTAACTTAGGAACATCCCAAACCAAGACCCGAAATTGTGGCATTAGATGGACCACAAGGTGGACCCCATCAAAGGCCCAAATCTGTGGACTTTGCAGCCCACAAAAATCAATCCCGGAACAACTAATAAAATAAATAGAAATAAATATTAGAAAATTCCTAAAAATTCTGGGATGTACTTGACTAAATTTTCAATACTTATTAAAAAATTTAAACCCGAAACCCATACGGTTTGAAAGTTACGACAGAACGCAACGTAGCAAATTTGTCCCATTGCACCCAAAAATAGAGCCGTAAATAAGATCCAGTTTTCTTGCCTAAAAAATTAGCAAAAAAATCTAAAATAAATTGAACACATACCGTAGTACATATTCGATATCTGGTAAAAATTTCATGCCTTGATTCAATCAGATTCAACGGCAAGAAATTTGACAAATTACAACCCGAAAGGTTGGTAAATCACCCAGCCAGAAACTAGATCAAACCTTCAATTAGATGGACATGTTTAGGTCCTGACCAGTTAAATTTTGACCCAATCAATATAAATAAAAATTTTGGGCAACTCGTGGATCTTTCCAGAGAGCCGCTAAATGCCTGATTTAATTGTCGGAATTGAAAGTTATGGATCCAACACTGAGGCCCAACAATTCTGGCCTAAAACTCTGATAGAACGAAATAGATCTCGGTGATTTGTCTCCTGTGATCAGACCTAATCGAAATTTTTGATGCCACTACTTGGGAGATACACTCTTATCAATCTTCTTGCCCACATTTTTGGAAGTATGCCAAAATTCGATCAGAGTCGAAAATGGCGACCGATTTATTTTAGGTCGTCCGCAACTTCTTCGAAAATTCTAAATATATAGAATAAAGTTTAGCATTCGAACCTTGACCCGAAACCCGTGACTAATTGAGTAGACCAAAACACATGGTCTCATGATACTAACACATTTTAAAATCAGGTGAATTTGGTCAACTAAGTCAAAGGTCCGACTTTGATGATTCGATAAGGCTAAAAATCCTAAACTCTTAGTAAATAGGATTGATTGGATTGACAAGAGCCCAGTTAAAGACTCGGCCCATAGCTCGATAAAATTTGAGTTCGAGCCTGACCCAAGACATACGGATCAAAGCCCATAATAGTTAAACGCCGTGGCCCGGACCTTGGAAAGACCCGCAAATCTTAGTTTTGGATCTAGTAAAGGCCCGAATTACCTAGGGATGACCTAATGGACCTTTGGACCTAAAAATCCATTGGACCCATATAGTATTGAACCGATTGGACTCATTTGGACCCATATCTCAATAGACCCATTTGAACTCATACCATTGGATCTATTGGACTCATTGGACCCATGACCCCTTAGTCCCAAGGCCCATACCTGAAATTATAGGATAAGTAAGATAATTTACTCATCTTGGAACAGTCAGTTAGTTAACCTGAAATATAGGATTTCTAAAGAAAGTAGGCACTTTGATGCCTCAAATCTTGTTCAAGACAACCGAGTTTTTAGCAACAATGATAAACATAAATCCCCATTGAACTTTAAATCAAGGTAACACTTGATATAAGTGTAAGCCGACGAGATCCTTCATTAGGATCAAGTCATTTGAAACTCGGACCTAACTTTTGCTTGAACTTGAACCCATGCTAGAACTAGGACTAGTACATGTACTTGAATTCCTGCTTGCACTAGAACTAGAACTTGAACTTGAATTCATGCTTGCACTTGAACTTGCACTCATGATAAACTCGAACTGGAACTTGAACTCAAATCGTGAACTTGATCTTGAACTGGTATTTGAACTAGTATTTTGAACTTGAACTTGGTCTAGAACTTGTATTTAAACTAGCACTTGAATCGGAACTCGAACTTGTATTTGAAGTAGTATTTGACTTTGAACTCGAACTCGAATTTGAACTAGAACTTGAACTTGTATTTGAACTCGAACTTGAATCTTAAACGTATATTTGAACTGGAACTTGAACTCGATCTTAAACTTGTATTTGAACTCGAACTTGTATTTGAACTAGTACTCGAACTGAAACTTGAACTCGTACATGAACTAGAATTGTGCTTGAATCTTGAATTTGAACTGGAATTTGAGCTTGAATTTGAACTGGTATTTGAGCATGAATTTGAACTTGTGCTTGAATCTTGAATTTGAATTGGTATTTGAGCTTGAATTTGAACTTGTGATTGAACTTGATTTAGAACTGGTGTTTTGAACTTGAACTTGATCTAGAACTTATATCTGAACTTGAACTCATGCTTATGCTAGAAATTGTACTTGAACTTGAATTCATGCTTGCACTAGAAATTGAACTTGAACTTGTACTTGAAGTTCAATTCATGCTTGCACTAGAACTTGAACTTGAACTTGAACTCATGTTTGAATTAGTGTGTACTTGAACTTAATCTCGAACTTGAAAGAAAACTTGAATACTTAAATCTTGAACTCGAAATAAGTACTTGAATCTTGAACCTGAAACGGGTACTTGAATACTTAAATCTTGAACCCGGAATGGGAACTTGAACTTGAACTTCTAGAAAAAAAGTATGCTTGACTTGAATATAAAAAATCTTGAATATATTGAACCTTGAACATTAATTACTTGATAACGAATCCTGAAATCTTGAAAGTGGAAAGAGATACTATCTTGAACTTGAAAGCCTCACATAGTTGATCATTGCTCTCGCAAACAGGCTCGTATGAGCACCTTGTACTTGAAATAATTTTTGAAATGTCAGATAAGGATTGAGTCTAGTTAGACCAACAGGGTCATTGATCCTTGCCATGATTGGCTAAACGGCGGAGAGTGCAGACCTTTGTTTGTGCAAACATTGACATCTTGAATCTTGAATCTTGAATCTTGGCCCATGGGTGGTATTCTGGTATCGACACTGAATTAATTAAAAGACATTAATAATAAACAAATACCCTAAATAAATCAGCATGATGTAATAAAGTAGAAAATTTACACATAAATAAACTTATAAACTTTAACGTAACTTGTAAATCTTATTAGTTGTTAATCTGTAAAATAATTTTTCATACTTAATAATGTTACATGTAAGTTTGTATGTTTATGTTGAATTGTGAATATTTGCCTTCATGTCAGATAGTAATTGTTAATGTCTTCATACTTAGAATTCATGTCTAGCATTAGTTTAACCTTGATTATCACGACTGCTAAAAACCCCACATACACTAGCACCTATGGGATGTTCTTATACTACTTATACTAAAAGCATATTACAATGCTAACTAAGGCTTTATTGAACTTCATCGCTTACGGTCGTTTCATGACCCAAAATTTCAGAGGCCAGTCAACAGCTACTCAGCCAAAGCTAGAGGAGTTGGACGATGAAGGATCCAGGAGCAATCATCGAGCTGATAGTTTGAGCTCATCTTGCCTATAGAGCTACTAACACTACACACTTGATTTCAATAGGATCTTTTCCTTTATCGCATTTTGATTTTAAGTCCAATACTTTTGCGAAAATAGTCGATGTATCTTTGTATTGGAACTTTGAATTATGTTAATCTTTTAAGGCTTTACTTTTGGGAAAATCTTTTGATTTATTTTATTTATAATTCCGTACTTAATAGAATTTGTTACGATAAAATCGTAAAATCCGAACTTGGTCGAACAAGTTAACGAAAATGAGAATTTAGATCGAAACTATTTAAATATATTTCCACAAATTATTTTGATAAATGAAATTAATCGTTTCCGCAAATAAAGCATTTCCTGCAATATTATAGAAAAAAAATAATAAATAAATAATATGTAAAAATTTACATAAAAAGGAAAATAACTTGAAATGCCCGAATATGAATATGGACGCGGTGCGTGTTGCGCGCCTGCCTCAGCATTGCCATCGGATTACACGAGGCCGGGGAGGGGCGTGACATTCTCGGCTCTAGCTCTCACAACCCTAACCATAAGTACCCGATACCCCCATTAGGCGACCACCTCCGACAGACCTCTAACATCTCTGGCGACATCCAATCCCTTCGGCATCGACTTTGATGACATATAATTTTTTAAGGGATTTTTTTTAATGTTTTTCTCTTTATTTTTTATTCATTGAAAACTTATAGGGATTCAAGTTCGAGTATTCCACTGAATCAAATCCCAAATTTTAAATTTTCCGTTCGATCCAGCCGAAACCAAAACCAAATCGAAATGGAATCAATTCGGTTTTTTATTATTTTTTAAAATGGAAATTATTAGTGTGCATATTATTTGATAACTACCACACGTTAGTTATCTTGTATTTGTAATCTTAGTGTGAACCTTATTTCTGGTCAGAATACTGTAACGCAGTGTAAAATTTGTGGCAATTTCTCTATTTATATTTTTATCTATTATATATTTCTATCTTCGTCTTTCTCTTTCATCATCTTCTTCTTATCTTTTGTATTTTATAATTTTAACAAAAATTGAAGTGAAATATGAAACTTTTGATTTTTTAGTTTCGCTTTCCGTCCGTTTGTTTTTTATATTTTAAGCTATTTTCTTGTCAGATTCTTTCGATTTTCTAATCCAACCGAATCGGTTTTTGATTTTCGTTACCTAAAATTGAAACCGAACTATACCAGAATCGGTACCGAATTGATTTTTGGGTCAATTTGGCTGCCCCCCACCCCCCACCTTCTTCACAAAATCTTGGCTCTGGCCCTAGCTCTGATTTACCCATGGGAGACTAAACTTCAACAGACGAGTAGGTCACATGCCTTTAAAATTAACACCTAAAATTGGTTTTATAGATTTATTTGATAATTGGTGTTCAAAAGATATATTTGTGTTAATTAAGTTTTGTTATATTTAAGAGCGTTTCTATAACTATAAAGAGGTGAAATAAAAATAAAAAATAAAAAAATATATATATATATATGTATATAAAACGGGTTGACGACGAATACCAGGTATGGATGACACTTGTGTGGTGTGATAGATTGGAACACCTTCCTTTATGTTTGGCCCAAACACCCAATACGGACGTGAATTATAGATTGTATTAAAAGAGAACCCCCAGATAGACATATATGTGCAAGGAAGTCACAGCTCTGGTGGGGACCGAGATGTGAGCTGTGGGTCAGAGATGTGGTGCGTCACTGTTTCGGCTATTGGGAAAACAAAGTTCACGAGGAGTGTCTTATCATTAAATCATATTGGGAAAACAATGTTCACGAGGACTGTCTTATCATTAAATCATAAAATACGTGAAGTGACTAAAATAGATGTAGACCAACCTCCCAAAAAGATCTCATCCTACCAACGTTAGTAGATATAAAGCGTATTCCTAGAAGAGCCAAGTGTTTGACGTCCAGGCGACATACTTGACTTAATGAGCCAAGTTTGAGTACCCGAACCTGAACGGAGCCATGGGGCATATTTATATGCCCGACCCAACTCTATCAAAAACCCTCATTTTCATTGATTATATATATAAAAGCTTTCAATTATTTTTTTTCTAAAAATGATCTAAACAATGCACTCAAGCTCCACGTGACATCGATACAATTTTTGACTGCCACATGGAGGTCCACGTGAAGGCTTGAAAGACACCACTCGTCCTCCCATAAAAGATAGACACTTTTTCCATATATATATATATATATATATATATATATATATATATATTAGGTCGGATTGGGTTGATCAGACCAGACCTGGCCTATTAGTAACCTACCCAACCCAAAGATCAAATCAAATGTCTCATGCCTAACCTATCACAACGGATCAAGAGCTGCCACCTGATAAAATTCTCAGGTCGGGAATTAGGTCATTCCAACCCATTAACAGCCCTACTTGTAAGCCTTTCATTGGATTAGACAAAAAATTTGGCTACTAAATAGCTCAAGGACATATATGCCTAGCCTGACCCGACCTAACATTTATATTTTGTATAAAATATTAGGTCGGTTTGGGGAGCTTTTTCTCGACCCTATCTGATCCAAACCGATGATTAATGTCCCACCGAATTAAAAACACCTGGTCCGGCGAGTCAAATATTGAGCCGACTTTTGACAGCCCTACTTGCTTGTTTGAAAAAGTAGATAGATGTAAAATGAGACCAACTCTAATAACCGGCTTTATTTTCATTTATTATTAAAAAATTAGTGGGTGCAGTGGCTTGTGCTATGCACAAGTCTAGAGAAAAGGTGTACATTCTATAAATATCATAATAGTCAAAAGAATAAAAGGTTTATTTTAAAATATAGTAAATATCTCCTAGTAAGTATTAAAGAATTATATCCCTCATTAAATAATGCACTTTAAAATTTTAAAATATAATGTCATTTTAATCATTGTATAAATACCATATATAGAGGCATTAGCCCAATTGATACGCTCCCTCCAATGTAAGCTCTTGGGTTTGATTCTCATCTTCTACGTTATTTCTCACCCAGACTTTCCATCAGCTTTGGTTAGAAAGATTATCCTTCTCTTCATCACGCACTTATGATCATTCTATTCACCCTACTTATATGAAATTTTTAAATCAGCTTTAGCGCCATAAATTATAAGCTTTATAGAAGCATGTGTCAATCCAATCTTAATGAGACACAAGTATCAAGATCAAAAACTCACGCAACCTACATAGGTAGTCACCTTTGGGCAGACCTTGGCTTATTTTAGCTATGTACTCTCGAACGATCGTTTTACCGGTCTATCTTGATCCCTAAGGTACGACCTAAATTTCATTCAACCATATCAAGTCTAATTCAAGATTTCAAAAACTCATCTCCAGATATATGCACATCTTGCTAATTAATCAACTTTTGAAAGATAAATCAATACCACACGTTACAATTGATAAATAAATTAAACAAAATCAAATAGTTATAAAATATCTATGCATTAAGTGAACAAATTATTTATAATCAGCAAACTATGATTATGTGGGCATGTATGTCGCATCTAGTCAACATCGATAATAAAGCATTGAAAAACACATATGATATTTACCTTGAATCGGATATATTATGTTGAGAACAATTAAACAAAAATAAACCTCATTTATAAAAACCACGGTACTAGGAAAGATTATCACCGTTAAGCAGAAAAATCCTTCCAAGTAACCAAATCTAACTCATGTGGTGGGTAAATACCAAAATTAATAATAATCATAGGTAACATTATGTAAGTACCAGCGTTGGTGCTAGAGCACAACCTTCAATACCCAACTCTATATTTTCTCACAAAATTCCAACTTTAATTAAAAACACTTAAATACATAATAATTTTTCGATTAAAATTTGTTAAAAAGACATTAAGTCATAAAAAAGTTATAACAGATAATTACTTTTTAAAAATAGATCTAAAAAACGGATCCGGAATGTCCAAGAAAATTAAAATCCATATATAATGTCCAAAAATCATACTTATAAAGAGCCCTGAAATGACCCGAAAAGAATAAGAAATAATATTGGTCAAAATGAGCCTTAATGGAACGGGCTGAATCCGGGTCATATAGCATGGGTCTGATTATTGACTGGGTCAAGTTACAGACCGAATCGGGCTAGGTATGAGGACGGGTCGGCTTGAGCCATATCGTTTCAAGTCATATAAAGTAGAGAGTTGGAGAAGCACCAACTTTGATGCTCTAACAGCACATGCAAATAAAGCTTAGTGTAGCCGTCTTCTTCTAAAAGAGAAACCAAAAATCTTAATGTAGACATCTTCTTCTAAAACACAAAGAGAGACTTAGAGCCTCTTTTATTTGCAGCCATAATATAACCTTTACTTTTGGTAAAGCAAACAATCTCCTCTAGAGACGTAGGTAGAACACCAAACTTCATAATGGGAAAATTTTGATTTTCCATTAAACATTACAAATTCATACTTTAAAAAGGTTTACACATGTATAATAGTCCGTGAGATTTGTGATGTCAAACCATGACCTTTAGGGGTTTCACTTATCAAACGAAAGCAACTGGGTATAATTAATAAATCTCCCAAGCTCAACATAAATCTACTAGTCGCGACCCGATTAATTAAGCATGACTAATTACAGACAAATTAGACTTAGAGTTGGGGAAGCACCAACTTTGGTGCTCCCACTATACAGCAACTAATAGTCCGAGAAAAATTTGTAGTCGCCCTTTCTAAAAATAAAAAAAACTAGAGACCTGTTATTTGAAGTTTGTAATTGTCCTTTCTAAACACAAAAATAAAAATAAAAATAAAAAATAAAAATAAAAATTAGAGACGTGCTGTCTGCAGCCACCCTATGAGAATAAAGGACGACTCCAATAGAAGACGACTCCAACAGGTAATATTTATTTCCATCAGACACACCTCTAAATTGATCGGCCTGAAGGTCATATCAGATGCCTTATGCTCGATCTAAATCGAGTGGGGTCAAGTTTATGTGCCCAAACTCTAAAGGCCCCAAACGGGAAAAGAAAATGTATCCGTATCCGAGAGGGTCGAGCCAACCTTGCTCTGATACCAATTGTTAGAAATTTTAAGATCTAGGCTTGAATTACATTATCAAAATATATCTTTGCAAGAACACGTTATCTCTCGTCTTCTCTAAGTTTAGCCTCTAGATGAGAATGTGCTAAGGTTAGAGGAAGAGGGAATGGTAGTCTCCTTATATAGTCACTTTTCTTTCCTAACACATCAAGGAAAGAGTGGAGACATATCACTTATATTAGGAAATTACTTGCTTCCTATCGCCTCGAGATACGTGTGGTCAAAGGTCCAACCCAATTTTAATGGAAACTCAAAGATGGGTTAAGGTGTTGACCACAAAAATCCAATAGGTATGGTGCTCCCTCACGCTGTGTATGCATGTCTGCTCCACGGTTCTCGAGGTTGTCTTGGCCGAATGATCATATATATATATAATCATTATATAAATTAACACTAGTGTAATTAGGCCTCTCGTTATTATTGTAAAGATGTTAGTCATAGTCATAACAAATTCCCTTTTATTTTTTGAAAAAATGTGCAATTTCTATAAAAATATAAAATTTGTATAAAACAAAATGTGCATTAAACATTTTTATTAAAATATAAAAATTGAAAAGATGTATTCTTTTTAAAAAACATTTGCATATTTTTCATAAAAGGTATTAAAATCATATAAAATGCTTATTTTTTTGAAAATGCATTTTATTTGTATTAAACATAATTTTTTTGAACAAAAAATGTATTTTTTGAAAAAATATTTCACAACCGTTTTCATTTTTCCCCTTTCCCTGTATATTTTATTTTATTTTCCTTTTTCCCAAATTTTTTCCCTTAGAGTCGTATGCAGGTACTCCGTCTCTATCTACTCCGTCTCTGTGACTACAGTTGTAGCCATTAGAGGTTATAAATGTCCTAAGCAAGGCTTAAAATGATGATATAAAGGCCTTGAGGTAAATGATATAAAGGCCCTAAGCAATGCTCATTGGTTAATTGGATCTTTCTTTTTAGTTGCTATTGTAGATCCTGCACTTGAAAGTAATCTTTCCTCTCTACATAGCGGTATTACATGGGTTGTATGGGATTACATGAAAATTATGTAAAAGCACTAGAGAATCAATTTTGATTGCCCTTTAATAGTATTTGACTTTTGTTGACTTTTTGGTCTATCTTAAACTTTTATTGACTTTTTAGACTTTTGTGATTATAATTTGACTTATTTTTACTAAGGTTGAATTTTTTTTACTAGCTTTGACTTTTGTTCCCTCCTTAACTAACATCAATCATTTACATTAATGGAGACTAATCACCCCACTTGCTCAATTATCGTCCACATTGCACTGTACATAGGGAGTCATTGATTTTAAAACATTTACCACTTTGAATTACAGTATGGAAATGTTTACTCGTCCCAATCTTTTACACTAAAGATTTTCATCTCCTGGCCTTCAAATCACATGACAAATGATGAAGCCACATGCCGCTAGTCCGAAAAAGTGACCCATGAATTAATTAAGTCACTTGGGCCCCAAAAAGTGCAGCGCCCCACAATATATTAATGGGCCAGGCATGAGCTTATCATTCTGAGCCCCTGTCAGTCCAAGCATATATTGATGGTAAATAAGGATTGAAATTTGCAAAATTTTCCTTATGGATTGAAGTAAGTTAATAGGAACTTGAATATATATCGCATGTTGAACGCTATGTAGAACAAGTGTATTTTGCAAATTTTCTTTACGAATTCAAACAAGTTCATAAAAGCTTGAATCTATGGTAGATGTTAAACACCAGCTAGAAGAAACTCTCATTTTTTGTAATTAAGACAAAAAATGGGCCCAAGGAATGATCCACACCTCATAAAGCTCATACATTGATGGGGGCTGGGGGCTTAGCCCAATTGCTAAAAATCAAGTCATTTCAAACGTTTGGCTAACCAGGTGCATGTGTATCTACTTTGTAAGGTATTGGTTTAAGTACATGTATAATGTATGTGGGTAGCGAGGTAGAGCAATCACTACAAAAAATAAGATCATTAGCGGCATCCATAAATTGCCGCTATTACTCTTGCCGCTAATAGTCTTAATAGTTTTTTGGTTTATAGTGGCAGTTTTTTATTGCAAAAAATTGCCGCTAATAGTTTTTTTGTAATGAGTGTATGGTAGGGTTGTCAATGGGTCGGGCTAGGTCTGGGCCATGCTTAGCCGCCTTGCCCAAGGTCATGTCGCCAAGGGGTCAAACCTAGCCCAGTCCTAGGATGGGCCAACAAGTACTAAGCCCTAGCCCGGTCCTAGGGCGGGCCAACAAGTACTCAGCCCTAGCACGGCCCTAAGGCGAGTCAGGCCAGGCAAGGCCGGGTTACTGGCTATTTTTCTTTTTAATTTTTTTTTATTTTTATGTATAATTATTTATTCTAGAGTTAGTCTACAATCGGTGTCCACCCATCACGTGCATTAATTAAAGCAGTCCACACATCTCTGCAAGTGCATGACATGCACGGATTTTCATGCATTGAAAGTTTGTGCATGTCATGTAGTCACACATCTGTGTGGGTTGTCATGTCCAATCATGATGGGTGGACACCCATTGTAAACTAACTCTTTGGGCTTGTTTGATTGCTCGTAGTAGTACTTGAAGATGCGTTTCAGAGGCGCTGTACGTGAGTCAAACTCTTTTTTATTGTTTGGTGGAATGTTTGACTCTACGCGTCTTGTACGGATAATGCTACGCGACTTCGAAATTGGATATTAGGGCCGACCCTTGTATGCCCCCAAGGCTAAGTGTTTCATGAGGCATCTGATTGGTTTTAAAAGTGTACCCTTGCAAGTGCATGAGTTCGATGAATGAGGGCGAGTACAACACTACAAAAAAACAGATCATTTGCGGCAGTTTTTTGGAGCAAAAACTGTTGCAATTAACAAAAAACTATTAAAAACTATTAGCGGCAAGGGTATTAGTGGTAATTTTTTGTTAATAACGAAAGTTTTTGGCTGCTGCTAATAGTCTTGTTTTTTGTAGTGCAAGGGGTGTCGAACCCACAGGGAAGCACATTATTTAGTTAATTCTAAGGAGTGCAAAGTGAACCTAAGGAAGTACCAAGGTGAGATTTGTATAAGATGAAAAACAACAACTACGCAAAACACAATTAACGAGATCTAAACAAAGTTAATGTAAGGAAAACATTGGATAATCAAACAACAATGATAAGATGATCAAGGAGTCCGCTAACCTTAGATTTGTAAGTTTTCTCCTAACAATCCACACATTTCAATGACAAATTATGTATCCTCATTTTACTACAAGCAAAACAATTCGATAAGAATGTGATTAAGGAATTCGGTATACATTATCCTAACACTATGACGCATTCAATCATGACATGAATCATGCGAAAGGCATAACATATCACAAACGCGCAACCACAACAATGATAGTCAATCATACAATACCCTATATCGGTCTACAAGATCGTTCTAGGTGGAATAACTCATTTATTATCACCGATCTACAAGATCAACGGATATAAATGAGTATATAATAATATATCAATAAGCACAAACTTACAGCCGTACGATTCAATAATTATGATAAGAAATGATGGGATTGAAAGTAAATTAAATACTCATCTAGGGGTTTCTTCCTCCTTGAACGAGGGGTTTAGCCGCTCATCTCTGATCCACATGCAAGGCATAAATCCGAAACCCTCGTAAAAACGTTATTTGATTTATCAATTGTTTGGATCTTTTAGGAGAAGATCCGGAACCTTACACAGCTTCGATTCCTAATTACAAACTAATTAAAAACTAAGCACTAAAACAATGGAGAAAAATTGGAAGAAAAACCTAAGAAATTTGGCCAAAAAGTGGTCCCCCCCCTAAACCCTAAACATAGCTTTGTTTATATACGACGCGTATAAAAGAGTTTCCTTTTACATGTCAATCGATTGAATTCTAAAATTCAATCGATTGAATTCAAAATCTGAATATTGGCGGGCTCAAATGAATTTAAAGTCAATCGATTGATTTTAGGAAATCAATCGATTGAATTTAAATTCAAATTTGAGAGGGAAAATAGTTATCACAAACTCAATCAATTGATTTTTGAAATTCAATCAATTGATTTTTGAAATTCAGTCGATTGATTTTAAATTCAAATTTTGGGTGAAAAAATAGGTGTCATAACCTCAATCGATTGATTTTCAGAACTCAATCGATTGAGTTAGACCTGTGACATTTTTAATTCTCTTAGCAATGGCTGGATCAATCGGTTCGTTTTACGGATTTCGATGCTTATATTGGTTTCATGATTTAATGCTCTAATGTAGTCTTTAATTATGCTTCTGCAAGATCCAACAATCAAGTACACCTAAAACCACTAAAACTATACAATAGCCGTTAGATTGCTTTCATCGAATTACAAAGTGTTGGTATTAGGGTGCGAAATATAGTCATATTTTAGCACAGATCAGCGTCGGACATTTAACTTCTCAAAAATAAAAGCTAGCCACAAGTCTCCCTCTTTCCTCTTCTTCTTCTCTCTGCCTCTCCTTGTGCTTGCTCAGATTTGTTTGTTTTTTTTTTTTGGTTAAATCATAGATATGGGTGATCCATTCGTCCTTGAATATCAAACCTCTAATGCAAATTGCTGCAAATTTTCTCACAACTTATCAGTGGCGGAACCAAGATTTTCATCCAACTGGAGCGTAAGTTGAATTAGATTTTTTTTTTTTATGAATTATATACATATAAAATAATTAATAATTATTTATTTATAGAATATAATTTTCACCAAAATCACATACAAAAAATAAACTTTTCATTAACAAGAAATTGAAAATAATATATCATTTATCTACAAAAAATCAATCTCCAAAAATCATTGACAACGGTAATAAAGATTTCTGCTAAGGCAATTCCCCTCAACGATTTGTCATATTTTGAAAGTATTTAGCGATCGTATCATTCTCGATGTTATCAAATATATCTTTCTCAATATATGTAACCAAGCAATCACTCATCCATTCATCTCTCATTTTATTACGAAGCCTAGTCTTGAGAATATGCATCGCAGAAAATACTCTTTCAACAGTAGCAGTGATGACCGAAAGAACTAATGCCAGTTCTATGAACAAATAAACTAAATCATACACAACGTGCTTTTTAGTCTTCATCAGCTTTCTCGCAAGGTTACTAATCCCGTTCAAATCTGAAAACTCTTCGTTTGATTGCATATCCATAATGTAAGTCTTAAGTTGACTTTCAAGAACCATACGATCTACTTCTGAAAATTCTAGTGGATAAAATTGTGCGAGGCACAATAATTTTTTCTCATCAAAAGCTAAAAATAAATCTTTTGGATACAAGCAGGTCATATAAGGAAGCAATTTTGTGTTCACTTCAGTGAAACGAGTATTAAGCTCTTGTAGTTGCATGTTAATAACTGTATAGAAGAACTCAACACGATAGTGATGTAGAGTTGTCTTTTCTTCAGCTCTACGACGTGGTCGTCCATATACTACAAACTTATCATTCATATTCGGAATAATAATATCATGGGTCGTACAGAATAAAATAACTTTGGTGATGATAGAATCTCATTCACTATCCCTCAATACTTGCAATCTATGCTTTGATAATTCTACCAAACATATGACATTCACAATGTCTTGGTCTTTTCGTTGTAATGCCTTTGATAAATCTCGAGTGATTAACAAAATCTCCTTTATTACATGTAGAGTGAATGTAAAATCAAAAGTGTATATGATATCTATTAGAGAGCTTGATTTCGCTTTTTGCTTCAGAAGTTCACCATCTTCACTGATATACTCAGGCACTTGAATCATATCAAGGAACATGAGAATCAAGTTTGCCAATGTATTTTTAAATTTTTTAAAACTTACAAGCGCACAAATCGCATTGTAGTTAATGGGTGTAGAGTACGAGATCATTCCCACGAGGATTGGTGAGAAAATTATCAAGAGGAAATAACAATTAACTATTCGAACTATCACGGATCTAGCACAATATTAAAACTAGTTTATGATTATGAGAGTTTGATGGGGAATAAAACTGTCAAGTAATAATCTATTGAGAATAAAAACAAGATAGAGAAAATAAGGAGTGGGATGATAAATACCCCTATCATTGGCTTATCATCTATAAAATACAGATCTAACGGTTGAGATATGATACTATTACAAGATACAACACAAGCAAATATTGAACTCAATCAAAAACTTACGAAAAATATAACAATTAATCCACAAAAATAATTCTAATATATTCTCTTCCTATAGCCGCAAAGGAAATGATGCAAAACATTCACTGTAAAAGGGATTTCTAATGACAATAAATTAATGCCACAAAATAGGATAAAATATCTATCATAAAAGAGAGACTCTTAATGACGATAAATTAATGCCGCAAATATTATCGACAAAGAACACGGGATAGATTTCTTATTGCAGATCCGAGATCTTGGGAGGAGCATGACTAGCACCCATATCTTAAATGACAATCGAAATTTACTAATTCGTCAAGAGCAATAAAACATTAAAGATCAAGGCATCTATGATAAAATAATATTCCAACTACAGATCTATATTATTATAAATGAAAATCTCGGATGGGGTTCATTAGATCCCCATCCTCAAAAAGATTTAGCTACTCATGCTTGAAATGAACAACATAATTAAAAAACAAATAGAACTTAACATTAAAATACCCATAAAGATGCTTTAACAATTCCATTGCAACAACTTTAATCCAAGAACACTTCTTCAAGTTGCAAAATGAAACTAAGCTAAATCTAAAATTTAAACCTAGAAAATAGAAGAACAATGCTTGAAAAAGGAAAGGGAAAAGCTAAAATAGAACTAAAAATGCTAAGGAAAAAAGAGACTCCCCAAAGGGAGAGACCCCTAAAACTAATTCTCAAGTTTGCTTAAATAGGCCCTCAGCTCTAGATTTGAAATTCAAAAATCAAATTTGAATTTTAAATTTCACAGATCTCTGATTTATAAAATATTGATCGATCGACAAGCGTAGTCAATCGATCGAATTTCATGAATTTCATGGACCATCAACTCCTTTCCTCCAATGTTCCTACGTTTGGTGTGCTTATGCTCTTTTATGCTTTCAAATGCATCCAATGGTTAAATCTTTCTGAAATAATTAGAACTTCACAAATATGTCAGATTACCCTCATCGAACGGCTAAATGTAGGCTTTAGGGGGTAAAATATCATCATACTTCACTACTCATCATGTATCTAATGTGTGTCCCAACGTATTTCACTAGCCCTTTTAAGGCTAGTTTCTTGATTTTTTCCTTTCCAGTCGGCTATTTGCCACTCTTAATTACTTCTTTCACAATTTTAGTTTGTTCTTCTCGAAGAAGATCTTTACACTTACATGAACCCCCAACATTGACAATTGTCAACTGAAGTTGATATGCAAAATAATGGATATAAAATGCATATCCATTCTCTTTCAAAAAAAGTGTTTTAAGTCCATTAAATTCTCCTTGCATGTTACTTCCCCCATCATAACCTTGACCGCCCAATTTTACAATACTCAAATTAAACTTCAAAAATAATCCTTCAACCCCTTCCTTTAGTGATAAAGTCGTTGTTTCACAAACATGTACAAATCCAATAACACACTCAACTATGTAACCCCACTTTTCACATGTCATATAGAAACAATCATTTGCTCTTTTATTAAAACATCATGAGACTCATCAACTAACAATGAAAAGAATGAATCTCCAAGACCATTGATGATCACTTTTATAGTTTCAACCGCATATGCATGAGCAATCTCTCTTTGAATCTTAGGAAAAATCCATTGCAAATTTTCAAGACCATTTTTTAGCACAACGCTCTTAATCTTTTCATTATGATTGGAAAGAAATTTCAACAATTCAAGAAAGTTTCCTTGATTAATTAATTCTTTAAATTCATCGTGACCACGAAAAGTTAATCTTTGACCAAGGAGATATCTTACGCAATCAATTGATACATACAATCAATCTTTACAATCCAAATTTTCTTGTTCGGTGTGCTTCTTAAAAATTATCTCAATATGTTGCTTCTGATTTAAAAGATGCTAACACATCAAATAAGCATAATGATGAGCATTATCGGTTCCTTCAATGTGAGTTTGTAATCGCTCTTTCCTCCTCCAACTTCTAAAACCTTCACCAACAAATTGTTCATCACCACTTTACCTCCTCAATTCGGTCTGAAGAGATAACAACATAAATAATATGCGGCATCATTTTCTATGCTATATTCTAACCAATTGGGAAAGTCATCAATCCAAGTGGGATTGAATCGTAGATGCCCATTCGAAAATTTCGTTCGAGAAAAATTATGGCCTTTGGGTGGAAAAGGACATTTTTGTAAATAAATTCTTCTTATCCTCTCTCGGTCATTATAATGGTAATCGAAAATCGTAGGACATAGATCAGGATTTGTTGAAAGATTTTTCAAGTCAACCTCCGCCGGAAGATTTTCAAGTTAACCACTATTGGAAGATTTTCTAAGTCAACCTTCGCTGGAAGCTTTGTCAAGTCAACATCTACATGACTATGTTGTGGATGAGGTTGAACTGGATCACAATCTTCATTTTCTTCAGCAGAGGACGACGGTTCGTCAAACTTTCTTTTAAAACATCGGAGCATAACTGGATCAAGGAGCAACAAATAACTTCATTTATCAAATAACTAATAAACATATCACGTTCACATTTAGCTAATTAAGGCTTTAGGAAATCAAACCGACCAAATCGGATTGAACCGCCGATTTTGGTCTAATTTGGATGGGTACCAGTTTGGTTTTGGTTTGGCAAAAAGAAAAATCAAAAAAGAAATTAGAAAATTTTAATGTGCAAGTAGAACTTATAGGAAAACCGAAACCAACCGAACCAATCCTAAACCGAATCGAATCGGGTTGGTTTAGTTTAACAGTTGGATGGTTTAGTTTGGTTAATTAGAACAACTCAATCCAGGCATGTTTATATTAAATATAAAGTCCATATATTAAAGTGTTCGAATTGGATGGTAAGGCCAGAGGAATCCTTCAATTATATTATATTCTTCCACCGAGTAAATCACAATTAACCTACATAAAAAATTATTTCAAAAATATAGACAAAGCTTCCACCAAAGACAGCTATGAATCCATGGAACCAATTTACAAATCAATGAAAAAAGAAATGCAAAACCCCATTTCATTCATTTGAACAACTATTACAACTTAGGTAGCTTGTGAGCTTTATTTAAACAAGTCTTAACATAGAAATCATAAAAAGCAGTTTCAAGGGACATAGATAGTAGCTTACTACAAGATCCCACTCAAAACTAAGCATAGCACACTGTACACATCACATACAAATAAAATACCCAACTTCTACTGCAAGTTAACTAAGAACATTATTATGCCAAAAAATCAATAGAATAAGAAAATATAATACACAAAACACAGTAAAGAGGGAGGGCAGCCTTGGGCTTAGAGAGAGAAACAGAGATGATACAAATACAATACCTAACTTCTATTGCAAGCTAACTAAGAACATTACTGTGCCAAAAAATCAATAGAATAGAGAAATATAATACACAAAACATAGAAAAGAGGGAGGGCTTGCTTGGGTTTGGGTTTTTTAGCCTTGGGCTTAGAGAGAGAAATAGAGATGGAGGTGGAGAGGGAGAGGGAGAGGGAGAGGGAGAAGAAAAAGAAATTAAAAAAAAAAAGAAGAGGATTTCTCACCTAAAAATTTGGGTGGCCACAGCGCAAGTGAATGGATAGCCGGTCGAAAGATTCTTGATCGGGCGATGGAGAGAAAGAAGGTATCGCGGTCGCGGGCCTCGTGGCAACGAGCAGAGGAGTACTTACCCTCTGTTTCTCACCAAATATCTCAGCCATGAATGCCCGAAAATGCTCTCTGATTGCGTTCCTTCTACCCTAATTCTCATCTACTTTATTCACTAGTTTTTCTTGTAATAAAATTTCACCACAAAAGTCTGTTATTTTTTGTTAATTTGGGCTTTGGATTACCCTCATAAACTACGGATCATGTTTTTTTTTCTTTATTTATTTTTCATTCATTACCCTATCAAATTAGGGCTTTGTTTTTAGCCTTGGGCTTAGAGAGAGAAACAGAGATGGAGATGGAGAGGGAGAGGGAGAGGAAGAAGAAGAAGAAGAGGGTTTTTCACCTAAAAATTTGGGTGGCCACGGCAGCAAGCGGATGGATTGCCGGTCGGAAGATGCTTAATCAGGCAACGAAGAGAGAGAGGGCGTCGCAGTTACGGACCTCACGGCAACGAGCAGAGTAGTACTTCCCTCTGTTTCTCATCAAATATCTCAGCCATGGATGCCCGAAAATGCTCTCTGATTGCGTTCCTTCTACCCTAATTCTCATCTACTTTATTCTCTAGTTTTTCTTGTTGTAAATTTTCACCACAAAAGTCTGTTATTTTTTATTAATTTGGGCTTTGGATTACCCTCATAAATTACGGTTCATGTTTTTTTTCTTTATTAACTTTTTATTCGTTACCCTATTAAATTAGGTTGTTTTGTCAAAAATAGGATGTTTTCCAGTGATATTCAAGGGATTTTAGAACAATTTCAAACTCTAGTCTCTACTCTTGAATGGATTTTAGAACAATTTCAAAAAAGGCAACTCTGTTCGCACCCAAGCGTTCTCTGAAAGAACACACGTGTGCAACCCCTTAAAAATCATTGATTGGGTCGGATCAGATGATGGAGATCATATTTCATCGCAATCTTCCACACAATGGATCCTGAGACCATGTCGCACCTATCTGACGGTCAATTTTTTATTCCACCTATGACATATCCCCAAAAGTGCACCTTATGTGCAATGGCACACATCACGCTCAATCGTGATTTGAGGGCCATATTTTGGGATCTATGACATGTGAAATAAAAAACTGACTGTCTAATAGGTGCGACATGGTCTCAAGATCCCTTGTGTGGAAGATCGGGGAGAAACACAGTCTACATCTTTTGGTCTGATCAATCAATGAGTTTTAAGGGGTCTTAATGTAGGTGCTTTCAGAGAACGGGTGGTTGCATTTAGAACTACCCTTTTAAAAATATAGTTTTTTTCTTTTGAGAGGGATTAGGACAAAAAATTTTTGGGCTATTGTACTACACGGAAAAGTTTTAGGGAATCAAGATTTCACGTTTTTCAAGAAATCAAGATTTCACGTTTCTCTGTAAGGTAGTGCGGAATCTAGCATAAGAAATGTTGAGTTCCAACGTGTTGGGACATCTAAGCATAATCCTTTTGCTTGTATAAAAATATCTCTAACAATCTCATTAAATTTTTGCAAGCGAGATGGTGTTGATTTTACAAATTTCACACTCTCCCTAACTTTATGAATAGTTTCTCCTAAATTCTCAAGGCTCTGTTTAACTATTAGGTTCAAAACATGTAATGCACAACATACATGAAATAAATCGCCTCCTAGTGGGAGGACATCTTTTCGAACAAAATAAGATTTTAGAGTTCTTTCTACCACATCATTTGCGGCGGCGTTATCTAAGGTAATTGATCCCACTTTGTAATCAAGTTTTCATATCAATATAGATGTTTTAATTCCTTCGACAATATTGTTCCTGGTATGGGGTGAGGGGAGGTTATTAAAAGTTATTATAAGTTTTTATAAATTCCAATCAAAATCAACAAAATGAGCAGTAACAGCCATATATCCTAAAGTTTGGATAGATGTGACAGCCCGGATTTCAGCACCCCGAAACCCGTGCCATCAGCACGATCATCTTGACCGTGCCCCTTAGCTAAGCACGGAACATTGGCATATCAAGCATAAAATGAAATAATAAAGGAGCTGCGGAATTTAAATCTATATTAAGTAATTCTTCAAAAGACAGTTCTACCCTCATGGCTCTGCATGAATGGAGAACCGATCCGAACCATCGATGATAGCAATCATCACGGATGGTTCGCCCCAAAAGAATAATCCCAACTCAATATATACATGGTTTAACCAAAACAAGGCTTGACATACCAAGCCGTACCAATCTCTCTCAAAAAACCCTCAAAGCGGCACAACGGAGTCCTCTAGAAGAAGTCCTCAGGAGGTGGCTCCAACTCGTCTCCGGCCGCAAGGTCCGACTCACCGGGGTCAGCGTCTCCTGAAGCCTCAGCAGCTGCTAGTAGTGGACCTGCGACGTAAAGTCTATAGGGTGAGCTACATCCTAGCTCAATAGGGAACAAAACACAGTTGAACATATAAATTATTACTCACATATATTCCATGATATGCCATGCATGATGTGTCTATGCAGTTATTGATGAAAACAGTTAAGAAGCATTTCATTTTACTGTTAATTACTTATGTTTTCATTTATTCATGAATGATGCTGAAAAGGCCTAAAGCAAAACTTAAACTTTCAACTTAAGTAGTCCCCGAGCAATATAGCATCGAGCCCCGATGAGATACCCTTCATCGTCATCTATATAGACACTTTTAACGTATTCCCTGGGAATACCATATAGTACCCAAGCCCCTTTCCCCTGGGGATTGGTGGCGGGGTTTCACTTGTCTCAAATCAACACCCCTGGGGTGTGCTTACTATGTGTGGATAAGCCTCCGCACTGGCTTACAGTTTCGCCGCCGTATCGGTCACGGATATCCTGCCGTGTCAGTCGTGGATATCCCGCCACGTCGGTGGGGTATCCTATCAAACCTCAAATAACAAAAATATCGGTGCCTTACATATAGTTATTCTCCGTGTAAATGTGCTATCTTATATCAGTTAGGCCCTATCAATCATGATTCAATTTTGGATACATCCCTGGGATGTATCCATTCACTTGCATCACACCTGATGCTCTTATCTCTTAACTTCTTCATCCTCTGGGGATGGCTCATTATAATTACTCTTATAGATGTCACACACACTTTTCACAATTCTTAAGCAATAAAAACATTTGAATTTGAATTCTATATCACTACATACATGCTCTTGTAAAATAAAGTACATGTTCAAGGTGTTCCCTACCTCTAGTCTTTATTTGCTCAATGCATCAAGGTCCCACGTGGCTCCTTGTGCACTAGTTCACATGTACCACCTATGGTACCACATAACAAGTGAAACACATCACTAAAGATGCAATAAAGGAGGTCCAAGACCCTCCAAGAATCTTAAAGTCAAACTCAAAAGTTAACATAATTTATCTCAGTCGATTAATCGAACTCCAAAATCGATTAATCGAAAGTCAATATCGATTAATCGATTCTCAAATCGATTAATCGAGATTTTCATTCAATTAATCGAATCCTAATTCGATTAATCGAAATTCTCTGCTCAGCCAAGTCGATTCTCAATTCGAGTAATCGAGTTCCTAAAATCGATTAATCGATCCCAATTCGATTAATCGAAAATTGAAATCGATTAATCGAAATCCCATTTCGATTAGTCGATTTTCTACAAGTCATTTCCTCCAGCCCCTGGGGTCCCTTGGAGGTTCCCAGTCGATTAATCGATGCCTAAATCGATTAATCGAAATCCAAGGTCGATTAATCGAACTCCAATTCGATTAATCGAAATCGGGGTCCACTGACTTTTCAACTTCTTGGCCAATTTCGATTAATCGAAACCCAATTTCGATTAATCGAAATTGTCAGATTCAGCCCCCTTTTGGCTGTTCTTCTCAATCTTTTTCCACATTTTTTTCCTCTATTTTTCTAAACCATTTTCCTATGATTTACACCATTTTCAACTACAATCTAACCTCTACAATCTATGCATTTTATTCACAAAAATTTACCTTGAATCAATCTCAAATTGATTTCAAATCAAGTGGTTGGCAGGCTAGGGTTCCAGCTTTGGCTTGAACGGATTCTTTGCGCAGAATCGACCTCTTTAACACTTGAATCCCCCTTCCAATCACCCACAATAACTCCTTGCTTAATCACCCTCTTTACTCCTCTCTCTCTCTCTTTTCTTTACTTCTCTCTCAACAACCAAACTATTGATTTTAGGGTTATTAAACTCATTTATCTCCCCCCCTAGCTTATGTGTTGAGCACATGCACCTCGATAGGTGTATGTGACTTTAGATTTTCAACACACACCACATAGCTACTCAAACCATCACATCACATTCACTCATCACACTCTACGCTAACTATCGAACTCCTAATTGGTCAAACCTGTGACCGATTGGGCACGGATCCCGAGGTCATAGTTTAGCGTGATTTTTCGGGCTATTACAATAGATGTCCAAGTAGCGGATTTAAAACTTACTCTACCACTATTATTTTCAAATTTACTAACTAAATTATTTTTCTCTTTCTTATATACATTAAAACATTTTTTTCTAATAGTATTTTGTGATGGTATCTTAAATTTAGGTTCTAAACTACTATAAATCCTCTTAAATCCAATGCGTTATACGATTTTAAACAGATATTCGTGAAGGATAATAGCCCTTGCTATTTCCTCCCGAACTATTTCTTCGCTAAATACGAAGTTCTTAAGGGGAGGTAAATCGGACAATATTTATTGTTTTTTATCCACTCTTGATTTTTTTACATGATTCCTTAAGATGTCTTTTTAGGGTGGTAGTTTCAGTCTTATAACTATAAGCATAATTCCTTTTTGCAGTGAGTACATTGAGCCTTTTGCTTATCATTTTTTGTCACCAACACCATCTCATCCCAAATAGAGGATCTCTTACGCCTTCCCAATAGGAAATGCGGTTGTGAAAGAAGGGCATCAAGGGTAACACATACTGTAGAGCCATGACTAGGAGTCAGTAAATTTTCTTAAATGCTACTAAGATTAGGATTAACATCCACACTATCACCGGTGTTGCTACTACTTGATTGAATGTCAGACATCTTAACAACTAAAAAAAGTGGCCAACACTCCACAATTATATAAATAATGAGAAAACAAGCAACAATGATGCATATACAGTGATCAACACTCAACAATTAATGCTATAGATAAGGATAAAAAATTTGCAATGATACAATAATTAAAAAACAGTGATCAACACACAACAATGCTATAAATAAGCAATGATATAAAAAACTGTATAAATAATGAAAAAAAAAAAAGATAAAAATTAGCAATGGTATAAAAAACAGTGATGAGTAATGAAAAAAAGAAAAGAACGAACACACCTAATGACCTAGATGTGGGCCGGTGGCCAACAATGGTGCTCTAGTAAGAGAAGAAGAGGGAGAAGTGGTAGTGCCGTCAATCATGGTGTGAGTGGCGAGCGAGAGACAAAGATGTCATCGGCCCCATCATCAACCGTTGGCCCGTGGTGGGATTGTCGTCAGTGAAAATAGGCTTGATAATCTGAGTCTCTAAGATTATGAGAGAGATGACAAAATGAGAGAGAGGAGCATAGCCTAGATTGAAGAGAGATGAGGAGATGAGGAGATGAGAGAGATGAGGAGTTGAGAGAGAGGGGCAGAGGGCGTAGCCTAGAGAGTAGAAAGAGAGTTTTGTGTTTTTTTATGGAAGAAAGAGATAGACTTAAGAGTTTGATGGAAGAAAGAGAGAGAGTTTTGGGTCTTTTGATGGAAGAAAGAGAGACTTCAAGAGTTAATCGCAAACTGTGCAGCGGTGAGTTGGTGACTGCCTTGAGACTTGAGAGAGTTATAAAGTAATAGTTAATAAAACCTAGGTTTGTGCGCTTTTGACTTAAATGCCCCCAAGATTAAAAATATTAGGGCATTTAAGTACATCATATTTTACTATATAAACAAAATTATTTAAAAAATAATAACATCTGGGCCGGGTGCGGGCCTGATGTTGCAACACTCAACCCAAGCTCGGCCCAGATTTATCCGAGTTGTAACATGCTTAGCCCGGGCCGGATTTGCTTAATAAAAAATACCACTTTTTTTGGGTCGATTGCAAGACAAAATCCGGCCCGGCCCAGCCCATTGAGAGCCCTAATGGCATATACTTGTAACTATAGGTATAAAAATTTGAGTTATTTTCTTTATTGAAAAAACTTGTTTTTTCATTAACCGTTGGAAACACATGCAACACTTTTTTAAAAGATAATTTTTAAAAAAAACATTTTTTTTTTAAAATGGATTCCTTTAGCATTGTCATTGACTCACTAAGTTAAGAGGACATATGCACATTTTGTTCACTAATGGTATACGATATGATATGTCGGTGTACAAGATTACAACCAATTGGTCTCTCCAAGACGCAATCTCATTCAAGATCAATCGATTGCGGTCTTGTACTAGATCGATCGGTCTCACTTAAAATCAACATGTGCTTTTGGTTAAAGAGTATTTTCGCATATTAAAAGTGAACAAAATATAATAAGAAAATACACATACGCATTTTACAAAAAAAAAAATAATAATAATAGAGGGTCCCAGTCTCCCAAATCCTTATGGGTAATTAGCGATAGTTTGGACCCCATCAGGCAATTATGTAACAAAATGCACATACTCATTTTATTAAAAATATAAATAAGAAAATACACATACGCATTTTACAAAAAAAATAATAATAATAATAGAGGGTCCCAGTCTCCCAAATCCTTATGGGTAATTAGCGATAGTTTGGACCCCATCAGGCAATTATGTAACAAAATGCACATACTCATTTTATTAAAAATATAAATAAGAAAATTAAAAATAAAAATAAGGGGTCTCAATCTCCCAAATCCTTATGGGTAATTAGCGATAGTTTGGACCCCATCAGGCAATTATGTAACAGTTTGGGATCCTCTAAGATAAAACATTCATAACAAGATGTGTGATCACATAAAGCAGTTTAAAACAATATGTTGTGTTTTGGTTAGCTCATATAGATGCTAACTCTTCGCCTGCTCTGCGTTAGAGCTGATAAAATTTGCTCTGGCGGAGAGCAAGCGGTGAGCAGATTTATCACATAAAATAGCTCTCTGTTAGAGCAAATGGGGTGAGGAGTTGTGTTACCAAACATGAATTTGTAATTCTCTGCTGGAGCCAAAGAGCGAAAGAGCCACTACAAAAAATAAGATTATTAGCGGCATCCATAAACTGCAGCTTTTAACAAAAATATTGCCGCTAATACTCTTACCGCTAATACTCTTAATAGTTTTTATGTTAATAGCTATTTGTTTTAGTGAGCTGCTCTTTGGCCCAAAAGGGCTAACTCAAGCAGAGCCTAAGACCCCTACAGTATATGTGTGCAAAAGCTTTACTAAATCCAGTGTGTTTGGCATAGCTCTCTGCCACCCTCTACTCTAGTTCCCCAATTGCTCCTCGGCATTGCAGGTTTTATTGAGGCGGGAGCTGATTTACCAAACGTGCTACTGAGCCCGGAGACCCTCCCCATCAAAGTCCAAAGTCGCTCTTAGGCTCCGGATCGAGCTATGCAAACGCACCATCAGAGTTCAATATATCCACACAAAGACCAACGGTGTAGGGATCAGCATGATTGATGTATAAACCAGTGTCCCTATCAGTCTATCTACACAAGGGCCAATGGTGTGGGGATCAACACACCCTATCAGTCTCTTGCCACCTGCATACTATACCTGCCATAATGCATATATATTGACATCTAAGTCACGTACTCAACAAGGTATTTAATATGAATCATGATTTCTACATCACATGCAACCACCTAGCCACCGTCGACTCAAGACCTAACCTGTCTACAGTAATGTGACCCATCAAGTCGGGTCAAGCACAAAGCATCCGACCCGACCTCCAAATCAACTTAAAGGTAGGGCTGTGCAAAAAATCGATCGAACCGATCAAACTGACCGAAATTTTGGTTCGGTTTCAGTTTTAGGACATATCGGTTCGGTTTCGATTTCAGTTTTGGGACATATCAGTTCGGTTTCGGTTTCAAAAAATAGAAACCGATAGTTATCGGTTCGGTTTCGATTTTAACGTTAAAAAATCAAAATCGAATCAATAAGAAACCAATAGTGGTGTATATATGGATTATAATGTCTGTTTGAATTTGATGGTGTGTGAGGCTTACTGTAGAAAGCCAACTGTTGCTGCTTTAGTTTGTTAATTACCAAAAGTTTTAAGATCAGTTGAATCATAGGAGTTTGCAAAAACAATTTATATAAATCGGTTCGGTTTGTATAAATTTTGAAAATTCTAAACCGAAACTGAAAAAATCGATTCGATTTGGTTAAATGCTACAAATAAAAAAAAGTTAAAAAATGAGATTTAGAAACCGAGAACCGACTAAACTGACAGATGACAATCGGTTCGATTTCGATTTTGAACCTTTTCGGTTCGGTTTTAATTTCATAAAATAGAAACTGATAGTTATCGGTTCGGTTTCGATTTTGCATGAAAACCGACCCGAACCGACCCGATAACACCCCTACTTAAAGGTATTGGCCAGGTCGGCCCAATCCCATATTTTATATATATAATCAGGAAAATAAGGGAGTTTTAAACTTGATGGCGTTGGGTTTTCAGGTCGGGGCACAGGTCATGTTTTCGGGTCGGATCAAGCACCTTTGATCCGTTCGGCCAGCTGTAACATTGGCGTGACCTGTCCCATTAACCGACTGCCCTGCGAGGCATACAACTATACTCGTCTGAAGAAGGAATTAAATCCAAGCTATTACAATGTTATCAAATGAAGGGCATTGTGTGACGAGGCCAATACTTGAGCTTGCAGCATGGTACTTAGGGCACGACATGTGGTGTCAGGAGGGCATGCGATATGGGGCAAAGAGGGTCTAGCGACGTGATCACGCTGCCAGGACGCGACACAGTCGCATGTGGGTAAGACACGGGAGTGACAGAACAAAGTTGGGCTAGCGATAAGAAGGCATTGCAGTATGCCAAATTAAGGGGTTTGATGTTCTTCTGCCATTCTGGCCGAATTACTGTTTTACCCTTATATAGGGGAAGGGAGTTAGAGAGCTATTCTCCCGTACACGGGGCCTTACGTTGCCAGAGGGGGCGCAAGTGTCTCCTTGGTCTGGAAGGGTAGGCCTAAGACGTCGACGCAACAATGCCGTGTGTCACCCAACGCGAGGTTGAAGTTTGACCCCGAACTACGCGTCGCGGTGTATACGGTTGGCCAACCTCGCGAGAACACGAGCACTGCATGAGACTCAGTAGAGCACGTTAGCACGAGGGCTGCGTGGGACTCCGTTGAACACGGCAGCACGAGTAGGCACAAGGCCGTGTGCTTGGTTCAGTATATGAGCAAAACATGATGACAGGGGAGCTGCATGCCAAGACTATTGCGAAGCGAGGTACTAATGTAGTGCATAGGAAGCTTGAGCAGGCCAAGTTTAGCACAGTGGTGCAAATGAGCGTGTCGTAAGGGGCACGATACACTGAGTGGTAGGTCGCGAAACAAAGATAATCATGTTAGGGGAGTCCCCGTCTTTTAGACCGGTGATATCAGAGCTGATATGTAGATAGATTGGCTTTATTACATGCGGTAGCGAGACACCATACGAGTTGGTAGCGCATCGAAGAACGCCGTGCAACAATTGATATCAGAAGTAGGCTGACTTAGCGCCGCGAACGTTAGGTACCATACGGGTTGATAGCACATATATACGGTTTGTGGCTGATCGTTTCAAACAATAACAAGAAAACAGCGTGACGCTTGGCCACGGTGGTGGCCGGCTGAATGAGTACACGTAGCTTACCCTATAAGTACTCCCATGTTTTGGATTACTCTTTTAAGTTGTGGTCATACTGAAATTTAGGGCCTCTTTGTACCACATTAAAATCAAAATTAAATCCAATGCTGAAGTCAGAATCAAATTTAATTGGATTAAATGTAGCATGTTATCTTGTTTGGATGACCCCCTTACAAATTTAATTTATGTTAATGGTACTGTATGTTGCCTGTTTGGTTGTTTTTATTGACATTGGGAATAGAGAGAGAATTCATATTTTTTTTCATTAGAACCGTAGATAGGCTCGATCCAATATATGAATCGACCTAACTCACCACTCAGGTGCGAGGAAAAATTCCCTCCAATGATAAGCTTGGTCATATCTAGATTCTAGACCATCAAAGGTCTCATCCAAGATGTAAAGCTATGGCTCTGAGGGTCGGAATGCTATCTATAAGGGTAGCATTTTAGCGCTAGCTATGAGATTACCTTAATTTTAGGCATCTGACTATAAAATATATCAATCTACACGATGAGATTTTTAATATATATAAAATTGATAGAGAAAAATCACATTCACGCTAATCCACCAAAATAATAATCGGTCCTCTTGATATTTTGTTTATAATAATTAGTTTATTAAATCATAAAATAATATTCATAATAATTAATAAAAATAAAATAAATGAATAGGCCTAGAAAAATAGTCTTCAAGCTAGCTTCCATATATTAAAAAAATAGTCTTCAAGCCTATGGCCCAATTAGAGCCCAAGATGAGCCCAAAATTAAGAGGCCTAACATTCCTTGCAAAAGCCATTAACAAAAATACTTTCTATTATATTATATTACTAATAGAAATATTTGCAAGAACTTGTAATTTTAATTAGAAATTATACTAATTTTAATTAAATTTTAAAGAAACTTTTCTTTAAACTATGAAATAACATTTCAAATAATCCATAAAAATAAAATTAATCAATGGACCTTGTCAAATGGGCTTCAAGCCCAACATGGGCCCAAAAAACTAAGAGGCCCAATGGCCCTTGCAAAAGCAATTAATTAAAATGCATTTTACTTTACTTCATTTCTAATAGAGAATATTATTAAAAAACTTATAGCCTTAATTAAAAGTTATACTAGTCTTAAGTTAAAAAAAATTAAATAAATTTTTGTTTTAAACCAACATCCCAAATAAATTTTTGTAATCATAGAAATTTTTATTTTTTTAGTATTTTTAATGATTTATATTAAAACTAATACTTAATTTCTAAAAAAGAAACTATATGAAATTCTTTCTTGTTAAAATAATAAATATTTTTAATTAGAAAAAACATCACAACAAATGTTCTAAGAAAGTTCTCCAATTTTCTTTTTTTAAAAATTGAAACACTACAAAAAAAAAAAAACAAACTATTAGCGGCAGCCAAAAAATGCCGCTATTACCCTTACCGTTAATAGTCTTATTTTTTGTAGTGAAAGAATGAGGAAAAACATCATCTTTAGTGCTCTTATCCATTACCCAAACACAATTAGGGTTGTCAACGGGGGGGGGGGGGGGGGCCAAGATTTTAACTCATTTAATAAACGGGTCGAGTCGAGCTAAGCCCGAATAAGAAACGGGTTAGGGTTGCAAAGTAGCAAATAAACGGGTCTAAGTAGGCCTTAAAAATTCTGGGCCAGTAAGCCTAGCCCGTAAAAACTTATAAAATGACGTCACCCCCTTATTACCGTTCAACGGATTAATAAGGGGGTAAATAAGTCATTTTACACTCTTATTAATTTATTACTTTATTAGTCCTATATAAGCAATTTGCTACTAGGGTTTCTCTCAATTTGGTTTGCAAATTACAACCTCTCCTACTCCAAGTCTCTCCCAGATTAGTATCATAGTAGGATTCACCAGCGACGTGTGACAGAGGTATGCAACGTGGCTACCCGGGCCATCCGTAATGCCACTTGAGCCGCTTGTACTCCACGTAGAAGCAGTGGTGACTTGGTGCCTGAGATGCGCGATGTGGTGCCAAGAGGGCACACGACATCTTGGTGTCGGGACGGCACGGCATGTAGTGTCAGGAGGGCACGCGACTTAGGGCCAAGAGGGCCTCGCGACGTGGTCGTGTTGCGGTAGTCGCGACACCGTCGTAGGGTAAGACTCTGGAGTGACACGGATGTGACATAGCCAGGTGGGCTAGCGATGCGAGGCGTTGCGGTGTGAACAATAAAGTATGTCAAACCAAGGGATTAAGGTTCTCCCGTCATTTTGGCTGAATTACTGTTTTACCCTTATATGGGGGAAGAGAGCTCGGGAGTTATTTCCCTACACATAAGGCCTTGCGTTGCCAGAAGGGGCGCAAGTATCTCCTAGGTCTGAAAGGGTGGGCCTAGAACATTGACGCAGCGATATCGTGTGGCACCCAAGGTGAGGTTGAAGTATGACCCGAGCTACGCGTCGCGGTGCATACGGCTGGGTAACTTCATGAGAGCTGCGTGGGACTCAATTGAATACGACAGTATGTAGGCCAAGTATGGATGTGTGCTAGTAATTCGGAACGCACACGAAGGCACGCTGCGTGGGACTCAGTTGAGCACGATAGCACGAGGTACATTGGTGCAAGCGAGCCTGTCGTAAGGGGCACGACACATCAGATGGTAGGCCTTGAAAAGAAGGTAAACACAAGGAGGAGATCCCGTCCTCTAGGTGGGTGGTATCAGAGCTGATAAAAGAAATTGGTTGGCTTCATTGAATGTGATAGCGAAGCACCGCGCGGGTAGATGGCGCGTCGAAGGACGCCCCGGTGATAGTTGGTATCAGAAATAGGCTGACTTAGCGTATCGGGCGTTAGGTGTCGCACGGACTGACACTACTGGAAGAGTGACCCCGTGACAGACGAGCGAAGACTATCAGTTCTCTCTCTCTCTCTCTAGCCCTTAGGGTTGCGTCACCAACGACGAGCAACGACTCTCTCTCTCTCAAATACTAGGGTTTTTAGGGTTTCTTCACTCGCTCATCATTGCCATCGACGACAAGCTCGATCTCTCTCCCAGCCATTTCAAGCTCTCTCTCTTCCAATCGACAACCATCTCTCTCTCTCCCAGGTAGCAACGAGCAGTGCAAGAGTTTCAATCTGTGCATGACGCACCACCACTACCAGGCTGCGCACCATCGACATCGCCAATCCACCACCATCAACTTGCCAATAAGTTTTTTATTTTTATTATTAAGTTTAAATCAGTGCATTACTATTTGTTTTAAGTTAATTTTTTTTTAATTAATTTTTTTTTCTATTTTAATCTGTCTGTTTTAGTGTTTTATTAATTTTATCTCTGATTATTTATTAATCTGTCTCTTTTGTTTTTAAAAATCTGTTTAAATCAATTTATTCTGCTTAAATCATTTTTTGTAAATCAGTTTAAATCAAATTATTTTAATTCAGTTTAAATCAGTAAGTAATCTATGTGATTATTTTATGATTAATGAGTAATCTGCATGATTATTTTATAATCAGTGATCGTTTTATATTTTGCTTGATTTTAATTTTGCCACACTACCTGATTATTTTTATTTCTGCTTGATCTTTTTGTTAGATCTGCCTCATTGTCTGATAATTTTTAATTTTGTTTAGTTATTTTTTTAAATCAAGTATTATTTTATTAGATATGTCGAATCCCTTTGATCTATTTGAGAATCATGGCATTGAGGAGATAGAGGCGGTGGACAATTATGTTGATATCATTATGAGTCCTCCTCTTGAAGGAAATTCACCACCAGTAGATGATGTGGGTCCCTTTACCTTCACAATGCCCATTGATCGAACGATTCTGGCTCCCTCTACTTTAAACCCCAATGAATGCCATGATCGTAAAAAAAAGAAAAGGACATCTACTGCCTAAAATTATTTTAACGAAGTGACAATTGGGGGAGTCCTCAATGCCGAATGTAAGCTTTATAAGGCGCAATTAGTCGCCGAAAGTGGGCGTAATGGAACTAGCCATTTAAAAAGGCATGGCGAAAAAAAGTTTACAAAAATGGAGTTAACAATGATAGTTAACAGCAACAGTTGTGTGTGGGTGGAAAAGAAGTTGGTAACTACAAGTTTGACCAAAGTAAATGTCGTGAGCTAACTGCTCGGATGATAATTTTGTATGAATTACCATTTAATTTTGTTAGTCATGTAGGGTTTATTAACTTATGTAAAGGACTACAACACAAACATAAAATGGTATCTTGTAACACAATTAAAAAGGATTGTTTTGATGTCTTCAAAAAAGAGAAAGTAAAATTGTGTAACTTATTTCAAAAAAAATCATGAAGGATTAGCTTTATTTCGAATATTTGGACTTCAAATCAACTACTTGGCTATGTATCTAACTGTTCAGTTCATTGATGAGAGTTGGAATTTGTAAAACCGTGTGATTAACTTCCCTTTGATCTCTTGTCCTCACACGGGTCAAGCTCTTTTTTATCATATTTTATCATATATTATTGAATGAAAATTAGAGCATAAAATTTCTTCTATAACATTAGATAATGCATTTGATAATAAAAATATTGTTAAATCTTTAAGAGAACATCTTACTATAAGGAACTTGCTTCCAAATGGTGGTAAGTTATTTCATGTTTGATGTTCTACCCATATTCTCAATTTAATTGTGTAAGAAGGGTTGAAAGCCATTAAAGATACCATTATTAGGGAGAGCGTCCAGTATATTAAATCATCACAATCATGTCAACAAAATTTTAATATTTGGGTAAAAGTAAATGTTAGTCACATTTCTGGAGGATTATCTCTATATATCCCAACTCGATGGAACTCCACATATCTAATGGTTAAATATGCATTTCCATTTAGAAATGAGTTCGCTTGATTAAAAGAGCGTGATTCAAACTATCAATGGGCTCCATCGGTTGAAGATTGGGTTAATGTCGAAGCCATATTTGGTTATTTGAAATTTTAATTTTTTCGAGGTTACAAACATTTTTTTCGGTACCAATTTTTAATTTTTTCATGAAATATTTGAGATTTATATACAACCTAAAAAATAAATGATGGATGAAAAGGTTACATGGGCTCATAATATGGCTAAGCTAATACTAGCTAAATTTGATAAATACTGGAAAAAGTATTCTTTACTCCTCTCAGTTGCGATGATTTTAGATCCTCAATTTAAAATAGAATATTTATGTGACAGCCCTAATTTTGGCACTCCAAAACCCACACCGTCAGTACAACCCTAAGGCTATACCCCATACATTCCATAAAACACTTGGTGCACCCACTCCAAAGGCGGAAACAAAGCACATATAATTGAACAGGTAAGGTCATCATAAAGCACATAAACCCTCTTATATATATATGATGACCCAAACTTATAAAAGACGGTTCAATTATCATGTCAATCGCATGAACAAAAGAATCGAACCAAACGATCAGTGACACAACAAAAGTTACTAAGGGATGATTCATAAAAAGAAAAAAATATCTCAACGAAGTGACCTCTTACAAAACATAGATGGTCGGACGTACCAAGGCTTACAAATGATTTCACAAAAAGAATATCAAAGTGTCACAGCGCACGTCTACTAAAAGAAATCCTCTGGAGGGGGCTCCGACTCCTCAAAGGGCACGTAATCTGAGTCCTTCAAATTCTGGTTCTCGGTATCCTCAGCTAACTCTGAACCTGTCACGTATAGTCGAAAGGTGAGCTACATCATAGCTCAGTAAGGAAAACAATAGCATATATATCATTTCACATCACACATATCTTTCATGACACATTTCAAAACGAAATCTGAAGTATTTTTTATGACTAAACAGACTATTTGATGCATAATTTCAAAACACATTTCTCGTGATTGAACAGAACACACTCTTATACGCATACACTTAAAAGAATAACTTAAATAATTTCTCAAGCAATATAGCATCGAGCCCCCGATGGAAGTACCCACCATCGTCGTTCATATGAATCATTGCACAATGTCTAAGTCCCTTTGCATGAGGTGACTTGTGCCGAACAAAGTATTTTCACTGTTGAAAATAAAAAAAAGGATATCTCGCCGAACCGGTACATAATTTGTACAGATATCCCACCGTATCGGTCACGGTTATCCCGTCGTGTCGATCACGGATATCCCGCCGTGTCGGTTGGGTATTCACAATTAAACTTTAAATCAATATGCAAGTTTACATATAGTTTATCATCGTGAGTTTGTGTTAAATATGATAATGCAAGGTTGTCACATATCCACACTTACTTAATTACATCACTATTGATGTCACACACATGTCCTTCACATATCACACTAATGAGGACTTCGAACTCACACACATAGTACACACACACATATTTTTCTCTTAGTGATCACGTTTTCTGATTTAGCATGTTTAAAGCTACACAATGAATGCATGCTAATTAAAGACAAAAGTCGGAAAACATATGTATATCTATTATATCATTATGCATATCATAGTTGGAAGTAAATACACGTGCTACTGAGTTTTCCCTACCTCAAATGAAGTCACACGAAGATTTAACCCATAGCATCTTGCGTAAGCTCATATACATGTGCACATATCAACCCTATAGTCAAAAGTATCCAAGCATCCCATGAGAAAGCCTAGAAGAACAAAAGACATACACTACTGAAGAATTCAGAAGAAAGGAACAAGGTGAAGCATCCTATTCCTCAGACGAGCGAGCCCTTAAGGCTCATACGCGCGAGCCCAAACTGGCACAAACCTCGTGCGACCGAACTGACATTTAGTTATCTAGAGAGTGTTGCATGAGGCCTCGCTCGAATGAGCCCTATTACAATTTAATCCTCGCGCGAGCGAGACTCAAGATCTTTACAGTCTTACATAAGTTCTCGTGAGGCTCCATGAGTCTTTTCTCTGAGGCTCGCGCGAGCAAACTCTTAAGCTCGTGTACGCGAAGATCAGAGAAATTCATATCTGAGTTTTTTTTTTTAAACTTGATCCTCACCAAATCTTAACTATTTTATCCATCCATTCAAATGAACATTAAATGTTACTATTTACAACTCAAATAGCATTAAATCCATACCTTTAATGCTTGAATGCTCCATAGATTGGATCCATCTTTCTTGAAGCAATCAAAAAGGGTTTTAACAACCTAGATTTACTTCACAACTTCTCATCAAGCTCTCAGATTCACACAAGTTCATCTAAATCATGAAGCTCGAATTCCCACGCACCTTCACACTACTTCCCTTAACTTCTATTAGATCTAATCACTTTGATTCTGCAATCTTTACTCTCTTCCTCCTCAAACCCTTCTCTTTCTCCACTCTTTCTCTCTCTCTCTCTCAAACAACTCAAACAAACACACTAAAGAAACCCACATGTGAGACCCTTATCCCTTTAAGTTAAGTTTGTCCACATACTAAATGCATACACCATAGATAGGTGTTACATAACCTCTAACACCTAATGTGTTAGACACATACACAAAACAAAGGTGTGAACATGTACATTGGTTCCCCTTGTGAACCACATACAGCGCAACTTGCACACAACATCATTTAGCTTATGCAGTTCACGAAAAATTGGGGTTATTACAATTTAACCCTTGTTTTTGGTATTTTGTATGAAGTGAATGGCGATACATTATGAAGACCTAGACCCACATGTCATAATATTGTCCGGTTTTGGGCTTATGTCCACGCCCCGGTTTTGTTTTTGGCATGGGCTTAAGTTCCTACCCAAAACATGTCATGACATGTAGGGTCCGCAATCACATATAGCCCAGGGTCAAGACTTTTCCCTATCTGATGTGGGACTATTACAATCCCCCCACATTATAGAAGAGTCGTCCTCGGCTCTGATACCATTCTGTGAAGACTAAAGATCAAAATTTCGGCCGAAATGATCGAAATTTTAGTCATATTTTGTATGGGAATCAAAATTTTGGCCAAATTATCGATTTTTGGCCCAAATTTCAGTCCAAAGTTTCGGTTTCAGTCATGCCCGAAATTGAAATTTTAACCGATATTTTGATCTTTGGTGAAGACATAAACTCACATGCCACAATATTGTCCGGTTCTGGGCTTATGTCCCCGCCCCGATTTTATTTTTGGCATGGGCTTAAGTCCCCACCTAAAACCCGTCATGACATGTAGTGTTCACAATCACATATAGCCCAGGATCAGGACTTTTCCCTATCCGATGTGGAACTATTACATACACATATGAAGAATGCACTCAGTGATTTGACAATCATGTTTGATGAGTATGATATTAAATTTGGTTCCAATGATGATGGTAGTGATTGTGAATTACCTCCGAGTATTTCAATCAATGAAGGTAGTCCTCAAGTTTTTTCATTGTGGCAACAATTTAAAAATAAGAGTAAGCATAAATGTCCAGCTACTTTAGGAACAAAGTTCAAATTAGACTTACATTTAGAGAGCCTACAAGAGTCTCAAACAAAATTTTTTAATATTTTAGCATAGTAGAAATTAACTCAACTACATATACCCGATTCTTTCTCGAATTGTGCAAGATGTATTAGCTATTACTCTTTCAACGGTTGCTTCGAAACCCGTTTTTTGTACCGAATGAAGGGTGCTTGATCAAACTAGAAGTTCCTTACATTCGAAGATAGTAGAAATGCTAATTTGTGGTCAAGATATGATACATTATGATTATGGTGGTGTTGTTGATGTAGATGAGCATGAATGATTATGAGTTTTTTTTAGATTAGTTTGATTCAAATATAAGTTATGTTTATAACTTATATAAAGTATAAGTTCTAATGCTTGTATATTTTCTGTTTTAAAGGTTATTGAACATGGAGATTTTAATGGAAAATGGTTGGAAAGGAGATGCATGGAAGTGATTAGAGATTTTATGGAGATTATAATTTCATAATTGTAATTTGTGATTTTTTTTATTGTAATTTCTAAATTCTAAGAACATAGCTATAGGCCCATAGGTGGCATGGGATGCCTTATTGTTTTGTATAATTTTTAAAAATTATTATTGTGTAATTCTATTTTCTATTTCTAAGAATGTTGAATGTTTATAATAATTATAGCTTAAAAAAAGCTGTTGAAAAAAACTATTGAAAAAATTTATAGGAAAAAGCTCATAGAAAAAGCTATAGAAAAAAAAAACTCTTAAAAAATATTAGAGATCCGGCCCGAATATGGGCTCGAACTTAGGCCAAAACCCGGGTTTCGACCCGATTCATAACAGGCCGAATTTTTTCGGGCCGGGTTCGGGCTACAACACTTGATGATCGGGTTGAGCCCGGTCTGGCCCGGATAGCTATCGGGTCTGGTTTGAGACCTCATTATATTTTTTTTAAAAATGGGCCTACAAAAAACTCGGCCCAAACCTGGCCTGGCCCGTTGACAGCCCTAGTCAAATGTTACACAATCAGGTTGTCTCTTACCTTGGGTAGGAAGCAAGAACCGAAAAAGCAGTTGCCGAGCGACATTCAACCCAGTCCTCTGATCGCCATAAAATCAGCTTCCAGTTGCCAGCAACCACAAGTTCGGCAACCGATAAGCCATGAGTGACCTAAAGACATTTTCTTTTTTATAAAAGAAAAAAAAAATCATTACATAGACCTTAGAGGCTGGCTAGTAATTGGCCCAGCTTAACCAGTCATTAGCCAATCTTTCTCTGGGATCAAGTCAACAATATTCCAGTTGTTAGAAACTGCCATAGTAGCTTGTAATTTTTAATAACGTTTCTCATAATCCCCAGCTCTTGCCACTTGAAACCTACAACCATGAGCCTCTCATCAAATAAAATATCAATCAGTCATTTCATCTCCCAAGCGGAATGACTTTGATTATACTTTAACATTTTTTTTAAACTATATTTATTAATCATGATTTCTAGTAATTAAGTCAACCAATTGAAAATTTATTAATTCATATCGGAATGTACTCTGATTTTCTGGTTCTTTGCGATCAAAATTCCACCTAATTTCATATAAATTTTCTTGAGAAGATTCTCAAACCAATTTTAGGTAGTAGTTTTATCGTACATTAATTACATCTTAAACAAAAAGGTATTACTAATTTTTATTTTATTTTTAATTTATTACATCTTATTTATTTTTAAAGGAATTCAAGTTTCACTTCCAACATTAATTAATAATGCTTATCCAATTAATTGACTATCATAATCTCATTTTTTTTTTCATTGTCATCTGCAACCACTTAAGAATCATTAAGGCAATTATTTTTGTAATTTAAGTATATAATCCGTTCATATTTGCAACATACAATCACAATTATAACATTAAAGTTAAATTATCGGCATATGTAACTCAGTTAAATAAAATCCATATAACCAATAATAAAGAAATCACATCGCCAATTATGTGTCACATCTTTCAAATTATAAATAAGAGAACAATTAATGATACTTAAGAATCCCAACTTTATGAAAAGACCCTGTGAGAACCTGATAAATTTATAATTTTTTTTTCAGCGATGCTAAGGACCGATTCGAGTCCTTGTAGCCCTTAACGCCAAAGCAACGTAAATCATAAACCTAACTTCTTTTAAAATTATATATATTGAATAAATTATTTAATTATTATTTCTTTGGTGATTTCACCATATCGGTGTGTGCATCGTATACACAGGTGCCCTTTATCACCCTACAAGGTGATGTGCCTAACACTTAAACTTTTAAATCCCAACCTTTAATAAGTGAGTGTTATAAGTGTGGAACACCAAATCACTATCATTTAATAAAAGGCTTATTCTAAGTGTCCCACACCCTAAGGCCATGTTCGAATAACCCGTTTCCGCTCGGAAACTAACTTCTGCTCAAAAAGTAGCCATTCTCGAGCTTTCTGGAGGATTTCCTATGCTCGGCTACCCTAGTGGGTCCCACGCAGATTCAGACCAAAGCTGAGTTTTGATGCACTTTCAATTTCTGAGTTATTTGCTCGGGAATGATCGGAAACTGAGCTCCTCTCTCTAGCAGCTCCTCTCTCTATAGCAGCTCCTCTATCTCTCTCTAGATTTTATGAATTTTTGCTCCTCTGGTTCACCAATTGGAGGAAGAAGAAAACAACTTTTGCTCCACTAGTTCACCGGTTGGAGGAAGAAGAAAAAACCAACTTTTGCTCCTCTGGTTCACCGGTTGGAGGAAAAAGAAAAACCAACAAGAAGTTCTCTCTCTCTCTCTCTCTAGGTTTTTCCTCCTCTCTGGTTCAGCGGTCCTTCTGGTTGGAGGAAGAAGAAGACAATTTCAATTTAGAAGTTAACTTCTTCATTAATTTGGGTAAATGGAGTAAGCACCAAACCATAGTAAAAAAATAAAAATGTGCCTTAAATAATGGTTGTGAGTGGGGCTTGGGTGTGCAATAACCTCATGATGCACAGTGAGGTCTCCTTTGCTCTTGAGTTTAAGGTCAATTTTTCTTTCACACGATGGATCTTGAGAACATGATCGTACCATCAGACGGTTGGTTTTTTATTTTATGTGTACACACCCAAAAAACAGACGTTAAAATCAATTTTGAACATGCATATGATGTTAAGGTCATTTTTCTGAGATGTGTGCCGCGAATCGTCTGATGGTAGGCCCATGATCTCAAGATCCATCTTGTTCAAGATTGGGAGGATAAACGATCTCCATCATCTGATTCTACCAAGTCAATGTGTTTAAGTGTGGGTGAATTCAATGATTTGGTGGGTGGATTTAAAGGTACTCTTAAGTTTTACTTTTAATGACACCTTCAACTCTTGTTGGGCACCTACGCCCATAATTAATGATCGTTTTAAATCAGAAGATGGAGATCGTCTTTGCTCCATTCTTCCACACAAGGGATCTCCAATCAATGAACATACCATCAGACGGTCAATTTTCGATTCCAAATGCCACAGATCCTAAATACGTGGTTCTAAAGTCACTTTTGCGCATGATGTGTATCATGCGATCTTAGGACCACTTTTTGGGATATGTAACATGTGAAATCGAAAATTGACATATGATGGTACGTTAATGGCATCAAGATTTCTTATATGCAAAATTGGGGCGAAACACGATCTCCATCCTCTGATTTAAAGCAATCAATGATGTTGGATTCTATTAAAGGTACCCATTTTTTAATGAATACAATCCACGCATCGAATCTTTGTGAGCACTCACGCTGAAATGCATTGACTGTATTTAATTAGATGATGTAGATCGTTTATCATCCCAATCTTTTTCAGGATGAATCTTGATATCATAAGCATGCCATCCAACCGTCCGTGTTTAACATCGCAGGGCACATATCCCAGAAAGGGTGAAAAATACGAACTGACACTCATTATACTCAAACTTGATTTTAAGGTCAATTTTTTAGGATGTGTGTTGCGTGAAATAAAAAAACAAACCATTTGATCGTATGCTCATGATATAAAAATTCAGTGCAAAAAAAAATTTGACGAAAAATGATCTCGATCGTCAGATTCAAAGCATGTATTTAATGGGTTCAGAGTAGGTGAACTCAAATTTCATGGGTGAATTTAAAGAAGGGTTGTTAATGGGTCAAACCATGGCCCAACCCTAGTCCGGGCCGCCAAGGGGTCAGCCTGATCCTAGCCAAAGGGCATGCAAACTCAATCCAATCTCGACATAAGGCAGGCTGAGCTAGGCGATCCGGTAGTATAATTATAGGAATTTTTTTTACACAATTACACCGATGAAAGTGTTTAACTTCTCATGGATCGTGCATCGATTAAAAATGACCTTCAAATATTTACGACATGGTATCAGATGCTCTACCGTCATTCCTATGGTCATACGATATTCCTAAAGTAGACCAATTCTGTGTTTTTCTATATTAATTAAAAGAACACAGAAAATCTTTCGTTTTTGTAAAATGTCAGGAATCATAAATTTTCTGATGCCTGAAAAAAGCACACATAAGGAAAGCCAGAACATGGAATCTACAGCAAACAGAGTTGTCAGGAATATGAGCTTTCCTGAGATAACTCGGGAAAATTCATGCACGCCCACCGCCCTCTTACCCATGGAACAACCACCCAATGCATGCGTAGCAATGCTCCATTGAGACATGCAACTCCATCATTTAAATCAGCCCTCGGACGGCTAGAAACCCACTCCCCTCCCTATTTAAAGAGAGCAAACTCTCCATTTTCACTCCACCGACTGTCACAACTTCATCCTTCCTCAGGAGGGAGCCCTTCTTCTCCATCTACAAGTATGGTTCCTTTCAAATGTCTGTTACCTTATTTCCTTCTTTCATTTTTCTTTAATACCCCATCGAAATGAGGCGATGTCGCGATGATCACCACTCTTGCCACCTTCCATCACCACCATCCCCACTAGAGCCACCAAATCCCACCATGCTAATAATGAGACAGCCACACCGAACACCATTTGCATGAATGCCATATTCTCTACCTTCCATATTCTCTGCATAAATAGATAAATATACAAATAAATCAATGAATAAAAATAAGAATATATATATATACAAATGAGGTTGGGCTGCTCCACTAGATCGAGCAGCAAGACTTGCAGACCCAAACCCACCGTCTCTTCCCTTCAATCCCCCAGCCATCACCTTCTGTCACCCCTTTGTGCCTTCATCGCAGCAGAAAGAAAAAAAGATAAAAAATTAAAATTAAAAATAAATAAATAAATAAGTAAGGGCTCGTTCGAGAGCTGAGAAAACATCAGGAAGAAGCTTTCTGCGTAGAAAGCGTCCGAAAGCGGAGGGTTTCGGAGCTTTTCCTGCGTTCGCAAGTTCAGATGGGTCCCACGAAGAAGAAGCCCTTTCTGAGTGAAAGGGACAAATTCTTTTCCTCCCTTTCTTCGCAGAAAAGCTTTGAATCGGAGCAGTCGGGAGTATAGTTCTCTCATGCAGTTGTACTGAAGCATTTCTCTTAGCGCGGGAGCAAACATCGTCTTAAGGAAACCGCTACTTGCAATTGAAGCATTAAAAAATCATTAAAACCCTGGAAAGAGCACAGCAACTCCTCTGTTCCAGTGTAAATAGCCATTGCCTCTATTCTAAAACAGTTGAGGGCTTTTTCCTTTTCCATTGAAGAGACAAGACGATGCTCGATGCTGCATAGGGTTTGCTGCTGACGCTCATGGCCGATCTCAGATTGCAACACCTGTGCATAGCCATTACAGCTACGTTGAAAATTTTGAGCTAGATGGATTCACAAGATCTCTAGGGAGGGGTTGATGGCTCTATAAATGGATGCCTTGTGCCTTGGAGAAACTTCACATCCTCCCAATCTCACTACTCAGGTAAGCCTTTGCTAATCTGGTGATGTATTTTACTTGTCAATTTGGGCTCTTTTATTTTTTGTTCCTGATTTTGGTTGATCTATTTTAGAAGTCTGTTAGTGTTTTTTGTTTGTTTCTAGCATCTATAATGTGCTCTGTAGTTATTTAATTTTGCATGGTCAAACCACAAAAGGCATTGGTGTATAATATGTGATTTTTTTTAAAACAATTTTATTTTTTCAAAATAATATGTTAGTGGTTATTGTAGTTATTTAATTTTATATGGTGGGATTTAAATATCAAGAGGTTGTGTTTAATTATGTGGGTATTTTTGCTACCAGAGGTTGGGTGTATTTGAAATATGACACAACATAACTATTTTTTGCCCAGTGTATAAGAACTCTCATCCAACCCCTAGTGACCTGGTTTTTCTCACCATTTCCATATTGCGAACCACAAACCCGAATCCGAACCGAGTGAACTAGCGAAGCAGGTAACATTGGTTTAAACAACCACTCTTCAGCCATTCTATGAAGCCAATTTGCATGTTTGTTGTGGGATGTTTGCTTGTTTGACAATGGGAGTTAGTTTAGTTTCCTTTGTCATAGTATCATTCAGACGGTGTACTTGGTGTTGTGTCCAATTGTTGCTAAAAGGCCCCGGATACTTTATATCTTATTCTACCTAAGATAGACTAGTCTTTATACCATAAGCAAAGCACCACTATTTGTTAAAGAATGTTCCATATTAAAACAGAGTTGGGACAGTTTTCTCTTTCAGAGAGTACTTCACTTGTGAGAGCACTTTCAGAGAGTACTTGACCACATTGAGAGCACTTTTTAGGATATCTAATTCTACCTAAGATGCTCCTTGAGTAGCCTTTCTCCTTTTTAGGGTACTTGACCTGTGAAGGTTGGTAAGATGCTCTTGAGCATTTTTAAAATATAAATAATACACACAAGACAACATAGTTGCTCAACGGGCCATGAAAAACAGATGACATACGTGCGAGCATATACTGATATTTCTATAGAAACATTACAGCCCCCCCCCCCCCCCCCCCTCACTCTCAACCGATTGATTCTTCTCACTTTCCTCTCGATTTCACAATTCCTTATTGCTGAGTTCCGCCCCCTGTTTAGTCAGGAGGTGCCCAACAAATTCACTGCTTTATATTTCTTGATTTTCTATATGTTTTATTTAGTCAGAAGGTGCCCAACAAATTCATTGCTTCCTCTTTCTTGATTTTCTACATGTTTTATTTTATTCATTTTGATCAATGAATATAATACATGAGTTGGTTCTTTGATTTGGATTGGGTTCCTCCATGCAAAATGTCCCAACTGACAAATGAGATCTGTTCTTCTATCGTAGAGGTAGCCCTGCTACAAACTTACTTCAAGTTTAGGTGGAGGTGACCTACTAGATCAAATGTACTATGCTAAAACTTTCTGCTAGTGAAGACTATGGGCTTATAAGGCTCAAAGTTAGCTATTTATGCCTATATAGCAGCAACGCTATATATAGCAGCAACTCTATATATAGCAGCAACTCTATATTACCCCATCCCTTAGTGTATGGCTAAGGCAAAGCATCAAAAGTCCAAACCCCAAAAGCAGCCCATGGTAACTCTCTCTTCATTTCTCTTTTCTTTTTTTCTTTTTTCACTTTTTATTTATATTTTTCTGCTTCCAATATACTTAGGATGTGGCTGTGGTATATTCTTGCCTATATGCATATTGAATCCATGATCATCCTGGAGTTGAACCTATCTTATATGTTAGGGATTGATTTAACTCCATTTTGTTTGTAGAGCTTGAGTGCTTTATGTTAGATCTTAGACCGGAAATTCACTTTGTACCTATTTGTTTATGTCCATTTCATAGTTGTGCATGCCGTTTCCTATATCTACAGTTGGTAGGAAACAGTGATCTGCTATGTTATTCCTCGTCTCCTATCTCACAGCTGCAATTAGCTACTAATATAATTTCGAGCCAATTTTCTTGTTTCTAAAGGGCCAATGGTTAGAGATTTGACAACAACCAATTTTTTCCACTGACCATGCCATCAAAAAGATTAATTGGTTGGACAAAATTTATTGTCATTTTAAGATCTTTTGATAAGTTGTCTACACTTATTGGGCTCTCTTTCCTATGTACCAGACAACCAACGGGATCCTCCCATGGAAACAAGCTTTCTCAAGATCTTTTCATAACTTCAATGCTACTAGTCTTTCCAGTGTAATAGATTTACTCCAGTGTAATATTATAGGTGTTGATATGTGTGATTAATTATGTCTTTAAGAATAGTTTTGGCTGGGAAAACAGAGATTTATATATTAAGTGGGCAAAACAACTTTCTTAGTTTATCAAATAACAAGAAGAAATTTTTATTTAGTTATTTATTTTTTATCGGATAAGATGATTTTTTAATAAGGAAAAGCACGTCAAGGATCAAACCTAAGGGAGAAGGTAAGGAGGTCCACAAGGGACCTAATGGAAAAGAACAAAACAAAAACAATAACTGCCCCAAACAGGGCCAAACCGACAAGACAGCCTATAAACGACCCCAGCAACATGAACAGACCCTAGCCAAAGACCCCCTGGTCTCCACCCTCATCCCACGATTTAGAACTAAGAATCTCCGAGGTCAGCACTTGAATGGTTCAGCTGCATCCTTGAAAAATCCTGCAATTCCTCTCAAGCCCTGAGAAGTGCATAGATATATTTAAGGAGTTGTGGTCACTATAGACAAATCATTTTCTTATTATAGACAAAAACAAAAAAGAAAATGATTTGTTTTTAAACACGAAATAGTGTTTAAATGATCTTATATCAAAAATGATTTAAGATATGGGAGATCATCGATTGACATGCAAAACTGTAGTGCCACAAAATGATCTTTAAGGAGATTTAAACCATCCGATCTGCGAACTTTAATATGATCAACTGTTGCTTTCAATGTTAATGGCTTATATTAAAGTTGGTCAATTGGATGATCCACATCCACTTATAGGCATATTTCTTTGGGCAGAGACATGTTTCAATGATAGATTGCTACATAAACAACTTAGATTGATCACAGATTTTCATCACATGGCATGATGATAATCACACTTCAAAGGTGTGACATTAAAAGTGTAATTTGGATGGTATAAGATCATTTAATCACCATTCTGGTGTTTAAATGTCGGTCAGGAGCGATTATCTCTTTAGAAAAAAAGTTGCCTAACAGGGCCTTACATATTGTTTCCTTAACACAATTTCCTTATCTTGCTTTCACTTACAATAGCTTCCCAGAAAGCTGAAAAATGGGTGTTTGTGAGAATATGTTTTAAGCGGAAGCTGGAAGGTAGAGCCATGCCAAACAAAGCCTTAGCATTCGGGCAGCGTATCTGCTGCTCCCATTCTGCTCCCATGATGTCCAACATGAACGGATGTCCAAATGCACAATTTTGGGGGCTCCAAATCTGTCCACACATTCGAGAGTGTACATGTATGGTGCGCACGGTGGGGCACCTTGTTCACAGCCATGTATCTAATACAAATTGTAACTAAGAGCTAGCAAGGTATCAAACTCGGTATTGGTATCCGGTATCGGTCCATCTTGGACGGGTAAGTACCGGCCAATATGTATCAATCTCGCCGATATAGTATCGGCGAGTATATTTTTTTTTTAAATTTCAGCGACTGCCTGGCAGTGAATAAGCATATGGTCTGCAGATTCACCATCCTTGTTGCATAGAACACATTTGTTGGGGAAGGTCAGACCCCTTCTTATCAAAATAGCAATGGTTTTAATCCTATATTCTGGTATGCAACTTTTTACTGATATCAACAAAGATTCAGTTCTCTCTTTCACTTATTTTTGCACTTTACTGTTTTTTATTTTATGCATTTTCATATCTGTTTATGAAAACATGGGTTTTGTTCAGTTACCATTAAATCGCACATAAAATATGAGAATTTCGAGTGCAAATCGTGAACTTGATGAACAAGCCAAGTCCCAGGCATCATTGAAAGCCTGAAAACAGAGAATTTATCTTCTTTAACATATATTCTATCATACATAGTAGTATTTTCAGCAGGCAAGTTTTCTATGGGCCAACCTTAATTTCCATGCATGGGCTTGTGATGCTCCACCTAGGAAAAAATTATCTGATTGAAATGGCATTTTTCTCATCTACCATGAGTTTTTATATACGGGTTTCTTAATTGACAGTGATGATACATATAAGTTTTTGATTAATTAACTTTATAAAATTTTCCACAGAAAACAGCACCCCATTTCCTCATTTACCATGAATTCTCAACAAATATAAATCAAATTTTCTCATTGACAATAAATTCAGCAATGGATTTGGGAACTACTCATCAGCCAGGGATATAGATAGACAAGATTCGTGATCTCTGTCTTCATTAACTTAACAAATCGGATCATGATTTATATGTCTAGAGCAAATTTTGAAACACTGGCTTCCTTAATATACCATAAATTTCATCTTATTGTATGAAATTTCTTGTTTCAGTCAAGAGAAACGCTCATCTAATTTTTATCTAGACATGGGTTTTTGTTCATTTAGCATGAATTTCTACATAAAGTAAGAAGTTTTCTCAATTAAAGCAAAATTTAAAACTTGGGTTTTGTTCAATTACCACTAAATCCCCACACGAAGTATGAGAATTTGTCAATCGAATCAAATTCTAGAAATGGGATCTTTGTGCAAACTCCAGTAATAGATAAGTAATAGATAAAAACTAAGTTATTTTAGCAAATAAAAGCAACAATTAAGCTAAATGAGCTTAGTTTTCAATATATTTGATCGCATACCTGTGTATCATCATGAAGACCATTTCCTTTAGCTCCATAATCGTTCAATCGACGCGGCATAATCAGAAATCGTACAAATTGGAAGATCATAACTGTTCTTTTCTAATTATTTTTGTGGACATGAGTTATTTGACTAACAGTGTTTTTTAGGGGGGCTACGACTTGCACACAATATTTGTATCGTGGCACTTAATTTATATTGTATTTTTTGTTTTATTAATTGTAATGTTATATGTGTATAACACATATAGAGGCAACTTCTTGTAATGTTATGTGTATAACACATATTATAAAGTCTTTTCTTTCTTTGGCAGCTAAGCAGGCGACGTTGCGAATCCTAGAGCTCCAACCAATAGAATAAGCAGGTGGGTTTTTTTCATTGATGGACGGGCTATTTATCATATTAAATTTATAATGCTTTAAAATAGGTTGCAGTGTATACTTCATGTCTGAAATTTGGTATGGGTGGACTATGTTGCAGCAGTAAATATATAGTCTACTAATGTAGTTAACTATAAGACCTGCTATTGTAAATATACTCTTATATGAACCCCATGTGAACTGTAATAGATAGCAGCAATACAATTGGTATTAGCTCTACCTAGAGTATATATCTTGCTAACCTACTATAGTCCACAGCTTTGTCAGTCCGCTATATAGGGGTGTGTTATTGTTCACCCCCTATTAAATTTTAAATTAATGTCGGAACCCGCCCAAACTTCATTGGTGCCTACTGTATGAAACCTCTAATTGTGTATTTTGTATATAAGTTTTTAGTATGTCCGGTTGTAAAGGAAAACAAAAGGCCACCGCGGAATCCTCAAAAAATTATTCATGGGATGAGGAGATGGAGAATGCATTCATCAAAGAGTTGGTCGAACAATATCATCTACAAAGGAAATTGGCTAACGGGTCCTGGCAAAAAAATGTTTGGCCAGAGATGGCTATGAAGTTAAGGACTTACCATTGCTTCCAGAATAAACTGGAGGAACTCACTAAAAACAAGTGTTACAACCATTTGAGGACTATGAAAAATCATTACAATCAGATGAAATGCATCATAGAAACTAGTGGTTTCGGATGGGACAACCATGCGAAGATGGTCCTTGCAGAGCCCGATATTTGGGATAATTTCTGCAATCGACCGGTTAGTTATTCAAAAACCTTACAAATCACGTTAATTTTATATAATAGGGGTTTTATCTTTACTTAATAACTAAGTTCCTTATTCCTTAATTGACTCCAGGGTTATGGGTGGGCAGCAACCTATTAAGGTCATACGGTGCAAGACTATAAAAGTCTGTGCCTTCTATTCGGAAATACCACATACACTGGGCATGAGGAGTTCCACCCAATGGATCCCCGTGAAGAGGAACAACCCACCGTTCCACTAGGCAGTGATGATAGTGGTGACTCGTATCATCCAAGATTCAACAGCCACCCCCCACCAATGACATGGTCATGCGCAATCTCCCTACACAGCGGAGAGTGGTCCAAGCCCGTCCATGAGAACCCGCCCAACCCGGTCCTCTACGTCCGATTCTGGGACGAAAAGAAAGAGTTGTGATCTTTCTGATTGTCTACTTGAACAGTTGCAAGGGTTTTGAACATCTCTTGACACTCTTGTAACTCAACGCCATGCCCCGACCAACCAGTACAGCAGCTTTATAGAGATATTGGAGGAAATGAAGGCAAACAAATTGATATGCCTATGTTTATAGAACTATGTATTAGGGTGGAACAAACCAGTTCCCGATTGGCAGAAGTAGTCATCGCGGTGAACCCGAGCCATCGCCAAGCGTACCTATTTACGTTGCTTGGGACGCCGTGGCCACCTCATTAGGCTTTTCTATTTGTAACTCTTTCAAATAAGCTTCTAACTGTTTGTTACTCCGCATTGTTCTTAAATTGCTAGGTTTAATGGCACCTCCCATCACGTTCGATGAAGAATTGATCATCATGTTAACAGTGGATTTCATCATCACTGCGACTGCCTACTATATGACGCTTCGTCCTGAAAGGCGCCGACGACACAACTCTATCCTCACTGGACTCTTATATGTAACAGAGACACTTAACGGCCATCCGGACATTGCATACGAACTCTTTCGCATGCGTACACCTGCATTTAAGAGTTTATGCAATGGACTGAGGTTGAGGGTTCTCCTACAAGATACGCAAAGGATGATGGACGAGGAGGCTGTGGCAATTTTTCTTTACACAGTAGCTCAAAATCAAAAAAATTGGGCAGTGCAAGATAGATTTTAGCGTTCAGGGTCAACTATTAGCCTCTCCTTTAATAGTGTACTTCTCTCTATTTTGGATCTCTATCCCGACTTTGTGAAGCAAGCTACGAGCGCCACGCCCCCTGAGCTCTTGAACAAGCCTTGGGTTTATCCTTGGTTCAAGGATGCTGTAGGAGCCATTGATGGTACACATGTAGATGTTTCGGTTCCGAAGAGAGACTCGCAACGATATCGAAATCGCAAGCAAGCAACATCACAAAATGTTATGTGTTCCGTGAGCTTTAATATGCTATTCTAATATGTTCTCCCCGGATGGGAGGGCTCTAGTCCTGACTCAAAAGTTCTTGCAAGTGCGTTGTCAAGGCCCCTCAATAGGCTTCATGTGCCACAAGGCAAATACTACCTTGTTGATGGGGGATATTCTAACATGCGGGGGTTTTTTGCTCCGTACCGTGAGGTAAGATACCATCTTCAAGAGTTTAATAGCTCAAATCCCCCTGTCACTCCCCAAGAGCTTTTCAGCAAGCGACATGCCTCTTTGCATAACGTTGTGGAACGTACTTTCGGGGTACTTAAACAACGGTTCCCAATACTAAAAATAGCAACAAGATTCCCAATTAAAACTCAAGTGAAGATAGTCACTGCATGTTGTATACTTCATAATTACATAAGGATGTATGATGAAGACGATCCTTTCTTCGCGGAATGGTCCGAGGAACGCGAAGTGGAACCCTCAGATGATTCAGTTGAGGAATCAGACCCCAACGTTCACAGCACTCAAACTGCAACGAATCATGAATGTATGGCCGCATTTAGGAAAAATATAGCCAACACAATGTGGGCAGCACAATCACATTGACCTAATAAGCTTTATGCATGTTATATTTTAAACTTAATATAATATTAATATGTTACTTTTGTTTAGTATAATAATATGTTAACTGAAATTTGAGTAGATTTTTTCAGATGTAATCGGTAAATATTACGTCGCTTTCATTGGTAGGAGACCTGGTGTTTATCTAACATGAGAGGATTGCTCACGAGAAGTCACAGGGTTCTCAGGGGCCTATCATAGGTCGTTCAGAACATATAAGGAAGCGGTCAAGGAGTTTCAAAGGTTTATAAATACCCCCTCAGATAATCGTACCATCAACGAATGCCACCATATTCGAAGAGACTCTATCGCGATATACCATCCACCCCATCCTTCCCAACCACCTGTCATATCACATGACGAACCCCCCCACTTCTCCCATGAATTAGACAATCCTCGAGTAGTACGTACAAATCAGGCTGAGAGTGTCTATGTACAATGTCATTGTAGTTTCATTACACAACTCGCTGTTTTGTTTACTATAACTCTTTTGTCTGTATATGTGTTTGAAAGGATGTGATAATACAACCATTCGATAGTGTATTCAACTCGATGATTGATTAAATGATATTTACTGGAATATTACAAGTACTAATTTTCTAATAACATAATAGTAATGTTCTAAATTTTGGCAGCATGTCAGGAACTTCAGGTTCAGCAAATTCACGCGCAGGGTCATCATCATCGCGGCCTGCACCTCCGGCTAGAAGAAGGATCGAAGTAATAGACCTAGATCCTCCTCAACAGGGGCCACAACCGCATCGCCTCCCCCAACGCCCTCCATTTCCACTTTTGCCTCCTAAGAATCGTCCTCGCGTTCTGGCACCAAAAATTCGAGGCCCTTTTCAAAACCCATCAGCCTGTCATCCCTTTCGTGCACCACCCCTGCCGCACGTACCGCAAGCAATTCCACCACCAGGGCTTGCAACTAACCCAGTGGTTCTCAGTTCCGACTCAGAGATCGATACTTTAGACCGCATGATGGAGTCCGAGGATGAGCTGGACCCTGATTGGGAGCCTTCAGTACAACATGTTTGCGACGATAGTTGGAACGATCATAATGGTTCTCCCAGACAGATGATGACTAACTCATACTCTTCGGAGGATGAGGATGGGGATGATGCATCCTCATAGCCATCTTTGATGTTATATGTCACTTTTCGTAGTTCCTTTTTAAGTTTGTATTTCTTTATTTTGGCTTTTCGATCAACCCGAGATTGAATGTATTTGGGCTAGTGAACCTCATCATTTTCCATTAACGATATCAACTCGGACACTTTTATGAGTTTCTAATTTGCATTTGATATATATATATATATAATGTTTTTGGTGTTATAAGAATAGTGATGAGAAATTATATTAAAAAAAAAAATCGTCACATAAGTCCATCCTCGCATGGATTGGTCGCTCAAACATTTTTACTCAAATACGAGTACTACAAGTAGTCCGATGATCAACATTCGTATGATGGCAACATAACCACACATTCATCCGATTCTGAGCGTTTCAGAGAAAAACTTAAGAACGAATGACAAATTAACTTTTCTGAGAAAAGCCAGGAATCAGGACCGCTTAAGAATAATTGTAGAAAAAGGCAGGAATCAGAGTATGCTAAGAATCAGCAGGATTCTGAGTTATCAAGATTCAGAGCTTTTCTGAGAAAAGCCAAGAAATACCTGAACAAGGCCTAAGAAAGAAACAGGAAACACCTCGTAGACGCCCAAATCACCACCATACAAACCCCCCATGTTCCTTGCTTCCCCGTCCCTATGCTTCTTAGAGAAAGAAACCATGTGGGGCCTTTTTAAATCTTAGTATCTTTGTTGTATGTGGGTCTTATATAATATGTTTGTGTGTATGAGTTTGTCTTATGTTAGTATAAGCCACCCGTCCCTTCTCTGTTACTTAAAAGAAAGAATCTGTTTCTTACATAAAGAAACTTACCTTTAATCGTGGTATCTTTTATCCCATATGGGTCATGCACAAATGTTAGTTTGTGTGCAAGTTTTGTCCTTTTGCTAATCCCGTTTCTTAAATGAAGATATTAAATGAAGCAACCCATTTTGTTCCCACTTTTAACCTTTTAGTGTCTTTGATTCTATATTGGCCACATATAGAATGCTAGCGTGTACCATTTTAGTCTTTTGCTAGTAAGACCATTTGCTGAGTCTAGGTGCAGGTTACAAGGGTACATATGATATAGATTTCAATATTGAAGTTATATAATAATATTATTATCACTATTATTATTGTATTATTAATATTAAGGGAGCCATTACTTGCACATGCTTTTCAAGTGATTGCACCAGATTGCACCAAACTTAAAAGAAAGATTTGTAAGTTTGGCAACCTCTACTATCTGAAAACATCATCTAAGCCATTTGATTTGAAAGCCATGATTTAAAAATATCAATTACAAAATATTAGAATAAAATATAATTTTCATCATTTGATTAAATGGAGTCAAAGGTTATTATATAATTCAACAGTTGACTACAATAGATCATATAACAAGTATCGTGTTTTGCTTTAATTTTATGTACCATAGATCTATTGATCATGAACTTCAAATCAGACAGCCGATATTGTATTTTTACATATCACATGGCCCTAAAATACCAAGTCTTTCTTTAAATTCGGTGCAATCACTTAAAAAACGTGTGCAAGTAATAGCGCCCTAATATTAAATAGGCTAATATCATTTATTATTATTCCCTTTATTAAATACTAGGGTGATTCCTATCATCATCATATGTTTATAGTAATTAGATATTCTATGATAATTATCACTATTAATTTATCACTAAATCTTCTTCATCAAGTTATCATCTTTTAGTTGGGACAACTATCGTGTGCGGTTAGAGCAAAAGCATTACTCCACCCAACAAACCATCCCCGAAGCCCAACCCGGTCTGTGACTTTCCACCCTAGCGCATTGTCACGGGGTCACTCTTCCAGCAGTGTCAGCCCATGCGGTACTTAACGCCCGCTGCGCTAAGTCAGCCTACTTCTCCCAACCGAGGCATGCGATGCGGATTCCCAGATGCTACAAAGGGTGGAAGGCTTGTCCTACTCAAGCTTCACCTCAACCTCTACGTTCGGACTTCGCCCTGCGAAGTAACGCAGTACGTTAAAGCCGGCAAGGACGATTGTTAAGGCAACAGACAACGATGATCGATAAGGCAACATGCAACGATAATAGATATAGCGATAGGCAGCGACGAGCATATACTGAGCCCCCTTTGGGCTAAAACCGACACCTCGAAGGTGGTTGGGAACCACCAACGCCATGGCCCTAGTACACAACGTAGCTAGGACGACCACGCACCAAGCGTGGCGCGGATGCACGCATATAAGCCCACGAAACTAGTTCACGTGTAGGGTCGGGAGACCCAAACTCATGTCCCCCTATATAAGGGTAAAACAATAATTCAGGCAAAATGGCGGGAGGACCTCAAATCTATTGGTTTGACATACTTTACTATTCATCCCGCAACGCTAGCCCAGCTGACCATGTCGCGTCCGTGTCGTGACCGTGTCGCGACCAAGTCTTCACCCTCCATCCCAACGTGTCGCGACGCCATCGTGGCTCATGCCCAATACACACGGTGCCGCCCTCATGGCCTTGACGCACCAATGATGTGCAAAATATGGAGAGGAAAAATGGCCCTACGGCTAACCCGAATGGCCACGCTGCATGCCCCCGTCACATCCTCCACTCAAAATCGTCAACGTCCTCGTTGACACGAAGGCACACATTCTGAAGTTCAGTATTTTATGTCACCTGTCACGGTTCCTCGACAGCTCCCTGCTTTCACCCTATGCAGCAAAATTGTACATAACCAAAACTACACACCTCAAAATCTGTACACAGTTGGTGTCAAAGCCTTCCCACGGCCCACACCAACAAGACCGCGGTGTAAAACATTCTCAGCAGTCAATTAGCTAAAGCGCCCCTATTCTGGTGACGGGCTCCTCATCATCAGCCTTTTTCTTTCCTTTTTTCGCGACCATCGCGTTCAAGGCGACTTTATCTGGACAATCTCGCGCCAGATGTGGCCCATTACACAGGAAGCAACCCTTCTTGTTTGGCCTTTCATCTCTCTTCTTTTCATACCTACTACCTTTGTCTTGACCAAATCGCACATGTTCTGTATCATTTTGCTTCTTCACCTGCTTGTCAGTATTGTCAGTGGATGCTTGGGTTGTCTTCTCTTTCTCACTGTGATGCTCGATTAGCCGCTCCACAGCAGCCAAATTCTCATCTAGGGTCTTCAACCCTCTATAAATCAACTCCCGTTGCGCCCATAGTGCCAAGCCATCTATAAAGTAGAAGACTAGATCATTCTCGCTCATTTCGTCAATGTCTAACATCAGGCTCGTAAAAGTATTAATATACTCGTGCAACGGTCCCGTATGCTTCAACGTCGATAATGCCTTTCGTGCTAACCATCCGACGTTGGTAGGTAGAAATTGAGCCCGCAGCTCTTTCTTCAGATCGGCCCAGGAATCAACTGCACCATTCTCCGAACGCACCTCTGACACACAGTGCCTCCACCATAACTTGGCTTCACCAATCAAGTATCTCGCTGTAATTCTTAACTTGACTTTAGCATCGAGGTCCCCCAGCGATTCGAGGTATTCCTCTACGTCCCATATAAAGTTCTCGAGGTCCTTCACCTCGCGAAAGCCCTTGAACGTCTCTAGCTCGGGGAACTTAAATCGAGGTGTCGGCGTCCCTGTTGGCACCCCAACTGGCATTGTCAAGATGAGCTTTTTCAGTACGTTTATCTCGTCACGTACCTCCTCCAACGTGCCCTTTATCTCTCGTACCTCTGCTACCAATTATTCTACGGTCTCAGCCACATCAACATTTATTCTCTCATGCCTATTCAGTCATTCCCTATGTAATGTCATTACCGATACTACTGACTCGAGCTGATCTGACTAAGGTTCTAAACTATCAAACCGTTCTCTTGTCCGTCATCTTGCATCCTCACTGGTCCCTTCCATCTCAGCCATCACAGTGGCTCTGATACCATATGTCACGGGGTTACTCTTCCAGCAGTGTCAGCCCGTGCGGCACTTGATGAGTACTGAAAAATGAGGATATTTCACCCCTAAATACCTATATTTAGCTGTCCGATGAAGGCTATCTGATAAGATTTATTAGATTTGAAGTGTTTCAGGTAAATATGAGCCAAGTATAGAAAACAGTGCAAGAATTCTGAATATAATGCCAAAACACTGCAATTTCGGGTAATCAAGAACTTGGTGCGACTTGCGGCTAAATTTTAACCTTCAAGACGGCCGAATTACAACATTGTCAAAACATAAAAGTTGTAGATCTTTTCGTCATCTTTCCAACGGCGCAAGAATCGTCTCAATCCGAGTTCGGGACAGAAAGTTATGGCTGAAATACTGAAGCAGTGTCTGAACCACAAAAAGTGCTGATTTTCACGGATTTCTGGGGTCGATGCATCGACCCTACAGGTCGATTAATCGAGCCAGAGTTGCAGTCTGACACGATTCTGACACTGGAAACGTGATTTTGTGAAAGTTTTGTCGGCTCGATGCATCGAGGGTCATGAGTCGATTAATCGACTATAAAAAGTCGGTTTAGGATACTGTGCGCGACGAGTTCTATTTAAAGCGACTCAAACACTTCAGAAGGAGAGTAGAGAATTAGAGAGTAGATTAGAGATTAGAATTAGAGTTTTTTTTAGTTTTAGTTTTTAGTGTTCTTAGTTTTTAGCCATTGTTTTTCATAATTAGTCATAGAAATAGGAAGTTTTATTATTTCTTTTTAAGAGCTTTGTTCCCTTTACTTTTTCAGTATTCGTTCCTAAGTTTTGTTCAAAGTTTATTTCTGCATTTATTTCGTTTCTGAAGATTATCATCCGTTTGAAGTTTGAGGTAATTTTAATTAATGTTATTTTCCCGTCTTTATTTATTTATGTCATTTATTTACAATATGTGTGGCTAAATTTATAGAGATGGGGATCTAATGATTCCCATCCGAGGGATGTACTTTTAATGATATAAAATTAGGGATTAAAATATGAGATTTTAAATTTATGGTTGTTGTGCTATCATGAACGGATGAAATCCCCGCCACTAACCGGGATCGCGTGTGCCGAGTCATGCCCGGGATCTCAGATCTGTGACGGTAATTTTACCCTATCATTGTTATGGTCTTTGTATTTTCGTTGTGTGGATCTAATTACGATTATGTTCTGGGATCGAGTGTGCCGAGCCATGCCCTGGATCTTGGTTCTGTAATAGTAATTTTATCTGAAATATCCCTAATCTGAATAAAGTGTGCCGAGCCATGCCCTTGATTTCAGATTTGTAAGTGGTATTTTTATTGGAATTTTCACCCACTTTGGGGATGGTTTTTATTTGAACCTGAGATCATGCGTGTCTAGCCGCATCTTTGATCCCAGATCTAGATATATGAAAATCATCTAAGTCCTGATTGCAGGGATGCAACGTGGAACCTATTAGGGTGTTGACCATTGATCTTCCATAAAAGATGTTTGTTACCAATGAAATATCTCATAAGTTAATCCTTAGATTTATATTATAGGAAGAACGGACCAAAGATGGGAGGATTTAGTATCTTCATCTTTATCATCATCCTTACTTTTATTTGCGAATTATCAATTGAATTTTAGTTTGTAGTCATTGATTACCATCAACCGCTTAAATCATAAACCGGTAGAATACCGTTAGATCTTAATAGATTTCTAGAATTGCTTGTCTCTTTTAGATATTTCAAAATTAATCCTCGTGGAACGATCTCGCATCTGCACTCCACTATATACAAACCGATTCGTGTAACTGCGAGTAAAACATACATAAAAAATCACATCAAGTTTTTGGCGCCGCTGTCGGGATTAAATTTAGAAAATCAATTTTTGGTAGCATGAAATTTTAGGTATTTTGAGGATTAAAATAGTATTTCCGCTAAAAAAAAAAAAAAATTGAGGTCGATGCATCGACCACACATCGATGCATCGAAGTTATTTCGATTGATCGAGTTATACTCGATTAATCGATTTTATAAAAAAAAAAAAAAAAAAAAAAACTTTTGTTATTGGTGAAATCATGTTAATGCATGGATTCAATCTAAAATCATGTGCTATTTGTGGAAATTGATGCACATTTCACCTATGTGTCCCTTGAATAACTCAAATTTATTACCCTAACAAGTCCAACCAAATCCGTTTGGAACACTCATGATCAAGTCAATCTAATGACATGTGGGGTTTTAATCAACCTCTAATGTGATATGATGCCATACAATGATCAAAATTCTTATCCCAACTAATTTCCTTATGAGTTTTCTGAAGAACTCAATACTTTCAAGACAAACTCATATGAACCATCAAAATTCTTCTTACTCCTTAGAATATTTAAAGGTTTGGTGCACACCAATACTCAAAGAATTTCTAGGATACAATCTCAAGTTAGTCGATGATCGAATACTTACAAAGGAAAGTTGAAATAGAGGAGCCCTCATTGATACCGATCGAATAAAGAACATCTTCAAGAGGACTCATCGATTTTATTCAAAAATATGAGGATGATCAATTGGTCACTACGCGAGAATGGCATAACGGCGTTGAGGTAGTGCAAGTGCGAGGAGAAGAGGAAATGGAATGGAGCGATACTTATGTCGATGAGGGAATTGAGAATCAAATTGAGATGAAAGAAAATGACACCTTACAACACCTGATAAGGGAAACATAACTTTTTCCGATGAGTGTGAATTCGGTTTAGGGAAGAAAGAGGAATTTCAAATCTGTTGCCCATTCGTTGAATACATAGATAATCAACAGAATGCCGAAAAAAGATTCATGGGTTTGAATCTGAAGTGTGATTTTGGGAATGTCAAGTACAGGGTAGAAATGGACCATAATGGTGACACTTGGACACACCATGAGGGTGTACCTATGTCCTTGAAAAGAGAAATACCGAGACGATTAAATAAATCGCTGATCCTGCTTAGGAAATTTTTCATGAAGATTTAGGATCCCGTGGACTCGGAATGAATTTACACCTTGTAGATTAATTTCGTTTTAAAAAAAAAAAAAATTGTTTTTCTTCCTCGATTAATCGACAGTGTATGTCGATTAATCGACCCTCCCCCTCGATTAATCGACTCCTTGTAGTCGATTGATCGATAGTCATAATGATCGCTTTTCTTTTCAATGCAACGCATTTTTGGTTAATTTCTTTTCATGTAAAAAAAAAATTCAATCGATGCGATCGACCCTATGGTCGATGCATCGACATTTTTTCGATTAATCGAACCACTTTTTGGTCGATTAATCGAAGTCTTTAATGGGTGTCCTTTTCAAGGCACGCATTTATTGTGGATTTTGACTTTTCGCTTCCGATTAATCGACTCCTTGAGTCGATGCATCGACTGCTCATTTTAAAACTTGTGCCGTATTAAAAAATCTGTCAGTTTTGTTTTTATTTGGTGTCGATTAATCGACTCTTTATGGATCGATTAATCGACTTTTACTTCGGGACGTGCGTTTTTGGTTTTTTTGCCTTGATTTCGCCGATTAATCGAGTAAGCGCGCCGATTAATCGATTTTTCCACTTCCGTACGCTATGCCTTTTCACTTAAAGACGCTATGCGTGTTTTCCATGCGTCGACTTCGACGACTCTTTTTCAATAGAGTCGATTAATCGACACTTTTGGTCGATTAATCGATTATTTCGATTGTGTCCGTCCCGAGAGGGCGCCTTTGCGCCTATTTAAATGGAGCAGTCTCACTACGTTTTTCATTGAGTTTGTTTTTCTGACTGCCTCCGACATTCCGATAAAGGTAATCATGGCTTTCCGCCACAAAGACTTGTACAACGCCTCGCGGTCATCCACGTGATCGCCAAGTGGTCGTCACGACCGACCCGCACTGTGTTCCAATATGTTTTTGATCTCGCGCTTTTCAAGCACCGCCTTATCTGCTGCTTTCTCACCTAGGCGATGGCGCTCAATGCCCATTTTCTCCTCCCTCCACCCGTGATCAAAGTGTCCGAACGCGTTGTTCGGTTATTCTATCAGAATATGGCATGGGTGCCCGCCCCAATCGAGAATCAAGTCGCCGCCCACTTCACAGTTGTAATTGATGGGTGGTCGCGCCCGATTTTTCCGCACACCATTGCGGAGGTCTTTAATGTTTCGTATGCGGCGCCTCACAATCACATTCTCGGTGAGGAACTCGACGAGTCTCGTGGAGGATATAATCAACGAGATGTGCCGCGCATATTTTCTTCTCGATCGCCACTAGGCGATCGGGCGCGCCAAATTTTGTTTTGGGATAGTGTGGTCAGAGTAATCTTTGTCCCCGTACACGCTTTCGAGCGCACCGTGATCGGGTTCAAGCACTTTATGGGGCCCACCAAATTCATGGATCAACGTGCTGTGATTATTCATGATGGCATGTGGCGATGCCATGACGAACTCACTAAGCCTACTACCACCGGTGAAGTCCCCATTATGTTATGAAGCTGCTTAATTTCCTTCGTTTCCCGTTCTACCGGGATGATGATATCGGGGACCTTGCTTTCTATCGATATGGTGCAACCCAGTGGAACCGCAGTATGCGTCTCTTGGGAAATGTCCCTGATGCCCATGCTGATGCACCGGCTCCCCCACGCCAGCGTCGCCGCGTCCGTCAGGATGACCAACATGCACCTGATCAAGGACCCGAGGAGGGTGTGTCGCTTGGCTCGCTCCAAGCCCAAATTACCACTTTACAAGAGGAGCAGCAGCGACACCATGGTGCACTCCTGCGCCGTAGCCACTATGGTCGTTCCTTCCTCCATCAAATCAGGCGGCATGTGGCACGATAGTTATGATGAGATCTTGGCGCCGAGAGGATGATGATTAGTTAGTTTGGTCTAGGATTAGGATTTTCATTTTGTGTGTTTTTTTTTTCTTTCTTTTGTTTTAGCTGTTTATTTTAGGAGTCAAATCAGAAGTGTTCATGTAATTATCGTCTTTATCAATGAAAAAGTGTGTTTTCTGATCTGTGTAGGATTGTCAAAATTTTGCAAATTTCTGGTTGCCTTTAGAGTAGTTGAAACGCACTGTTCAAAAGCAAATTTTCACTAATTTCAACTCTCTGCCTAGATGGTGTCGATTAATCGAGGGTTATACTCGATTAATCGACCTACGCTTATGAGTAAAAAAAAAAAATTTGGTGTCGATGCATCGATTTCATGGGTCGATGCATCGATTTCATCGTGATTAATCACCCCACGCTTCTTGTTTTTTTATTTTTTTCTCAGCACTCCTAGTAGAACTCTAATCTGCCACACTTTACATTGTCTCTTTTCTGCAAGGACACCTCTTTACACTCCTACTACAACTCTATATGTTTTTCCCTTTATATTCACCTGTAGGCTCACTTTTCATTAACTCTGCACTATCTTTCTTATGGCCCGATTATATCTCACGAGTTCGATTATCAAAGATGGAGGAGATCGCTAAAAGCGGAGCGCCGCTCTCATCAGACGGTCCTTTGTGCCAAACAATGTTGAAATCATCGACCTCGATCCGATGATCATTCTCATCGGGAGAACCATCTCAAAAGGTAAATCGCTCCAAATCTCCTACACCTGCATCAATCGATATCGAGATAATTGATGTGATGCCGCCACCATCTCCCCATCTTCATCTCCTACTTTCACCTCCCACCTCCATCCTTACAATCGGCGTCTCATCAATTTCCCCTTGCTCTTTGGGAGAAATTGTTCCTCGTGCCTAAGAATATCAAGTGACCCGAGGTGGATGGGTCCGCCTACTAATGTCTAATGAGTTGGATTCTTGTTTAGTTTAGGATTTAGGTTTAGGCTTTATTAGTTTTTCTTTCCTTTTGTTTTGTTTCGTTTAGGTTGTTTTTTTTTTTTTTTTCTTTCCCTAATTAGTGTAACCATATTCCCTTCTATATATTTTTTGTACTGTTCCGATTTGATACAATTATTCTCTGCACCTGATCTTTGTGTTGAGGTACTTTTTTCAAGCAGGTGTGGGGTGCGCTACTTTTCGATCAATGAGGACATTGTCATCTTTAGGTTTGGGGGTATGGTTAATTATTTTACGTCATTTATATGTTTTATCTGAAAAAAAAAAATTTAATTTTTATTTTTGAAGTCATCATGCACATTATTTTACGATTGTTTTCAAACTTTAGTTGATGATGCATGTGAATTTAATTTTGAGAATACTAGTGTCATATTTTGATTACTTGTATCTAAGATGATGAAGCTTAATGTGATATGTGTGGATAATTTTGATATTCATGCCTAGAATTTTTACACTTATACCAAGCTAAGACTTAGAAATCGATGAACTGTTTTGAATGTTGAATCTTAGGATTTCAGTGGAGACTAAACCCAGTGAGCTTTAGAGCTAATTTCCCGTCATTGATGAGTGAATATATAAACTCGGAGTTTTCTTTGAATACGACTTATTTTGCATAATCTCATACACTTCATTTTGACTTGTGACTTTGCATGAAATCAAATTTATATCATTATGTTAGAATGTACTGTATATTTACTCAAGACAAATAGGCAAAGTTACTATCTTTTAAGGATATGATTGAAGGCCATCTTTGGCTCGTTTGTGCTTAAAATGCCCCACCTCAAATAAATTTATCTTTCTAGTACCCCTTTGAGCCTATTGAAAATTTACCTTTATACATTCTTTGATAAGCCACGTTAACCTTTAACCCTTCACCATTTCTGAAAATTCAGCTTTACCCTTCTTATTTCTGAGAAATTAGGAACGAGGGATGAGAGTGAACGAAAAGAGAGTAAGTGGAGATCTTGAGTTGTGGTGTTTCGAGAGTGTATGGCAAAAATAAAAAAGAAAAGGAGAGAAAAAGAAAAGAAAATTGTGAAAATAATGAAAAATCTGAGGTGCTTCAAGAAAAAGAAATTCAAAAGAAAAAGAAAGTTGAGAAAAAGAGAAAAAGAAAGTTGAGAAAAATAGTGAGAGAGTAGAAAAGAAAAGAAGAGAAATAAAAATAAAAAATAAAAAAAAATAAAAAAAAGTTGTTTCTTTTCCAATTTCTCATAAACTTTGAATCCCAACTTCCAATTCTTTCTTACCCTTTCCTGAGCCCCATTACAACCCTAAAAAGACCTTCATGATCTGATCTTGTATTAGTAACTGCCTTGTGGAGAGTAAATATGTGATACTTATGACACTTGATATGACATGCTTAGGATATACAAGTATCTTCTTATGAGATTTATTTTTGTTCATTGATTGCATCGTGTTTCATTTATCATGTGAGACCTTTTTATTTGCTTTGTATTGACCTCTCACATATGTGCGAAAACTTATCCATCATCGGTGTCTTTATATTTTGAGAGTATACCTAAAGTGAGGATTGAGTCAAAACAACAGATCCAACGGTTTTCCGTTTGAACTAGTTCTGAGATGAATGAATTTTGGTTTGGTTATGCACACACTTCACGTTTAGGCATGAATGGATGAGCTATCTAACGATTTGAGCATTAGACTAATTTGAATGGATATTAGTATGATTAGTATAACATTGTTATTTAAAATTGAGGATTCGCATGTTGAATTGATTAATGATTTTTGTTTTTGAATGGTATATATGTTATCAAAATCATGTTTTGAAAACTCAATTTTATCGATGATTTCAAAAATATATTGAAGTTTGTGGGTAACTTCACTGTAAACCCTCAGGAGACACAACTCCTCCACTAGGATCACCTAGGGGTTTAAAGGCTTGTTGCACATGCTAAGTGCAATCGTGTTCCCTACGAAAGTGGCATTTATTTTCTTTAGTTTGCTTTGCTCGAGGACTAGCAAAGTGTAGGTTTGGGGGTATGATGAGTACTGAAAAATGAGGATATTTCACCCCTAAATACCTATATTTAGCTGTCCGATGAAGGCTATCTGATAAGATTTATTAGATTTGAAGTGTTTCAGGTAAATATGAGCCAAGTATAGAAAATAAAGGTAAGAATTTCAATATAATGCCAAAACACCGCAATTTCGGTAATCAAGAACTTGGTGCGACTTTGGACCTTCAAGACGGCCGAATTATAAAATTGTCAAAACATAAAAGTTGTAGATCTTTTCGTCAGCTTTCCAACGGCGCAAGCATCGTCTCAATCCGAGTTCGGGACAGAAAGTTATGGCCGAAATATTGAAGCAGTGTCTGAACCACAAAAAGTGCTGATTTTCACGGATTTCTGGGGTTGATGCATCGACCCTACAGGTCGATTAATCGAGCCAGAGTTGCAGTCTGACACGATTCTGACACTGGAAACGTGATTTTGTGGAAGTTTTGTCGGCTCGATGCATCGAGGGTCATGAGTCGATTAATCGACTATAAAAAGTCGGTTTAGGATACTGTGCGCGACGAGTTCTATTTAAAGCGACTCAAACACTTCAGAAGGAGAGTAGAGAATTAGAGAGTAGATTAGAGATTAGAATTAGAGTTTTTTTTAGTTTTAGTTTTTAGTGTTCTTAGTTTTTAGCCATTGTATTTCATAATTAGTCATAGAAATAGGAAGTTTTATTATTTCTTTTTAAGAGCTTTGTTCCCTTTACTTTTTCAGTATTCGTTCCTAAGTTTTGTTCAAAGTTTATTTCTGCATTTATTTCGTTTCTGAAGATTATCATCCGTTTGAAGTTTGAGGTAATTTTAATTAATGTTATTTTCCCGTCTTTATTTATTTATGTCATTTATTTACAATATGTGTGGCTAAATTTATAGAGATGGGGATCTAATGATTCGCATCAGGGATGTACTTTTAATAATATAAAATTAGGATTAAAATATGAGATTTTAAATTTATGGTTGTGCTATCATGAACGGATGAAATCCCCGCCACTAACCGGGATCGCGTGTGCCGAGTCATGCCCGGGATCTCAGATCTGTGACGGTAATTTTACCCTATCATTGTTATGGTCTTTGTATTTTCGTTGTGTGGATCTAATTACGATTATGTTTTGGGATCGAGTGTGCCGAGCCATGCCCTGGATCTTGGTTCTGTAATAGTAATTTTATCTGAAATATCCCTAATCTCGAATAAAGTGTGTGAGCCATGCCCTTGATTTCAGATTTGTAAGTGGTATTTTGTTGGAATTTTCACCCACTTTGGGGATGGTTTTATTTGAACACGAGATCATGCGTGTCTAGCTACCCTTGATCCGAGATCTAGATATATGAAAATCATCTAAGTTCGATTGCGAGGATGCAACGTGGAACCTATTAGGGCGTTGACCATTGATCTTCCATAAAAGATGTTTGTTACCAATGAAATATCTCATAATTTAATCCTTAGATTTATATTATAGGAAGAACGGACCAAAGATGGGAGGATTTAGTATCTTCATCTTTATCATCATCTTACTTTTTTTATTTGCGAATTATCAATTGAATTTTAGTTTGTAGTCATTGATTACCATCAACCGCTTAAATCATAAAACTGGTAGAATACTGTTAGATCTTAATAGATTTCTAGAATTGCTTGTCTCTTTTAGATATTTCAAAATTAATCCTCGTGGGAACGATCTAGCATCTCGCACCCACTATATACAAACCGATTCGTGCACTTGCGAGTAAAACATACATAAAAAAATCACATCAAGTTTTTGGCGCCGTTGCCGGGGATTAAATTTAGAAAATCTGAATTTTTGGTAGACAGTAAATTTTAGGTATTTTCGAGGATTAAAATAGTATTTCTGCTTAAAAAAAAAAAAAAAAAAAAAAAAATTCTGGAGGAGCAGGCATCGGCCCACACTGACGATGCATCGAGTTAGCCTCGATTGATCGAGTTATACTCGATTAAACGTTTTTTATTAAAAAAAAAAAAAAAAAAAAAAAAAAAATTGTTATTGGTGAAATCATGTCAATGCATGGATTCAATCTAAAATCATGTGCTATTTGTGGAAATTCGATGCACATTTCACCTATGTGTCCCTTGAATAACTCAAATTATTACCCTGAACAAGTCCAACCAAATCCGGTTTGGAACACTCATGACTGGCAGAGTCAATCTAATGACATGTGGGGTTTTAATCAACCTCTAATGTGTGATATGATGCCATACAATGATCAAAATTCTTATCCCAACCAATTTCCTTATGAGTTTTCGCAGCAAACTCAATACTTTCAAGACAAACTCATATGAACCAGTCCAAAATTCTTCTTACTCCTTAGAATATTTAAAAGGTTTGGTGCACACCAATACTCAAAGAATTTCTAGGATACAATCTCAAGTTAGTCAGATGATCGAATACTTACAAAGGAAAGTTGAAATAGAGGAGCCCCTCATTGATACCGATCAGAATAAAGAACATCTTCAAGAGGACTCATCTGATTTTATTCAAAAATATGAGGATGATCAATTGGTCACTACGCTTGAGAATGGCATAACGAGCGTTGAGGTAGTGCAAGTGCGAGGAGAAGAGGAAATGGAATGGAACGATACTTATGTCGATGAGGGAATTGAGAATCAAATTGAGATGAAAGAGAAAGAAAATGACACCCTTACAACACCTGATAAGGGAAACATAACTTTTTCCGATGAGTGTGAATTCGGTTTAGGGAAGAAAGAGGAATTTCAAATCTGTTGCCCATTCGTTGAATACATAGATAATCAACAGAATGCCGAAAAAAGATTCATGGGTTTGAATCTGAAGTGTGATTTTGGGAATGTCAAGTACAGGGTAGAAATGGACCATAATGGTGACACTTGGACACACCATGGGGGTGTAACTACGTCCTTGAAAAGAGAAATACCGAGACGATTAAATAAATCGCTGATCCTGCTTAGAAAATTTTTCATGAAGATTTAGGATCCTGGTGGACTCGGAATGAATTTACACCTTGTAGATTAATTTCGTTTTTAAAAAAAAAAAAAATTGTTTTTCTAATCGATAAAAATAAAGTCGATTAATCGACTTTCGATTAATCGACTTGTAGTCGATTGATCGATCGATAGTCATGATGCTCTTTTCAATGCGATGCATTTTTGGTTAATTTCTTTTCGATGTAAAAAAAAAAAAAAAATTCTGAATCGATGCATCGACCCTATGGTCGATGCATCGACCACTTTGTGCTCGATTAATCGACCACTTTTTGGTCGATTAATCGAGTCTTTAATGGGGTGTCCTTTTTCAAGGCACTGCATTTATTGTGGATTTTGACTTTTTCTTTAGTCGATTAATCGACTCCTTGAGTCGATGCATCGACTGTTCATTTTGAAAATTGTGCCGTTTTAAAAATCATCGATTTTGTTTTTTACTTGGTGTCGATTAATCGACTCTTTATGGATCGATTAATCGACTTTTACTTCGGGACGTGCGTTTTTGGTTTTTCTTTGCCTTGATTTCTGTCGATTAATCGAGTAAGTGCGTCGATTAATCGATTTTTCCACTTCCGTACGTTGCGTCTTTTCACTTAAAGACGTTGCGTGTTTTCCATCGTCGAGACTTCGGCGCTCTTTTCAATAGAGTGGCTTAATCGACACTTTTGGTCGATTAATCGATTATTTCGATTGTGTCCGTCCCGAGAGGCGCCTTTGCGCCTATTTAAATGGAGCAGTCTCACTACGTTTTTCATTGAGTTTGTTTTTCTGACTGCCTCCGACATTCCGACAGTGCAATCATGGCTTCGACCTCTGCCGCGCCGCAAAGACTTGTACAACGCCCTGCTGGTCATCACGTGATCGGCCAAGTGGTCGCCCGACCCGCGACTGTGTTCGAATATGTTTTTGATCTCGCGGCTTTTCAAGCCTTCGCCTTTCTCGCGTTTCCCTCACCTATGCGATGGCGCTCAATGCCCATTTTCTCCTCACTCCACCGTGATCAAAGTGTCCGACGCGTTGCTCGGTTATTCTATCAGAATATGGCCTGGGTGCCCGCCTCCATCGACAATCAAGTTGCCGCCCACTTCACTGTCACACTTGATGGGTGGTCGCGCCCGATTTTTCCGCATACCATTGCGGAGGTCTTTCATGTTTCGTAGCGCCCTCACAATCACATTCGGGTGAGGAACTCGACGAGTCTCGGAGGATATAATCAGCGAGATGTCGCGGCATATTTTCTTCTCAGGATCGCCACTAGGCGATCGGCGTTACTTGCCGACTTTTGTTTTGGGATAGTGTGGTCAGTAGCAATCTTTGTCCCCGTGGCCACGTTTCTGAGCGCACCGGTGATCGGGTTCAAGCACTTTATGGGGCCCACCGCAATTCATGGATCAACGTGCCCAGGATTATTCATGATGGCATGTGGCGATGCCATGACGAACTCACTAAACCTACCACTGGTGAAGCCCCGTTGGTCTACTTCCCCCATTATGTTATGAAGCTGCTTAATTTCCTTCGTTTCCCGTTCTACCGGGATGATGATATCGGGGACCTTGCATTCTATCGTTATGGTGCAACCCAGTGGAACCGCAGTATGCGTCTCTTGGGAAATGTCCCTGATGCCCATCGATGCACTGCTCAACCGGCTCCTGCCTTGGCCGTCAGTCGATGACCAACATGCACCTAATCAAGGACCCGAGGAGGGTGTGTCGCTTGGCTCGCTCCAAGCCCAAATTACCACTTTACAAGAGGAGCAGCAGCGACACCATGGTGCACTCCTGCGCCGTAGCCACTATGATCGTTCCTTCCTCCATCAAATCGGGCAGCGCATGTGGCCTGATAGTTATGATGAGATGCGCGCCAGGGCCCGCCAAGCCGAGGAGGATGGCGATGATTAGTTAGTTTGGTCTAGGATTAGGATTTTCATTTTGTGTGTTTTTTTCTTTCTTTGTTTAGGGTGTTTCTTCTAGGAGTCAAATCAGAAGTGTTCATGTAATTATCGTCTTTATCAATGAAAAAGTGTGTTTTCTGATCTGTGTAGGATTGTCAAAATTTTGCAAATTTCTGGTTGCCTTTAGAGTAGTTGAAACGCACTGTTCAAAAGCAAATTTTCACTAATTTCAACTCTCTGCCTAGATGGTGTCGATTAATCGAGGTTATACTCGATTAATCGACCCACCAGCTTAGTAAAAAAAAAAAAAAAATTGGTGTCGATGCATCGACCATGGGTCGATGCATGATCGATTCTCATGGGTCGATTATCCGACCCCCCTGCTCCTTGTTTTTTTTATTTTTTTTTCTCGCCGGCACTCCTAGTAGAACTCTAATCTGCCACACTTTTCATTGTCTCTTTTCTGCAAGGACACCTCTTTCCACTCCTACTCCAACTCTATATGTTTTTCCCTTTATATTCACCTGTAGGCTCACTTTTCATTAACTCTGCACTATCTTTCTTATGGCCCGACGATTATATCTCACCAGAGCCCGATTATCAAAGATGGAGGAGACTGCTAAAAAGCGGGAGCGCCGCTCTCATCGGACGGTCCCTTTTGTGCCAAACAATGTTGAAATCATCGACCTCGATCCGATGATCATTCCTTACTGGGGAGAACCATCTCGTAAAAAGGTAAATCGCTCCAAATCTCCTACACCGTGCATCAATACTGATATCGAGATAATTGATGTGATGCCGTCACCATCTCCCCCATCTTCATCTCCTACTTTCACCTCCCCACCTCCATCCTTACAATCTGGTGTCTCATCAATTTCCCCTTGCTCTTTGGGAGAAATTGTTCCCTGTGCCTAAGAATATCAATTTCAGTGACCCGAGGTGGATGGGTCCGCCTACTAATGTCTAACAGAGTTGGATTCTTGTTTAGTTTAGGATTTAGGGTTTAGGCTTTATTAGTTTTTTCTTTCCTTTTTGTTTTGTTTTGTTTCGTTTAGGTTGTTTTTTTTTTTTTTTTCTTTCCCTAATTAGTGTAACCATAATCCCTTCTAAATATTTTTTGTACTGTTCCGATTTGATACATATTCTCTGATCTTTGTGTTGAGGTACTTTTTTCAAACAGGTTTGGGGGTGCGCTACTTCTTTCAGTCAATGAGGACATTGTCATCTTTAGGTTTGGGGGTATGGTTAATTATTTTACGTCATTTATATGTTTTATCTGAAAAAAAAAAATTTAATTTTTATTTTTGAAGTCATCATGCACATTATTTTACGATTGTTTTCAAACTTTAGTTGATGATGCATGTGAATTTAATTTTGAGAATACTAGTGTCATATTTTGATTACTTGTATCTAAGATGATGAAGCTTAATGTGATATGTGTGGATAATTTTGATATTCATGCCTAGAATTTTTACACTTATACCAAGCTAAGACTTAGAAATCGATGAACTGTTTTGAATGTTGAATCTTAGGATTTCAGTGGAGACTAAACCCAGTGAGCTTTAGAGCTAATTTCCCGTCATTGATGAGTGAATATATAAACTCGGAGTTTTCTTTGAATACGACTTATTTTGCATAATCTCATACACTTCATTTTGACTTGTGACTTTGCATGAAATCAAATTTATATCATTATGTTAGAATGTACTGTATATTTACTCAAGACAAATAGGCAAAGTTACTATCTTTTAAGGATATGATTGAAGGCCATCTTTGGCTCGTTTGTGCTTAAAATGCCCCACCTCAAATAAATTTATCTTTCTAGTACCCCTTTGAGCCTATTGAAAATTTACCTTTATACATTCTTTGATAAGCCACGTTAACCTTTAACCCTTCACCATTTCTGAAAATTCAGCTTTACCCTTCTTATTTCTGAGAAATTAGGAACGAGGGATGAGAGTGAACGAAAAGAGAGTAAGTGGAGAGATACTGAGTTGTGGTGTTTACTGAGAGTGTATGGCAAAAATAAAAAGAAAAACGGGAGAGATAAAGAAAAGAAAATTGTGAAAAATAATGAAAAATCTGAGGTGCTTCAAGAAAAAGAAATTCAAAAGAAAAAGAAAGTTGAGAAAAAGAGAAAAAGAAAGTTGAGAAAAATAGTGAGAGAGTAGAAAAGAAAAGAAGAGAAATAAAAATAAAAAATAAAAAAAAATAAAAAAAAGTTGTTTCTTTTCCAATTTCTCAGAAACTTTGAATCCCAACTTCCAATTCTTTCTTACCCTTTCCTGAGCCCCATTACAACCCTAAAAAGACCTTCATGATCTGATCTTGTATTAGTAACTGCCTTGTGGAGAGTAAATATGTGATACTTATGACACTTGATATGACATGCTTAGGATATACAAGTATCTTCTTATGAGATTTATTTTTGTTCATTGATTGCATCGTGTTTCATTTATCATGTGAGACCTTTTTATTTGCTTTGTATTGACCTCTCACATATGTGCGAAAACTTATCCATCATCGGTGTCTTTATATTTTGAGAGTATACCTAAAGTGAGGATTGAGTCAAAACAACAGATCCAACGGTTTTCCGTTTGAACTAGTTCTGAGATGAATGAATTTTGGTTTGGTTATGCACACACTTCACGTTTAGGCATGAATGGATGAGCTATCTAACGATTTGAGCATTAGACTAATTTGAATGGATATTAGTATGATTAGTATAACATTGTTATTTAAAATTGAGGATTCGCATGTTGAATTGATTAATGATTTTTGTTTTCGAATGGTATATATGTTATCAAAATCATGTTTTGAAAACTCAATTTTATCGATGATTTCAAATATATATTGAAGTTTGTGGGTAACTTCACTGTAAACCCTCAGGAGACACAACTCCTCCACTAGGATCACCTAGGGGTTTAAAGGCTTGTTGCACATGCTAAGTGCAATCGTGTTCCCTACGAAAGTGGCATTTATTTTCTTTAGTTTGCTTTGCTCGAGGACTAGCAAAGTGTAGGTTTGGGGGTATGATGAGTACTGAAAAATGAGGATATTTCACCCCTAAATACCTATATTTAGCTGTCCGATGAAGGCTATCTGATAAGATTTATTAGATTTGAAGTGTTTCGTAAATACAAGAGCCAAGTATAGAAAACAGTGCAAGAATTCTGAATATAATGCCAAAACACTGCAATTTCGGGTAATCAAGAACTTGGTGCGACTTGCGGCTAAATTTGGACCTTCAAGACGGCCGAATTATAAAATTGTCAAAACATAAAAGTTGTAGATCTTTTCGTCAGCTTTCCAACGGCGCAAGAATCGTCTCAATCCGAGTTCGGGACAGAAAGTTATGGCCGAAATACTGAAGCAGTGTCTGAACCACAAAAAGTGCTGATTTTCACGGATTTCTGGGGTCGATGCATCGACCCTACAGGTCGATTAATCGAGCCAGAGTTGCAGTCTGACCCGATTCTGACACTGGAAACGTGATTTTGTGGAAGTTTTGTCGGCTCGATGCATCGAGGGTCATGAGTCGATTAATCGACTATAAAAAGTCGGTTTAGGAGATCTGTGAGTTTATTCTATTTAAAGCGACTCAAACACTTGAGAAGGAGAGTAGAGAATTAGAGAGTAGATTAGAGATTAGAATTAGAGTTTTTTAGTTTTAGTTTTAGTGTTCTTAGTTTTAGCCATTGTATTTCATAATTAGTCATAGAAATAGGAAGTTTTATTATTTCTTTTTAAGAGCTTTGTTCCTTTACTTTTCAAGATTCGTTCTAAGTTTTGTTGTTCAAAGTTTATTTCTGCATTTATTTCGTTTCTGAAGATTATCATCTGTTTGAAGTTTGAGGTAATTTTAATTAATGTTATTTTCCCGTCTTTATTTATTTATGTCATTTACTTACAATATGTGTGGCTAAATTTATAGAGATGGGGATCTAATGATTCCCATCCGAGGGATGTACTTTTAATAATATAAATTTAGGGATTAAAATATGAGATTTTTAATTTATGGTTGTTGTGCTATCATGAATGGATGAAATCCCCGCCACTAACTGGGATCGCGTGTGCCGAGTCATGCCCGGGATCTCAGTTCTGTGACGGTAATTTTACCCTATCATTGTTATGGTCTTTGTATTGTGGATCTAATTACGATTATGTTTTGGGATCGAGTGTCTTGCCATGCCCCGGATCTTGGTTACGTAATGGTAATTTTATCTGAAATATCCCTAATCTGAATAAAGTGTGCCGAGCCATGCCCTTGATTTCAGATTTGTAAGTGGTATTTTTATTGGAATTTTCACCCACTTTGGGGATGGTTTTTATTTGAACCTGAGATCATGCGTGTCTAGCCGTACCCTTGATCCCAGATCTAGATATATGAAAATCATCTAAGTTCTGATTGCAGGGATGCAACGTGGAACCTATTAGGGTGTTGACCATTGATCTTCCATAAAAGATGTTTGTTACCAATGAAATATCTCATAAGTTAATCCTTAGATTTATATTATAGGAAGAACGGACCAAAGATGGGAGGATTTAGTATCTTCATCTTTATCATCATCCTTACTTTTATTTGCGAATTATCAATTGAATTTTAGTTTGTAGTCATTGATTACCATCAACCGTTTAAATCATAAAACTGGTAGAATACTGTTAGATCTTAATAGATTTCTAGAATTGCTTGTCTCTTTTAGATATTTCAAAATTAATCCTCGTGGGAACGATCTCGTACTCCGCACCCACTATATACAAACCGATTCGTGCACTTGCGAGTAAAACATACATAAAAAAATCACATCAAGTTTTTGGCGCCGTTGCCGGGGATTAAATTTAGAAAATCTGAATTTTTGGTAGACAGTAAATTTTAGGTATTTTCGAGGATTAAAATAGTATTTCTGCTTAAAAAAAAAAAAAAAAAAAAAAAAATTCTGGAGGTCGATGCATCGACCCACACTGTCGATGCATCGAGTTAGCCTCGATTGATCGAGTTATACTCGATTAATCGATTTTTATAAAAAAAAAAAAAAAAAAAAAAAAAAAAAAAAAAAAAAAAAACTTTTGTTATTGGTGAAATCATGTTAATGCATGGATTCAATCTAAAATCATGTGCTATTTGTGGAAATTCGATGCACATTTCACCTATGTGTCCCTTGAATAACTCAAATTATTACCCTGAACAAGTCCAACCAAATCCGGTTTGGAACACTCATGACTGGCAGAGTCAATCTAATGACATGTGGGGTTTTAATCAACCTCTAATGTGTGATATGATGCCATACAATGATCAAAATTCTTATCCCAACCAATTTCCTTATGAGTTTTCGCAGCAAACTCAATACTTTCAAGACAAACTCATATGAACCAGTCCAAAATTCTTCTTACTCCTTAGAATATTTAAAAGGTTTGGTGCACACCAATACTCAAAGAATTTCTAGGATACAATCTCAAGTTAGTCAGATGATCGAATACTTACAAAGGAAAGTTGAAATAGAGGAGCCCCTCATTGATACCGATCAGAATAAAGAACATCTTCAAGAGGACTCATCTGATTTTATTCAAAAATATGAGGATGATCAATTGGTCACTACGCTTGAGAATGGCATAACGAGCGTTGAGGTAGTGCAAGTGCGAGGAGAAGAGGAAATGGAATGGAACGATACTTATGTCGATGAGGGAATTGAGAATCAAATTGAGATGAAAGAGAAAGAAAATGACACCCTTACAACACCTGATAAGGGAAACATAACTTTTTCCGATGAGTGTGAATTCGGTTTAGGGAAGAAAGAGGAATTTCAAATCTGTTGCCCATTCGTTGAATACATAGATAATCAACAGAATGCCGAAAAAAGATTCATGGGTTTGAATCTGAAGTGTGATTTTGGGAATGTCAAGTACAGGGTAGAAATGGACCATAATGGTGACACTTGGACACACCATGAGGGTGTACCTATGTCCTTGAAAAGAGAAATACCGAGACGATTAAATAAATCGCTGATCCTGCTTAGAAAATTTTTCATGAAGATTTAGGATCCTGGTGGACTCGGAATGAATTTACACCTTGTAGATTAATTTCGTTTTTAAAAAAAAAAAAATTGTTTTTCTTCCTCGATTAATCGACAGTGTATGTCGATTAATCGACCCTCCCCCTCGATTAATCGACTCCTTGTAGTCGATTGATCGATAGTCATAATGACTGTTTTCTTTTTCAATGCAGTCTGCATTTTTGGTTAATTTCTTTTCGATGTAAAAAGAACAGAAAATTATGAATCGATGCGTCGACCCTATGGTCGATGCATCGACATAGGCTCGATTAATCGACCACTTTTGGTCGATTAATCGAAGTCTTTAATTTTTTTGACTTTTTTCGTTCGACTCCTTGAGTCGATGCATCACTATTCATTTTGAAACTTGTGCCGTCTTAAAAATAGCTTTTGTTTTTTATTGTCGATTAATCGACTCTTTATGGATCGATTAATCGACTTTTACCGGAGCGTGCGTTTTGGTTTTTCTTTGCCTTGATTTACATCGATTAATCGAGTAAGTGCGTCGATTAATCGATTTTTCCACTTCCCAAATGCGTTGCGTCTTTTCACTTAAAGACGCGTTGCGTGTTTTCCATCGTCGAGACTTCGGCGCGCCTCTTTCAATAAGTCGATTAATCGACACTTTTGGTCGATTAATCGATTATTTCGATTGTGTCCGCAGAGGCGCCTTTGCGCCCTATTTAAATGGAGCAATCTCACTACGTTTTCATTGAGTTTGTTTTTCCGACGCCCGACATTCCGGACAAAGGCAATCATGGCTTCGACCTCTCGCCGCCGCAAAGACTTGTACAACGCCTGCCGTCATCCACGTGATCGCCAAGTGGTCGCTTTCACGCGCGACCGTGTTCGGAATATGTTTTTGATCTCGCGGCTTTTCAAGCACCGCCATTCGCGCTTCTCACCTATATTTCTCCTCACTCCACCCGTGATCAAAGTGTCCGAACGCGTTGTTCGGTTATTCTATCAGAATATGGCATGGGTGCCCGCCTCAATCGAGAATCAAGTCGCCGCCCACTTCACAGTTGCAATTGATGGGTGGTCGCGCCCGATTTTTCCGCACACCATTGCGGAGGTCTTTAATGTTTCGTGCGAGCGCCCTCACAATCACATTCTGGGTGAGGAACTCGACGAGTCTCAGGAGGATATAATCAACGAGATGTGCCGCGGCATATTTTCTTCTGGGATCGCCACTAGGCGATCGGCGTTGCCGCGCCAGCTTTTGTTTTGGGATAGTGTGGTCAGTAGCAATCTTTGTCCCCGTGGCCACGTTTCTGAGCGCACCGGTGATCGGGTTCAAGCACTTTATGGGGCCCACCGAAATTCATGGATCAACGTGCCCAGGATTATTCATGATGGCATGTGGCGATGCCATGACGAACTCACTAAGCCTACCACTGGTGAAGCCCCGTTGGTCTACTTCCCCCATTATGTTATGAAGCTGCTTAATTTCCTTCGTTTCCCGTTCTACCGGGATGATGATATCGGGGACCTTGCTTTCTATCGATATGGTGCAACCCAGTGGAACCGCAGTATGCGTCTCTTGGGAAATGTCCCTGATGCCCATGCTGATGCACCGGCTCCCCCACGCCAGCGTCGCCGCGTCCGTCAGGATGACCAACATGCACCTGATCAAGGACCCGAGGAGGGTGTGTCGCTTGGCTCGCTCCAAGCCCAAATTACCACTTTACAAGAGGAGCAGCAGCGACACCATGGTGCACTCCTGCGCCGTAGCCACTATGATCGTTCCTTCCTCCATCAAATCGGGCAGCGCATGTGGCCTGATAGTTATGATGAGATGCGCGCCAGGGCCCGCCAAGCCGAGGAGGATGGCGATGATTAGTTAGTTTGGTCTAGGATTAGGATTTTTCATTTTGTGTGTTTTTTTTTTCTTTCTTTTGTTTTAGCTGTTTATTTTAGGAGTCAAATCAGAAGTGTTCATGTAATTATCGTCTTTATCAATGAAAAAGTGTGTTTTCTGATCTGTGTAGGATTGTCAAAATTTTGCAAATTTCTGGTTGCCTTTAGAGTAGTTGAAACGCACTGTTCAAAAGCAAATTTTCACTAATTTCAACTCTCTGCCTAGATGGTGTCGATTAATCGAGGGTTATACTCGATTAATCGACCCACAGTTTGCGAAAGTAAAAAAAAAAAAAAAAAAAAAATTTGGTGTCGATGCATCGACCCCCATGGGTCGATGCATCGACCTTCATGGGTCGATTAATCGACCCCACTGCTTCTTGTTTTTTTTATTTTTTTTTCTCGCACTCTAGTAGAACTCTAATCGCCACACTTTTCATTGTCTCTTTTCTGCAAGGACACCTCTTTCCACTCCTACTCCAACTCTATATGTTTTTCCCTTTATATTCACCTGTAGGCTCACTTTTCATTAACTCTGCACTATCTTTCTTATGGCCCGACGATTATATCTCACCAGAGCCCGATTATCAAAGATGGAGGAGACTGCTAAAAAGCGGGAGCGCCGCTCTCATCGGACGGCCTCCCTTTTGTGCCAAACAATGTTGAAATCATCGACCTCGATCCGATGATCATTCCTTACTGGGGAGAACCATCTCGTAAAAAGGTATATCGCTCCAAATCTCCTACACCGTGCATCAATACTGATATCGAGATAATTGATGTGATGCCGTCACCATCTCCCCCATCTTCATCTCCTACTTTCACCTCCCCACCTCCATCCTTACAATCGGCGGTGTCTCATCAATTTCCCTTGCTCTTTGGGAGAAATTGTTCCAGTGCCTAAGAATATCAATTTAAGTGACGAGGTGGATGGGTCCGCCTACTAATGTCTATGAGTTGGATTCTTGTTTAGTTTAGGATTTAGGTTTAGGCTTTATTAGTTTTTCTTTCCTTTTGTTTTGTTTTGTTTCGTTTAGGTTGTTTTTTTTTTTTCTTTCCCTAATTAGTGTAACCATATTCCCTTCTATATATTTTTTGTACTGTTCCGATTTGATACAATTATTCTCTGCACCTGATCTTTGTGTTGAGGTACTTTTTTCAAACAGGTTTGGGGGTGCGCTACTTCTTTCAGTCAATGAGGACATTGTCATCTTTAGGTTTGGGGGTATGGTTAATTATTTTACGTCATTTATTTGTTTTATCCTGAAAAAAAAAATTTAATTTTATTTTGAAGTCATCATGCACATTATTTTATTGTTTTCAAACTTTAGTTGATGATGCATGTGAATTTAATTTTGAGAATACTAGTGTCATATTTTGATTACTTGTATCTAAGATGATGAAGCTTAATGTGATATGTGTGGATAATTTTGATATTCATGCCTAGAATTTTTACACTTATACCAAGCTAAGACTTAGAAATCGATGAACTGTTTTGAATGTTGAATCTTAGGATTTCAGTGGAGACTAAACCCAGTGAGCTTTAGAGCTAATTTCCCGTCATTGATGAGTGAATATATAAACTCGGAGTTTTCTTTGAATACGACTTATTTTGCATAATCTCATACACTTCATTTTGACTTGTGACTTTGCATGAAATCAAATTTATATCATTATGTTAGAATGTACTGTATATTTACTCAAGACAAATAGGCAAAGTTACTATCTTTTAAGGATATGATTGAAGGCCATCTTTGGCTCGTTTGTGCTTAAAATGCCCCACCTCAAATAAATTTATCTTTCTAGTACCCCTTTGAGCCTATTGAAAATTTACCTTTATACATTCTTTGATAAGCCACGTTAACCTTTAACCCTTCACCATTTCTGAAAATTCAGCTTTACCCTTCTTATTTCTGAGAAATTAGGAACGAGGGATGAGAGTGAACGAAAAGAGAGTAAGTGGAGAGATACTGAGTTGTGGTGTTTACTGAGAGTGTATGGCAAAAATAAAAAGAAAAAGGGGAGAGAAAAAGAAAAAGAAAATTGTGAAAAATAATGAAAAATCTGAGGTGCTTCAAGAAAAAGAAATTCAAAAGAAAAAGAAAGTTGAGAAAAAGAGAAAAAGAAAGTTGAGAAAAATAGTGAGAGAGTAGAAAAGAAAAGAAGAGAAATAAAAATAAAAAATAAAAAAAAATAAAAAAAAGTTGTTTCTTTTCCAATTTCTCAGAAACTTTGAATCCCAACTTCCAATTCTTTCTTACCCTTTCCTGAGCCCCATTACAACCCTAAAAAGACCTTCATGATCTGATCTTGTATTAGTAACTGCCTTGTGGAGAGTAAATATGTGATACTTATGACACTTGATATGACATGCTTAGGATATACAAGTATCTTCTTATGAGATTTATTTTTGTTCATTGATTGCATCGTGTTTCATTTATCATGTGAGACCTTTTTATTTGCTTTGTATTGACCTCTCACATATGTGCGAAAACTTATCCATCATCGGTGTCTTTATATTTTGAGAGTATACCTAAAGTGAGGATTGAGTCAAAACAACAGATCCAACGGTTTTCCGTTTGAACTAGTTCTGAGATGAATGAATTTTGGTTTGGTTATGCACACACTTCACGTTTAGGCATGAATGGATGAGCTATCTAACGATTTGAGCATTAGACTAATTTGAATGGATATTAGTATGATTAGTATAACATTGTTATTTAAAATTGAGGATTTGCATGTTGAATTGATTAATGATTTTTGTTTTTGAATGGTATATATGTTATCAAAATCATGTTTTGAAAACTCAATTTTATCGATGATTTCAAAAATATATTGAAGTTTGTGGGTAACTTCACTGTAAACCCTCAGGAGACACAACTCCTCCACTAGGATCACCTAAGGGATTAGAGGCTTGGTGCACATGCTAAGTGCAATCGTGTTCCTACGAAAGTGGCATTTATTTTCTTTAGTTTGCTTTGCTCGAGCAAAGTGTAGGTTTGGGGGTATGATGAGTACTGAAAAATGAGGATATTTCACCCCTAAATACCTATATTTAGCTGTCCGATGAAGGCTATCTGATAAGATTTATTAGATTTGAAGTGTTTCAGGTAAATATGAGCCAAGTATAGAAAACAGTGCAAGAATTCTGAATATAATGCCAAAACACTGCAATTTCGGGTAATCAAGAACTTGGTGCGACTTGCGGCTAAATTTGGACCTTCAAGACGGCCGAATTATAAAATTGTCAAAACATAAAAGTTGTAGATCTTTTCGTCAGCTTTCCAACGGCGCAAGCATCGTCTCAATCCGAGTTCGGGACAGAAAGTTATGGCCGAAATATTGAAGCAGTGTCTGAACCACAAAAAGTGCTGATTTTCACGGATTTCTGGGGTTGATGCATCGACCCTACAGGTCGATTAATCGAGCCAGAGTTGCAGTCTGACACGATTCTGACACTGGAAACGTGATTTTGTGGAAGTTTTGTCTCGATGCATCGAGGTCATGAGTCGATTAATCGACTATAAAAAGTCGGTTTAGGATCTTGTCTTGTGACGAGTTATTTAAAGCGACTCAAACACTTGGGAAGAGAGTAGAGAATTAGAGAGTAGATTAGAGATTAGAATTAGAGTTTTTTAGTTTTAGTTTTAGTGTTCTTAGTTTTAGCCATTGTATTTCATAATTAGTCATAGAAATAGGAAGTTTTATTATTTCTTTTAAGAGCTTTGTTCCTTTACTTTTTCAATATTCGCTTTCTAAGTTTTGTTCAAAGTTTATTTACGCATTTATTTCGTTTACAAGATTATCATCCGTTTGAAGTTTGAGGTAATTTTAATTAATGTTATTTTCCCGTCTTTATTTATTTATGTCATTTATTTACAATATGTGTGGCTAAATTTATAGAGATGGGGATCTAATGATTCCCATCCGAGGGATGTACTTTTAATGATATAAAATTAGGGATTAAAATATGAGATTTTAAATTTATGGTTGTTGTGCTATCATGAACGGATGAAATCCCCGCCACTAACCGGGATCGCGTGTGCCGAGTCATGCCCGGGATCTCAGATCTGTGACGGTAATTTTACCCTATCATTGTTATGGTCTTTGTATTTTCGTTGTGTGGATCTAATTACGATTATGTTTTGGGATCGAGTGTGCCGAGCCATGCCCTGGATCTTGGTTCTGTAATAGTAATTTTATCTGAAATATCCCTAATCTGAATAAAGTGTGCCGAGCCATGCCCTTGATTTCAGATTTGTAAGTGGTATTTTTATTGGAATTTTCACCCACTTTGGGGATGGTTTTTATTTGAACCTGAGATCATGCGTGTCTAGCCGTACCCTTGATCCCAGATCTAGATATATGAAAATCATCTAAGTTCTGATTGCAGGGATGCAACGTGGAACCTATTAGGGTGTTGACCATTGATCTTCCATAAAAGATGTTTGTTACCAATGAAATATCTCATAAGTTAATCCTTAGATTTATATTATAGGAAGAACGGACCAAAGATGGGAGGATTTAGTATCTTCATCTTTATCATCATCCTTACTTTTATTTGCGAATTATCAATTGAATTTTAGTTTGTAGTCATTGATTACCATCAACCGTTTAAATCATAAAACTGGTAGAATACTGTTAGATCTTAATAGATTTCTAGAATTGCTTGTCTCTTTTAGATATTTCAAAATTAATCCTCGTGGGAACGATCTCGTACTCCGCACCCACTATATACAAACCGATTCGTGCACTTGCGAGTAAAACATACATAAAAAAATCACATCAAGTTTTTGGCGTTAATGATTAAATTTAGAAAATCGAATTTTTGGTGACGATAAATTTTAGGTATTTTCGAGGATTAAAATAGTATTTACGCAAAAAAAAAAAAAAAAAATTAATTAGATGCATAGACCACACCTTATCGATGCATCGAGTTAGCCTCGATTGATCGAGTTATACTCGATTAATCGATTTTTATAAAAAAAAAAAAAAAAAAAAAAAAAAAAAAAAAAAAAAAAAAACAAATTAAAAAAAAAAAAAAAAAACTTTTGTTATTGGTGAAATCATGTTAATGCATGGATTCAATCTAAAATCATGTGCTATTTGTGGAAATTCGATGCACATTTCACCTATGTGTCCCTTGAATAACTCAAATTATTACCCTGAACAAGTCCAACCAAATCCGGTTTGGAACACTCATGACTGGCAGAGTCAATCTAATGACATGTGGGGTTTTAATCAACCTCTAATGTGTGATATGATGCCATACAATGATCAAAATTCTTATCCCAACCAATTTCCTTATGAGTTTTCGCAGCAAACTCAATACTTTCAAGACAAACTCATATGAACCAGTCCAAAATTCTTCTTACTCCTTAGAATATTTAAAAGGTTTGGTGCACACCAATACTCAAAGAATTTCTAGGATACAATCTCAAGTTAGTCAGATGATCGAATACTTACAAAGGAAAGTTGAAATAGAGGAGCCCCTCATTGATACCGATCAGAATAAAGAACATCTTCAAGAGGACTCATCTGATTTTATTCAAAAATATGAGGATGATCAATTGGTCACTACGCTTGAGAATGGCATAACGAGCGTTGAGGTAGTGCAAGTGCGAGGAGAAGAGGAAATGGAATGGAACGATACTTATGTCGATGAGGGAATTGAGAATCAAATTGAGATGAAAGAGAAAGAAAATGACACCCTTACAACACCTGATAAGGGAAACATAACTTTTTCCGATGAGTGTGAATTCGGTTTAGGGAAGAAAGAGGAATTTCAAATCTGTTGCCCATTCGTTGAATACATAGATAATCAACAGAATGCCGAAAAAAGATTCATGGGTTTGAATCTGAAGTGTGATTTTGGGAATGTCAAGTACAGGGTAGAAATGGACCATAATGGTGACACTTGGACACACCATGAGGGTGTACCTATGTCCTTGAAAAGAGAAATACCGAGACGATTAAATAAATCGCTGATCCTGCTTAGAAAATTTTTCATGAAGATTTAGGATCCTGGTGGACTCGGAATGAATTTACACCTTGTAGATTAATTTCGTTTTTAAAAAAAAAAAAATTGTTTTTCTTCCTCGATTAATCGACAGTGTATGTCGATTAATCGACCCTCCCCCTCGATTAATCGACTCCTTGTAGTCGATTGATCGATAGTCATAATGACTGTTTTCTTTTTCAATGCAGTCTGCATTTTTGGTTAATTTCTTTTCGATGTAAAAAAAAAAAAAAAATTCTGAATCGATGCATCGACCCTATGGTCGATGCATCGACCACTTTGTGCTCGATTAATCGACCACTTTTTGGTCGATTAATCGAGTCTTTAATGGGGTGTCCTTTTTCAAGGCACTGCATTTATTGTGGATTTTGACTTTTTTTTAACTCCTTGAGTCGATGCATCGACTATTCATTTTGAAACTTGTCCGTCTTAAAATACATCGATTTTGTTTTTTACTTGGTGTCGATTAATCGACTCTTTATGGATCGATTAATCGACTTTTACTTCGGGACGTGCGTTTTTGGTTTTTCTTTGCCTTGATTTCTGTCGATTAATCGAGTAAGTGCGTCGATTAATCGATTTTTCCACTTCCGTACGTTGCGTCTTTTCACTTAAAGACGTTGCGTGTTTTCCATGCGTCGGGACTTCTGACGCACCTCTTTTCAATAGAGTCGATTAATCGACACTTTTGGTCGATTAATCGATTATTTCGATTGTGTCCGTCCCGAGAGGGCGCCTTTGCGCCTATTTAAATGGAGCAGTCTCACTACGTTTTTCATTGAGTTTGTTTTTGCCGCCTCGAGCATTCCGGACAAGGTCAATCATGGCTTCGACCTGCCGCCACGAAGACTTGTACAACGCCTGGTCATCCACGTGATCGCCAAGTGAGTCGCCAGCGACCGCGACTGTGTTTCGAATATGTTTTTGATCTCGCGGCTTTTCAAGCCTTGCCCTATCTGTAGTTTCCCTCACCTATGCGATGGCGCTCAATGCCCATTTCTCCTCACTCCACCCGTGATCAAAGTGTCCGACGCGTTGTTGGTTATTCTATCGAGAATATGGCATGGGTGCCGCCTCAATCGAGAATCAAGTTGCCGCCCACTTCACAGTTGCAATTGATGGGTGGTCGCGCCCGATTTTTCCGCACACCATTGCGGAGGTCTTTAATGTTTCGTGCGAGCACCCTCACAATCACACTTTGGGTGAAGAACTCGACGAGTCTCAGGAGGATATAATCAACGAGATGTGCTGCGGCATATTTTCTTCAGGGGTCGCCACTAGGCGATCGGCGTTACCGCGCCAGCTTTTGTTCTGGGATAATGTGGTCTGTAGCAATCTCTGTCCCGTGGCCCACGTTTACGGCCGCCCGGTGATGGGTTCAAGCACTTTATGGGGCCCAAAATTCATGGATCAACGTGCGGGATTATTCATGATGGCATGTGGCGATGCCATGACGAACTCACTAAAGCCTACCTTTGGTGAAGCCCCGTTGGTCTACTTCCCCATTATGTTATGAAGTTGCTTAATTTCTCTTCGTTTCCGTTCTCTAGGGATGATCATATCGGGGACCTTGCTTTCTATCGATATGGTGCAACCCAGTGGACCCGCAGTATGCGTCTCTTGGGAAATGTCCCTGATGCCCATGCTGATGCACCGGCTCCCCCGCCCGGTCCGCGTCCGTCGGATGACCAACATGCACGATCAAGGACAGGAGGGTGTGTCAGCTCGCTCAAGCCCAAATTACCTCTTTACAAGAGGCGGCGGCGACACCATGGTGCACTCTGCTGTAGTAGCCACTATGATCGTTCCTTCCTCCATCAAATCGGGCGTGCGCATGTGGCACGATAGTTATGATGAGATCTTGCGCGAGAACCCGCCAAGCCGAGGAGGATGGCGATGATTAGTTAGTTTGGTCTAGGATTAGGATTTTTCATTTTGTGTGTTTTTTTTTTCTTTCTTTTGTTTTAGCTGTTTATTTTAGGAGTCAAATCAGAAGTGTTCATGTAATTATCGTCTTTATCAATGAAAAAGTGTGTTTTCTGATCTGTGTAGGATTGTCAAAATTTTGCAAATTTCTGGTTGCCTTTAGAGTAGTTGAAACGCACTGTTCAAAAGCAAATTTTCACTAATTTCAACTCTCTGCCTAGATGGTGTCGATTAATCGAGGGTTATACTCGATTAATCGACCCACAGTTTGCGAAAGTAAAAAAAAAAAAAAAAAAAAAAAAAAAAAATTTGGTGTCGATGCATCGACCCCCATGGGTCGATGCATCGACCTTCATGGGTCGATTAATCGACCCCACTGCTTCTTGTTTTTTTTATTTTTTTTTCTCGCCGGCACTCCTAGTAGAACTCTAATCTGCCACACTTTTCATTGTCTCTTTTCTGCAAGGACACCTCTTTCCACTCCTACTCCAACTCTATATGTTTTTCCCTTTATATTCACCTGTAGGCTCACTTTTCATTAACTCTGCACTATCTTTCTTATGGCCCGACGATTATATCTCACCAGAGCCCGATTATCAAAGATGGAGGAGACTGCTAAAAAGCGGGAGCGCCGCTCTCATCGGACGGTCCCTTTTGTGCCAAACAATGTTGAAATCATCGACCTCGATCCGATGATCATTCCTTACTGGGGAGAACCATCTCGAAAAAAGGTAAATCGCTCCAAATCTCCTACACCGTGCATCAATACTGATATCGAGATAATTGATGTGATGCCGTCACCATCTCCCCCATCTTCATCTCCTACTTTCACCTCCCCACCTCCATCCTTACAATCGGCGGTGTCTCATCAATTTCCCCTTGCTCTTTGGGAGAAATTGTTCCCTGTGCCTAAGAATATCAATTTCAGTGACCCGAGGTGGATGGGTCCGCCTACTAATGTCTAACAGAGTTGGATTCTTGTTTAGTTTAGGATTTAGGGTTTAGGCTTTATTAGTTTTTTCTTTCCTTTTTGTTTTGTTTTGTTTCGTTTAGGTTGTTTTTTTTTTTTTTTTCTTTCCCTAATTAGTGTAACCATATTCCCTTCTATATATTTTTTGTACTGTTCCGATTTGATACAATTATTCTCTGCACCTGATCTTTGTGTTGAGGTACTTTTTTCAAACAGGTTTGGGGGTGCGCTACTTCTTTCAGTCAATGAGGACATTGTCATCTTTAGGTTTGGGGGTATGGTTAATTATTTTACGTCATTTATATGTTTTATCTGAAAAAAAAAAATTTAATTTTTATTTTTGAAGTCATCATGCACATTATTTTACGATTGTTTTCAAACTTTAGTTGATGATGCATGTGAATTTAATTTTGAGAATACTAGTGTCATATTTTGATTACTTGTATCTAAGATGATGAAGCTTAATGTGATATGTGTGGATAATTTTGATATTCATGCCTAGAATTTTTACACTTATACCAAGCTAAGACTTAGAAATCGATGAACTGTTTTGAATGTTGAATCTTAGGATTTGGTGGAGACTAAACCAGTGAGCTTTAGAGCTAATTTCCCGTCATTGATGAGTGAATATATAAACTCGGAGTTTTCTTTGAATACGACTTATTTTGCATAATCTCATACACTTCATTTTGACTTGTGACTTTGCATGAAATCAAATTTATATCATTATGTTAGAATGTACTGTATATTTACTCAAGACAAATAGGCAAAGTTACTATCTTTTAAGGATATGATTGAAGGCCATCTTTGGCTCGTTTGTGCTTAAAATGCCCCACCTCAAATAAATTTATCTCTTTAGTACCCTTTGAGCCTATTGAAAATTTACCTTTATACATTCTTTGATAAGCCACGTTAACCTTTAACCCTTCACCATTTAGAAAATTCAGCTTTACCCTTCTTATTTACGAGAAATTAGGAGCGAGGATGAGTGACGAAAGAGAGTAAGTGGAGAGATCTTGAGTTGTGGTGTTTCTTTGAGAGTGTATGGCAAAAATAAAAAGAAAAGGGAGAGAAAAGAAAAAGAAAATTGTGAAAATAATGAAAAATAGGTGCTTCAAGAAAAGAAATTCAAAAGAAAAGAAAGTTGAGAAAAAGAGAAAAAGAAAGTTGAGAAAAATAGTGAGAGAGTAGAAAAGAAAAGAAGAGAAATAAAAATAAAAAATAAAAAAAAATAAAAAAAAGTTGTGTCTTTTCCAATTTCTCAGAAACTTTGAATCCCAACTTCCAATTCTTTCTTACCCTTTCACAGCCCCATTACAACCCTAAAAGACCTTCATGATCTGATCTTGTATTAGTAACTGCCTTGTGGAGAGTAAATATGTGATACTTATGACACTTGATATGACATGCTTAGGATATACAAGTATCTTCTTATGAGATTTATTTTTGTTCATTGATTGCATCGTGTTTCATTTATCATGTGAGACCTTTTTATTTGCTTTGTATTGACCTCTCACATATGTGCGAAAACTTATCCATCATCGGTGTCTTTATAATTTGAGTATACCTAAAGTGAGGATTGAGTCAAAACAACAGATCCAACGGTTTTCCGTTTGAACTAGTTCTGAGATGAATGAATTTTGGTTTGGTTATGCACACACTTCACGTTTAGGCATGAATGGATGAGCTATCTAACGATTTGAGCATTAGACTAATTTGAATGGATATTAGTATGATTAGTATAACATTGTTATTTAAAATTGAGGATTTGCATGTTGAATTGATTAATGATTTTTGTTTTTGAATGGTATATATGTTATCAAAATCATGTTTTGAAAACTCAATTTTATCGATGATTTCAAAAATATATTGAAGTTTGTGGGTAACTTCACTGTAAACCCTCAGGAGACACAACTCCTCCACTAGGATCACCTAGGGGTTTAAAGGCTTGTTGCACATGCTAAGTGCAATCGTGTTCCTCTGAAAGTGGCATTTATTTTCTTTAGTTTGCTTTGCTCGAGGACTAGCAAAGTGTAGGTTTGGGGGTATGATGAGTCTTGAAAATGAGGATATTTCACCCCTAAATACCTATATTTAGCTGTCCGATGAAGGCTATCTGATAAGATTTATTAGATTTGAAGTGTTTCAGGTAAATATGAGCCAAGTATAGAAAACAGTGCAAGAATTCTGAATATAATGCCAAAACACTGCAATTTCGGGTAATCAAGAACTTGGTGCGACTTGCGGCTAAATTTGGACCTTCAAGACGGCCGAATTATAAAATTGTCAAAACATAAAAGTTGTAGATCTTTTCGTCAGCTTTCCAACGGCGCAAGCATCGTCTCAATCCGAGTTCGGGACAGAAAGTTATGGCCGAAATATTGAAGCAGTGTCTGAACCACAAAAAGTGCTGATTTTCACGGATTTCTGGGGTTGATGCATCGACCCTACAGGTCGATTAATCGAGCCAGAGTTGCAGTCTGACACGATTCTGACACTGGAAACGTGATTTTGTGGAAGTTTTGTCGGCTCGATGCATCGAGGGTCATGAGTCGATTAATCGACTATAAAAAGTCGGTTTAGGATACTGTGCGCGACGAGTTCTATTTAAAGCGACTCAAACACTTCAGAAGGAGAGTAGAGAATTAGAGAGTAGATTAGAGATTAGAATTAGAGTTTTTTTTAGTTTTAGTTTTTAGTGTTCTTAGTTTTTAGCCATTGTTTTTCATAATTAGTCATAGAAATAGGAAGTTTTATTATTTCTTTTTAAGAGCTTTGTTCCCTTTACTTTTTCAGTATTCGTTCCTAAGTTTTGTTCAAAGTTTATTTCTGCATTTATTTCGTTTCTGAAGATTATCATCCGTTTGAAGTTTGAGGTAATTTTAATTAATGTTATTTTCCCGTCTTTATTTATTTATGTCATTTATTTACAATATGTGGCTAAATTTATAGAGATGGGGATCTAATGATTCCATCCAGGGATGTACTTTTAATGATATAAAATTAGGGATTAAAATATGAGATTTTAAATTTATGGTTGTGCTATCATGAACGGATGAAATCCCCGCCACTAACCTTAGGGATCGCGTGTCTTGAGTCATGCGGGATCTCGGATCTGTGGGTAATTTCCTATCATTGTTATGGTCTTTGTATTTTCGTTGTGGGGATCTAATTACGATAATGTTTTGGTATCGAGTGTCTTGGAGCCATGCCACGGATCTTGGTTACGTAATAGTAATTTTATCTAAATATCCTAATGAATAAAGTGTGCCGAGCCATGCCCTTGATAACAGATTTGTAAGTGGTATGTTTATTGGAATTTTCACCGACTATGGGGATGGTTTTTATTTGAACCTGAGATCATGCGTGTCTAGCCGTACACTTGATCCCAGAGCTAGATATATGAAAATCATCTAAGTTCTGATTGCAGGGATGCAACGTGGAACCTATTAGGTGTTGACCATTGATCTTCCATAAAAGATGTTTGTTACCAATGAAATATCTCATAAGTTAATCCTTAGATTTATATTATAGGAAACGGACCAAAGATGGGAGGATTTAGTATCTTCATCTTTATCATCATCCTTACTTTTATTTGCGAATTATCAATTGAATTTTAGTTTGTAGTCATTGATTACCATCAACCGCTTAAATCATAAAAGCTAGAATCTTGATCTTAATAGATTTCTAGAATTGCTTGTCTCTTTTAGATATTTCAAAATTAATCCGTGGGAACGATCTCGATCTCGTACTCCACATATACAAACCGATTCGCACTTGCGAGTAAAACATACATAAAAAATCACATCAAGTTTTTGGGCGCCGTTGTCAGATTAAATTTAGAAAATCAATTTTTGGTGAGCGATGAAATTTTAGGTATTTTGAGGATTAAAATAGTATTTACGCAAAAAAAAAAAAAAAAAAAATTCTGGAGGTCGATGCATCGACCCACACTGTCGCTGCATCGAGTTAGCCTCGATTGATCGAGTTATACTCCATTAATCGATTTTTTAAAAAAAAAAAAAAAAAAAAAACTTTTGTTATTGGTGAAATCATGTTAATGCATGGATTCAATCTAAAATCATGTGCTATTTGTGGAAATTGATGCACATTTCACCTATGTGTCCTTGAATAACTCAAATTATTATTACCTGAACAAGTCCAACCAAATCCGGTTTGGAACACTCATGGTAGCGAGTCAATCTAATGACATGTGGGGTTTTAATCAACCTCTAATGTGTGATATGATGCCATACAATGATCAAAATTCTTATCCCAACAATTTCCTTATGAGTTTTTCGCAAAAACTCAATACTTTCAAGACAAACTCATATGAACCAAATTAAAATTCTTCTTACTCCTTAGAATATTTAAAAGGTTTGGTGCACACCAATACTCAAAGAATTTCTAGGATACAATCTCAAGTTAGTCGGATGATCGAATACTTACAAAGGAAAGTTGAAATAGAGGAGCCCTCATTGATCTGCGTCGGAATAAAGAACATCTTCAAGAGGACTCATCGATTTTATGCTTCGTTTCAGTTACGTATGTGTGCTAGATGAACATCTTGAGAGGACTCAATCATATGTTTTATCACATCTGATCCTTTGGGATGACCAATGGAATGGGCGATACTTATGTCGAGGAGAATTGAGAATCAAATTGAGATGAAAGAAAAATGACACCCTTACAACACGATAAAGGAAACATAACTTTTCCGATGAGTGTGAATTCGGTTTAGGGAAGAAGAGGAATTTCAATCATTGCCCATTCGTTGAATACATAGATAATCAACGAATGCGAAAAAGATTCATGGGTTTGAATCAGTGTGATTTTGGGAATGTCAAGTCTGAGGTAGAAATGGACCATAATGGTGACACTTGGACACACCATGAGGGTGTACCTATGTCCTTGAAAAGAGAAATCTAGAGGGCGATTAAATAAATCGCTGATCCTGCTTAGAAAATTTTTCATGAAGATTTAGGATCCTGGTGGACTCGGAATGAATTTACACCTTGTAGATTAATTTCGTTTTAAAAAAAAAAAAAATTGTTTTTCTTCCTCGATTAATCGACAGTGTATGTCGATTAATCGACCCTCCCCCTCGATTAATCGACTCCTTGTAGTCGATTGATCGATAGTCATAATGACTGTTTTCTTTTTCAATGCAGTCTGCATTTTTGGTTAATTTCTTTTCGATGTAAAAAAAAAAAAAAAATTCTGAATCGATGCATCGACCCTATGGTCGATGCATCGACCACTTTGTGCTCGATTAATCGACCACTTTTTGGTCGATTAATCGAGTCTTTAATGGGGTGTCCTTTTTCAAGGCACTGCATTTATTGTGGACTTTTTCGTTCGTCGATTAATCGACTCGGTGAGTCGATGCATCGACTGCTCATTTTGAAACTTGTGCCGTCTTAAAATCGCCGCTTTTGTTTTTACTTGGTGTCGATTAATCGACTCTTATGAATCGATTAATCGACTTTTACTTCGGACGCGTGCGTTTTGGTTTTCTTTGCCTTGATTTCGCCGATTAATCGTAAGCGTCGATTAATCGATTTTTCCACTTCCGTACGTTGCGTCTTTTCACTTAAAGACGTTGCGTGTTTTCCATGCGTCGGGACTTCTGACGCACCTCTTTTCAATAGAGTCGATTAATCGACACTTTTGGTCGATTAATCGATTATTTCGATTGTGTCCGTCCCGAGAGGGCGCCTTTGCGCCTATTTAAATGGGCGATCTCACTCGTTGTTCATTGAGTTTGTTTTTCTGACTGCCTCCGACATTCCGACAGTGCAATCATGGCTTCGACCTCTGCCGCGCCGCAAAGACTTGTACAACGCCCTGCTGGTCATCCACGTGATCAGCCAAGTGGTCGCTTCGCGACCCGCGACCTGTGTTCCGAATATGTTTTTGATCTCGCGGCTTTTCAAGCACTGCCTATCTGCGCCGTTTCCCTCACCTATGCGATGGCGCTCAATGCCCATTTTCTCCTCACTCCACCCGTGATCAAAGTGTCCGAACGCGTTGTTCGGTTATTCTATCAGAATATGGCATGGGTGCCCGCCTCAATCGAGAATCAAGTCGCCGCCCACTTCACAGTTGCAATTGATGGGTGGTCGCGCCCGATTTTTCCGCACACCATTGCGGAGGTCTTTAATGTTTCGTGCGAGCGCCCTCACAATCACATTCTGGGTGAGGAACTCGACGAGTCTCAGGAGGATATAATCAACGAGATGTGCCGCGGCATATTTTCTTCTGGGATCGCCACTAGGCGATCGGCGGCGTTACCACTTTTGTTTTGGGATAGTGGTCGAGTAATCTTTGTCCCGTGGCCCACGTTTACGGCGCACCGTGATCGGGTCCAAGCACTTTATGGGGCCCACCGAAATTCATGGATCAACGTGCCCAGGATTATTCATGATGGCATGTGGCGATGCCATGACGAACTCACTAAGCCTACCACTGGTGAAGCCCCGTTGGTCTACTTCCCCCATTATGTTATGAAGCTGCTTAATTTCGCGTTTCCGTTCTCTGGGATGATGATATCGAGGACCTTGCTTTCTATCGATATGGTGCAACCCGGTGGAACCCATGATGTCGTCTCTTGGGAAATGTCCTCGATGCCCGATGCACCGGCTCCCCCACGCCAGCGTCGCCGCGTCCGTCAGGATGACCAACATGCACCTGATCAAGGACCCGAGGAGGGTGTGTCGCTTGGCTCGCTCCAAGCCCAAATTACCACTTTACAAGAGGAGCAGCAGCGACACCATGGTGCACTCCTGCTGATCGTTCCTTCCTCCATCAAATAATCGTGCGATGTGGCACGATAGTTATGATGAGATCTTGGCGCGAGAACGCCAAGCCGAGGAGGATGGCGATGATTAGTTAGTTTGGTCTAGGATTAGGATTTTTCATTTTGTGTGTTTTTTTTTTCTTTCTTTTGTTTTAGCTGTTTATTTTAGGAGTCAAATCAGAAGTGTTCATGTAATTATCGTCTTTATCAATGAAAAAGTGTGTTTTCTGATCTGTGTAGGATTGTCAAAATTTTGCAAATTTCTGGTTGCCTTTAGAGTAGTTGAAACGCACTGTTCAAAAGCAAATTTTCACTAATTTCAACTCTCTGCCTAGATGGTGTCGATTAATCGAGGGTTATACTCGATTAATCGACCCACAGTTTGCGAAAGTAAAAAAAAAAAAAAAAAAAAAATTTGGTGTCGATGCATCGACCCCCATGGGTCGATGCATCGACCTTCATGGGTCGATTAATCGACCCCACTGCTTCTTGTTTTTTTTATTTTTTTTTCTCGCCGGCACTCCTAGTAGAACTCTAATCTGCCACACTTTTCATTGTCTCTTTTCTGCAAGGACACCTCTTTCCACTCCTACTCCAACTCTATATGTTTTTCCCTTTATATTCACCTGTAGGCTCACTTTTCATTAACTCTGCACTATCTTTCTTATGGCCCGACGATTATATCTCACCAGAGCCCGATTATCAAAGATGGAGGAGACTGCTAAAAAGCGGGAGCGCCGCTCTCATCGGACGGTCCCTTTTGTGCCAAACAATGTTGAAATCATCGACCTCGATCCGATGATCATTCCTTACTGGGGAGAACCATCTCGAAAAAAGGTAAATCGCTCCAAATCTCCTACACCGTGCATCAATACTGATATCGAGATAATTGATGTGATGCCGTCACCATCTCCCCCATCTTCATCTCCTACTTTCACCTCCCCACCTCCATCCTTACAATCGGCGGTGTCTCATCAATTTCCCCTTGCTCTTTGGGAGAAATTGTTCCCTGTGCCTAAGAATATCAATTTCAGTGACCCGAGGTGGATGGGTCCGCCTACTAATGTCTAACAGAGTTGGATTCTTGTTTAGTTTAGGATTTAGGGTTTAGGCTTTATTAGTTTTTTCTTTCCTTTTTGTTTTGTTTTGTTTCGTTTAGGTTGTTTTTTTTTTTTTTTTCTTTCCCTAATTAGTGTAACCATATTCCCTTCTATATATTTTTTGTACTGTTCCGATTTGATACAATTATTCTCTGCACCTGATCTTTGTGTTGAGGTACTTTTTTCAAACAGGTTTGAAGTGCGCTACTTCTTTCAGTCAATGAGGACATTGTCATCTTTAGGTTTGGGGGTATGGTTAATTATTTTACGTCATTTATATGTTTTATCTGAAAAAAAAAAATTTAATTTTTATTTTTGAAGTCATCATGCACATTATTTTACGATTGTTTTCAAACTTTAGTTGATGATGCATGTGAATTTAATTTTGAGAATACTAGTGTCATATTTTGATTACTTGTATCTAAGATGATGAAGCTTAATGTGATATGTGTGGATAATTTTGATATTCATGCCTAGAATTTTTACACTTATACCAAGCTAAGACTTAGAAATCGTTGAACTGGTTTGAATGTTGAATCTTAGGATTTCAAAGGAGACTAAACCCGTGAGCTTTAGAGCTAATTTTCCGTCATTGATGAGTGAATATATAAACTCGGAGTTTTCTTTGAATACGACTTATTTTGCATAATCTCATACACTTCATTTTGACTTGTGACTTTGCATGAAATCAAATTTATATCATTATGTTAGAATGTACTGTATATTTACTCAAGACAAATAGGCAAAGTTACTATCTTTTAAGGATATGATTGAAGGCCATCTTTGGCTCGTTTGTGCTTAAAATGCCCCACCTCAAATAAATTTATCTTTCTAGTACCCCTTTGAGCCTATTGAAAATTTACCTTTATACATTCTTTGATAAGCCACGTTAACCTTTAACCTTCACCATTTAGAAATTGACTTTACCCTTCTTATTTCTGAGAAATTAGGAACGAGGGATGAGAGTGAACGAAAAGAGAGTAAGTGGAGAGATACTGAGTTGTGGTGTTTACTGAGAGTGTATGGCAAAAATAAAAAGAAAAAGGGGAGAGAAAAAGAAAAAGAAAATTGTGAAAAATAATGAAAAATCTGAGGTGCTTCAAGAAAAAGAAATTCAAAAGAAAAAGAAAGTTGAGAAAAAGAGAAAAAGAAAGTTGAGAAAAATAGTGAGAGAGTAGAAAAGAAAAGAAGAGAAATAAAAATAAAAAATAAAAAAAAATAAAAAAAAGTTGTTTCTTTTCCAATTTCTCAGAAACTTTGAATCCCAACTTCCAATTCTTTCTTACCCTTTCCTGAGCCCCATTACAACCCTAAAAAGACCTTCATGATCTGATCTTGTATTAGTAACTGCCTTGTGGAGAGTAAATATGTGATACTTATGACACTTGATATGACATGCTTAGGATATACAAGTATCTTCTTATGAGATTTATTTTTGTTCATTGATTGCATCGTGTTTCATTTATCATGTGAGACCTTTTTATTTGCTTTGTATTGACCTCTCACATATGTGCGAAAACTTATCCATCATCGGTGTCTTTATATTTTGAGAGTATACCTAAAGTGAGGATTGAGTCAAAACAACAGATCCAACGGTTTTCCGTTTGAACTAGTTCTGAGATGAATGAATTTTGGTTTGGTTATGCACACACTTCACGTTTAGGCATGAATGGATGAGCTATCTAACGATTTGAGCATTAGACTAATTTGAATGGATATTAGTATGATTAGTATAACATTGTTATTTAAAATTGAGGATTTGCATGTTGAATTGATTAATGATTTTTGTTTTTGAATGGTATATATGTTATCAAAATCATGTTTTGAAAACTCAATTTTATCGATGATTTCAAAAATATTGAAGTTTGTGGGTAACTTCACTTGTAAACCCTCGGAGACACTCCTCCACTAGGATCACCTAGGGGTTTAAAGGCTTGTTGCACATGCTAAGTGCAATCGTGTTCCCTACGAAAGTGGCATTTATTTTCTTTAGTTTGCTTTGCTCGAGGACTAGCAAAGTGTAGGTTTGGGGGTATGATGAGTACTGAAAAATGAGGATATTTCACCCCTAAATACCTATATTTAGCTGTCCGATGAAGGCTATCTGATAAGATTTATTAGATTTGAAGTGTTTCAGGTAAATATGAGCCAAGTAAAGAAAAATGCAAGAATTCTGAATATAATGCCAAAACACTGCAATTTCGGGTAATCAAGAACTTGGTGCGACTTGCGGCTAAATTTGGACCTTCAAGACGGCCGAATTATAAAATTGTCAAAACATAAAAGTTGTAGATCTTTTCGTCAGCTTTCCAACGGCGCAAGCATCGTCTCAATCCGAGTTCGGGACAGAAAGTTATGGCCGAAATATTGAAGCAGTGTCTGAACCACAAAAAGTGCTGATTTTCACGGATTTCTGGGGTTGATGCATCGACCTCTGAGTCGATTAATCGAGCCAGAGTTGCAGTCTGACACGATTCTGACACTGGAAACGTGATTTTGTGGAAGTTTTGTCGGCTCGATGCATCGAGGGTCATGAGTCGATTAATCGACTATAAAAAGTCGGTTTAGGATACTGTGCGCGACGAGTTCTATTTAAAGCGACTCAAACACTTCAGAAGGAGAGTAGAGTAGATTAGAGATTAGAATTAGAGTTTTTTTTAGTTTTAGTTTTTAGTGTTCTTAGTTTTTAGCCATTGTATTTCATAATTAGTCATAGAAATAGGAAGTTTTATTATTTCTTTTTAAGAGCTTTGTTCCCTTTACTTTTTCAGTATTCGTTCCTAAGTTTTGTTCAAAGTTTATTTCTGCATTTATTTCGTTTCTGAAGATTATCATCCGTTTGAAGTTTGAGGTAATTTTAATTAATGTTATTTTCCCGTCTTTATTTATTTATGTCATTTATTTACAATATGTGTGGCTAAATTTATAGAGATGGGGATCTAATGATTCCCATCCGAGGGATGTACTTTTAATGATATAAAATTAGGGATTAAAATATGAGATTTTAAATTTATGGTTGTTGTGCTATCATGAACGGATGAAATCCCACTACTAACCGGATCGCGTGCCGAGTCATGCCCGGGATCTCAGATCTGTGACGGTAATTTTACCCTATCATTGTTATGGTCTTTGTATTTTCGTTGTGTGGATCTAATTACGATTATGTTTTGGGATCGAGTGTGCCGAGCCATGCCCTGGATCTTGGTTCTGTAATAGTAATTTTATCTGAAATATCCCTAATCTGAATAAAGTGTGCCGAGCCATGCCCTTGATTTCAGATTTGTAAGTGGTATTTTTATTGGAATTTTCACCCACTTTGGGGATGGTTTTTATTTGAACCTGAGATCATGCGTGTCTAGCCGTACCCTTGATCCCAGATCTAGATATATGAAAATCATCTAAGTTCTGATTGCAGGGATGCAACGTGGAACCTATTAGGGTGTTGACCATTGATCTTCCATAAAAGATGTTTGTTACCAATGAAATATCTCATAAGTTAATCCTTAGATTTATATTATAGGAAGAACGGACCAAAGATGGGAGGATTTAGTATCTTCATCTTTATCATCATCCTTACTTTTATTTGCGAATTATCAATTGAATTTTAGTTTGTAGTCATTGATTACCATCAACCGTTTAAATCATAAAACTGGTAGAATACTGTTAGATCTTAATAGATTTCTAGAATTGCTTGTCTCTTTTAGATATTTCAAAATTAATCCTCGTAGAACGATCTTACTCACACCCACTATATACAAACCGATTCGTGCACTTGAGTAAAACATACATAAAAAATCACATCAAGTTTTTTGGCGCTTGATTAAATTTAGAAAATCAATTTTTGGTACGATGAAATTTTAGGTATTTTCGAGGATTAAAATAGTATTTCGCTTAAAAAAAAAAAAAAATTCTGGAGGTCGATGCATCGACCCACTGTCGATGCATCGAGTTAGCCTCGATTGATCGAGTTATACTCGATTAATCGATCTTTTTAAAAAAAAAAAAAAAAAAAAAAACTTTTGTTATTGGTGAAATCATGTTAATGCATGGATTCAATCTAAAATCATGTGCTATTTGTGGAAATTGATGCACATTTCACCTATGTGTCCCTTGAATAACTCAAATTATTACCCTGAACAAGTCCAACCAAATCCGGTTTGGAACACTCATGACTGGCAGAGTCAATCTAATGACATGTGGGGTTTTAATCAACCTCTAATGTGTGATATGATGCCATACAATGATCAAAATTCTTATCCCAACCAATTTCCTTATGAGTTTTCGCAGCAAACTCAATACTTTCAAGACAAACTCATATGAACCAGTCCAAAATTCTTCTTACTCCTTAGAATATTTAAAGGTTTGGTGCACACCAATACTCAAAGAATTTCTAGGATACAATCTCAAGTTAGTCAGATGATCGAATACTTACAAAGGAAAGTTGAAATAGAGGAGCCCCTCATTGATACCGATCAGAATAAAGAACATCTTCAAGAGGACTCATCTGATTTTATTCAAAAATATGAGGATGATCAATTGGTCACTACGCTTGAGAATGGCATAACGAGCGTTGAGGTAGTGCAAGTGCGAGGAGAAGAGGAAATGGAATGGAACGATACTTATGTCGATGAGGGAATTGAGAATCAAATTGAGATGAAAGAGAAAGAAAATGACACCCTTACAACACCTGATAAGGGAAACATAACTTTTTCCGATGAGTGTGAATTCGGTTTAGGGAAGAAAGAGGAATTTCAAATCTGTTGCCCATTCGTTGAATACATAGATAATCAACAGAATGCCGAAAAAAGATTCATGGGTTTGAATCTGAAGTGTGATTTTGGGAATGTCAAGTCATAGGTAGAAATGGACCATAATGGTGACACTTGGACACACCATGAGGGTGTACCTATGTCCTTGAAAAGAGAAATACCGAGACGATTAAATAAATCGCTGATCCTGCTTAGAAAATTTTTCATGAAGATTTAGGATCCTGGTGGACTCGGAATGAATTTACACCTTGTAGATTAATTTCGTTTTAAAAAAAAAAAAAATTGTTTTTCTTCCTCGATTAATCGACGCGGTATGTCGATTAATCGACTCTCGATTAATCGACTCCTTGTAGTCGATTGATCGACAGTCATAATGACTGTTTTCTTTTTCAATGCAGTCTGCATTTTTGGTTAATTTCTTTTCGATGTAAATAAAAATTCTGAATCCATGCATCCACCCTATGGTCGATGCATCGAGCACTTTGTGATCGATTGATTGACCACTTTTTGGTCGATTGTTCGTGTCTTTAATGGGGTGTCCTTTTTCAAGGCACTGCATTTATTGTGGATTTTGACTTTTTCGTTCGTCGATTAATCGACTCCTTGAGTCGATGCATCGACTATTCATTTTGAAACTTGTGCCGTCTTAAAAATCTGTCAGTTTTGTTTTTTACTTGGTGTCGATTAATCGACTCTTTATGGATCGATTAATCGACTTTTACTTCGGGACGTGCGTTTTTGGTTTTTCTTTGCCTTGATTTCTGTCGATTAATCGAGTAAGTGCGTCGATTAATCGATTTTTCCACTTCCGTACGTTGCGTCTTTTCACTTAAAGACGTTGCGTGTTTTCCATGCGTCGGGACTTCTGACGCACCTCTTTTCAATAGAGTCGATTAATCGACACTTTTGGTCGATTAATCGATTATTTCGATTGTGTCCGTCCCGAGAGGGCGCCTTTGCGCCTATTTAAATGGAGCAGTCTCACTACGTTTTTCATTGAGTTTGTTTTTCTGACTGCCTCCGACATTCCGACAGTGCAATCATGGCTTCGACCTCTGCCGCGCCGCAAAGACTTGTACAACGCCCTGCTGGTCATCCACGTGATCAGCCAAGTGGTCGCTTCGCGACCCGCGACCTGTGTTCCGAATATGTTTTTGATCTCGCGGCTTTTCAAGCACTGCCTATCTGCGCCGTTTCCCTCGCCTATGCGATGGCTCTCAATGCCCATTTTCTCCTCACTCCACCCGTGATCAAAGTGTCCGAACGCGTTGTTCGGTTATTCTATCAGAATATGGCATGGGTGCCCGCCTCCATCGAGAATCAAGTCGCCGCCCACTTCACAGTTACAATTGATGGGTGGTCGCGCCCGATTTTTCCGCACACCATTGCGGAGGTCTTTAATGTTTCGTGCGAGCGCCCTCACAATCACATTCTGGGTGAGGAACTCGACGAGTCTCAGGAGGATATAATCAACGAGATGTGCCGCGGCATATTTTCTTCTGGGATCGCCACTAGGCGATCGGCGTTGCCGCGCCCGCTTTTGTTTTGGGATAGTGTGGTCAGTAGCAATCTTTGTCCCCGTGGCCACGTTTCTGAGCGCACCGGTGATCGGGTTCAAGCACTTTATGGGGCCCACCGAAATTCATGGATCAACGTGCCCAGGATTATTCATGATGGCATGTGGCGATGCCATGACGAACTCACTAAGCCTACCACTGGTGAAGCCCCGTTGGTCTACTTCCCCCATTATGTTATGAAGTTGCTTAATTTCTTCGCTTCCCGTTCTACCGGATGATGATATCGGGACCTTGCTTTCTATCGATATGGTGCAACCCTGGAACCGCAGATGCGCTCTTGGGAAATGTCCTCGATGCCCATGCCGATGCATGCACCGCCCCCCCGCCAGCTCGTCGTCAGATGACCAACATGCACCGATCAAGGACCCGAGGAGGTGTGTCGCTTGGCTCGCTTCCAAGCCCAAATTACCACTTTATAAGAGGAGCAAGGACACCATGGTGCACTCCTGCGCCGTAGCCACTATGATCGTTCCTTCCTCCATCAAATCGGGCAGCGCATGTGGCCTGATAGTTATGATGAGATGCGCGCCAGGGCCCGCCAAGCCGAGGAGGATGGCGATGATTAGTTAGTTTGGTCTAGGATTAGGATTTTTCATTTTGTGTGTTTTTTTTTTCTTTCTTTTGTTTTAGCTGTTTATTTTAGGAGTCAAATCAGAAGTGTTCATGTAATTATCGTCTTTATCAATGAAAAAGTGTGTTTTCTGATCTGTGTAGGATTGTCAAAATTTTGCAAATTTCTGGTTGCCTTTAGAGTAGTTGAAACGCACTGTTCAAAAGCAAATTTTCACTAATTTCAACTCTCTGCCTAGATGGTGTCGATTAATCGATGGTTATACACGATTAATCGACCCACATTCATAGTAAAAAAATAAAAAATGTGGTGTCGATGCATCGACCCCCATGGGTCGATGCATCGACCTTCATGGGTCGATTAATCGACCCCACTGCTTCTTGTTTTTTTTATTTTTTTTTCTCGCCGGCACTCCTAGTAGAACTCTAATCTGCCACACTTTTCATTGTCTCTTTTCTGCAAGGACACCTCTTTCCACTCCTACTCCAACTCTATATGTTTTTCCCTTTATATTCACCTGTAGGCTCACTTTTCATTAACTCGCACTATCTTTCTTATGGCGACGATTATATCTCACCAGAGCCCGATTATCAAAGATGGAGGAGATCGCTAAAAGCGGGGCGCCCGCTCTCATCAGGTCCCAATGTTGAAATCATCGACCTCGATCCGATGATCATTCCTTCGGGAGAACCATCTCGAAAAAAGGTAAATCGCTCCAAATCTCCTACACCGTGCATCAATACTGATATCGAGATAATTGATGTGATGCCGTCACCATCTCCCCCATCTTCATCTCCTACTTTCACCTCCCCACCTCCATCCTTACAATCGGCGGTGTCTCATCAATTTCCCCTTGCTCTTTGGGAGAAATTGTTCCCTGTGCCTAAGAATATCAATTTCAGTGACCCGAGGTGGATGGGTCCGCCTACTAATGTCTAACAGAGTTGGATTCTTGTTTAGTTTAGGATTTAGGGTTTAGGCTTTATTAGTTTTTTCTTTCCTTTTTGTTTTGTTTTGTTTCGTTTAGGTTGTTTTTTTTTTTTTTTTCTTTCCCTAATTAGTGTAACCATATTCCCTTCTATATATTTTTTGTACTGTTCCGATTTGATACAATTATTCTCTGCACCTGATCTTTGTGTTGAGGTACTTTTTTCAAACAGGTTTGGGGGTGCGCTACTTCTTTCAGTCAATGAGGACATTGTCATCTTTAGGTTTGGGGGTATGGTTAATTATTTTACGTCATTTATATGTTTTATCTGAAAAAAAAAAATTTAATTTTTATTTTTGAAGTCATCATGCACATTATTTTACGATTGTTTTCAAACTTTAGTTGATGATGCATGTGAATTTAATTTTGAGAATACTAGTGTCATATTTTGATTACTTGTATCTAAGATGATGAAGCTTAATGTGATATGTGTGGATAATTTTGATATTCATGCCTAGAATTTTTACACTTATACCAAGCTAAGACTTAGAAATCGATGAAGCTTTGAATGTTGAATCTTAGGATTTCAGTGGAGACTAAACCCAGTGAGCTTTAGAGCTAATTTCCCGTCATTGATGAGTGAATATATAAACTCGGAGTTTTCTTTGAATACGACTTATTTTGCATAATCTCATACACTTCATTTTGACTTGTGACTTTGCATGAAATCAAATTTATATCATTATGTTAGAATGTACTGTATATTTACTCAAGACAAATAGGCAAAGTTACTATCTTTTAAGGATATGATTGAAGGCCATCTTTGGCTCGTTTGTGCTTAAAATGCCCCTCCTCAAATAAATTTATCTTTCTAGTACCTTTGAGCCTATTGAAAATTTACCTTTATACATTCTTTGATAAGCCACGTTAACCTTTAACCCTTCACCATTTCAAAATTCACTTTACCCTTCTTATTTACGAGAAATTAGGAAACGAGGGATGATGAGTGAACGAAAGAGAGTAAGTGGAGATATCTTGAGTTGTGGTGTTCTTGAGAGTGTATGGCAAAAAATAAAAGAAAAGGGGAGAGAAAAGAAAAAGAAAATTGTGAAAATAATGAAAAATCTGAGGTGCTTCAAGAAAAGAAATTCAAAAGAAAAGAAAGTTGAAAAAGAAAAGAAAGTTGAGAAAATAGTGAGAGAGTAGAAAAGAAAGAAGAGAAATAAAAATAAAAAATAAAAAAAAATAAAAAAAAGTTGTTTCTTTTCCAATTTCTCAGAAACTTTGAATCCCAACTTCCAATTCTTTCTTACCCTTTCCTGAGCCCCATTACAACCCTAAAAAGACCTTCATGATCCGATCTTGTATTAGTAATCGCCTTTGTGGAGAGTAAATATGTGATACTTATGACACTTGATATGACATGCTTAGGATATACAAGTATCTTCTTATGAGATTTATTTTTGTTCATTGATTGCATCGTGTTTCATTTATCATGTGAGACCTTTTTATTTGCTTTGTATTGACCTCTCACATATGTGCGAAAACTTATCCATCATCGGTGTCTTTATATTTTGAGAGTATACCTAAAGTGAGGATTGAGTCAAAACAACAGATCCAACGGTTTTCCGTTTGAACTAGTTCTGAGATGAATGAATTTTGGTTTGGTTATGCACAATCTTCTCGTTTAGGCATGAATGGATGAGCTATCTAACGATTTGAGCATTAGACTAATTTGAATGGATATTAGTATGATTAGTATAACATTGTTATTTAAAATTGAGGATTTGCATGTTGAATTGATTAATGATTTTTGTTTTTGAATGGTATATATGTTATCAAAATCATGTTTTGAAAACTCAATTTTATCGATGATTTCAAAAATATATTGAAGTTTGTGGGTAACTTCGCTGTAAACCCTCAGGAGACACAACTCCTCCACTAGGATCACCTAGGGGTTTAAAGGCTTGTTGCACATGCTAAGTGCAATCGTGTTCCTACTTAAAGTGGCATTTATTTTCTTTAGTTTGCTTTGCTCGAGGACTAGCAAAGTGTAGGTTTGGGGGTATGATGAGTCAAAATGAGGATATTTCACCCCTAAATACCTATATTTAGCTGTCCGATGAAGGCTATCTGATAAGATTTATTAGATTTGAAGTGTTTCAGGTAAATATGAGCCAAGTATAGAAAACAGTGCAAGAATTCTGAATATAATGCCAAAACACTGCAATTTCGGGTAATCAAGAACTTGGTGCGACTTGCGGCTAAATTTGGACCTTCAAGACGGCCGAATTATAAAATTGTCAAAACATAAAAGTTGTAGATCTTTTCGTCAGCTTTCCAACGGCGCAAGAATCGTCTCAATCCGAGTTCGGGACAGAAAGTTATGGCCGAAATACTGAAGCAGTGTCTGAACCACAAAAAGTGCTGATTTTCACGGATTTCTGGGGTCGATGCATCGACCCTACAGGTCGATTAATCGAGCCAGAGTTGCAGTCTGACCCGATTCTGACACTGGAAACGTGATTTTGTGGAAGTTTTGTATTTCGATGCATCGAGGGTCATGAGTCGATTAATCGACTATAAAAATCGGTTTAGAGATCTTTGTCGCGAGTTCTATTTAAAGCGACTCAAACACTTGAAGGAGAGTAGAGAATTAGAGAGTAGATTAGAGATTAGAATTAGAGTTTTTTAGTTTTAGTTTTAGTGTTCTTAGTTTTAGCCATTGTTTTCATAATTAGTCATAGAAATAGGAAGTTTTATTATTTCTTTTAAGAGCTTTGTTCCTTTACTTTTTTAGATTCGTTCTAAGTTTTGTTCAAAGTTTATTTACGCATTTATTTCGTTTCAAGATTATCATCCGTTTGAAGTTTGAGGTAATTTTAATTTAAGTTATTTTCCGTCTTTATTTATTTATGTCATTTATTTACAATATGTGGCTAAATTTATAGAGATGGGGATCTAATGATTCCCATCCGAGGATGTACTTTTAATGATATAAAATTAGGGATTAAAATATGAGATTTTAAATTTATGGTTGTTGTGCTATCATGAGCGGATGAAATCCCACTACTTAGCAAGGATCGCGTGTCTTAAGTCATGCGGATCTCGGATCTGTGTGATAATTTTACCTATCATTGTTATTATGGTCTTTGTATTTTCGTTGTGTGGATCTAATTACGATTATGTTCGGATCGAGTGTGCGAGCCATGCCACGGATATTGGTTACGTAATAGTAATTTTATCTCAAATATCCTAATCTAAATAAAGTGTCGAGCCATGCCCTTGATTTGATTTGTAAGTGGTATTTTTATTAGAATTTTCACCCACTTTGGGGATGGTTTTATTTGAACACGAGATCATGCGTGTCAGTACCCTTTGATCCCTGATCTAGATATATATGAAAATCATCTAAGTCCCGATTGCGAGGATGCAACGTGGAACCTATTAGGGTGTTGACCATTGATCTTCCATAAAAGATGTTTGTTACCAATGAAATATCTCATAAGTTAATCCTTAGATTTATATTATAGGAAGAACGGACCAAAGATGGGAGGATTTAGTATCTTCATCTTTATCATCATCCTTACTTTTATTTGCGAATTATCAATTGAATTTTAGTTTGTAGTCATTGATTACCATCAACCGTTTAAATCATAAAACTGGTAGAATACTGTTAGATCTTAATAGATTTCTAGAATTGCTTGTCTCTTTTAGATATTTCAAAATTAATCCTCGTGGGAACGATCTCGTACTCCGCACCCACTATATACAAATCGATTCGTGCACTTGCGAGTAAAACATACATAAAAAAATCACATCAGCACTTAACGCCCGCTGCGCTAAGTCAGCCTACTTCTCCCAACCAAGGCACGCAATGCGGATTCTCAGATGCTACGAAGGGTGGAAGGCTTGTCCTACTCAAGCTTCACCTCAACCTCTACATTCGGACTTCGCCCTACGAAGCAACGCAGCAGGTTAGAGCCGGTAACGACGATTGTTAAGACAACAGGCAACGATGATCGATAAGGCAACATGCAACGATGATAGATATAGCGATAGGCAGCGACGAGCATATACCGAGCCCCCTCTGGGCTAAAACCCGCACCTCGAAGGTGGTTGGGAACCACCAACGCGATGGCCCTAATACACGACATAGCTAGGACGATCACGCACCAAGCGTGGCCCGGATGCACGCACATAAGCCCATGAGGCTAGTGCACGTGTAGGGTCGGGGGACCCCAACTCATGTCTCCCTATATAAGGGTAAAACAGTAATTCAAGCAAAATGACGGGAGGACCTCAAACCTATTGGTTTGACATACTTTACTATTCACCCCGCAACGCCTCACAACGCTAGCCCAGTTGACCATGTCGCGACCAAGTCTTCACCCTCCATCCCAACGTGTCGCGACGCCATCGTGGTTCATGCCCAATACACACGGTGCTACCCTCATAGCCTTGACGCACCAGTGATGTGCAAAATATGGAAAGAAAAAATGGCCCTACGGCTAACCCAGATGGCCACGCCGCGTGCCCCCGTCACAACATTCTCTACTCACACACACACACTCTCTCTCTCTCTCTTCACCATTTCTCACTCTACAAATATTAGGGACACCCTACTAACCACCCGTCTCTCATCATGGTCAGGTGACACTTGGAATCACAGGACTTCACTCACATCGTCCCAAGACATTGGGTTTATCAAAAAAGGCAAGTGACTTATCCCTTTAGCACTTATTGTTGAATTTATGCAGTATTGAATAATATTATTGATATTAGCTAATTATGAGGATAACACATATTATATAAATTAGTGAAACTCTAGGTGGTGTGAATTATTTGTTGGTATAATGCTACTTGATAATAGGTTTCATGGAAGATGCTATATTAAATTTATTTTCCTATTATTATAGGATTGTGATTATTGGTTAAGTGTGCTTCTTAGCCATTTATTGTTCTTAAACTATTGAGGTCCATCATGTCTAATTTTAAATTCTTGATTAATTTGACATAATTTCTATTGGATAAGCTCATATGTTTTCGAAAAGCTATATAATTTTGAGAATCTTGAAAAAAAAAAATTTAAGAGTTAAAACAAATGGCTATAGGATGAAATCTTGAAAGAATGAATGATTTGTTTACCCAATGATTGATAAATTGTGTTTTCGCATCCTTTCTTACTTATATATATATATATATATATATATATATATATATATATATATATATATATATATATATATATATATGTTATTTCGAGTGAGGACCCCCACGAGGTCGCGTAGTGTTTGTAGGGACTTGTCCATGGAGTACTTCTGTAACAAGAAGTAAACAGGTCTATCCCTCGACTACGATAGGTGTGGGTAATGTGAGTTACCAATGAACTCTGATGTTAGAATTGAGTTCAAGGAATAAGATGTGACGTAAGGACCAGCCCTAATTAAAGGATGAGGTCCATGTTGGTTATGTGATTGCACTAAGGGTCCGATGCTACTACTTTTAGCACTTGCATGTATATGGAGTGCAACTGCTATATTCAAGTTAATTTTTTTTTATACTTTTTAAAGCATGTTTCATGAACGTTGTATTATCTTTACCTCTAATCGAAATTGTGCATGATATTCCGTGAAGTTGCATTGGTACTTAATGATATAAAATTAAATTGTCTCCACATTTTATTCACTAATATTTTTGTTAACGTTTTTCTATTTTATTTCATAAATGAATTTCCTCTTATAAAAGATGTAGGATATATATAGATATTATGGGGATCATTTGCTGAGCTTGCAACTCACCCGGTTGTTAAATATTTTAGAGAATAATCACCACGGTGTTGGAACATCCGTCCAGGTTGAGATGCTTGGAAACCTTCTAGGGTAGACGACTACAGGGATCATTGTAACTTTTTGGGTTTGTGTAGGGGTTTTATGGAAATGTATCAAAGGACAATGTAATTTTGTGAGCTTTAATGAAAATATCATTTAGTGTTGCTTTATTTTATCTTTTGCGCTATTTTGATGGTAAATTTCGTTCGCGCAACGAGAGTTGTTGTACGTCAGATTTCGGGGCATGACAGACCCATCCACTAAAACTAAATCTAAAGGTAAAGTTATCTTTTCTTTAAAAGAAAAGTATCTTGATACTAACAAGAATAATCGTCTAAACTATATAGTCAGTTAGCATTTGTCTTACAGATAAACACTTCCTTGATCTTGATCTTTAGTGTATGCCTCATCGCTTCCAATTGTAGTATATATAACTATTTGTGAACTCATTTAAAAAAAAATAGATATATAGATTGACTGAGTTACATATATAATTCACGACATATAAAATGTGTTTTCTGAAATAGATATATAGATTGGTTGCAAACTTTCAAGTGAGGGTGTAAGGTCAAACAATGGTCTTATGGTTCTCTAGAATAGTACAAAGCCCTTCTTGTTGCTAAGGATATAATAAAAAATATGAATTAGATTTCGAAGAGACTTTAGTCTTGTGGTAGAATCACAAATTGCTAAATTAGTTTTAACAACTTTAATCTCATGTGATTGGCCTATCCTCCAACTTGATGTCAAAAATATGTTTTTCCAAATCCACCTTTCTAAGAAAGTGTGCATGCAACCTAGCAGTTTTGTCAATTCAAATCATCCAAAATGTATGTGAAAGTTGCACAAAGCCATTTGCAATCTACAACAAGCTACGCATGCTTGATTCAGGTATTTTAGTGGCTACCTACTTGAAATTGGGTTTGTTTGCAGTACAACCAATCCTTCATTGTTCACTCGCACTTCAAATATGAAATGATGGTTCTTCTTGTTTAGTTGATGCCATCATCTAATTAATTGTGACAGTAGCATTAATCAACTTGATCGTTTAGTAATTGACACGTCCACTCATTTTGCATCCACTAAACTTGCATGCCATTGATTGCCTTTTCATTCTATTAATTTACAAACCCTTGAACTTCAAAGTCTTTCTCTATTAGTCTAACATCTGGTATACTTGTTAATATTGTTCCAATATTATCAACAAATATGACTAATGAGTTCTTACCCTACTCATAAGATAATAATGAGTACAAGATCTATAGCGAGAGATGAGTCATGAGAAGGTTGTGCTTTAAATAGCGGCAACTGGTTGTGATGTCCAATTGCCTTAAAATAGAAAAATAAAAAATCAAGAAATTCATAAACTTCTTCTTTTTGCACTTCTTGTCAATATTTTAGATGAGGGTTGTCTCCACTTTGATTTTATCAAGACTAGGTTTCAATGGGTAGAAATTTCTGAATAATCTTGATCTCTCCAACGAATCCATTTAGTAATTGTAGCAACTCTCTGTGCTTTATTGGAAAAATCAGAATTTCAAATAATTAAAAAATGATAAAATAAAAAATCTAGATATGATAATTCTATAAAAAATATTTATTTTCCCTTACTCAAATTTTAACTTTGCGTTCATCTTTTAGAAAATGTGATTTAAACTTCAAATGTATACATCTAGTTGGAAAGAAGAAGACAAAATCTAAGCTGCTCTTTATAGTATGTATGAGTTTAAATAAAAATTATGATCCATGCTTGGATAATGTTGAGAGTGAAGACAATATATTATCACAAGATGTTGTTAGATAATTAGATTCACTATTATTTAACATATATCACTAAAAACTATTCATTTATCTTCAATGAAAAAATGTTGAAGAGATATATTATTTGATACTGCACTATCTTCAGAAACTTAGATAGAAGATTGATTATATGATAGCACACTATCTTTGAAAATTTGGACATAGGATCATGACATCTCTTTATCTCTCTCTAAAGTTCGGAACCTCCTAGTCATGTTAGTTTTCCTTCTTTTGGTATATTTTCTAGTATCTTAAAGGGAGTATCAGTTAAATAATAGAAGACATGATGCAAACAACTGGAGGAAGGAGCATACCTCTTTCTTTTTTATTTTTTTATTTTTAAATATTTCTCTTTATACTTTTTTACTAACTGACATGTGTGCCAAAGATTGCAATCCATGTTGGACTTAAAATCTTTAGAAGTACCTGAGGCTTGCAACCTTTAAGAAGTATCTACATTAGAATAACATCTCACCGTCCATTTTGTACTCATAAGATTTCTATCTTATGAATATGGTGAGGCGTCACTCCCCTGGCAAATAACATGAATTATGAAACGTCCTCTTCTAAAAAATTAGTCCCAAAAACCATGGCATTATTGGCTATGAGAAAAACCTTTGCTAACCCATGTCTACTTCTCACTACACTCAGACTACGTTGTTCTACATTGCTTATAAAAATGTCCTAGCATGATGCATATGTAATAGGACTCATCATAAGAATTTAAAGCATTTTTACAAGCCAATGCCAACCTAAGAGTAACTTTCCTTTTTCATTTGAACCTACGACAAAAGTTAGAGTTTCATAATAGTCACATAAAAGATGTTATATGATTTTTTTTTTTTTACTATCTTTCTAACTTCTCTACCATTTCTTTAAAATTTTATTCTACTCTATTTCTTTCATGATATGTTCCAAGTTTTTTCCTTTTGTGTCTTGCAAGGGTATACTATTTGATGTAAATATTAAAACTTACTCTAAACACTCTCTTACTCTTAAATGAGAGTAACATCAACAATTATTAGATAAATGTATGTTAAACTTAATTCAGTTGTATCTTTTCATTAATTGTGGTGGTAAATAAATAGAGTTTACAAGTAAAAGAATCTCATAATATAAGGGATGATGCAACAGAAGGATAATAGATTAGGTGAGAGTATCTTGTTTGTTATTTGACCCACGAGAATAGTCGTCAAACTGTGGTTGACTGGTAGATACAAAATTCAAATATGAGAAGTGATCCAATCGCCCCCCCCCCCCCCAAGTTGGAGCATGTAAATTGATCATGCCCAACTTGCGAACCAAGTAGCGAAAACGATCGCATCCTAAACAATGCCGATATCTTAAGTCATCGGACGATGACTTAAGATATCGTTCAATGACTTAAGATATCGGCCGATGACTTAAGTCATCGACCAATGACTTAATATATCGTCCGATGACTTAAGTCATCGGATGCTAATATAATTTAGCGGCCACAAACTTAATTTATCGGGCATGGTGAAATCTAAATATTAGATAAAGAATTGTTTATAAGGAATGGTTAGACAATTACGATAAATTGATAACAACGAAAATTATACAAGTTGATATAAATTATTTACAATTTTATCAAAAAAAATATTTACAAAAGCCTATAAAATTTTACAAAGATATGAAAGTTTAACTCTTCTTCCCAAACGTGCACATTAAGTGTCCGATTTCGGCTCTAAATTGTTGCATATGTTTTTCTTCGAAATTAATAGGCCTCCGTTGGGAGAAGTATTCTATATACTTCAAAACGTATACACCGCAATCCCAACCGTTTCTTTGGATCGAGAGAACGACACTGTTGAACGCCGATACCTTTCACTGTTGATCGAAAGCCGACTTCAAACCGACAGTGTAAAGAAGGCGCGGAAGGTGATTCAATAGACATCCTTTATGTGCTTCAAACCTTCTTGAGCACTCTCGGTCTGCTGGATCTATTAACTTAATTTCTCGATCAACTAATAAAATTATAGCCAACGCTCAGTGACTATGTTTTTAGCTATGCATCGGAAGATAAATCTGCACATAAACGGAACCGAAATTTTAAATAGTAAATTTTATTTAAAAGCCGTTAACGTTAAATAAAGCGAAGTGTAGTATTAAAAAATATACCGTTCCACAGTCGACCGCATGAATTTCGCGATTATTATTTGTCAGTAGTGGTTCTAGCGGCTTTGAATTGTGACGAACCTTCTATTCGTCACAATAGACCTGTCACTTATCGAAGTCGCTCAGCACAGCTATACCTTCATTGTCGATAAACTTTTCAAATTTTTTCTCGTCTATCTTAAACAAGGTCTGAAACAGGATAATGTAGTAAGTAAATAAATTAGAAGAAGTGAATTAAGAGTTGTGATTGAAAAGACAAATAAAAGAATCAAACGAAATAATAAATAGTTGAAACCTTACCAGGGCAGATGCAGAAGCGAACCAGCTTTTTTCGGCATTGGCCGTAAACATTGAATCGTTTATAACTTCAAGGACTCTCGAATACGCGTTGATGACTTCATTGTCGAGCCACGAGCGTCCTTTGAGAACCTTTAAAAGAGCAACTGTGATGTCAACACCCATGATAGTATTGACGATCACATTGTCCTCGTTCTCTGGCCGATTCAAAAAACTGAGCATATATTTTTGCTCCATTGATTTTGGCTCATCCTCCTCCTCCTCCACAACCAATCTTGGTTTTTTTATTATTGCTTTACTGGTCGGAGACTTTCTCTTCTTACAAGCACGCAAGTCATATCATTCGGCTTCATTTTTTGCAGTTAATAGTTTCACTATAATTAATTTTAGTGGTGCCGGCTGTGACTCACGAGAAGGCTGCGTAAGAGGAGCACCATCATCACCCACATCCACCAAGGGTTGTTTAGTAGGTTGAGGAGCAGTGAGTTTTGGGGCAGTAGGTTTAAAGGCAGTGGATCGATTGGTAGGTTGAGGAGCAGTGGGTTTTGGGGCAGTGGATTGATGGCTTGGTTAAAGAGCAGTGGGTTTTGGGGCAGTAGATTGATGGCTTGGTTGAGGAGTAGTGGGTTTTGGGGCAGTGGATTGATGGTTTGGTTGAGGAGCAATGGGTTGAGGGGCAGTGGATTGAGGATGAGTGGCGGAAGGAATGAATGTGTCAAATAACACAGAGGTTAGAATATTATCCTGCATAATTTCAAAAACTTTCATTATTTTATAAAAAATAAAAAAATTAACTGCATTATCGATCGATAATGTAAATTATCGGTCGATAATTTACATTGTCGGCCAATAATTTAAATTATCGGCCGATAATATATATTATCGATCGATAATGTAAATTATCGGCCGACAAGCTAATTTGCATTAATATGTAAAAAATTAATTTTTTTTTAAATTTAAAAAGGCTTGGTTTAGTACCTTTGTCAAATGAGAGATGACCGCATCAAGATCCTTCCGTATTGTTTCATTTTCTTCTTTTAGAGTCTTCTTATCTCTTCGGAGTTGTTCAATGGTGAGTGTTTGCCCTTTCAGCAGTGTAAATGCACTCCGGAATTCTTTTTTCATCTCTTTTACAGTCATGCGGAGCGTATTGCATTCTTTTCTAAGCTCCGTTAGTTCTTTGGTTAGGTGCGGTTGCCTAACCGGCTGTTCTCTTGTTGGCTGGGGCCTAATATCCAGTTTGCCCTTTGGTTCAATATGTTGACGTACAACGACCTCAAAATCGTCGTTTTCGTCGTTATCATCATCGTCATCCTCATTGTCGTCATCGTCGTCATCTCGGCTCTTCGGCTCTTTCTTTCGGACGTGTTGCATAACTTGGGATATCATCATATTCATATATATTTTCTTGGGAGTAAAGCTCCTCTCTTTCCTCGATCTGTTCCTTCTTCCTTTCCATCTCTCTTTCTATCTCTCTTTCTATCTCTCTTCGCATCAAAAGGTATCGAACCGATTTATACTGTAATTCGTACTTTACAGCTTCAAGCTCTAAAATAACTTTAGACTTAAGAAAATTTTCTCGATATAAATTAGGATTACTGTTGAATTTCGGGCATTCCCATTTCATTAGCCTGGGAAATGGATCTTTGAGCCCAGTAGGAGCGGTGGCGACTCCAGGAAAGTGCTCAAACGCCTAAATCTGTAAGGCGATAGTACATCCGTAGATGTTGTATTGCCCTTTTTCTGACATTTTCGCCATTTCCCTTCTGCCGCTCGCTTTTAATATGCTATCTAATAAATTATTGTAAACTATCAGGCCCCACGGTAACTTATTGAACTCTTTAATGTTATCTACTAATTCCAAGTACCGTGTATCCACTTCCTGGTATGTGTCCGGAAGTAAAAAGAACATACGAAAAATAATAATGATAGTTTCAAAAAATCATCGTTGGATAAATCAACACTATCAATAATTTCTTCAATACGAGGTCTTTTCGCCGGCTTCCCCCGAAAGAATTTGTATCGAATAGTTTGTTCCTCTGGCACGGCCACCTTCTCAGACTCAGGTTCCGTCACCATGTTGAGGCCTAAAATCAAGGCTATATAGATCTCTTGCAGGAGTACATTGATGTTCTTGACCTTGAAAACATTATCTTTAACCCAAAAACTTAAAATAGCGTCAACCAAGTCTCCAACGATTCCTAATTTCTCATTAATCCTAAATAGATGACCAAATATTGAATCATCTAGTATCTTCTTTCTCTCTTTGTTACAGTGCATGTAAAATTTCTTAACACCAACTCCAGAACATTTCCCGATGGGCTTTAGAGTCATGGTCATTTTCAATCACTTAGTAGGAACTGCGATATAAAACCCAATTAATTAACAAAATAAGTGATTTTGAAAAAACTACCGATAACTTAAATTATCGAGCGATAACTTAAATTGTCACCCGATAATTTAATTTGTCGATCGATAACTTAAATTATCGGACGATAACTTAATTTGTCGATCGATAACTTAAATTATCGGGCGATAACTTAAGTTATCGGTATATTAGCGGATTAGGTGGGAAGCATTGCGGATGACTAAATGTGTTTAAATGTAGAAAAATAAATTACCTGAAAATTTGCTGTGACCTTTTTTCGCTTTGTCGCCGCTCTCTTAGTTTTTTAAAAAAAGTTAAAAGTGAAAGTAAAAATAAAGAATGAAAACTAATAATGTGATTTTATACTTTAGTTAAAGGGCGGTGCAAAATTTCGCATGTTGCATAAAAGAGGCCCTTGTTAACGTGAAGCCGGCTAGGCTTAGAGCTGATCATTTATGCAAGGATTGAAATTATAGGGCCGTTTTTACAAATACGCAAACAAAAGTATAGGACCGAAAGTATAAATTTCCCAAAATATAAGTATAAGAAAAATGAGTTGAATGAAATTGGATTAAGACCGAGAAAACAGCGTTATATCAAACAGACTTTTTGTCTCACCTAACATAACCGTGCCAACATTAGCTCCCACTTTTTTTTGTTTTTTTTTTGTTGCTAGGATCTCACTTTTGTTGAAAAAGAAAGAAAGATAAAATTAATTAATTTTTTTTAACACTTATATATTATACATTATATATTTAGGTATTGAAACTTGGAACTTGGAACTTGGAACTTGGAAGAAATAAATCACTTTATATTATCCCTTTCCGTCGTTGGAACCCTAGAGAACTCTCTGCAAGTAAGTTCTCTCTCAATCCCTTATTTTATCTCCTCAATCACATTGCATTGCCTTTATTTTCATCAAATAATGAAGCAAATATATTATTGTATTCTCTAATTTTCTCATTTTTAATCTCTATAGATCTCATTTTTTTAAAACCCTAGAAGCTACATATCTAATTGTTTCTTCGGCAGAATTTCCTAGGCACGGGTCGCAAATCACAATTCAGTTGATGATTTGAGCGAAACGGGTACAAAGATCGGGTTTTCTGTATAAAAAGATCGAGTTTTTTCCATCTTCGTCCTGGTTTTAATCTGTTTTTCGCTCATATGGACAACAATGTCGGATTGGATATCAGCAATTGGGGTTATTACGATGCTTCGTTAAAGGGAAATCTTGGGCTGCAGCTCATGTCGAGTGTGGCCGATCGAGACACCAAACATTTCCTCTCTGGCCGTGACTCGGCTGTCATGATTGGTGCCAATGGCTCCTTTTTACATCGGCATTGCGCGGTTCCGGGATCTCCACTGCCTATGGAGTTTGTAAGGGATAATTGGATCCACCATAGAGATAAGGTTCTCAATGTAGTGCCCACAAATCCGAATTTTACGGTCTTATCAGAGCCTTCTGGACACCCCTCAGTGCAGATTCCACAGCCACCTCCTGATTTGGTGAACGAGGTGCAAGTGGAAAGTAGTAAGAAAGATGCCCCTTTGAAAAAGAGACCTAATGGTCGCACATGTAAACCGCTGCCTAAAACAAAGAAGACTAAGAAAACAGTAGAAAGTAATTGCTCGGTTACACGAGAAAAGCTCTTGAAGAAGAACACTAACATGGGTGTCGTCATTAACGGAATTGATTTGGATATTTCCGGTATTCCCATACCGGTTTGCTCGTGCACCGGAACGCCTCAGCAATGTTACCGATGGGGTTGCGGTGGGTGGCAGTCTGCGTGTTGTACCACCAGCATGTCAATGTACCCGTTGCCAATGAGCATGAAAAGACGGAGTGCACGGATAGCAGGACGGAAGATGAGTCAGGGCGCGTTTAAGAAGGTGTTGGAGAAGCTTGCAGGTGAAGGTTATGGCTTCTCTAATCCGATTGATTTGAGGAATCACTGGGCTAAACATGGTACCAACAAGTTTGTTACAATCAGGTAGTTGTGTACGATGCTGATGACGTTATTAGGAAGCCTCGTTGTTTCATTTGGCATGTTTTACTTGTGTATATATGTTATTGGCCTGATGCAGAGGCTTTTTGAATTGTTTGTAGTTGATGAATTTTGTTAGTAATGTTACATTTGTTTCAGACAATTCAGGTTCTCTGAGTTTTTTAATGTTTTATTTTTTCTTTTATGAATCTTGTAATGGTGCTATCAAGTTTAGCTGTCTGGAGGGCAAAGTAGAGGGTAGAGTTAGTTCTTTTTGTGTTTTATAATGGCTCTTAGATGTTGATTTGTTTCCATGTTAATTTTTTTGCAGGCTAGCCAATTTTCTTGTAGTGATCATAGCTTCATTTTGCAGCTCATTTTTGCTTAGTCCGACAGCTGGTTGAAGTTCTAATTATGTGACTTTAGGGGTTTTAAATGCTGTATTTCCTCTATTTTGGTGGAAATTTTTTTGGCATAGTTTTGCTAATTTCAATCAGTTTTTTTTTTTGTGAAGAAAATTTGAGATTATGTCTTTTGATGCATTTATCATCCTTTGGTTCTATGGAAATACATATTAGGCTCTATAACTGATACCTCTAGTGCATTTGTTCTCACAAGGAATTGAATTCTCAAATACTATAGGAGCCTCTTGGTGCCGTCTTCAAGGCTAACTTTGGCACATTATATAGACCTCTTTACCTCTACGTAGAGTTAATACATTTCTCTCCTTTTTCCATCGAGGCAATAATTCATCTTCAATAATAACTAATCATAGATTGACAGTACAAAGTTGATGGAAACAAGAAGCTACGTTGGACCAGACTATCAGTAACAGGCAGATGGTAAAAGGAGAGTGCAACAGCCATCAAAATTCAGGCTTTGGAGAAAATATTTTTAAAAATTTACAATTTATAAACAAAAATATGTATCAGCTATGCCAGGCCTAAAAGAACATGTGTTTGTGTCATTATGTGTGTATTCCTGTTTAAGGTAAAGAAAATCCATACCTACATTACTCTAGTTAACAGATAGTAAATAAATTGTAGTAATAAATTTTTTTAACAGTCTCATAAAAGTAAGGCTTTTGAAATAAAGTAGGTAGATAATGCCATGTACTGATGCCAACTCCGATGATTTCATTTGGCTCTTCAAGGATATGGAAAATAATAAAAAAATAAAAGTACTAAATAGTCTCATATACGGCTTCTGAATAAAGTACCATAGATAATGTCACCTCTTGACGTCAACAATGATGATGTCCAACAGTTACCAACTTTATTGGACACTATCTTTCTTTATTCCCCGGAAAGTCATAAAGAAAATGGAGTCTCTATCTGCGAATGTTTAATCAAATGACACTTCCTCAAGTTGTTACTTGCACCCAATTAGTTGGAAGCATGTATGTAGACCCCTTGGCGAAGGTTGCCTCGGGATTAGACATTTAGAGCATTGGAATAATGCCGTACTTCCTCAAGTTGTTACTTGCACCCAATTAGTTGGAAGCATGTATGTAGACCCCTTGGCGAAGGTTGCCTTGGGATTAGACATTTAGAGCATTGGAATAATGCCGTACTCATGATAGTGTCTTGTGAGGGTTCTGAGATGATCGTTTTAAGTATCTAAAACGTCACTTTGTCGTTTTCCTTGTTATGAACTGAAGCAAGTACGTGTGTTCTCGGCTTCCTGTAACCGAACTACTGGTTTAGTTTCTCTGATCAGCCTAGCCACCAGCACTTCAGTACCGTCCCCCTGAAAGTAGGTTTCTTCTGAACTGCTCACACCAAAAGCTGGAACAAAAAGAGACAGAGGGGCTCACTTGAAAGAACGGTATGAGAAAGACCGACTTTCACTGCTACTTGCCCTTTTTACTTTACTTATCGATGGAACAGATAGTGAATTGGAGGACGCTGCAGAATCGTGTGATTGATCAATCAAGCTATTCCCTATCATTTTTTCATTGAGAAATCAATGTTTCATTGATAAGGCCTCTTCTGATCCTTTCAATCAGTTGAAGTTTTCTCACCCCCCAATGGAGAAAATTAATCCCCAGCGTTCAATTCCTACCTTTGGCATTGGGTGTTTTGGGACCTATAAATATGCTGTGATGAACATATGGGAAAATACTATTTGGATTTACGCAAGGTCATTGGCATTCATTTATTTCCTTTAAGCCTCTGATTCATCCCTTCTCTATCTTAGAGGGGCGAAGTTTCATCTTTCTTGTCGAGCTCAACAATCTTCCTAAGTCTTCAATTCTACATTTTATCCACTTCCCAATTCCATTTCTTACAGTCGTATAACAGCAGAATTTTTTTTGAAGAGATGGTAGCCCGACTGGCAGATCAGGGTGTAGCTCTCCTACTTTCCATAACGAAGCTCCTAAATGGTTATGGGTTAACGAAGCTAACTCTACTAAAAGTGGAGAGGGTTTTCTAAGATAGTTTCGAGATGAAAGTTGCACAAGCTTGTGAAAAAAAACAAGTTTGGTCAGATTTTTTTTTTCCTTACTTTGAGTTGGTCGATAATAAGAAACAATCCAATCAACACATAATTGGATTCACATGGCAGTTTGCCCACAAGTTCAAAATCAGAAATAACGTGCAAGAAAGTTCTCGTGCTATAGCTTAAGTTCGCCGCGTTATATTTTTCCCATCAGGAAGTATTAAAATCACACCAATACACCACAGGCAAGGGAAGTGAGTTCTGACGCTTCTCAGCTCATCCTAGAGCAGTCCCTCCCATGATGTACATCAACAATTTTTTTTGTACCTTGAATTGATGGCTTCCAACTTTCTCCTCATGTACTCCATCAGAAAGTCACCTTCACCAAACGTCTAGGGGGATGTCTTCTCGGGTTAATTATTTGTTGAAATTTAGGGTCAGAGCGTGGGGAAATATTTCTGTGCTCTCTTCTATCTTCAAGTTTGTCTTTTGCTAGTTTAAATTAAGCTGCAGTTTGCACAAATATTTTCCTAAGAGATCACACATCTAAGTCCAAATCCTTTGTGCTTAAAAACACTAAGGCACATTTCACAATTCCTCCTCTAAGAAAAGGAAAATGCATTTTCTTTTTTTGCTAGAGGAAATGAAATAAGTGATTTTTTTTTTTCCTTGAGAAAGTAGCTAATTGTTGTCTGGTAACAAAAAAGCAGGAAAATGATAGCTTACAGTAGAAACTAAGTTTAATTAGGACGGTTTCTTTGTAGTTATGAATTGAATACTCTAGACTCTACCAATGATTTTCAAAATTTAATTGATGGTGATCTATCGAATACTCTAAGCACTAAGTTTGATGGACGGTTTGGATTAACCATTAGCCATTAGCTACTTACTGAACAGTTTGGATTAGTCATTAACTTTGATATTCCATTGAAGCTTCGGCCCGTAGCACAATGGAGGGTTGACAATATTGCAACCTCAAAGTTGCAGGTTTGAGCCCAGCTTACCCATAAAAAAATAAGAAAACTCTTGACATTCCATTATGGTGGACCTTATCATCGATTATGATGGTGGTGGAGGTAGTGGTCATGGTGGCAAAGGTTATGGACGGACTTTTGGACTATGGAATTTATCATGGATAGGTTATGCTCGGGTTTTTAGACAACAGAAATTTGAATAGGTTTTTTATGTTCACAAAAATCAAGGCTTTGACTCTTTTAAAAAGTAAATTATTTTCTTTCCAAATGTTTTCGTTGGGCATAACAACAAAAACACTTTTGCTTATTTTCCAAGAAAATGGTGATCCTGGGTGGGCCCCACGCAATACCCAAGCAACATTTTCACAAGGAAATTGTGGGCCCCATGTCGTTTCCTAGCAGAAAATTCACATTTTCCTCATTATCTAACTTACCTTAATACAGTAAGTGTAAACTCCATCTGGTAATTGGGTTTTACCCTAATTCTGGTTTGCGGATTAATCTACAACTAGTTTTTAGTCCGTTTAGTCTGATGTTTCTCATCGGTATGCCTAAGGGTCTATCTTTTACTTTCACATTTATCTTATTATATATATTTTTGTTATGGCAAGTAACCTTTCTAACTGAGGCTTCTAATTATTACTCTTTGATTTTTATACAATTTGCGATCCTCTGTAAAAGGCTCCTATCCAATTGAGAATTACTAAGTACATGAATATGTGACAAGGTACAACTTTTAAAAACCTTAATTTTAAAATGTTTGTCAGCCCCCAAACCCATACAATAAATTATAATGGTAATATAATACTAATACCTTTAACTATTGAATTTCACTATACATTGTGAGGATGACAAATATATCTAGAAGATTGGTTGTCCATAGCATCTTAAACTGACTAAATTGAACACCCGAGCACCAAATTGTTCCCTCAGTTTGGTATAAGCAACAAAATTCCCACAACTTTTATTTGTCGTCATTATTTAGTTCGAGTTGTATCCCTTTTGTGTAATTTGCCTCTCACTCATGCCTTTGTTCCTGCTGAGATGATTGCAGCTCAACCATCTAACATAAATTAGCGTGCTTTCGGATGGCGGGCGCGAACCTTCCTTTAGTTGAGTCAGTGTGTCTTCTGCATCTATGCTAATCACTTCTCATCTTTTGCTTTGATGTCATCATTCACATCATCTACATTGAGATTGATGCCGTCTCCTTAGCTCAATGATTTTAAGGTTGCTGACCGCACCTACCATGAGCGTGCATGGATGGCCATCGATGTCGCCAAATACGACAAGATCGGCTGGTCCATCAAAAACCTCTTCACATCAAGTAGTACGACTTCCTGATTGATTTCATTGCCTTGATATCTGGCAGACTCATATTTAGGTGGATTTTCATCATCCTTCCGTTGCCTGATTTTAACGAGATGGATTGAGTAACGGAGGTTTTGGCAATCCTTCACTTCGACTTCACATCTTGAACGATTAGACAGTAAGGTGACACTTTGATCTCTTGATTCTGTTCGTGCGATCGATGCAGAATTTTAATTTCTGTTCAGAGTTTATGGATTAAAAAAAATGAATCTGGTCAGAGATCTGGGCAATGCCAAAATTTTCGATCACAACCACAATGCCAATCCTACCGATGAATCTGATGCATGTCGCTGGACAACCTACATCAATCAACCAGTTTGCTTTCTTAAACCTCAAAGAAATTGATGGACTCTGCTGATCGTTTGCGAACACCACATTTGACTTCTATCAATCCTTCCCCAAGGCTGATCTGGTTTCTTTTGAACTTTAATGTGGGAGCTCCAAGTTTCCTTTGTTAAATCCTATCTGAGACCAAATGAAAGTGTCTGTAACTCTCAATCATATTTTTTCATCCAAATTTCTTTGTAGTTAATCTTATGTTATCTTGCTTCGGAGTCATTCCTACCAGCATTCAAATAGGAAAAAAGTAACAAAATTGCATGGATCAATTGCAGGATCATGCTTAGCACTACTCTCTGCTTAGCACTACTCTCTCCACACTCTGGATATCATATTGAAATCCTTCCTAGGCATTATCTCAAATTCTTGTATGCAAATCTTGAATGAGGAGAAACCTGCTTTAGGACTGCTGGCATAACCTTGATCAAATTCGTGATATTCATCTAGTCAGTATGTACTTGATGTTTCCTTGCAGTTTGGTAATGTGGTTAACAAGGGTATAAACTGTGTGAATTGCAGTTCTGTTTGTTTTCCTTAGGTTGTGAGAACAACGAATTATTGGCTATTTGACTTTTGAGAGTGATACAAAAGGAAAGCTGGATGGGAGCACAATCATATTCTCAACACGACCATTATCTAGCCCTCAATGAGTAGGGAAGTAATCACAATCAAGGAATTTTTTCAGAGTGGTGATTTGACGGGATTAAAGTCTTTGAAAGGGGTGTGGGTGTATTCCTATGATGATGGGTGGAACCTCTACGATTTCTTTGAAATCCTTGTATCTTTAGTTCACTGGACTCTTTGGCGGGTGTATAAGAGCCTCTCTGGGAAAATGAAAACAAATGGGATATTCTCGCTTCTTCGTACAAAGTTATAATTTTGTTTCAGTTTTCACAGTAATGTAATTGTAGGAGATTAGGTTCTGAAATACTAGAGCAGAACTTTGATTAATGGAAATATGTGAGAGCTGAGATAAGAAAATGAAGGAGAGAACACAGGGGCTGCACTGGATTTTCTGAGTTTCTGGGAACGAGAGAGGCATTTTGAAGGCTTTTTCGAGCCCTGTGGGTACTTGTGACTCATTGGAAGTTGAATTTCAGGCCTTGTTGAAATTTATTCAACTGCTCGTTTATGAATTTTCAGGATTGTGTATAGCAAAAAGGGATTCCTGAAATGGAATTGGGTGGATGATCAACATGGGTACTGCTCATTGGCGGTTGGGTACTTCAGTAGATAATCTTATCTATACATTGAGAGGCAAACAGAATTGCGGATTCTCTTGCTAAAGACAGATATGGGAGATCATAGCTTGACATAGAAAATTCCTTTCCTCTGTAAGTGGTCTTAATTTGGCTGTGGTCTTCGAGCTAGCTTGTATTGCTATTAGGCAGTTTGCTTCCTTTCATTCTTGTGCTCTTTCTCATAAGCATCTCTCTTAAGAACTGTCTTCAACTTTTATCTTCCCTAAGTTTCCCGGTTCCCAATATAAAAAATGAAGAGAAGGAAAAATGTGTGTTGTGTTCTTTACTCTTTTTATGTGATTTTGATTGTGTACCATCAAATAATCTTTTAAATAAAGACCTACGGAACCGGTGGCAGAGCAGGATTTTCTTCCAAGAGAGCCAGGTTATGGACGACATAGAAATGAGTTAGACGTATTAGCTAAGCAGCATGAGCGCCAAGTGAGTTTTGTACTCGGGTCACTTTTTGGGATGTGTGGCATGTGAAACTAACGTGCACCATCTGATAGGTACGCCATGATCTAAGGATCTTTGGTGTTAATTGGGAGAAAAAACTATCTGCATCATTTGATTCAAAGCCTTCAAATGCCATCTAAAGTTAATGGCCACCATACTGTTAACGTTGGATGGCGTTTGACTGCATCGAATCAGGTAAGGGAGGTCATTTTTTACTCCAATCTTTTACAAAATAAATCTTGAGATCATGAGCGTCAAATCAGATTGAACCCATGATGGTTCCACATGACACATCCGATTAAGTGATTCAAATTTGAAGAGCATCGACGCCTAACTCAGGTACCCCATACTAACTCAATGTAAAAGGGGGGAACCATAGGTGAAAAGAGGGGGAAACTACCTTTAATAAGTTAGCCCCTACGATTGCTTGACTAGCCTTAGAGGCCTATTGCTTTTGAAGGTTTAGGGGAGGGGCATCTTCCCCTCCCAAATCCCTACCTGGCTCCACCTCGAAGTTAACCCTAATTTGGTTAACTTGCTTGCCCAATCCAACTCGACAAAATTGAATAATCACTAAATCTATTATAAATTTAATAATTACAAAATTATCCTTGTACAACGTGTGCATATCTTTTACAATTCCCTCAAGATGGAGAATGAAGATCTTTTTTGCTTCACCTCCTTGGAAAAAAATGAATCTGCTGCGATGTGAGATGGCACCTTGATTTGTCTTTATATATATAGGAAAAGAGTTGCGTCCCCCAATAGTGTACGGTGAGTGTGCCCCAATGTGGAGCTCCACATGGCACCCAAAATACTGTTTGAGTGCCATGTGGAGCTCGGGTGTATTGTTTAGTTCAATTCTATATAAAAAAGTTTCAAAAGACATTTGTTTAAGGCAAAAGTCATACAATGACTGATTTCAATGGTCTAAATTTCAAGGCTAAAAAAAACATGGTGGAGATGAGTTTTTGAAATATTTTTTTTAAAGATTGATCTAAACAAAACAACCTTGCTCAAAGTGGCACCAAGACAATATTTTGGGTGCCACGTGGAGTTCCACGTTGACCATTGGGATATGCTCATTGTGCCCCATTGGGGTACGTAACCGTTGTCCATATATATATGCACACACACACGCACGCACACACACACACACACACACACACATATATATATATATATATATATATATATATATATATATATATATATATATATATATAACTACAATTAAACCATAGCAACAATGGAAGTATGACACCAATGCTAATCAACTTAAAGCAATTCCTTGAAATTATCAAGAGGATGTGCTTGCTACTCTCTTTTAAGGGTTAAAGACTTGGTATTGGTGACCGACTTGGCCACAACTGAAATCAAGTTGTCTCGGGTAGAACTTAGCCGAGTTTGGTATGCCTTGTGTAGAATATGGATCATTAATTCTTAGAAGATAGTGGCAACTAGAAGAACATCAAATCAAGTTGTTTCGGGTACTACAGACGAGTTTGATACGATTTGGTTTACAATAAAAACTCAAAACATTTTTGAAATTTTTTACCGGCGAGGTGAATTGCGTGGTGGTATGCCCTAGGTTCAGGAACCCAGAGGTCTTCTTGTCGAGTCTCCCTGCCCATTACTTTGGATGCACAGTAGGCCAAGCGAGCTTGTGTCGTCCCGGAGGAGATGGGATCCAGGGACCCCCACTCGGCGGATGACCGCATTTGGGGATGTAGTCTGGAGATTTCCGTTATTAAAAAACATTTTTGAAAATTTATTATTATGCTTGTTTAGTTTAGTGATTTTTTATATGTTGTGGTTTTAGTGGCATATTAGTTACTAGTCACTATTCTACTTGATTGCTTCTCTATATAAATGAACGTATGTCTCTCAATTTTGTATCTCAATGATAATATAATGTCTGTTGCACCTAGCAACATTATCCTTTAGAGTGCCATAATTTTGTAAGCGGATTGGATTTTGTTCGCATTTTCTTTTTGTTTGGTTTCATTTGGCATATTTTTTTTTGCATTTTTGCTCCATTAGAAATTGGAAATTATGCATCCTTGTTCCGTTCCTTGGACATCTCTGCCAAGCAGTATCTACTATAGTATTTGGCTTTGTTTTACGCACATGTTAGGACCCTAATAACTGAAACATGGTGATGATGGTGCTATGTTCTTGAATGTATGTCCAACCTATCGTATGTGTGTTCTTATTTGCTTTACCTAGGTCCACTCAATGCCTGCTTATTATTTGGTAGTAATCCTAACTTAGCCTCCGCTTACCTCGAAGGCTCGGATAAACTCGACTCGCTTTAACTCGGTAATTTAGTAAATATTTTAAATATATATTAAAAAAAAATCTTACAAGGAAAAAGACAGAAAGATACGTTAGTAAAATGGATAGTTTAATACATTTTTAGAAAATAGGGTTTCTAAAACCTTATCCCATGAAAATATTATATATATAAGGGTAGTTTATGAACCATGGTTGCATAATCCTAGCGAAATCTCGACTTGACTCGACCTAAACTCGAAATAACTTGGCCGAGTTACTCGCTGACTTGCCGAGTTTTAAAATTATGGTTCATCCATTGAAGACATGATGATTGAAGAATACAACTTGTATTATGTTGAGTGAAGAGGAATGTTGAGAATACAAACTCAACATTTCTAAGTTTTATTATCATGATTGTTTAATGATATTTCTTATGTTGTAGGATTAGTCATGATTTTTTTTCCTACTTGGTTTCGCATTTATATGAAGGAGCTTATGTGTCTTAGTTTAGTATCTCATTCACAATGTAGCGTCTTGTGCACCTAGGAATTTTAAGCTTTTAGAGCATCATAACTTCTCTAATAATAATATATATTTTTATCATTTTCTTTTTAATTTCTTTACCAACCAAGTCATCGTGGAATTTCCTTCAGAGCACGCCTCCTTAGTCTTGATCCTCTCGACTGCATTTATCTAGGATATTCGTATTAGTTTTCAGCGACATCGATTTTAATCTATGGACTTTGATAATCCTCGAAGATTTGTGATACTGGTATTTTAATTTTTGGAGTAATGATCGACAACCCTCTAAGGATTTACCTCAAATGCCACAGAGGCACAATACAACCCGGTAATGTTTGGAATCCGTTTGTGAGCGTTCCTTAATCCACAATTTTGGGGTGCCTCTAGCATAACTGAATCTTGATCCCTTAGGGCCCCTTTGGATTCTGTGACATTTTTGTCCTATTAATTTTTTAAACAATTTTTTCTGAAGACTAATATGTCTGCACTATATTGTCTGCTGTTTGGTGACACCTGGGGCTTCCTAGTGACTAATATGCCTGCTGTTTGGGTACATTTGGAATTTTCCAGTGACTAATCTATTAACTGTTTGGTGTTAGTGGTAACGGTGGTGTGGTGATCATGATGGAGGATATGGTGGTGATGGTAGTACTGATCACTAGTGGAGGAGGTGGTGGCAATGGTGGTGATGATCATGGAGGAGGACGAGATGGTAGTGGTGATGGTAGTCATGGTGGAGAAAGTGGTGATGGTAGTCATAGTGGAGAAAGTGGCGGTGGTGGAGAGTTGCTGGTCTGGGTAGTTGTGGTAGTGGTGGTGGTCTTGGAAGTGTGGAGATTGTGTGGTGGTGATGGAGAGTTGGTGGTCTGGGTAGTTGTGGTAGTGGTGGTGGTCTTGCAACTGTGGAGATTGTGGCAGTGGTGATGGAAGAGATGGTGCGGTTTGTCATGGTGCTATGGTGGTAGTCATGGTTGAGGAGGAGGAAGTGGTGGAGTGGTTAAGAAGGAGGTTGTGGTGGTCTTGGCGGAGGAGGTGGTAGTTATGGTAGTAGCGTATGCTGTGGTGATGGAGGTGGTGGAGACTTGAAAGTCTCCGATTTTGATGAAATTCTAGTTCCACCTATTTTGGTGGAATTTAAATCTCTATTTTGGGCTAAAATAGGCACTTTTTAGACAGTGGAAATCTAATTTCCTGAACATTGTATAGGGATTTTTTTTGAGGAAAAAGAGTCGGCGACTAACATGCGCTTAATGAAGTGTGAGCATTTCTACAAGGTACTAAATTGGCGGTCTGGAGGAATAGTCCATTTGAACATAATTTTTTCATATAGCCTACTTAACAAATTTCTCCAAATTTTGCTGAAATTTGGCAAAATGGGGATCAATCAAACCTTTCTCTGACTAGCCAAAATTTTCTGAGTATCAGGATACGTCTTGGCCAAGTCCAACATTTATGCATATTATTAAAAAGAGCATAGATCATCCGATTAAAGTCCAGTATCAGGATACTTCTTGGCCAAGTTCAACATTTATGCACATTATTAAACTCCAATACCAAAACATATCGAATGATATATGTTATCGTCAAAGCTTTTAAATGTTGGGATTACACAGCCTATGCTTAACAGCTTCAGTACATACAGAGCAACTCACATTTGATTTGTTATTCCTAGCTTGAAGAAGATCTTGTGTCGAAAATGAATTTAAATCAGCAGCTACATAATGAATCTGAGTTTAAGTTCACATGGAGGAAATCATGCAGTCTTCCATTTCATTTTTTGGGTAGCAGTCGGCATAGATGATTCCTGACCAACCTTAGAAGATAGTTTAATTGAGAAAAGTCCTGTGCTTCAGAGAAATTTATAAGTCGATCTAAATTAATCCAAGTTGATTAACAATATTCTCTTGAGCTCCTGAACCTAAATAAGATTTCACCTGTTCCATTGTGGTGAACCACCAGTGATTAAAGATCAACAACCGGTTGGTCCACAGAGGAGCTGGCTGTTGGTTGAATTCCGTGTCTAAAGGGCTTTGATTTCTGACCTTTTATGTATCTGCTTTCTTTGTGCTAGTTCCGTGGTTGTGTGGTTCCTGCGCTAAGCTACTTGCTTAGCGCTCCTTTTTGTTTTTTTTTTCCTCCCTTTTAATAAATTTTTTGTTACTGATAAAAAAATATTAAAGATGAACAACCTTCTCAGTCTGAATCACATTGTCATTAAAGAGGTGACTGAGTAACCTGGCAAGACTAGTGGTACCTACTCCTACCGTAGATAATTCCACACATCAAAGTCTTACCCATCACCCATGCTCGACCTAGGCCCATTTGAAAACCAGTTGAACCTGAAAGAACCTTTGCGGCCCCATTAGTAATGATTTTTCTAACAGCTAGCAGAAACTGTGGTTTAGAGTGGTATATCTCTGTGACTACATCCACCCAAATTAAAATTCTCAGAGAACCCATCAATCTAACTTACAAAAATCTTGTTAACAATTCTCAATCCACCTGAGGATGGATTTTCAATTGTCTCAATAGAGTGACATTTGCTGTTCGGCAGCAACTTCACATTCTTTGCATTAAAATAAGCAAGCAAGTTGTGGATGGTATGACTCAATATTCTGCTTGTGCACCAGATGTTGAGCAAAACTGTTTCTTGATCTACCAAAAAATTCGAAGTTTTCCTAGAAATGCTGGATCTTGTGGGTGGATCTGTTACATCCATGGATCCTGCCCAATCAGCACATGTACCCAATCATTTGTTGATATAAGTCAAAATTTTCCATGGACTTGATTTAGAAATCCCAATTTTGATATATTGCAGCCATGCATGATGTTGAGGCTTCTCCATAAACTGCCTTATCACAATGAATGATTAGGCAGTATTGTGACGGGAGCCAAGTAGATCACTCGACCCACTACCTTTGTCGAGCAGTAGTGTCAACAAAACCTCCCTTCTTGTGAACGCATAAACAGTGTTCTTTTTTTCATTTCGGAACTATGATTTTTTAACCTACTATATCAACATCAGATACCATATTTAAAACATCTATCCTTGAGGGAGACTGTGCTGCAATAAGATCTCACAACTTGCCCTTCACTAAGTTGGGGTTGGAGGTTGCAGCAGGTCAGGGTTGCTCCACACGCTTGCGTTGAACTTAAAGTCTATTGGAGCGTCTAATGGGGGCGTCACATCGGAGCTAACCCTTTGTTCTCAGCAGTTACTTTGAACTTGAGTCACCCAAAAGAGGAATGACTCAGTTCTTGATCCAGTTGAATGAACGTAAATGATTCTGGACTCCTTCCTCTTCGAGTCGAGAGTGAAGACACATGGATTTATCCCGCATTTATAAGGAATCAACTGTATTGGAGGTCGATATAAAGGGACTCCTAAGAGCTATGGACCATGGTGCTTGTTACAAACCATGGGTAAATGAGAAATATTTTATCTTCCCAGAATTTTTTACCCTCAAAAACTTTTTTCTCTAGTGTATCCCATAAGATTAAGTACGGCTCCTTTATTATCTCTAGTAAAAAAGTTCAGCTAAAGTCTATTTCTAAAGATATCTTAGAAATATGGAATGATGAGTTGCCTTTTTTTATTATTGATAACTATGCATACATTAAAAAAGAAAAAACTCAAATATAAAGTGGCTCAGCCAGAAGTTTGTTGAAGATAAAAAATTTATTCAGAAGAGGTTATATTTCCAAATACGATTGAATATCTAGTAATCCCTTTACTTTAGGAGAGACTTGAATAGTGAATTTGCCTCCCTGTGAATATGATGAAAGGAGATTGATCGGGTGCCACATTTGATGTAACCGCAGATGCTTTCCGAGAAGATTCAACAAGAACAAAGCAAAGAGATGGCCTACAAAAAACTAGAATAAAAGAGAAAAGAGGTACTAGCCTGTAACTCTTATTTCTTTCGTTAAAAATCAGCAACAAGCATCATAAAAATGTTTTCAACAGCCCTTATGTGGGTTATACAATTCACAGCTAGAAATACTGGGAATCGTACTCTAAGTAAATTTACATAATATAAATAAATTGCTAATATAGTACCCGAAATCCTAAAACTCATGCCATAAACGTAAAAGAAAAGAACAAACTAATGAAATAAATATCTCGTGATTTTGATTTCCTATTCTCTTATTGACGGGAAACGTCAAGATCGAGAGCATTGGAGTTGAACCACATCAGTTCTACCGGCATCAGAAGAAGCGTAGAGGAAGCCTGAGTACCATAGCTTCAAGAGAAAAGGAGGGAAACCACCGGAGAAAACGACAACTGCGGCGCCTTTATCCGCCTTGCATGACTATAGTTAACGACAACTTCCAGCGACGGGAATTTTCTTTTTGCGAAAAAAAAAACTTGCCTTTTAGTTTCTATTCCTTTTAGGACTCTTTTTATTTCAAATTAATTATTGGTGGCCTAGGCTTGTAAACACTTTTTTAATTAGTTAATGAATATTTTGAATGCTTTATGCTTGAATGTTCTTCCCGAGATGGGTTTGGTGTGAGACCAAGGGAGTGATTCCCATCTATTCTCTTTAATCTTTTATTATCTTTGCCATATATTTTCTCTGTCTTTCTCTTATAATCCATTACCCATATTGAATCCCTAATATAAAAACCAAAACCTATATCCATCAAAACCCTAGTTTTCATCCGAGCCATCAAACCTATCGAATCCTACAACCCTAGTTCGAACCCGTGAATCTACATCAGATCGAAGGTAAATGCCCAAACCGGGAAAAGCTAGTCCTATCTCTAGGCCCGATCCCACCTCAAATCTAACGGGACTTGCACATCGGATTGGACACCCTATTCGGATCTCGCGTGATTTACTAACCGAAATTCTTCAAACCCGAAGGTATCGAGTTAATTTTCAGATCAAGTTTGTTTTAATTTTATTTAATTTCGGCAAATCGCATCAAAATCATATTCACGCATCTTAGGGTTCCCGTCCCGTGTCAGTTTTGGTATCAGAGCCCGGTTTTTAGGTTAGGGCACATTGTGTGACATTTTCATTTTCATTGCATTTTATTGCATTTGTGTTCAAAGTATGCACGTCTATTGTTTGACAAAATTCCTTATCCATTGTGGTTCATGTTTGCATGTCATCTAGCACTTGTGTTAGTAAGCCGTGTTCACCATGAGCATGAACGAGATTGTGATGAGACTAGAGTTAGGGGCATCAAAGCCCAAATGTGTACAATTAATAGGAGCTGCTACACACAAAATTCTTGACAATGTCTCAAAAGTTGTGATGAGACTAGAGTTAGGGGATACTCTCATCATCGTGAACCCGAGTACGATCCTGCCGATAGGTTTCTATAATCTATTCGGAATGAGGTCCCAGATTTTGAAGGTATGACGAACCCTAAAACCTTCGTGGAGTGGTTGTCTAGTGTGGAAGAGTATTTTGATTGGTATGGCGCATCGAATGAGTACAAAGTTAGGTTAGTGAAAACAAAGTTGGAGGATAGTGTCAAAACCTATTGGACTAATGTTGAGCTTCTACGCGAGTTAGCTAATCGTAAGCCCATCACACGATGGGAAGAATGAGGGAGCGACTTATCGAGAATTATGTCCCTCTCACGCACCGTTACCTTCTACGGTTTTTGAAAATCAAGACAGATAGGTGTCCTGATTGCCTTAAGTGTCAAGGGTGGTTCGGACACTTTGCTTACCAGTGCTCCATTAAACTTTCCACTCCGAATTTATTGACTGAAAGTGAAAGTTCTAAAGAGGCGAAAAATATGAAAGTAGAAGAGGAAGTGTATGACCCTAGAACCGTAATGAGTGAAGAGGAGATGGAAGAAGTTGAAAAAAGTCTAGTTTGTGTTAAGGAGGCGTCTATCACCCATGTGAGTAGTGATGTGGAGTCACCCACACACGATTTGATAGTGTCCGTAAAGTCAGTTGTGCACAAGTCCCTGGTTTTGGTTGACACGAGTACGCACAAGTTACTCGAGCCAAGTGCACCTGAGCCATTAGTATCACTTGATTCAATAACACATGAGTGTCTGTTACATGTGGGTCGTTAGCGTCGCATGCAAATGAAAATATCAAGTCCATAGTCACGCATGCACATCATAATCTTGAGTTGCATACCGCTCTACAGTTCGAGTCTCATTCTGCATTGCATGCCGAAATTAAACAGAAGATTAATTCAAGCAATAATCACTACAAATTATCTACTAATACTTCGACTACCGAGAGTACATGGGCCAGTCATGAAAGAATTTGCCGCTTGAGTTCTCATAATCCCGACCGATATTGCGATCACACTTCATCGGGGATGACTTCCTTCGGGTCCAAGAGAGTTGATGAGAAGCTTCAAAAATATTTGGTAGAGTGGGTTGGCAAGCCGGGTTATTTGGTTCGTCGAGGAGAGGATTACAGTGTGCGCCACACTACAATCAATTAAGATCATGATCATACACCACCCGGTGCCGAGATTGTTTGGATTAGTTGCAAAGACTTCCACCGATCGGGTCTCGATACACTTGATCAGTACCACATGCGTGTTTCATCGGAGATGAAATATTTTGAGTGGGGGAGAATGACGGGGAACGTCAAGATCGAGAGCATTGGAGTTAGACCACATCAGTTCTACCGGCGTCGGAAGAAGCGTCGAAGAAGCCCGAGCACCGTAGCTTCAAGAGCGAAAAGGAGACTGAAACCGCCAGGAGAACAGCACCGTAGCGCACTGTCATAGCGCAACAGCACGCCGTCGACGACGACTTCTAGCGACGGGAATTTTCTTTTTGCGAAAAAAAACTTGCCTTTTTAGTTTCTATTTTTTTTAGGACTCTTTTTATTTCAAATTAATTATTGGTGACTTATATAAAGAGACTTGTAAATACTTTTTTAATTAGTTAATGAATATTTTGAATGCTTTATGCTTGAATGTTCTTCTTAAGATGGGTTTGGTATGAGACCAAGGGAGTGATTCCCATCTATTCTCTTTAATCTTTTATTATCTTTGCCATATATTTTCTCTGTCTTTCTCTTATAATCCATTACCCATATTGAATCTCTAATCCAAAACCCAAAACCTATTTCCATCAAAACCCTAGTTTTCATCCGAGCCATCAAACCTATGGAATCCTACAACCCTAGTTCGAACCCGTGAATCTACATCGGATCGAAGGCGAACACCCAAACCTGGAAAAGCTAGAGTCCTATCTCTAGGCCCGATCCCACCTCAAATCTAACGGGACTTGCGCATCAGATTGAACACCCTATTCGGATCTCACGTAATTTACCAACATAAATTCTACGAATCCGAAGGTATCGAGTTTAATTTTCAGATTAAGTTTGTTTTAATTTTATTTAATTTCGGTAAATTGCATTAAAATCATATTCACGCATCTTAGGGTTCCCGTCCTGCATCACTTATGGTCATGCGTCCCTCTGATATTCTCATGATAGTGTCATCTCGCGACACTTCCTCCAATCACAGTTTGCAAAAAAATATAAATTTTTTTAAAACCTCTTAAGATTTCCAAACAATTTAAGGATATCTCAGCCTCCTGAAAAATGGTGAGCTTTTAAGAGGGGCGAGAATTTGGACGGTGAAAATAAGTTCGAGAAAAAGGAGGGGGGGGGGGGGGGGTATGGATTTTAAACACTTGGACTTGATCACTTAAGTGATCATGTGTGGGGGCATTTAACATCAAATCTGTGTGTGATCATACCTAGTTTAGGTACTTTTGGGCGTGTACTTAATGTTTCATTTGGATCTTTAATTGCTGGCGCAATTATTCCTTTTATAACCCATTGCTTATCCCCTTTTCTTTCTTCTTCTTGCATGCATCCATGACTGCATCGTCCTCCCGGGGTTGAGGGAAATTCAACTTCAGTGAGTTGATTTGATCGCATTGCATCTCATTGTCCTCTTGATGTGAATTGAGGAGAGCCTTCGCACCCACTTGAGAAGACTTACTTGTAGGGTTATTGAATCTATGGCGCTCAGTATCTTGATCACATTACCATGGTGAGTATGTGGCATGCATCCGTAGGCACTATGTCATACCACACTTTATCCTTATAGGTCAAACCAATTGAGAATTGAAACAAATGTGTCTTCACTAGGACCTCATTCCCTTTTGAGTAATTGAATTTTGTAAGGGTTAGGGTGTGGTTCTTCATTCACGTTAAGCTTCTCAACCATCTCCCGTGCCACGAAGTTTTCTTGACTTCCACCGTCGACAATGATAGCGCACAATCAACCACTTGATATACACTTTGAAAAATATTTCCTCATAGTCACTTGCCATCATCGATCTACTCTGCAGTAGTGATCAATGCTCTTTGGATAAGTAAACTCTTTAAGCTGAACTTTCCTTTTGGGTCAATCAACCAAAGAATATGGTCGTGGTCATGCATTAACATGTATTATTATTTTCAAAGAGGTTGAACTTAGTGAGAAAAAATTGCTGTTCTTCTTGTTGAGATTTCTGGCAAGCATTGAAACAAATTATCATCTTTTCTTTTTTCAAACAACTTTTTCAGTGATCTATTTCTATTTAGTACCAACGGTTGTACAAACAACCAGAGTGGCTACAAAGTGCAGTATCTCTGCAGAGTCTGCACTAAGGATCTTCCCAAACAAAACAAACTTTATTTTTGTTAGTCATTTGAAACCCTAATGTCATCAGGATATCTTGATTCCACAGTTAGGTCCCCAAAATCCGAAGCCCATAATCCTAGTAGCATTTTTCAGATTCCATTACCCCATGCTTCTCTTTCGAAAAAAAATACCGAAGTGCGTCGTCTTCGGCTCCTATTTGCCCTAACCATTTACCTAATAAACTTATTCTATGATCCCATTGTTGTAATTCCCAACCCAATGATTTTTTTTGTCTACACACAATGTGGCAATTGACAAGCTAAAGCCTATTTTTCTGTTGTATCTCTTCCAAAGAACGTCCCATTAAAGCTTCTCAAGATGGTTGTAAACCTTTCATGGGCGTTGGAAATGTGACATGAAATATATCAAAAGTGAGGGATGGGCCTTTGAAGCCTTTGATTAATAAAATGCTATCAGCTCTTGACATGAGGTGGTTTGATGCGTCTGGCACGAGGGAAAAAGAGAGAAGGGAAAAAAGATCACCCTTCTTTATACCATAAGTATTTGGAAGAACCCATTAGGAGATTAGTTAATCATGATGGAGAAACATGTTGAAGATGTGCAAGCTTTCATTGATCTCCAATGGAACCCAAAATCCATCACTACCACCACACCAAACACTATCCAGGAAATACCAATTGACTTATACATACAATTCATGGGGAGCCTGATCTATGGCAAGAATCAATATGTTAATGAGTGATAATCATTCCTACAATTTTCCCCTCCATGAAAGTGTATTAAAATAAAGAAATAAATAACATACCTGAGTCATTTCTTCCATCTTCTTGTGAGGTTCTGCTCTGATTTTATGTAATCTCGGTCAACAGGCATATGGGGCGATATTTCTTACTTTCTTCTAGGCTCTCTTTCTTAGGAATGAACAATGAATGTTGCATTCATATCCTGCGTTAAGGCCAGCCTAACCAAAGAATTTATTGATGATAGCTACCATTTCCGTATGGATAAAGACTCCATTACGGTTGATAAAACAAAGGGGTGTTGGAATGAAATGAGCAGCATGCACGAGGTGTCTATTTCAACCCATGCACAAACTCAAGCTTTTGAAAACTACACTATCAACTGCTTCACTTGGCAAGATCATCGGCTACCTTTCCTTTTTCCAACAACTGCAAATTTCTCATATTAGACAGAAGGTACTGCTGTACATTAGGTGTTAAGAGGATGACACTAGGTTCCTATGTTAAGCTGTGATCGAAAATCTCTATGGATGCAATAGAAAGCCAAAACTAAGTTTAAGTTCTCTAGGTAAGCATCCAAATACTCTCTCCCTCTCCCTCATTAGCCAAATTTTCTGCTGTAGAATTTCCTTCTCTGTGGATGTGAGATATGCAGAAATCACTCGGACAGTAAGGGATTCTAAACATTTCCCTAAAAATTATAACATGCATCCAAGGTGGTCGAGACTCATTTAACCAAATGGTCATGATTAAAAATCACCCTCCACCAAAACCATGGAAATGGTAAAACATGGAAGATGAAGAGCACTAATCCATAATGCCCCGATTTCTATGTTGATAGAACTAGCAGTATCCGTTGGTACACAAAAAGTGGCTACCTGGTTCGTCAACCATCCCTGGATACTACTCTGATTCTAGCTCTGGTGGGATTAGGTTTGAAATCTCCATCAAAGTTGAATTTGATCCATCCAGCAGGTGCAGGGATCTATGAAACAAAAGGTTGAGTATTGCCGAGGTGTCCACAAGCACGCATCCTTCCGATCATGAAACAAAATCTCTGTGACTCTATCTTAGCTGTCTCCTACACTAACCTGGCAAGATCTTGGGCTTGCAGTTTCGATCCATGATAGCTTTCTTAGGTCAGCATGTTTCCTAAGAGGCAACTTCATATTGATTTCCTTACTGTCGGAGAAACATCAAGCTGACTTAATGTTCATATATTCATCCTAGACAGAATGTATGGTACAAAATCTTGTCATTTTGAGAAAACATCTCTTCAGAATCAACTTCATACTCCTGAGCAGTGCTTCAAAACTCATTGGGGTCACTTGAAATTGGCATAATTGGGCATAAAATGAGCACCACTTGCTAAAAGCTTTTCCAGAAAACCTGCGGAATCGTGAGCGATGGTAATTCAAGGGCCTATCCCATTCTTCATAGATTTTTGTCAATCAAGGTGAGATGCAACTTCTTGAAATGTTGCAGATTTTCATAAAGATGAAATTGTGGCATTTCTAGGCTAGCACGATAAGAGGGAGCAGATGAACTAGCCATATCATGTTTTGTATTGAAATCGAAGTACAAGGAACTTCTGAATTAGATTCATGAGAATTCTGTATGCTTGCACTGATTATGGAATTGGAATTGATCGCTGCTACAGAGTAGGGCAACTGATTGCTACTCTCTTTCTTCTGCTTGTTTTAGCAGAATGATTTGAAGCCTCCATATTTATTAGGGTAATTTCCTGATATGTTCAACAGATTGAGTTTGATATCTCATATTTTTTTACGAGCTTTCCATTGAGTGGAATAGGAAGAACATTTTGTATTTGGGCGAGCAAATCGTCTCCTACAATCTGAATTTTAATATATTCAACATGTTGATGCCTGGTCAATGGGTGGAAAAACCTTCTCCCTTTCAATTTGGGATAGAATTTTTTGAAGATCACATCTGTAAACTCTTAGAATATTGGGTAAATTGAAGGTGTTTCTCATAGATGTAGAATAAGCAGTTGAAGTACAAACACCTCGTTTCACCAACACAATTTCCTGCTTAATCTAATAAGCGTCAATCCCTTCCTTGATGGAGCTCCTTTGTCAAATCCTGCATTTCTTTCATGCAGGCAAATCTTACTGTCTTTAATAATGCCCAGCTCTGGCTTCGGGCTGCTTTCAGGTTGGGTTGTGTGTCTGAGGTTGGGCTCTTTTGGTTTTGGGTAGCTTCTCGCTGCCCTTGTCGTCTTAGTAAAAAAAAAAACAGGTTCAATAATGGGAATGTATAAACCCTGACATCTCACCAGCGTATTTCTGGATTCCCAATCAAGAAGATCTGGGGAGGCTACTTGAGGACAAACAAAACTTCATTTCCCCACGAGAACTCGATGAAGAAATTATTCAGCTAATTTATTGGAAGCCATTTGGAGGCTAAGAAGAAAACTCTGTAGAGTTTTAGGTCCGACATGTATCAATGGTAAAGTAACAGAAAGGGGAAAACGCTCTTCAACCAAGTGAAATTAATGGATCTTCAAGTAGCTGATTTTTTGGCTAAACAGGGTGCCCCTTTGGGGCCTTCTGGGATTGGCTAGAGCCTCCCCTTTCTGTGTCCTGGGTGTTGGACAGTTAAAAGTTCTTTTAACAGTTAAAATTATTCTATGGGGACTGTGTTTGGCATTGCTCTCTGGGAGAGTAGAAAAGAGCGGCAGCAGCTCTTTGTTATTGCAAAGAAATGTGGGGAGAGAGAAGGATTGGAAGAAGATAAAAGAGAGACTGCTCTTTGAAATGGGAAATCATGCTCTTTTAAAGAGGGCTGTTTTTCCTATTTTAAAGAGCAGCCTCCCCTTTTTTCTTCCTCCAATCCTCCTCTCTCCCCATGTTCATTTGCATAAACAAAGAGCAACAACTGCTATTTTCTACTCTTCCAAAGAGCAATGCGAAACACAGCCTTAGAAAATTCAGTTTGATGTGTATAATAATATAGTAGGGTAAGAAATCCTAGAGCAGGATGTTTAGCTACGAAAATACAAGGAGGCATAACTCAATTTATTGTTAGAAATTATTGTTCTATTCTCTTCAATTTACTTGATTCCAGGCAAACCCACTTTCCCTCATTTTAATGTTTTAGCTTAATGTGCTTGCCTTCTCTTAAAGAGGATCATAGTTATTCATTTTTTAAAATAATGCTCTGAACGTGCACCAAGTGTTCCTAGCCTACGCTTTGAACGTTGCAGAGCACTACGTGCAATCATGCCTTGGTGAAAGAAACATCTGCACTACTCTTAAACTTTGAATCTGAATCTGAGATGTCAAAAGGCACATGCCGTCTTGTTGATGAGGGCACAAACGGTCAAAATTCATCCTCATCATAGATCTTGAACCATTCATTACTCATCATCATCTCCCTGTCCCATTTATTTGGATTTGGCACTTTAAACCCGTCAACCGCCCCGTACTGGTTGTGGAGCAATGTGATTTTATACTAATTCTGAAATGCTCTGCTGCTTAAAGAACATCATTACATCACAGATGATGATGTGTGCAATGTGTCAAATTGTTGCACCTGTCTTAACGCCTAATATTGGCTTGGTATCCAACTCACAACCAATTGGCAATAAGTGGAGGGGCACAGGATTTCATAAGGGGAGAGACAAGGCTATACATTACCCGACCTGAGACTAAATTTCAACAGTTGAAAATATGGATCAAGATTATCTTTAAATTTTTTTTTTTTTTTTTTTCATCTATCTTGTTTGTCATATGTTACAACTATAGTGACCAAGTCAGGGTTCGAAAATAAATCGGCTTGGAAAAAATTCATTAAATTCAAGAAAATATGGTTAAAATTCATAAAAATAAGAAAGAATATATATAGAAATGTATTAATTTAAAACTATAAAAATTAAATTCAATTCAATTCAAAAAATTTTGGGAAAAATTCAGGAAATTTGCAAATAGTCACGAACAATTTTAATTTTATTCCTTTTCTCAAAAAATTGTGAAGGATTCACAACTTTTCCAAGAAATGAGAGAATTTGGCCGCTATGGTTACACTTACCCAATGCCACCGCACTTGACACTTGGTTCCTCTTAGAGCTAAAGCTTAATAATGATATTAATAGGGAAAAAGGCTTATGGGTTGAAGGCATGAATGAACCCATGCATTTGAACTCAGATCATCTGTAAAGATGCATATTATCTATTAAAAAATTTAATAAGAAAAGATTTTTTAGTGGTCAAAGTTTGGGTATTGGCCTATACATCTTAGTGCATGAAACTTTTTCTCCTTTGACCATATTTTGGATATGCAAAATTTATCTTTATTATTATTATTTTTTAAAATGAACCTTATTATCCTTAGGCAAGTTGTTGTGGCACCTAATGCTTGAGATGGGCGCCACGTGGACCCCGATTTGATTCAAATGCAAGGATCCACTATGCATTCAAACCCATATCCCAGAGCAAAATCTCTTGTTTGAATGCTTAAAGAGGGTATTTAGATTTATCTTTCGGATTTATAAATGCTTCAATAGGCAAGTTATAAAAATAAAAAAATTGATTTTAATACTCCAAAAGTCCAAATTTTAGCATACATATCACAATTGGGATTGTAGATGGTAGGGTCAACTCGATACCCAACCCACCTATTGGGAGCTCTTTCCAAAAATTTTATTTCTTGGGAGAAATATACTCACTAATCACTAGGAAAAAAAATGCAAAAAGAATAAAAAAAAAAGTAGCTCTATTTGCACCTACTAAAACTCTTAGAGCACCGACGCAAGATGGGTGTTGTTTTTGGGTCTACTCGGATCAAATCAGACGGCGCAAATCCACCAATCAAAGACCCAAAACCCTCGCGAAAGAAGCCTCGAGAGGCCCTAAAAAATCCCTAGTGCTTAGATCAACAAAATTATCATCACCACCACCACTACCAATAACCTCCAAATCATCATTAAAAACAACCCAATTCTTCGTAACAATCGTTCCATCACACACCTTCGATCCTTTCTCTGCCTCCTCAACAACTCCTTTCTTCTTCTTCTCTTCCCCATCCTCCAAAAAATCCAATTTCGCATTACCCGAAACCCCATAAATAATCTTCTCGAGATCTCGTATATCTTCCTCCGGTATCTGCTCAACGTTAGGGAACTCATTCGCATTCAACACCCCCAACTCCCTACACACCACGAAATACGATGAGAGTTGCTCGCACTGCGAAGCCGCCTTCTGCAGAACCTGAAGCGCCATTGAAGCTTCACCTGCTCCCGCGGAGAATATCCCCACCAGAACACTGGCTATACCGTTACAAATTCCACTGTAAACCTCAAAAATCTCGATCACTACGCAATCCATCGCTTCCAGTATCAACGCCACGTTCATTCCGTCGGCGTAGGGTCTAATCTGCAGTAGCAGTTGAAGAAGAGCTTGTGATCTCTGCAGATTTTTTAGGGTTCTCTCCAACGAATTAGGGCTTTTGGTGTCGTCTCCGTTGTTTTCTTCAGACTCGAAATTTAGGTAGCAAGATCGCTGGTCGAGGAAGGAGAAGTAAGCGCGGACGAATGCGCTGAAGCCCCAGGCGGATCTGGATGGCTTGGAGAACCGATCGTGGAAGTTGGAGAGGTCGAAGGGTAGCCGTCCGATCTTACGGACGGCTGGGATCTTTGAGCAGAAGACGCCATGGATGAGCATGAGACCTTTGAGGGCGACGACCCAGCTACGGGTGTTCTCCATGCGTTTGGAGAGAGCCCACATCAAGGGTTTTAAGAAAGTGGGTGAGGTGCGCGCCCAGGTAAAAACTCTCTGGGCGTTCTTGTAATCAACGGTTGATTCGTCGTGGCTCGTCGCTTTGATGATCGCCGCCTCGAGATCCGGGTTCCGGAACCCTCTTCTTCGACCCAACCGGGCGAGGTATAAGCTGCGCCGATCTTTGACGGCGGCTGCAGCCCTCCTCCAAAGATGCTTCGTCTGCATTCTATTATAACTCTATTCTCTGATTTGGTTCTCCTTTCATCCCCCTATCTTGTATTTCCTTGGGTCTTTGAAGCTTTTAATCGTGTGGACACAGAGGATCGGCCAAACGCGAACGCGGGATCGGAGAAAAACCATAAGCAATACTAAAATATTTGGACTTTTCGAGTGAGAAGCACGATAGCCGGCCTAATAAGAAGTAATAATTCTACAGCTCCCAAATTCAATCACTCAAAGTCAATTTTGTTATTCCCCACGAGCTGCTTTTTGATTTTTTATGTTTTTTTAATTATCAAAAAAAAAAAAAAAAAATATGTATATTAAAAAACACATGCCACAGAAATTAAATTATATTATTAGAGAAGGCAACACACCAGACAACCTCTTCTAAAATGGTTGTATGGGTGGAAGAGGTCAAAGATTTGTTAATTCTGTTAGAGTGTCAACGTTTGCTGCTATAGTGACAAGTGGCACCTAACCTTACAACCAATCTTTATTTATTTGGTAGTGTGGTGTTGTCATTTATGATAAATACGACTATCCCAAATTTATAGAATTCATTGTCTCGTTATTGGTCGATTTTCTACGTGTCCATAGTTACATAATTTTAGCCCTTTTAAAGACCAGTTCGACTCTTCAACAACTAGAAGAATAGGTTTACATCTAAGCCTAAATCTATCGATACGAAAGGGATCAATTGCTTTTAGAATCTTCGTTCCTGACAAGTAGTTCCTGACAAGTAATGACAGAATCAAAATTTTCATTCAGGCGGGGCGTAAGTTGAGTTAGATTTAATTTTTTAATAAATTATATATATATATATATATATATATATATGTATAATAATTAATAATTATTTATTTATAAAATATACTTTTTACTAAAATTATATACAAAAAATAAAATTTTCATTAACAAGATATTGATAATTATATATTATTCATCTACAAAAAATCATTGACAACAGATCCAATATCGACTTCTTGAAAATTTGATACAACTCAATCTCCAAAAAATCAATCTCAATATCAGATCCAATATCAACCTCCTGAAAATTTGAAACAACTTAGGATCAGTTTTGCCCTCAACTTGGGGATACAAATTTTTATTGCTCAAAAATTCTGAAATAATCCTCAAAAAAATCTAAAAGAACTAAAAGAAGTCTGCTTGCACTTCGTTTGGTGTATTTAAATACATAAATGCTACCTATTTTTCACAAATACGAAGAGTTACAATTCATTGCTATGGTTTATACTAGTTTAATTGAATATTTCTTTAATGTAAATTTAATCACAAAAATTCTAATTTTTTAATTTTTTCCATAAGTAGAAAATTATATTAAAAAACAGAGCTAAATACAAGATGAGAAAAGTAGCTAGCTGCTGCAGGAAAAAGCTAACCAAAGATAAACAAGAGGCCTATGCATTCAGAACAGAATAAAAGAACTTCCTCCCTGATTAGCAGCTTCAATTTTTGCCTAGGCAATCTACTAATTGGTTGGAACACAATTGATCTTCAAAATAGGTTGCAAATGACCTATGATATGTTTAGGGTTTATGAGTCCATTAAGCCCAAAAAGAAATTCAACGAAAGCAACTTTGTTGAGCTGCTCTCTCCAAACAATTCAAACACAACTTAGTTTTGAAAATACTCTTCATTATTTCTCTTTTTCAAATCACGCACAAATCTAAAAATATATAAGAAATCGATAAAAATCCCACTTGAGTGTTCCCACTTTCTAAGGATTCTTAAACATTAAAAGAGCTACTCACAAGGCATAAGGATGAATGGATGATCCTATTTCATTTCCTCTACTCCAACCAACTTCAGAATAAGAGTGATGAATAGACGTTGATTCTCTTAACTAAACCATCTCAAACAATTTTGAAAGATCGGTCAAAACAAATGAAGCACAGATTGCTACTTCGAGAGAGAAACAGAGACGGAGAGGGAAAGGAAGAAGCAGAAGAAGAAAAAAAAGGGGGAAGGGGGAGGGGGGGGGGGGGGGGCGGGAAGCATATCACGGATGGATCACCGGTTGAAAAATGCTTGATTGGGCAACTGAGAGAGAGGGCGTCGCAATTGCAGAAACGAACCAGAGAGGGCGACAAAGAAGACAGAGGGTGGGGTGACAGAGAAGAGAGAGCCAGAGAGGGGCAGAGCCGCAGTCGCGGAGGGAGACAGAGAAGTGAGAGGGTGGAGAGAGTGGGTGGGGCGATAGAGAAGAGAGAGGGCGAAGCGACAAAGAAGAAGAGAGAGGGAGAGGGTTTATAAAAAACAAAAGGGGTTTATAAGTTATAACAAAAGGCGCTGATTTTAAGCTTAAAGGGGTTTTTTTTTAAATGGTTTTAGTTGAGTTCAGGTGCTCGCCCGCACTCGCCCATGAATGGGTCCGCCACAGCTGACAAGCTTTTAGGCCTCGTTCACGTATTTCCTAATTTTTCCCAGAAAAAGCTCAAAATCTTGAACACTCAAATTCCTGCATATTCTTAGCAGACTCAGATTCCTGACTTTTCCCATATGCATTCTTAAGTTACTCAAATTCTTGACTTTTCTTATAAAAAATGAAAATTCTTCGTTTTAAGTTCCTCTAAGAAAATCCTCAAAATCGATTCAATGGGTGGTTATACTATGACTATAGAAACGTTATCTAATCATCGATTTATGTGTCATACTCAAATTTCTCTCAAAATTTACAGGCAACCAATCGAGATGAGGCTTAACATATTTGACGAAGTCTTTTCCCAAATCTAATTTAATGGTCATTACTTTTAAAATAGGTCACTAATACCCAATCGAAAAATTTATCAATTTAACTTCCTACAAAGAACATTAGCATAACATTAGCAAAAATTTAATGTTTATATGTAGGAAGCTAAACTAAAAATGACAATATACATAATAAATAAAATAAAATCGAGAAAAAACCCAAAACTCATGCAAATTTTGTAAAAATCTCTACTATTTCTCACAATCTCAACCAAACCTTGAACAAAGTCTAACAACATAAGAAAAATAAGTTGTAAGTATTTAGAATAACAATAAAATAAATATATAAAATATTATTCTATAAAGAAAAGTACTTTGATGATTCTCAACCAACACAATCATATATAGGAATTCAAAGTTATAGAAGTAAGTAAACAAAAATAAATTAGAGAAAATCCCAAAAACCTTTGGCTGATTAGGGAAAAAGTTCACACTCACAACCAAATTATTTGAAACCCCATGATACTATCAAATACAAAACACAATAAAGAGTAAGAAACCTCAAAATTTCAGTAAAATGCATAACCATAAAATAAAAAATAAAAAAATTAAAAGAAGCGGGGAGAGAGAGAGAGAGAGAGAGCCCAAAATCGGAGGAAATCAAATGAGCACTTTACAATACCACTTTAAAAAATTAAACTATAGGAAACCCATCTTCTGAACCGAAAAAATAGTAACATAAATTAATTAATTAAAATTTTAAAAATACACAGAGAAATTTATGGAGAAAAATGAAATTATTAGAAACTTTCACTCACAAAACAACTGAAACAACACAAAAACAAAGGAGATTAACAACCCCATTACAATACATCTACACTCAAAACCAAACTACAAGGAACCCATCTTCTTTACTGAAAATAATAAATAGAAAAACCGGCACCCACATAAAATTTAGGAGAAAACAGGGGCTGATTTCAAATTTCATAGAAAAAATTGAAATAAAAAAAGGCACATAATTTTAAAATATAGTAAAAAATAAAAGTAGAAAAATGCCTTTGTGGGTTCGTCCTCCTAATAAGCTTTGCATACTCATTGTCCATTTCTACTGATATTATACAAAAGAAACCCAATAATAAAAGAACCCAGAAACTAAAAACTATAAATGAAAGGTAAAGTAGCACTTGTGTTTAGTGAGAGAGAGAGAGAGAGAGAGAGAGAGAGAGAGAGAGAGAGAGAGAGAGAGACGATGAAGAACTACAAAAACTTCACCGTTGACTACCTGAGTTGGGATCTGATGTAGTCACTTAAGTGAAATATACATTGCAGCCCACAATCTGTGCTCAGAATCTGACCTTTTTCTAATAAATTGCTTAGACGAAGAGATGTCTTTTTCACTCGGAATACCTCAGATTCCCAGTTCCCTATGCTAACTCTCGAACGCCAGAATACCCACAAAATCCTAGAATCTTGTTGCTTTCTGAGTTAAAACTCAGATTCTGAGTTTTTTGCAACTCTAGAACAAGGCCTTAATATAATTAAATTCATAAGTAAGCATCTCTTGTGAAAAATGAGCAACACCAAATCCCTCTAGAGCCTAAACCTTCATTTCTTCTACTCGTTATCTCCCTTGCTTGGTCCTTCTTCAAAGGGGTTCTTATATAACAGCTGTATAATGCCCACTGCAACGTACATGAATTTTATCATTATTAACTTCATGAATTCATTACAGGATATTTGTCAAAAAAATCATAAATTTGTAAACCAATCTACAAATGAGTATAATTTATTGAAACACTCCATGATAGGCTGTCGTGATCCACCATAGATAGCCATCAGACTATTATATACTGCAACAGTCTATTACAGACCGCCGAGTACGTAGTAGACTGAATCGGTCCTCCAGGAACCATTTATGTTGTATCGGAGACCGCTACGGAATTCAAAATCAGTTTGGGAGTGATTTCAGTATATTCTCGTTTCATCTACTTTTTGAAAAGTATGGGTATTTTTATCATTTGTTAGCTTTGAAAGGCATTTAACAAGATTTTGATGATTTTATACTCAGATCTGAGAATTTTTTAAATAATATATAGAATTGACAATTTACAAAGGCAAGATATTGGATCTGGTAAATTGTCCTTAAGTTAATCTTGGGCAACCATAAGAAAAAAAGACAATTTGTCAGATCCATTATTCAATTTTCATTTATATCAATTCCCGTATATGATTGAAAAATTCTCAAATCTAGTACGAAATTGTTAAAACCACATCAACGCCTTTCAAAGCTACAAAATGACAAAACCTTCATTACTTTTCAAATGGCAGATAAAAAATAAAAATTCTGAAATCGTTGCCGAATTGGTTGGTTTTGAGTTCCAAAGCGGTCTTCGGCACAACATAAAGCGATTGCCGGCTGATCGATTCAATCTATTATGAGCTGAGCGGTCTATAATATTCTATTGCAATATATAATAGCATGTTTTGGTCTATAGTAGATCGCACACGTTTTTGTGATTTATAGATTTATGATTTTTGAATTTATAACCTTTTTCAATATTTTTCTTCCGTTTATAGTTCAAATTAAGAAACATGTCTTTGTAATTGTACCCACCTATGGATAGTTTTAGGCCTTAGGCCCCATTCGAATAGCAAGATATGCTCGGAATCCGAGTATATTGCACAGAAAGTGCAAAATCTGAGTGATGGGGCTGTCCTTGCGTTCGGTAATAAGTGTGGGACCCACACGAATTCTGCTCCTTTGTGAGCTTCGATCGATTTTTTATTTCCTATCATTTTGGGCAGAAATGCTCATATTCTCATAATTGTGAATTATGCTTCTCTCTAACATTGGTACTCGATAGTTAATCCCTTTGTTTTTCATCTGCAACGAATAGCTTTTTGAATGCTATTTTTATTTTTATTTCTGTAACTTTTCTTAAGCCGTTTTTTTTTTTTTTCAACCGTTGGCTAATAAAGTATGTACTTTTCTTATTTGTACAAGCGACCTTATGTTGTTATTATGATGGGAGACCGATTAGTATAGATCAAAATTTTGGATTATACCGATACGTATCGTCCGATATGTATGAGTTTCAAGGGTGCTTGATATGATAACTATATTATTTATCGGGCTTGATATGATAAATATATTATTTATCGGGCACCCCAAAATAGGTAAGTTATCGTCTGATAAAGGCAATGTATCGTCTATATCGGACGATAATTTTAAATTATTTGCGATAATTTGAAATTATCATTTAATAATTTCATATAAAATTTAAGTGCGGACGTCTCTAGCTTCAAAACGAAAAAAAATAAAAATTGTACTAGGCGCTGGTACGTATCGTCTAGGAGACTTGGACGATACGTACCAGAAATCCGGTATTTTAATATATGTTGAGTAATACAGTCATAGGAATTAATTTTGAACAATTCGACCAACAAATATGTTCAATCTCGCTTTGATCGTACATCGGTCAAAATTTGGCTTTTAATATATTCGACACGATATATGCACTACGGTCATACGATGTCTCTAAACTTGATTGATTCTATGCTTTTTTGGAAAAAAATAAAAGAAAACAGAAATTTGGTCATTTATAGGAAAAGCCAAGAATCATAGCATTTTTTGAGCCTAAAAGAACACATTTGAGAAAGCCAAGAATCTGAGTTAGACTAGAAATCTGTGAGATTCTAACTTGTCAAAAATCTAAGCTTTTCTGAGATAAACTCGAATACACTTGAACAAGACCTTACGGTAGTTGATCTCCCATATAGATCTATTCCTCCAATTGTTGAATAGTCGGGCTGGCCTTTGAAAACCTAAAACTATTGATACGTGAACAAGTAGAAAAGCAAGTTATTATGGATTATGAATGAAGGTTTTTCATTGGAAATTAGGATTGGATGAAATCTTCCACAAATGGTCAAATATGGATCGAAACAGTTCATGATAGACCGAATCAATCTACTATAAACCGCATCGGTCAATTATATACCATAACAGTCTATTATAGACTGTTGAGCTCATAGTAGACTGAATCGGTACGCCGAGAACCGCTTTACGTGCGCCCGGTGACAACCCGAAGCCAATTCGGGTGTAGGTTTAGTAATTTTTACTTTTCATAAACCTTTTGAAAAGCAGGGTAATTTTTTCTATTTCACACTGGATTAGAAAAAGAAACGTAGTCCAAATTAGTTTGAAAAACTATAGTCATAGGGAGTATAATGAGTTGGTATTATTAGGGCTATCAGAGGGTCGGGGGTCGATCCTATACTTGACCCACCCGACCTGAACTTTTTCCCAGCTCGGGTCGGATAGACTAACAAGTCAGGTCAGACAAAAATTGGATCGGGTCGAGGCGGGCATATACCCTTGATCCATCGGGTTGCTTCGGGAATATGCGATTTTTTTATATAGGGCAGCCAAAATTTTGGCCTAACCCAACCCTTTGACGGCCCTAGGTATTAGGACACATCTCATCAGTTCTCTATAGGGGACTCAATGGGCTGGGATGGGCTGATTATAATCAGGCCCCTTCCAGCTACCCATATCTAGTCCGATTATTAATCAGTCTAGGTCGGGCCAGCACATTTATGAATCAGGCGTACTTACTTTTAGCCAATACTCGGCCCATAGCTTGCCCAGGCTGGGCTGCGGACCAACCTATATGAAAAACTCATTTGATTGATTCGGGCTGGGCTTAAATTGGTCAATTTTTAATTAGGCTTTTGAAACTAGCTCATACCCCGCCCGGGCCAGCCCATTTATATATTAGGCTTACCTACCTTAGCTCATACACCCAGCCTTTGCAGCCCAGGCCAGTCCGCGCTCAAGCCCGACCCATTGAGACCCATAACTCTGCGTATGGGGCACTCCTGGCCATTGTTTAGATAGGAATATAGCTATAGTAGCATGGTGATTTTGTCAATAAACAGTTTCTAATGCATGATCACAAGCTTTCACATGGACAAAATACAGTTTAAGGACTACAGCTAGCCCACATTATGGCACAAAAAGTATTTTAATCAGACTGTTAGATAACTTTGATGAACATGAATTTTGAGTTAACACCCATCTACATGTTGAGCCGTCCCTTTTATGCTGTTGCAAGCATATCTCCACTAAATAGGCGTGTTTATCTTAAGGGAAATTTACCTGATCGGCCCTGTCAGATATGCCTTTTACGTCAGAAGCCCTGTAGTTTCACCTTTACCCAAACCAACCAGCTCCAAGCCTAGCCGACCCTAAGAGAGTAAAAGGTTCAAATTACCCCCTTCTATAACTTTTTTTAACCAACAAAGCACCCTCTTCTTCCTCATTTTATCCTGCAAAAAAGTTAGAGGTGCAAAACCTTAGACGACGTCTCCTTCCTTAGTTTGATCTGCTCCGATCTGCTATTTCGAAGAAGAAAACAAAGGCTTGGGAGAAGAAACCCCTGCATTTCTCCATTGTGGCAAGAAGACCCTGCAGTTTGTCCTTGCGACGCGAGGTATCCTACTTAAACCCCATTTTCAGTTTATTAGTGTCTCTTAATGATGCAGTATCTCCTATTCGTACAGTATAAGGAAGTCTTTATATCCTTGGATCGTTTTTTTTTTTTAATATGTATCGATTGCAAATACAATCGTCATTGACTCCATATAGAGTCGATATTGATTGTATATAGAATCAATAACGATTATATATACAATCGATATCGACTTTATATAGTCGTTATCGACTCTATATACAATCGACGAAGATTTATAGTCGTTTTTTCTCTTTTGTTTCATCAGTCTTATGACCCCTTCCTTCTCATTCTTAAACAGATGATGACGGATGTGAGGATTCCTCTTTTTTGTTACTATGATGGCCTTCTTGTAAACGATGATGGCTTGTATGAAGGTGGCCGGCGGAGGGTTATTAACATTTCAACTGATATTTCTTATAAATAATTTATAAGGCGAATGTCTGCTGTCAGTTTTGCCAAGACGAATGAAACAGTTTCCACAAAGTTTCATATGAAGATAGTGAATACTCCTGTGGTTGCCGACATTTTGGACTCTGATGATTTGACCACCTTATTTACGTTTTATAAATCCGCGGTGGACGTTATAAAAGTATTCATCATTAAGGAACCGTCATCCTTCCCAGTCGAAGTTGAACAAGTAGATCTCGGCGGGACTGATTTTGTGACTCATTCATTTCAGCCATGTAAGTTTAAGGATGAAACTGTATACGATACCGTCCCGTTAGGCGATGACGGTTATATTGCGGCGAACGATGGCAGAGGAAAAGCAACTTTTGATTTAAACGATGCTCCAATTAGATCGTATGATGACCCAGTAAAATACATGCATGAGTCACAATAATGTAGTCAATGGTTAGACTACACTTCAGAAAGGATGGTGGATACCGACGATTTCAGTCATATCTTTCCCGGTGGATGGACAACTTGGTTTACTCAAGAATTATGTTCGCCCATGCCATCGATGGGAATTACCAGAGAAACTCAATCCCATGTCCATACACATGAGCACCCCTTCGGTGAAGGGCCTAGCCAACCACGCCATTATCCATTCGGTGAAGGATCCGATCAATCACATCAAAACCCCTTTGGTGAAGGATCTAGTCAACCACCCGAGAACACCGCTAGTGAATGACGTAGTCATCCTCAAGCCACTAATGAAGATACCTTAGAAGAAGAATATGAAAGCGAACTGGATGAGTTTATCAAAGAGGATCCGAAAATTTTTGTGAGAGACATTGACAATCTCCTAGTAGACTGAGATTACGAAATGTCAGAGACATCGGGCGACTCCTCTGATGAAGAGGTGGAAACTGAATATCGGAATTGGACGTTTAAAATTTGAGAGATTTTTCGAGACAAACAAACATTTCAAAAAGCATTGAAAGAGCACGCAGTGGAGAAAAACTTTCAAATTCGGCCTTTGAGGACCGCTAGTTATCGAGTGACAGTCGGATGCTACGAACCCGATTATTCGTGGCGAATACATGCGTCTAAATTGACTGGGCTCTATTCTTTCTAAATCAAGATATTCAATAGTACTCACACATGCGTAGCCGCTAAGATCAGACCGCACGGTCACCATAATGCAACAATCTCCTTCATAATGAACTATGTACGGGATAAACTTATGGAAGGATTCGACTACACACCGGCGTCGATAATGTTTGATATTGTAAAAACTTATAATGTGTAAATCTCATATGCAAAGGCATTGAGGGGAAAAGAACTTGCCCTTAATGATATTAGAGGTAGTTGGGAAGGACAATTTATTGATCTACCAGCCTACGTGAAGGAGATGGAGAGGGTAGATCCTAATGTACAAATATCTTTTCAACTTACGCTTGACTGTAAGTTTCAAAGATTTTTTTAGAGTTTTGGCCCATGCATCAGAAGCTACCGCAATACACTTCGTCGCATATTGCTTGTAGACGGCACACACCTATGAGGACGTTTCGAAGGGATCCTACTTATCGCCTCTTCGCAAGATGGTAATGGTCATATATTACCGTTAGCATTTGCCGTGGTCGAGCTAGAAGAAGAGGATACGTGGATGTGGTTTCTTGAACCGGTAGGTACGTTCGTGATCGGTGGGTTTAACGAAGATTTTGTATTTATCACGGACAGGTCGAAGGGTTTAATAAATGCGGTGAAACGTATCTTCCCTAACGCATATCACAACTACTGCATGCGGCATATGACACAAAATTTGCAACACAAGTATCCCAGGAACAATGTGAAGGGTCTATGGTGGTGCGCCGCGCGTGCATATTCGAAAGAAAATTTTAATTATTTTATTAACGAAATGAAGAAAGATCTTGCTGATTCTCGGGCCATAGAATATATTTTAAAATTAGATCCGAAGCATTGAGCACGCGCACATATGGAAGGAAGGCAGTACGATTCCCTGATTAGGAATATTACCGAAAGCTTAAACAGCGTACTAAAAATAGCTCGAGAGAGACCAATTATCGACTTAATCAGAACTACTAGAGAGAAAGTCGCCGATTATTTTTAAAAACGCAGAGAGATATCTGAGAAATGGACCACCCTCCTCTGCCCAAAAGCAGATGCGCACATGAAGAAGGTGTTGCAATGGGTTGGTAGAAAGAGAGCTCAACCATACGGGCGCGATCAATTTCAAGTCAATTCCAAAAATTTCATTCATCACGTCGGCTTGGAACACAAGACCTGTAGTTACCGCCGTTGGCACATTCATGGCTTGCCTTACTCCCATGCCGTGGCGGCCATCAATCGAAGAAGTTACGACTACCATAACTTTTGTGAGAAATGATTTTTCATCGCTTGCTTTAGACAAACATACGACGAGCAATGAGTTCCCCCCCTCGATAAAATTCAATGGGAGTTCCAAGCAGAGCAACTCCCTGAAAATATGAAAGTGAGACCACCCTATTATTGCCGAAAGCAAGCCGGCCGTCCGAGGAAGAGAAGGATAAGGTCTAAGGGTGAGGTTAGGGCACTACAGTGTAGCAGGTGCAGTGAATATGGTCACAATCGCAAGAGCTGCACGGCAGTGGGACCGATGGATTGATAGTATATATTTTTAATAATGATAGATTGAATATAAACGAGAATATATATTTACTAAGAAATTCAGAATCCATATTTTTTTACTGTAATATAGTCTTTACCGATTAATCATAGAGTCGTCATCGACTGTATACATAATCGATATCGACTCTATATAGAGTCGCCATTGACTATCTATAAAGTCGATATCGATTCATTTAAGAATCGGTATCGATCACTTATGTAGTCGATGATAACCCTATATAAAGTCGATATCGATTGTATATAGAGTCGTTATCGATTATTTATATAGTCGATGATGACTCTATATAAAGTCGATAGCAACTATATAGAGTCGTTATCGATTATGTATATAGTTGATGACGACTCTATATATAGTCGATAGTGACTTCATACAGAGTCGTTACCGATTATTTATATAGTCGATGACGACTCTATATGTAGTCGATAATGGCTGCGATTTCTATTTTTTAACCACAGTTACATAAAAATAGTGCAATTATATTCAAAATTTTTTATTAACAAAAAATATTTCATTTATATTTATAAAAATATTAAAATACAACCACACTACTGCTGCGCCTCCTTTTTGTCGTCCTCTGCCAGTACTCTTCCGCCATCGCCTGTGTATGTAGCCAGTGAATGGCCAATTTCTACCCTGATCCTATCCATATCTGATTGTGCGAAGTCAAATTTCTTCCCCATCATGAAGTACTCGACATACTTCACGACAAACACTCCACAATCACATGAGTTGGTCTGTCGGGGGAGGGCTTTGATCCGGCAATCACTAGATGACTAAGGATAGTTCTTCGCGATTAGTGCAGTGGAGTCACCGTACGAATATAAAATCGCGAGAAGGTATTGGGTCTATTTCGAAATAATAGAGAGGAGTGTCAGATATGCTAAGCTAACAATGATAAAAGATATGCTAAGCAAAATATCTTACCAGCGCCTGCAATTGGGACACATATCTTTCCTTAGAGGGCCTATTAAATATAGGGTTGATGATCATTATCGATCGTTTGACTACCTTCACAATCGCAAGCGCCCAGTGTAGTGGTTGTTCTGAATGTATTGGCATAAATATCTACAAAAAAGCAATATAGTCTCAAAGGGTATGATAGAAAAATTAAAAAGAATAATTATAAAGATGATAAAAGCATACTACACTGCATTCGTGAGCCCACAGATTCTAAAACTCATTGAAGAAGAAAGTTTCCATCAGCTTCTTCCCTTCAGTCTGTTCTTGTCTATAGGCAGCCCACCGTTGAACTTGAACCTCGAACGATTATTCGCATAATTTTTCAGCAAGCAGGAACTTGTTGAAATCTCTCAGTTCATAGCCCATGAACGTCAGCGCGGTAGGGTCAATAAGGAAGTTTTTAAGTTTTTTATCAGGATGAAGTTTATCATCAATTACTTTCAAATGTCTCAGGTAGGCGCCCATAACCTGAAACCAATGCAGTTAGATTAGAATATGCAGTTAGAGTTAAATACATAATTGTTATCGACTCTATAAGTCATCGATGCCGATGACTTAAGTCATAATTATCGACTCTCCAATGAATCGATATCAATGAGTTACAGAGTCGATAACGATTACATAAGCCATCGTTATCGACTCTAAAAGCCATCGATATCGATTAATTTGAGAGTCGATAACGATGACTCTATAATGAATCGATATCGACTCTATTTCGATTCGTCAACAGCTTTAACTATTCTTATTTTTGCCTACAGTATGTTAAACTTACAAAGTTATCCAGGAACTGCGTGGCCGCCAGACATCTAAAGGATTGCACCACCAGCTTATACTTACCAACAGTGCTTACATAGTCGCTGCATAAATAATGGCCAACGTAACTAATCTTCACAATAAATATATAATAATAAAGTTAAGGATTCAGGAAAGAATAACTTACTCGTCCTCCTTCAGAGGCTTGTTCCATATGTCTAGCATATACTTTTACTCCCTCATTTCGGTGGAAGCTCGAGAGCATCTTTCAAGAGACCCAGGACCAGCGGTAATGAGTGCCACTGGTCCAGGCTCAACAGTTAGTCCTTCACTGGCCTTCTCGGTAGGCTTCTTTACAGCCGCTACCCTTTGCTGTGTCTTAGGTCTGACGACAGTTACATTGCTGAGTTTCCCTTGCTTAGGTCTTAAGCAAGGCTCAGCTTGTTGGTGAGGCAATTGGGAAGAGGTTTCCTCTTTACCAACAGGACCCTTATCAATTTGAGTCTCAGACTGCTCGTCAGCAGCTGCCGTCACCTCATCAATGGGAGGAGGAGGAACCTAATGCACAGGAGTTGATGGTTCCTTATCGACGGCTGTGTCGTACACCTTCGATATCAGCTCTTCAATAGCCACATCCTATACATCAAAATAATGGTGTAAAATAAGAATTAATTTTTGGTCTCCATTTTTAAAAGTCTAAATCGATTTTAAATATAATCGTTATTGACTGTATATAGTCGATATCAATTTTATATATGATCATTATCGACTCTATTAACAATCGTTATCGATTGTATATAGAGTCGATATCGATTGTAAATATAATCGATATCGACTCTATATATAATCGATAATGATTGTGTATATTATCATTATCGACTCTATATACAGTCGATAACGATTGTGTATATAGTCATTATCGTCTCTATATACAGTTGATATCGATTTATGTTAACAAAACTAAACATATAAAACCAGATTTCAACACATACCTTAGGTCTCGCCTCCAATAAATTTTCAAGGAGTTCTTTTATATTCGATTGGCCCTTTCTGACCAACGAGTTTTAGTGATTTAACTTCTGCAACTCCGCATCCCTTGAATTCAGCCGCTCTTTGAAGGAGTTGCATAGTTTCTCTACAAAAGCGCAACGTTTAGCCAGGGCCTTATTCTCTCCCTCCAAATCGCTCACTCTTTGGGTGAGCTTCAAGTTCTCCAGCGTCAAATGGTCGACCCTCCTCAACAAATAATCATTGGAGGTGGACGGTTCAGCTGGGCTATCTTTCGCTGTTAGGCTCTCCTTGGTGGCCCCCCTAGTTCTTGGCAGAAGAAGAAAAGAAATTACATTCCGGTCGAGAATATTGAAGAGGAAGAATGGGATGACGCATCAACGTCAGAAGAAGAAAAGGAAGCATGGTAAATAACAGAATAAAATGATCATATATATAATAAATCATTCTCAATTATGTAAAGAATCGGTACCGACTATTTAATAAATCGTTATCGATTCTGTACTGAATCACTATCGATTATTTAATGAATCGGTATCGACTACTTGGTAAGTCGTTATCGATTCCGAAATGAATCGCCATCGACTTACTAAGAAGTCGATACTGATTATGTACTGAGTCGCTATCGACTTCTTAAAAAGTCATTATCGATTCTGTAATGAATCGTTATCGATTCTAGAATGAATCGGTAAGTTATTTTTTGAATTGGCAATAGACCTCATACCTTGCTGTCTAATATCATCAGTGTAACCTTTGATCCTTATCATACTGCTCACCATTTCATGTGAGTGAAAGGGTCCTCGAGGCCTAGCTGAGATGGCGATATATCGGGCAGGATCTCATAAGCTCACCATTGAAGTACACATATCCATCCATATGTGTTGTACGTCTTCAGGGCTTTATCCATCTCGGCAGTCTTTCTATTCGTCGCACCCTTCATTATATACTCGATCAAGTCTTGGTAGACGTGCAGACCCCACGGAGTTCAGTTAAAGTTCTCCACATCATCGATGAGGTCGATGTGGTCTCCCGAAAGCTGATGGTGGGACCCAGGGAAGAGAAATATACACAACACAAATATAAGGGATAACTTTACGAAGTTCTCATCACTTTCCGCTCTCCAAATTGCTGCATCTATATGAGACCGGAGAATTTTTCCATGAGGCGTTCCACGAAAGTATTTGTATCGAATGGTTTGTTCTTCCGATGGTTTAACGGATGGGGTGTACTTTTCTGTGCCAACTACGGCAAGGCCCAGTATCAATGCAATGTCTATCTTCCGAAGATAGACATCAGTCTTCTCAATTCGGAAGTGATTTTTTTCAACCCAAAATGTCAACATCGCATCCACCACATCAGAAAGAAATCCCAACCCCTTAGGCATTTGAAATATTCCACCAAAAACTAAATCTCTCAGCAACTTCTTCCGAGCTGGGGTAGCATTTTCGTAGAGATTCGAAATGGCACTGGGCGAACACTTGGCAACAGCTCGGTGTACAACCATCTTGATAGCCTTTTGAAATGAACTGTAATAAAAAAGAAAGGACTGAGCCCCATACTAACAAAGATAGTTTAAATGTTGAATGAAATGTAATATATAAAATCGATATTGATTACATATAGAGTCGATATCAATTACATATGTAATCGATATCGACCGTATATGTAATCGATATCGACTCTAGATGTAATCGATATCGAGTCTAGATATAATCGATATCGACTCTAGATGTAATCGATATCGAGTCTAGATGTAATCGATATCGGCTCCATAGTCGTCATCGATTACATATGAAATCGCCATCGACTATTTATACAGTCGGTATTGACTCAATATAAAGTCGCAATGATCTCAAAATGTTTATTTACATTGAAAATATTTAATTTACTGACTCAAAAGATTTCATGAAGTCGCCATTGAATCAAAATATTTTATTTACTTTCAAAAAATTTTAATTACTTTCATAATATTTCATTTATAATTAAAAATGAAAATAAAATCTTGCAACAACGTCCTAAGGAAGATTCTTCAATAAAAGCGATCCTCCGCTTCTAACCAAAATTTAGGAAGATGGATGAAGAGCAGGTGGTGGATGGGGTGGAGAGGCGGGTGGTTCCGTCTTAAGTTTCTTTTTCTTTCTTTTATTCTTTTTCTTTTCTTCCTTCGCTAAAATTTTCATTATTTCATCGTACTCGTCCCACAGGAACTGCAAAGGATCTGGTTCTGGTGGTGGTGGTGGGTTCTCCCATACAGGCTCGAACTTGATTGGGTTATAGTAGGTTTTTTCTTTGTCGTCTGACATTAGAAAAAATATGGGCTGGTAGGGATGATAGGTTTGCTAAGGACGAACTAAACCTGTATTTAAAGCTCTTAAATGGTGGAATACAAATCGTTGTATTAAATTTTCTCATTCTTCCAAGCTTACTTGCCATAATGGTTTTACAAAAGGGTAGTTGGCAATAAATTAAACGTCGGCTGAGATAAATATTAAACCTCGTATGATTTATTATGGGTTATGGCATCGAGGGTAATAATTATAGAAAAATTAATTCATGTGATGGGTATTAATTATATTCATAGAGAGTCGATATCAATTTTTTATAAAGTCATCATCGACTATTTATATAGTCGATTACGACTACATATGTAATCGTTATCGACTCTACATGTAATCGATAGCGACTCAATATGTAATCGGTAACGATTACATATAAGATCGATATTGATTACATATAAGATCGATATCTATTATATATGGGAAAACCTTAAAAAAATTATGTCAAAATGTGCACCAAAGAGAGGAGAAAAAAAAATCTAAAGCAATGGAAGGTAATTTTAATTTCAACTTACAGATTTGGTAGCTTGAAGATTGTAGATCTGAACGCTAGCGTCTACGAAGCGACAACGACTCTCCACCAACTTCGAGCGAAAAAGTAAAAAGTAAAAAAGGTAAACAGTAATGATTTAAAAAGAGGACGGCTATTTATTACATTGGGGGTAGTTTGGGCATTTCCTAAAGGCGAGCGTCGGCTAGGCGCGCAGCGGGTTTGTTTGGGTAAAAGTGAAACTACAGGGCTTCTGACGTAAAAGGCGTATCTGACAGGGCCGGTCAGGTAAATTTCCCTTATCTTAATTAATTGTAAGGTGAAAATGAGGTTGTCATCTAAAATTTAGTTATTGAAACCTTGAGATCTGTCACCATCATCATCATAGCCTTATCTCGTTTATTTGGAGTTTGGCTTTGTAATTCCTATTTGGGAAATTAGCACTTTCGGCCTTATAAGTTTACGTATTTCCAAAAACGGCCCTATAATTTTAAACTTTGCATTACAGGCCAGCTCCAAGTCAAACCGGTTCCACGCTTATATATATATATATATATATATATATATATATGTGTGTGTGTGTGTGTGTGTGTGTGTGTGTGTTTATTTTCTTTTTTTATCACTTTTTCTTATATTACGATTTCCATATTCGACTACAGTTGATAGCCCAGTGAACTGTAATCGACTAGGTAAGATATCGACTATATTTTTTTTTAAGATATCGACTACATTTTTTTCTTAAGATATAGTTGGTAGCCCAGTTTCAACTACATTATTTTTCTTAAGATATCAACTACTATCTTAAGGTAGCGGCCGACATCTTAAGGTAGTGGGCACTATCATAAGATATCGGCCGCTAACTTATGATACCGGGCGCTACCATAAGATAGTGGCTGATATCTTAAGATAGCGGTCCACCGACATTTAAACTATAAGTCAAGTATGACATTTTTAATCAATCAATTTTCATTTTTCTAATATTATAGGTTGAAATGGATGTTCCCCTTCTTTACCATTTTAATTTTGTCCGTATGGGCGATAATACTTACAACGGAAGATATCAGAGGATTGTCACTATCACGAAAAACATATAATTTGATTAGTTTATGCAGAAAATATGCAAGGTCAGTAGGACTCGACCGCAAGAGCATTCTATTACACTAACGGTTTCATTACGCATAAGGAATGAGCTGGTGTTTGTCGAATTGTCAGACTCCGATGATTTTACAAACTTATTCAGAGCATATCGTATCGGTGATGATGTGATAAATATTTATATCAAAATATCATTAGTCACTCTCATAACATAAATTTTATCGTCTTTAGAAGCATTTCAACCATTTCAGGAAACAAATGAAGATCATTAAGTATAAGAGGAACACGTCAGATTAGTAGATGATGATGGTGTGGAACCAGAATATTTGATTGAAAATTAAGAAATACGGCTTAAAAAGGAGAACATTGCTGCACCAATGATAGTCGACGATGATAGAAATATAAATCTAGGATTTCGCCCCTACCGTAGGCCTCTAGAGCAACCCTCTTCAGATATTCGAATGAGAGAAGACGATGAAGATCAAGGATATTGTCCTCAAATGAATCCGATGCATGATACATCTCAGTTCAACTTCGAATCAATAAACAATACATTTGACTGGAATCAGTGAGAAATATTTTTAGGAGGCCTTAGTCCATATCAATGGCCTTCTGAACTAATAGCTTCGGATCCAACGATAATCAAGCCTTCAACAGAGCAGGCTCTCGCACCTCAAACATTCTCATCTCGGCCAACCTCAACCCAAACAACTGCACCTCAACCAAACATACATCGACGGACTCAATCAGAATCACAATAATCATCCAGTCGATGACGGTGATAGTGATCTTGCAAGTAATGAAACATTGTCGTCGCCCACTTCGCGTGTGGATACTAATAGGAAAATTGATCAACCTCTTGTGGACAAAAACTATCAGCTTAATGACTCGGAAGGAAAGTATATGAATTCGAATTATGAGAAACTATATAATGGGGGGTCAATTACTATTGGTCAGACGTTTAAAAATAAGAAATTCTTTCAGAAACCTCTTAAAGAGTTTGCAATGAAAAATAATTTCTAAATTAAACCAATAAAAATCAGTCTTCTTCGAGTTACGGTGAGGCCTATTGAAGTAGGATGTGTTTGGTGAATATATGCATCGAAATTGGTGGGTGTGGACACATTTGACGTAAAAAAAATTTGCCCAGAACATACGTGCGAAAGGCCAGCTTTCGGAAGCAGACATCGCCAATGTACGACATCGTGGATAGCTTCATTCGTGAGCGATAAGTTATTAAAGGACTTTGACGAGACTCTTGCTTCAATAATTTTTTATATTGAAAAAAAGTATGGTATAACAGTAGGTTACTGAAAAGTATGGAGAGAAAAAGAAATGATGTTGAATGACATCTGAGGTAGTTGGAAGGAGCAATTAAGATGTTACCGTCCTATGTCACTGAATTACAGCGGGTCAATCTAGACGTACAAATCGAATTGTGTCGGGAGCCTGATAATGTCTTTCAGGGATTCTTCGTGGCATTCGGATCTTGCATTAGAAGCGTTCGTAATACTTTACGAAGAATAATTGCGGTAGCTGAAACGCATTTGCGGGGATGATATAAAAAAGTGTTGTTAATAGCTACAAGATAGACGGGAATAGACATTTATTCCCTATAGCGTTCGGCATTATACAAAAAAAAAAAATGAAGATCATTGGACATGGTTCCTTGATCTATTAGGGAGACGTGTAATTGGATACTTTGAAGAGCAGTTTGTATTGATATCATACAGGCAGAAAGGTTTGATGGAAGCTGTGGAAAAAGTTTTTCCTAACGCCTTTCACAGTCACTGTATGTGACACCTAGCTCTAAATTTTTTTTATACATATAAGGATATAATCTCTAAATCGCTTTCTTAGGTTGCTGCCTGTTTATTCTCGGAAGCAAAATTTAAAAAAAAATTACGAAAAATAGAAAACAACGTCCCCCGAAATGTATAACATGGATTAAAGAAATTAGTGATCATTTCTGGGCTCGCACTTATTTTTCAGGGAGGCGTTATGATATATTGACAATTAATATAGCTGAAAGCATTAATAGTGTGTTAAAATAGTGGGGGAGGAATCGATCGTGACCATGCTAGAAACTATTCGCACAAAGGTAGCCGAATTTGATCCTCGTCGTTAGGAAGAAGGAAATAAAATGACGCACGTGTTAACACCGACGACCCAAGTGCACATAACATAAAATTCAGGATGGGCCCGTCAAAAGAACGTTATACCATATGATCGCGATATATTTCAAGTTAAATGTGGTGATTACACTCACAGTGTCGATCTAGATAAACAAACATGTACATGCAGACGTTGAGCTATCCTTGGATTATCATATTCACATGCGATCGCCGCATTATCGTGTCGAAACAGAGAAAGAGAGAGCCCTCAATTTTGTGAGTATTGGTTTACCAGTAACTTATTTAGTGAAACTTATAAAGAACACTTTGTCCCAATCGTTGATAAGCGCCAATGGACTATACTAAGAGACGACATTGAAGTTTTGCCTCCGCACAAGATATGTGAAGCCGGTCATCTAAAAAAAAGGAGAATAAGATCTAAACGCGAAGTTCGACCACTAGAATGTAAAAATTATAACGAATATGGTTATAACCGACGCTCGTGTAAATTTGTTAGAATTTGAAATTAACTTATATTATTTGTAAATTATTACATCTTATATAGGGTTATCCACATCTTAAAATAGCGACCTCGATCTTATTTATTTCTTTACAAACTATATAATAAGATAGCGCCCTAAACCCAAAGCACTAAACTATAAATCGCCGACAACTTACATTATCGACCGCTAACTTAAGTTAGCGATAAAATAGTGGTCGCTAATTTAAGTTAGCATCCACTAACTTAAGACAGAGGTACCCTTATATGATTGCACCCCACTGAAAAAATATGAAGCAAAATGAAAAATCGAACCGAAGGAATCGAAATCAAAATCGGATTAGTTAGGTTCCGTTTGGGTTTAGAGAGTAAGAAGTCCGATTAATCGAAATCAAAATTTTTTATTAGGGCTCGGGTTTAGTTGAACCATTAATAAAACCAAAATTTTGGTTTCGGTTCGGTTAACCAATTTACACCCTTAAGTCTCGTCGACTCCCACCCAATGTTTGATATGTAAATAAAATAAATAACGGGTTCCAAACTTGGTCGTGCCATATCAAGTCAGTTTTCAAGGTTAAGAGCGGGTCAATTTGGTTTTGGGTTGGATAAGGCATACATCTTTACCCCATAGGGTAAGATGAAAAACAACTCAAAACAGAAGACAAAAGAACAACTAAGAATATGCACCATCTTTTAGAATTATTTTAAATGGAGTGCAAGTACTTCCACCCTTATGTACCCCTTGTTAATTCTTTTTTTTTTTTTTTTAGTTTGTGCAATGCCTTATATTTGAGGTGCAAGTATTGGATCTCTTTTATTAAATATTATTTTAATATGAATTTTGATACCGTGTATTGCCAATACCAAACATCATCAATATCGATCTCGCTAACATCCATAATGATCTCATTAATATCATCAATATTGATCTCGTCACTAGCTTTCATAACATTTCATAATCTATAAAAGATATCTAATATTTTGAAAGAAATAGGGCTCTCAACCGAGATAAAATCATATCATACCCTTATTTCATCTATTTGGAGCCAGAATTTATCAGGGTTTTGTTTCGTTGGCTGTTAACATAACCCTAATCCTCATTTTTCTATTCCGGACTTGGGAGAAACAACAACACAGGATTACTTGTTTCCTATTAAAAAAGGTACCATTTTATCCACACTCAATGAGAATGTAATCTCACCTTATTCGAAACTGCTTTGGATCAGATGATGGAGACATTATTTCATCCCAATCTTTAACCTAATAGATCTTGAGATCATGGCGCTACTATCAAATGGTCAGCTTTTGGTTCTACATGGCACACCTTTCATAAAATTGACCCAAACTTTATGTAGCACACATCATGCTCATACGTGAACTTGCATTATTTATAAATTATTGCATCTTATATAGGGGCTATCCAGCTCTTAAGATAGCGACCCCGATCTTATTTATTTCTTTACAAACTATGTAATAAGATAGCGCCCTAAATCATAAACCTAAGCACTAAACTATAAACGGCCAACAACTTACGTTATCGATCGTTAACTTAAGTCAAGAGTAAGATAGCGTCATTGTCTTGTTAGTGCTAACTTAAGTTAGCGGGCGCTAACTTAAGTTAGCGATCATTGTCTTTTTATAAAGTTTATAAAGAAAAATTAAATAATTACAAAAATTTAAAGAAATAAAAATTATACAAGTTGGTTTTATAATGTTACCTATAAAATCGTAACAAAAATATTTACAAAAATATATAAAGAGAAAAAAATAAAATGTTTAACTCCTCCCCGAACGTGGAGAATGAATGTCCGATTTCGACTCTAAATTGTTGCATGTGTTTCTCTTCGAAATCAATAGACCGCCTTTAGGAGAAGTATTCTATATACTTCAGTACATAAATATTGCAGTCCCAACCGTTTCTTTGGAGTGGGAGATCGACACTGTTCAAGACCGTTAGCTTTCACGGTTGATCGAAAGCAGACTTCAAACCGGCAGTGTAAAGAAGACGCGAAAGGTGATGCCATAGACATCCTTTGTGCGGTTCGAACTTTCTTGAGCATTCTTGGTCTGCCAGGTCTATCAACTTAATAACGTGTTCAACTAATGAAATTATAGTCAACGCCTAGTGACTATGTTTTTTACTATGCATCGGAAGAAAAATCTGTACGGAAACGGAATTGGAGTCTTAAATAATTAAAATTTTAAAAATTCGTTAACAATAAAGCGAAGTGTAGTATTAAAAAACGTATCGTTCCACAGTCAACAGCGTGAATTCCATGCCTATGATTGGTAAATAAGGGTTTAAGAGGCTTAGAATTATGACAAACCTGTCACTCGTCACAGTAGGCCTATCACTTATCGAAGTCGTTGAGTGCTACCAAACCTTCATTATCGATAAATTTTTAAATTTTTCTTTAATCTGTTATAAATAAGGTCTAAAAGATGATAATGCAATAAGTAAATAAATTAAAAAGAGTGAATTAAGAGTCATGAATGGAAAGACAGATAAATGAAGGAAACGAAACAATAAATAATTAAAACCTTACCAGGGCGGACGCAGAAGCGAGCCAACATTTTTCGGTATTTTTCGGAAACATTGAATCGTTTATAATTTCAAGGACGTTCAAGTACATGTCGATGACTTCATTGTCGAGCCACGAGCGTCCTTTAAAGACCTTTAAAATAGCAACTATGACGTCAACACCCATGATATTATTGACGATCACAGTGTCCTTATCCGTCTGTCGATTCTAAAAACTGAGCATATATTTATGCTCCATAGATTGTGGCTCATCCTCCTCCGCTACCACTCTTGGTTTTTTAATAACGGCTTTACGGGTCGGGGTCTTTCTCCTCTTTCGAGCACGCAAGGCATATCCCTCGGCTTTACTCTTTGAAGTTGATAGTTTCACTAAAATTAATTTTAGTAATGCCGATTGTGACTCCCGAGAAGACTGGGTAAGCGCAGCACCCTCATCACCCACTTCGAGTAATGCCTCCACCAAGGGTTGTTTAGCAAGAGGTTGAGGTGCATTGAGTTCAAGGAAAGTTTATGGGGCAGTGGGTTGAGGAGCAGTGGGTTGAGGGGTAGTTGGTTTAGCGGCTGAAGTTTGGGAGGCAGTGGGTTAAGGAGTAGGTTGAGGAGCAGTGGATTTAGGGGCAAAAGTTTATGGGGCAGTGGGTTGAGGAGTAGATTTAGGAGCAATAGGTTTAGGGTCAGTGGGTTTAGGGCCAGTGGGTTTAAGGGCAGTGGATTGAGGAGTAGGTTGAGGAGCAGTGGGTTTAGAGGCAGAAGTTTTGGTGATTGTTGGTTGAGTGGCAGTGGGTTGAGGGGAAAAGTTTGAGGAGCTATTAGATGAGTAGCAGTGGGTTGTTTGGGAATGAAGGCTTCAAAGAGAACGAAGAAAAGAATATCATCCTACATCATTATAAAATATATTAAAAACTGTCATTATATTTTTTTAAAATAACCTAATTTGGGAATCACTATCTTAGATTAGCGACCGCAAGAGCGGACGACAACTTACATTATCGGCCGATAACTTAAGTTATCGGCCAATAATGTAAGTTGTCGTCCGCTCATGTAAGTTATCGTCCGATAACTTAAGTTGTCAGACGATATGTAATATCCCGAAAAATTTACGTTAAACGGTGACCTCAGGATCCGTGCCCAACTGGTCATAAGTTTGACCAAGTAGGAGTTCACTAGTTGACTCGAGAAGTGATGAACGGATTTGATGTGAATATGAGGTAAGTAGGTGGAGTGTAGTGTAAATCTGGAGTCACATACACCTATCTAGGTGTATGTGCTCAACACAAAGAGAGTAGGGATATAAGGGTTAAAGAATCCTAAAATCATTTATTGGATTATTAAGGAGAGTAAAGAAGAGAGAGAGAGGGAGAAGCTAGTTAATGCAAGGGAGCTATTGTGGCTTGTTGGAAGGGAGATCGGACAACAAAAGTCAGATTCGATGCGACAAGGATCTGTTATAGCCAAAGCTGGAACCCTAGCCTTTCCAACCTCTAGATCCAATCAAATTGGGATTTGATTGAGGTAAATTTTGTTGAATTAAATGCATAGATTATAGAGGTTTAATGGCAGTTAGAAATATTTAAAATCATAGGATGAAGGCTTAGAAAAGAAGGAAAAATTGTTTGGGAATGATTTGGAAGAACAGGCTGAAAGGGGGCTGAATCTGGCCAAATCGATTAATCGAAATTGGATTTCGATTAATCGATTTTGGCCCAGAAGTTGAAAAGTCATGGAAACCCGATTTCGATTAATCGAAATGAATTTCGATTAATCGATTTGGATTTCGATTAGTTGATTTGGAAATCGACTAATCGACTGAGAAGCTCCAGCCACTGGAGGAAAGTAACCTAAGGAAATCGACTCATCGAATTGAAATTTTGATTAATCGATTTTGAATTTCGATTAATCGATTTGGGATCGATTAATCGATTTTGTGATTTCAATCACTTGATTTGAGAATCGACTCCATTATGTTAGAGACTTCGATTAATCGATTTGGGATTGATTAATCGATTTTGAGAATCGATTAATCGATTTGGGTTTCGATTAATCGATTTTGGAAATCGATTAATCGACTTTGACAGTTTTACTTAAATTTTATAGTTGACTTTGAGATTCAGGGAGGGTCTTGGACGTTCTTTGTTACATCTTTAGTGATGAGTTACATGTGTTATGTTGTACCATAGGTGGTACGTATGATCATGAGCACAAGGAGCCGCGTGGGACCTTGATGCTAGGAGTTTCAGGAACTTGAGGTAGGGAACACCTTGAACATGTACTTTAATTTCAAGAGCATGTATGTAGTGATATAATTATTAAATTGAAGTTGTTTTAAATCATGAAAAGTTTTGTGAAAATGGGTGTGTGTGTGACACCACGAACGTGATAAGGGCATCTGTGTGATGCAAGTGATTAAGAACCAGTAATCTAATTAGATTACAGGCCAAGCCAAGAAGGGGCAGTGCCTTGGGCCCCCGATTTCTAGGGGCCCCGGAATCCAAAAGTCTTTACAAAAATTAGGTTTGAAAAAAAAAAAAAAAAAAACCTATTAGCATATAAAGGGCCCCTTCTCTCCTCTTCCTCTCTCCAGCGCCCACCCAAAAGGCCAAAACCAACGAAACCCTCTCCACGGCTAACGGCTCCAGTTTGGGCCTTGTTGATCTAGCATCCAGAATCATCACTGCAACTGCTTCCGCCCTTGGCTGCCTCATATAGGTTCGATTTCTTATTTTCTGTTTGATATTTTATTACATTTCTTCTTCATTTATGTGTTATTTTCATAGTTTTGTTTGGATTAGGATTTAGGTTCTAAGATTTGTTGGAATTTTGTAGTTTTGTTGGATTGGGGTTTTATTATACTTATTTTTTTTATGCTTTTGATTTCGAAGCATGCACACGCTTTTATTTTTCCTTTTGATCTTGATGCATGGGATACTCTAATGATCATAGTATTGCTGAAATTTTAGGGACTGGTTGTACATGAAGTGTTTGATATGTGACATGATTGAGATTTCATTTTAATGCACATAATGTGTTTGATGTTTGGTTTAGAAGAAGGAATGTGGACCATTTCCATGCAGTTTTAATTTTTCTCTTTTTCTTCTTCTTTTCTACAATTTGAATATTATTTACTGAAACAAGTTTAAATATTAACTATAAGTTTAAGCATGCACAATCGCTGGAAATTCTTAGTTCCTGCAAAAAATTTAGCATCTGAACTTGTTGGCTTACTGGAAATTTAGTTGCTGCTAGGATTAAATTTTAGTTATATCTAGCATGAGAATATAACAGTTAGTGCGGATAGAGGAGTTGGAAGTTTATACGGACGATGCAGTTGGCGTCGATGATGACACATGTGATTATGTGTTGGATGGTGGAGACTACAATATGAACTGGACGTTTGATTAGTTGATTTCTTTTGACATTAATTGAGAACTTGATCTGGTTAACATATGGACTGTGGCCAATTGGATAGTTAATATTTTTAAATTTGAGCTTTAGAACGGATGGTTTACTTGCTTAACATATGACTTTAGAATGGATGTTTTACTTGCTTAAGTTGCGCAATGTTTACTTCTTGTTAGTTGTTACTTACGTATTTACTAGTTACTTAAATTATTTTTAGTGCATATAATGTTTAACTGGTTATGATGGTTACTTATTTTTCTATATCATATATTTTCTGATTATTATTTATTACTTACTACTTGTTACTTGTTAAGGGCCTATCAAGCAAAGAAGGTGATTCCTACTTAGTTGAGTGGAACGAGAGTGAAGGGGCTATCAAAAGGACATACTCTGATTTTTGGAGTCACTCTTCTTTTATTTGTCATTTGAGCTGACCATCTCGGCTAAACTCTTATTCTCATATTTGCCATTGGAGCTGACCAAGCAAATAGGAATGAGATGCACTACTACAAGCCCCATAATGTCGTTGGTGGCCATGAAATCAGAAAATCCATGCATGCATCACAATATATCCATTGTTTTTGCATTTGTTTCTCTAATGTTCAAATGTTCCCATAATATAACATAGCATTGATGTTTTTGGACCATATATGTTGTAAGTAGCCATTCTCATCCCCAGTTAAACATTTGAATCTCTTCCCTGCTCATTACAGAGCTACGATCCTATATCATGATCATCAGTATTGTTGATCTGATACCATCCACGTCTTTCTAGCCCATGTTTTGGTTGTGAACCTATTCCCTAGTCATTACCGAGTTGCGATCACATATAATGATCTTCCCTCATGAAGATCTCATTAGCACCCACCTCTTTCAAGCCCATATTTTGGTTGTAGCCCTACTCCCTGGTAATGCCAAAGGTAGTGCATTTTAGTTACCTTTCTTGTAATAGGACGATTGTTGCATTTGATCTTTTTCATTACATCCCCATGATAGTACCTCTCATTCCGCGCTACCCACACCCCAAACATTCCCAATTGAAATCCTCATGGATCACTACAAGGCTCCTTTTCCCCAACTGTCTCAATGTTGGATTCAATTAGTATTGCTGACCTTTGCCCTCATTTATGCTCAAGGTCAAGTGTTGTAGCTCCATTTTTTCTTTCTCTGTTTTGTTTAATTTTCTATGGTTTTTTTTTTTTTAGTATCATAGCTTCCTCATTTCCATTGAATGATAATATGATTGCTATTCCAAACTCCATTATCGTGTAGAAACTAGAGATACAAATTGAGGATGATGGATTGGGTCTGTGTAATGAGAAATCAGTCATCTTTAGTTACCAAATCAACAACACTCAGCCCAAGTCATTGTCATCGCATGAGAAGTTTCCCCCTTTTCTTCACTGAGCACCTCTGGTATGGTCAATTTTGTGCTGCAATTCTGCTCAACCAGGCCCTCCACCCTGCTCCTAGAGCTTAGAGATTCGTTATTTCTATTGCAGAGGGGGACTACATAATCTATTGACTCGTTTGCTTGGTCAGCACAAATGGCAAATAAAAGAATAAAAATATGTACTTATTTGCTTGGTCAGCCAATAGGAATTGAGATGCACTACTACAAGTACTTCCTTTTGCGAAAAGAATAAAACAATGCATCCACTTGTCTACTACATTCTTGATAGTAGTCCTGGTCATCATTGGACTTTTCTCACAATCAGTCATTTTTTGTTGCAGAAATAATCATTATCTTCTGAATTTAATTTCTTGACTATTTATAATAGTTTATATCAACTTACTCTTATTCTCATATTATTTTTAATGATTCCTTGATATTTTATCAATTGAGACTAAATATATGATTTGTTATGTAGTTTAGAAATCATGTCAAATAGAAGCTATCCTTCTGGAGCAGAGAAAAGAAGAAAGAAGCAAAAGATAGAAAAATTTATTCAGTCTCAAGAAGGAGCCATTTATAAGTTCTTTGGAAGTAGTAAACAAACAGAGCTCGAAAACTTGAGCAACAAGGAAGAATACGAGAATAATGAAGAATATGAAGGCCAAGACTTGGTGAATGAAGGAGAATATGATGGTGAAGAAGAAAATATAAATGAGAATGAGATTGATGATAGGGAATGTTGGCCTTTAAATATATATGATCCAAGCAATTGGAACAATGTCCAACAGAGTCTTAGAGACTTCTTAGTAGAGAAGGGTCCTTTGAGAGATGAGAATCAAATTTTTTCGAGAAATATTTATGGTAGGAAGTTCTCGTCTTCTCATTACATGCGACAATTAGCAAATGGAGAAAAGAATGATAGAAAATGGTTAGTATATTCAAATACTAGTCAAAGAGTTTATTGTTTCAGTTGCAAGTTGTTTTTCACGGAAGGAATGACTACTCAATTGGCTAAAGAAGGATTCAATGATTGGAAGAATATAAGCGAAAGATTGAAAAGTCATGAAAAGACTAGGGAACATATTACAAGCATGAGCAAATGGATTGAGTTGAGTTTGAGATTGGGAAAGAATGAGACAATTGATCAAGAGGTCCAAGAAAAAATAAAGAAAGAGAAAGAGCATTGGAGGCGTGTGTTGATAAGGATTGTTTCCATCGTGAAGACTCTTGCATCCAAGAATATAGCATTTCGAGGGGATAATGAAAAGATTTATCAAGAGAGGAATGGAATCTTTTTTAGTATAGTTGAAATGATAGCCGAATTTGATCCAATAATGCAAGAGCACCTTCGACGAGTCCAAAATAAAGAAATTCATTATCATTATCTAAGTCACAAAATTCAGAATGAGTTAATACAAATGATGGGGGATATGATCAAAAATACAATTATTCAGAAAATCAAAGTAGCGAAGTACTATTCGATAATACTTGATTGCACTCCAGATATTAGCCATGTAGAGCAAATGTCTCTTGTTGTAAGATGTGTTGATGAGTCACCGAGTCAAATGCAAGTGAAAGAGTTCTTTCTAGAATTCTTGAAAGTCAGTGATACTTGGTCAAGGGCTTTTAATATTCTTGTAGAAGTTTTGAAGACTCTTGAACTTAATATTGATGATATAAGAGGATAAGGATATGATAATGGATCCAATATGAAAGGAAAACACAAAGGTGTACAAAAAAAATTGCTTGAAATAAATCCTAGAGCATTTTACACCCCATGTGGCTGTCATAGTCTAAACCTTGCACTTTCTGACATGGCGAACTCTTGTTCTAAAGCTTCAACATTTTTCGGCGTAGTGCAACGTATATACACACTCTTTTCATCCTCTACAAAGCGGTGGCAAATTTTAACAGATAATGTGAAAGGTTTTACTGATTAAGGGGTTATCACAAACACGTTGGGAGAGTCGTGTTCAAAGTATTAAAGGTATCAAGCTTTAGAAATAAGAGATGCTTTACTTATCTGGCGAGTCTACTTGTGAAAATGACAAGAAAAAGTTCTAGTGAAGCCCAATTAACAAATGAACTTGAGAGCTATGAGTTTTAGTAGCTATGATTATTTGGCACAATGTTTGTCTTTGTGAATACTGTTAGCAAGTTTCTTCAAGAAGAAAGTATGAATATTAATATTGCTATCCAACAGTTAGAAGGGCTCATTACCTATTTTAAAAGGTATAGAGAAAGTGGGTTTACGGAGGCCTTAATTGAAGCTAAAGAAGTTGCTATTCAAATGGGGATCGAGCCTATATTTCGTGAAAAGCGCATTGTTCGGAGAAAGAGACAATTTGATGAGGATGCAAGGAAGTGTCACAATTTGAAGAATCATTCAGAATTAACTACTTCACTTATATTATTGATCAAGGTCTTTCATCAATTGAGCATAGGTTTGAACAGTTTAAAATATATGAGCAACATTTTGGACTTTTGTTTGATTTAAAAAAGTTAAGTTTGGTCAGTGAAGAATGTTTGAAGACTTTTTAAAATCTTGAACATGTTCTTAAACATGAACAACATGTTGATATTGATGGGCTAGATTTATCTTTAATTGAACGCGTCTTGAAAGATACTTTGCGAAAAGAAGTGAAACGCCGATTGAAGTGTTAAATTATTTGAAGCATATGGAAGGTTGTTACCCAAATGTCCGGATTGCTTATAGGATACGCTAACTATACGCCATCGCTACACCTTTGGTGAAAGAAGTTTTTCAAAATTAAAGTTGATCAAGTCATATCTTCGATCAACGATGTCACAAGAAAGATTAAATGGATTAGCTATGTTATCCATTGAAAATGATATGGTGGATAAGATTGATTATACAACTTTAATCAGTGATTTTGCCGCTAAAAATGCGAGAAGAGAAATATTTAAATGAAATTTTTTAGTATTGCATTACGAGTATTGCATTTTCTTTTAATATTTACTTGTATTAAATTCTTAATTACATTTTCAAATTATATATAGTAAAATAGAATATGAGTATTATTTTATTTGTCAAAAAAAATTGTGGCGAATTTTTTATATATTATAAAGTAATTTGAAATAGGGGCCCCATTTTAGGAACTCGCCTTGGGCCCCTAAAATGTCAGGGCCGGCCCTGCCAGGGGATGAGAAAGTAATAAAGGCATCAGGTGTGATACGGGTATGTATACATCCCAGGGATGTATACATGTGATTGAATAATTACTGTTGAGGCCTAACTGATATAAGATAGCATACTTACACGGTGAACAACTATATGTAAAGCACATATTATTCTTGTTATTTGAGGTTTGGAGGATACCCCACCGACGTGGCAGGATACCCACGACTGATGGGGCAGGATATCCATGACCGATATGGCGGTGAATCCGTACACCAGTACGGAGGTTTATCCGTGACCGTAAGTACATCCCAGGGATGTTGTGTGATATTTAACCCGACTGCCTAGTGAGAAAGGGGCTTGAATCGTATTTCCAGGGAATACATTTTTATTTACAACTGTCTAATTAGATGACGATGAAGGGTATCTCATCGGGGCTCGATGCTATATTGCTCGGGGATTACTTAAGTTGAAAATTTAAGTTTTGCTTTAGGCCTGCTCAGTGTCATTCATGATTAAATCAATAGTAATGTAATACATGCAACTTACCAGTAAATTGAGTGTAAATCATCTGCTTTTAATTGATTTTCTAGCAAATGCATAGATTCATCATGCTTTGAATATCATGGAATATATGTGAGTTTTGATTTATATGTTCATTGTGTTGTTCCCTATTGAGCTAGGATGTAGCTCACCCCTTTAGACTATACGTCGCAGGTCCACTGATAGCAGCAGCGGAGGCTTCGGGGGACATGGATCCGGGTGATTCGGATTACGTACCTAGAGACGAGTTGGAGCCTCCTCCCGAGGACTTCTTCTAGGTGACTCTGTTGTGCACTTTGATAGAGAGTCAGTTTTGTGAGCAGATTAGTGCGGCTTGGTATGTCAAGCCTTTATTTTTGAAACAATGTAATTAAACTAGATTATTCTTTTGGCGAACCATCTGGGGTGATCTGATTATCACCGATGGTTTGGATCGGTTCTCTGTTCATGCAGTGGCATGAAAGTAAAACTGTCTTTTACATATGCCAGTTGGGCATATTAACATTTTTTTTTCCGCTTTGATGAAATTAATTGCTTTATTTGTTAAATTGTGCTTGTTATACCAATGTTTCGTGCTAAGTTTTGGGGCACGGTCTAGAGGATCGTGCTGATGGCACAGGTTTCGGGGTGCCGAAATCCGGGCTGTCACACGATAACTTACATTATCGACCGATAACTTAAATTAGTGTTAATCTGTTAAAAATTAATTTTTCTTAAATTTAAAAAGAATTGATTTAATACCTTTGTCAAATGAGATCTGACCGCTTCAAGATCCTTCCGTATTGCGTTATTTTCGTCTGTTAAATTTATAATTTAATCTTGTAGTGACCCTACTTGATCTTGTAATGACCCAACTTGCTCTTGTAGGGTCTTCTTGTCTCTCCCTAGCTGTTCAATGGGCATCGTTTATCCTTTCAGCACTGTAAATGCATATCTAAATTCACCTTTCATCTCTTTAACGACCATACGGGGAGATGTGCATTCTTTCTAAGATCTGTTACTTCTTTGATTAGATGTGGTTGCCTAGCCGGCTATTCCTTGGTTGGCTGGGGCCTAATCTCCGATTGTTTGTCCTTTGATTCCCGAATGTTAACGTATAATGACCTCGTACTCATCATTATCGTCATTGTCATCATCATCATCATTGTGAGGCTCCTCGGCTTTTTTTTGAGGACGTGTCTCGTAACTTAGGACATCATATTCATGTATCTTTTCTTCGGTCGGGTTTACTCTTTCTTGCTCCCTTCCCATCTCTCTTTGCATGAAAAAGAGTCGAATTGATCGATACTATAACTCGTATTTTACAGCTTCAAGTTCTACGATAACTTTAGACTTAAGAAAATTTTCTCAATAATAATTTGAATTCCGACTGAATTTCGCGGCTTCCCATATCAATAGCCTCGAAAATAAATTTTTTAACTGAGTAAGCGCGATGGCGACTCCTGTAAATTGCTCAAACGCCCAAATCTGTAAGACGATAGTGCATCCATATATGTTATAATGTTCCTTTTGTGAGGTTTTGGCCGCTTCCCTTCTGACGATCGCTTTTGATATGCACTCTATTAAATTTTTATAAACTATCAGGTCCCACGAAAACTCGTTGAACTTTTCAAGGTTATCTACTAATTTCAAGTACTCATTATCCACTTCCTGGTATGTGTCCGGAAGTAACAAAGAGCATAAGAGAAACAACAACGATAGTTTCAAAAATTCATCGTTGGATAGCTAGGCACTATCAATTATTTTTTCAATACGAGATCTTTTAATCGGCGTCCCAAGAAAGAATTTGTATCGACTGGTTTCTTTCTCTTGCATGGCCACATGCTCAGACTCAGGTTCCGTCAACATATTTAGGCCTAAAATCAATGATATATAGGGCTCCTGCAGCAGTACATTGGTGTCCCTGACTTTAAAAACATTATTTTTAATCCAAAAACTTAAAATTATGTCAACCAAGTCTCCAATGAACCCTAATTTCTCATAAATCCTAAATAGATGACCGAAAATTAAATCATCTAGTATCTTCTTCCTCTCTTCGTTACAATGCAAGTAAAATTTCTTAACACTAATTTCAGTACACTTCCCGATGACCTTTAAAGACTTAGTCATTTTACAATCACTTAGTGGGAACTGTAAAATATATAACAACAATTAATTAACAAAAAAAATGAGGTTGAAAATATTCCGCTAACTTAAGTTGTCGGCCGATAACTTATATTATCGGCCGCTAACTTATATTATCGGTAAGTTAGCGGGTTAGGTGAGGAAGATAACGGATGAGAACTGTAAAATATATAACAACAATTAATTTTAAAAAAAAAAGTGCGGTTGAAAATATTCCGCTAACTTACATCATCAGACGATAATGTAAGTTAGCGGCCGATAACTTACATTATCGGTAAGTTTGCTGGTTAGGTGAGGAAGATAACGGATTAGTATATTTGTTTAAATGTAAAAAAAAAATTACCTGAAAATTTTCTATGGCACTTTTTCCTCTTTGTCGTCGATTTGCCGCCGCTCTCTCGATTTTTACAGAAAAGTTAAAATTAAAGGTAAACAGTAAAGAATGAAAAGTAAAAGTAAAAGTTAGCATTTATATAATGGATTTTAAAAATTAATACATCTTTATTGAAAATAACAAGGTCGGTGCTGACGTGGAACCAACTTGGCTTGGAGCTGGCCTGTTATGCAAAGTTTGAAACTATAGAGCCATTTTTGCAAATACGCAAAAGGGCCGAAAGTGTAAATTACCCTTCCTATTTCTCCACTTGTTTATGTAGAGCGCTGAGATCTTTGTTCCTTCATCTCACTTTTTATTGCTTCCCTCTCAAGTAATTTGTTTATGTAGAGCGATGAGATCTTTGTTCCTTCATCTCACTTTTTATTGTTCTCTTCTTTTATAGGTCTTTTCTCTTAGGGCTGTAAATGGGTCGGGCTAAAATATCGGCTAATCAACAAGTCAAGAGTATATGCCGAACACAACCTGTCCAGACCCTACACTCAAACCAGAAAACCTACGCTCATCCCATTCAAAACCCTTTTCTCCTTGATTTATATAAGAAATATTGAGACTGGGTTGGGCCAACCCAATCCAACCAATTTTTGAGTTGACATGACGTGACCTGACCTGAAGGTCGAGTTTGATGCTTCACGCCCAGCCCTACTTGACAAGTTTATGTGCCCGGCTTGATAAAAGTTTCGGGTCATACATGGTGGGTGTCAGGCAAACCCAACCTGTTGACGAGAATGTGGCTTTTCCTAACTAAGAATCCATTAGCTAGGAAAACTAGAATTTTTACCTGAACATACGAGGGCCTTGATGTAAAAATTGTAGTTTTCCTACAATTTGATTGTAGAGTAAAGCTAAATATTATCAAAATCTTTAGCATTGTGGTACTCAGTGTTTTAAAAACTCAGACCCAACCGACCGGGTAGAACTGAACAAGACCGTCAAACCGGTAGAGTCAATCACTAAATTGCGCAGACTGAAGTAAATTCTTCTCTATCTGACATTGAATTTATTATATTTTGAGCACTGTGACTAATTCCAAGGGCACATGTGCGCCCCAAGTTTCACACAGGATAAATCTTTAGGGTGGCCTCTAGCGAGAATTCGAACTCCGGTCTCCCACTTCCTGAGGTGGGTACCTGGCCATCACACGCCAAACCCTCAATTTAGTTTGCAAAAGTGTTTCAACTTCCATTTTGAACTCCATGATTTTGTGAAGGTTTCCAATTTTTTTTTTCATGAAATTGACTCGTGTACCTAGAAAAATCATCACAAAACAATCATATACTCGTGTAATTAAAAAAGGTTATAAGCACTAAAGTTCCGCTTACATTGGAATGAACTATATGAAAATGGCCTTAGGTTCTCAGAAGATAGTTGTAAAAGGAATGGCGATGTGCTTTACCATATTAACCCTCACATACTCCACCTTTAACCTCTAAATCTGAAATTTCGTTAATTAATTTCTTAGAAATCACATAAAGTAGAGTCGTCATTTCTAGACATCTTATTATCATAAGCGCTTAAAACAGAAGGAATATAAAGATGTTTTACCTGCTTTCTAGTTGTCCACAACTTGGGCAATGGATACAAGATTTATCATCAATCCAGATACTTCAAAGATACTATTTTTAAAGGGATTTCACAATTGTCGTTTGAGATATGAACAACTCCGTCTTTTTCTATTTGATAACGTTAGAGAAGTTAAATTCATCACTGATTAAGTGATGAGAGCATCTGGAATCGACAATCAAATCATGTTCATAATCAATAGTGGTGCCTAAAGCATCCATATTGTGATTGTTGGATAATTTGAACCTAATGCAACATTCAAATCCTCTTCTTTCATAGTTTCCTGATTTGATAAAGAGCCAATTTTACTGTCATATAATTTAGTATGATAATTTCTCTTGATGTGACCAATTTTGTCACAATAATCTCAATTGAATTTCTTACAATTATCGTCACTCTTTTTGCTGCTTGATTTACCACTTTTAGAAGATTTATTTGAATTTGTAGGAGCTTTCCTGTTAGTGTTGGAATGTCTAACCCATCTTCTTTGGCTTAGAATTCTTCATATTTATTCAAACAAACTTTAATTATTATTAAAAACAGAAGATTGAAAGACCTCGTCAATAAATTCAGGCCGATTTTTGTGTCAATCCTTGAGCCCATGTCCAGATCTCCTGGAGGTTTTGTTAAAACGAAGAATAAATTTAAACCGTCCGTCGCTTTCAATAGTGCTGCCGATGAATAATTACGCACCATCTTGTGACGGGGCCAAGACTTGAGCTTGTAGCATGGTGCACGTAGCACGACATGTGGTGTCAGGAGGGCACGCGACATGGGGCCAAGTGGGCCCGGCGGCGTGGTCGCGACACAGTCGCATGAGGGTATGACGCGGAGCGTCACGGTCGCGACACGGACGCGACATAGCCAAGGTGGGCTAGCGATGCATGAGGCGTTGCGGTATGTCAAACCAATAGGTTTGAGGTTCTCCTGCCATTCTGGCTGAATGACTGTTTTACCCTTATATAGGGGAAGGGAGCTTGAGAGCTATTTCCCCGCACACGGGGCCTTGCATTGCCAGAGGGGGCGCAAGTGTCTCCTAGGCCTGAAAGGGTAGGCCTAGGACGTCAACGCAGCGATGCCGTGTGGAACCCGAGGGAGGTTGATGTATGGCTCCGGACTACGCGTCGCGGTGCATACGGCTGGGCAACCTCGCGAGACAACACCAAGGCGCTGCGTGGGACTCAGTTGAGCACGACAGCATGTGGGCTAAAGATGAACGTGTGCTAGTAATTCGGAACACACATGAAGGCAAGCTGCGTGGGACTCGGTTGGGCACGCGAGCGCGAGGCACAAGGCTGTGGGCTTGGTTTGGCTGACGAGGTACTAGTACAAATTAGGTGAAGCTTGAGCAGGCCAAGTTAGCGCAGCGGTGCAGATTGGCGTGTCGTAAGGGACACGATGAGTCGAATGATAGGCCGTGAAATAGAGGTAACCAAGCTGGGAGGAGTTCCCGTCCTCTAGGCGGGTGGTATCAGAGCTGATGTGAAGATGGGTTGGCTTCGTTGCACGTGGTAGCGAAGCACCGCGCGGGTTGAAAGCGCGTCGAAGGACGCCCTCGCAACGATTGTTATCAGAAGTAGGCTGACCTAGTGAAGCGTGCGTTAGGTGCCGCACGGGACTGAGGTTGCGGAAGTGCGACCCCGTGACATTTTGGTATCATAGCCAAGTTCGATCCAGAAGCAATGATGCTATGAGCAAACTGGTGCGGAGGCACGCGATGTGGTGTCAAGAGGGCACGCGACATCCTTGAGCAAGTGGTGCGGAGGCACGCGATGTGGTGTCAAGTTGACACGCGACATCCCTGAGCTAGTTAACAGGTGAGGGCCTTGTGACAGCAGAACCAAGTTGACCCGACCGGGGTGACAGTGGGGAGCTTGTGGGAAGGTGCGGGCCTAAGAACTAGAAATGTGTTGCTAACAAGCTGGGAGGAGTTGGCGGGCCGCCCATCATGATTGCGTCAACGAGGACGTTGACATTTTATGGAGTGGTGGAGGATGTGATGGGGCCAAGACTTGAGCTTGTAGCATGGTGCACGTGGCACGACATGTGGTGTCAGGAGGGCAAACGACATGGGGCCAAGTGGGCCGGCGTGGCGTGACTGCTGACGAGGCAGCGACTGCGGTGGGCTAGCGATGCATGAGGCGTTGCGGTATGTCAAACCAATAGGTTTGAGATTCTCCTGTCATTCTGGCTGAATGACTGTTTTACCCTTATATAGGGGAAGGGAGATTAAGAGCTATTTGATGTGATATTTTTAATGTAATGTTTTACTCGCAAGTGCACGAATCGGTTTGTATATAGTGGGTGCGGAGTACGAGATCGTTCCCACGAGGATTAATTTTGAACTATCTAAAAGAGACAAGCAATTCTAGAAACCTATGAAGATCTAACAGTATTCTACCAGTTTTATGATTTAAGCGGTTGATGGTAATTAATGACTACAAACTAAAATTCAATTGATGAATCACAAATAAAAGTGAAGATGATGATAAAGATGAAGATACTAAATCCTCCCATCTTTGGTCCGTTCTTCCTATAATATAAATCTAAGGATTAACTTATGAGATATTTCATTGGTAACAAACATCTTTTATGGAAGATCAATGGTCAACACCCTAATAGGTTCCACGTTGCATCCCTGCAATCAGGACTTAGATGATTTTCATATATCTAGATCTGGGATCAAGGGCACGTACTTAGGCACGCATGATCTCGTGTTCAAATAAAATCATCCCCAAGGTGGGTGAAAATTCCAACAAGAATACCACTTATAAATCAAATCAAGGGCATGGCTCGGCACACTTTATTGATTAGGGATATTTAAGATAAAATTACCATTACGTAACCAAGATCCGTGGCATGGCTCTCACTCGATCCCTGAACATAATCGTAATTAGATCCACACGATAAAACACAAAGACCATAACAATGATAGGGTAAAATTACCGTCACGGATCGAGATCTCGCATGACTCAGCGATCCCGGTTAGTGGCGGGGATTTCATCCGTTCATGATAGCACAACAACCATAAAAATAAAATCTCATATTTTAATCCTAAATTTATATTATTAAAAGTACATCCCTATAAATTTAGCCACACATATTGTAAGTAAATGACATAAATAAATAAAGACGAGAAAATAACATTAATTAAAATTACCTCAAACTTTAAAATAAATTACGTTGATCCACACGGATGATAATCTTCAGAAACGAAATAAATGCAGGAATAAACTTTGAACAAAATTTATAAACTGAAGGAATGAGTACTGAAAAATTAAAGGGAACAAAGCTCTCAAAAAAAAATAATAAAACTTTCCTATTTCTAGGTCTAACTATGAAAAACAATGGCTAAAAACTAAGAACACTAAAAACTAAAACTCTCTAAAAAAAAACTCTAATTCTAATCTCCTGTTCCCCGAAGTGTTTGAGTCACTTTAAATAGACCCGTCGTGCGGAGGTCTCCTAAGCCTACTTTTTCGGGTCGATTAATCGACCAATGGATGTCGATGCATCGAGCCGACCAAGAGTCCCAAAAAATAGACTTTTAGTGTCAGATTCGTGTCAAACTTAAACTCTGGCTCGATTAATCGACCCCAGAAATCCGTGAAATTCAGCACTTCTTGTGGTTCAGACACTGCTTCGGTATTTTGGCCATAACTTTCTATCCCGAACTCAGATTGAGACGATTCTTGCGCCGTTGGAAAGCCGACGAAAAGATATACAACTTTCATGTTTTGACAATTTCGTAATTCGGCCGTCTTGAAGGTCCAAATTTAGCCGCAAGTCGCACCAAGTTCTTGATTACCCGAAGTTGCAGTGTTTTGACATTATATTCAGAATTCTTGTACTGTTTTCTATACTTGGCTTGTATTTACCTGAAACACTTCAAATCTAATCAATCTCATCAGATAGCCTTCATCGGAAAGCTAAATATAGGTATTTAGGGGTGAAATATCCTCATTTTTCAGTACTCATCACTATTCCCCCGCACACGGGGCCTTGCGTTGCCAGAGGGGGCGCAAGTATCTCCTAGGCTTGAAAGGGTGGGCCTAGGACGTCGACACAGCGATGCCGTGTGGAACCCGAGGAAGGTTGATGTATGGCTCCAGACTACGCGTCGCAGTGCATACGGCTGGGCAACCTCGCGAGACAACACCAAGGCGCTGCGTGGGACTCAGTTGAGCACGACAGCATGTGGGCTAAAGATGAACGTGTGCTAGTAATTCGGAACACACACGAAAGCAAGCTGCGTGGGACTCGGTTGGGCACGCGAGCGCGAGGCACAAGGCTGTGGGCTTGGTTCGGCAGGCGAGCGAGGTACTAGTACAGTGCACAGGGTGAAGCTTGAGCAGGCCAAGTTAGCGTAGCGGTGCAAATTGACGTGTCGTAAGGGACACGATGAGTCGAATGGTAGGCCGTGAAATAGAGGTAACCAAGCTGGGAGGAGTTCCCGTCCTCTAGGCGGGTGATATCAGAGCTGATGTGCAGATGGGTTGGCTTCGTTGCACGCGGTAGCGAAGCACCGCACGGATTGAAAGCGCGTCGAAGGATGCCCTCGCAACGATTGTTATCAGAAGTAGGCTGACCTAGAGAAGCGTGCGTTAGGTGCCGCACGGGACTGAGGTTGCGGAAGTGCGACCCCGTGACATTCTGCTCTAATAATGTTAAACTCATGAAATCGGATGCCCAAATACTTGTTCATTGAAGCTCGAATCAATGACACTCCCTTTAAATTAGTCATTGTTTGGGGTGAAAACTCCATTAATGGTCGCAGATCCTCGAGGAATGACACTCAGACCTTTGGATATTGGTATCGTTACTGGTGATTTTAACGCAATCATTTCACCTGAGGAAAAATTTGGGGGGATAGTCCTAATGTGAGTTCTATGGATGAGTTCCGTTGTTTCATTGACTCTTCATCCCTTGTTGATGTCGGATTCTCGGGGAATAAATGCACCTGGTGGAACAACCAACAAGGAAACAGAAGAGTTTGGGGCCGTCTCGATAGATTTCAGCCTTGGATTAGTTCTTTCTATTTGTGCACCATCCGTCATTAATCTCCTTCATTCTCTGCTCACTGTCCTCTTATTGCTACAATCGCCCTCTTCCTTTTCGGTTCCTTAAATTTTGGATTGATCAGCCTGAATTTAAGGGCGTTGTCAACGAGAGTTGAAATGAAAGAACCTCGGGTTCTCCGATTTTTAGAGCTTTTATTAAATTAAAATGATACAAGGAAGCGCTTGGCAAAGGGAACTCTGAAATTATAGGCAACATCCACATGTTAATCAGGAAAGCTGAAGATGAGGTTATGAGACTCGAAAATGTTATGATTTCTAATGGGTGGTCTCCTAGTCTTAGGAGGAAATTCGAAAGTCCAATGTTCGTTGTGTGCCATAATTGTTGAAGAGATCCTTAGTCGACGACTGAGGTATATGAGGGAATCAAATCTTAGGGGCACCTACCATATTCCTCGTAATGATAACTCTATTAGCCACTTTTTGTTTGCTAATGATCTCATGATTTTTACGAAGATCATAAAAAATTTCCTTAAAAACTTCAGACTTCTTGGATTTGTATGAGGACGCCTCTCGGCAAAATATTAATTTTAAAAAGAGCACTTTCTTTTTATCAGATAAGAAGTATGAGGAAGCCTCTCATAAAAAGATTAATTTTAAAAACGAACACTCTCTTTTTATTTTATAAAGCACCCTCTACTAGAATTGCATTAATCACAGCGACTTTGGAATTCTCCCAAGGTCCTCTCGCTTCTAAATATCCGGGGTTCCCCTGATAATGAAAAAGGGGGGAATTTTTTATTTTTATTTTTTTTGTATGAAGCACAGAAAGCTAGATAAGTGCCTCGAAATGACTATAAAAACACAAGCTAGCACCCAAAGCACTACTCTCTGAAAAAATCAGAAAATCGGAAAAGAATTAGAGAGATACTTGGGAAAACAAAGGAAACTCTAGCACATGGGAAAAACCTTGTAGGAGGAAACCAAAAGGTCCAGAAAGAAAAACTCCAAAGAACACAACCCCATACTAATAGGTTGGGAGACTTATTAGTTTACAAAAAGAGCCCAACCCAAAAAAATTACAAATTAGAAAGAAAAGATAGAAGCTGACTGGAATCAAACTGCCTAAGGGTAGAAATTAAAGGAGTCTATGTTGGATCTATTGATCCGACTATCCAAAATAATTTCCCTAGGATCTAGGCGTATGATCAATCAAAATAATAAATCCACAATTCATAAATTAAAATATTTGTGCGTACCTTATCTCGAAGATCGTGATTGTCGCTTTAGCTTTAATCCGATGTATTAATCTCGAGGCCTTTCCTACAAGGAAGAAGAAGAAAGTAGTTCTACCCGCCTCTTTTGCTACACTCACTTGATGGGAAGATGCCAAAAGGCTTGTTTGTAGTGAGCGGGGGACGTCCACCAATATATATAGCATGAAGAGTCATGCCCTGCTTAGAATACCATCCATCAAGGTATTCTAATAAGAATAAGAGTCACATGTAATTAGAAAGCCTTGAAGTTTCCTTCAATTCCTAATAATGCCCTTTATTATTTCAAGTAACTGCAATCCAGGGTTTTATAAAATCTTAGTATGTGTGGGCCACACAAAATAAGAATTTTAGTTTCCATTAAAAAATTCCAGCAATCTCCCACTTGGTCCACACACGGGCTACAATTTTTAAAATGACTCCCACTGGATTAGACAATCAAAACGAGTGCACTCTGAAAACAAAATATTGTTTGAAATAACTTAGCCATTCCCAAAATCACCCAAATTTAATAAAAATATAGGAATGGATCATAAATGCATATAGTATACCATTTTCTGAAATCGATATTACGACAGTTCCATGGTCACAAAAACTATAATTAATAATAAATTTGAGAGATGATAACCAATTTAACATGTGAACTAAATGCACAATCAAAGTGTGCAAATCCATAATGTCCCGCTCCATACTCGTATGTTGTTCTGACATCTAGAAAACTGTGACTTGTGAAATACTTCACCTGATCCTTAGAACAAGAAGTTATTAACGTGGTGCCTAATCATGTTTAACTCCGAGCAAATCCAAAAGAGTACCAATACTCATAGGCAAGATTAAGGTAAAATCTTATTGGCTCACTCACCAAAGTGTGTCACCCAAAATTGTGAAATACTTCACCCTTAATTTGTGAAAAACTCCACCTAAAATAAAAAAAATTCAATTGGCTCACTCACCAAGGTGTGCCACTCAAATTGTAAAAAACTTTACCCTCAATTTGTGGAATACTCCACCCAAAATATAATTATAGAAAAAATTCAACCTGATTTTGTGAAAAAACTCCACCCAAAATAAAAAAATTCTACCTTTTTTTTTTTTTCTGAAAAACTCCACCCATACATACATGTATATATAAGACAAAGATTTTAAGATATATCAATGATAATTGTAATTTAGAAGTGAGATAATTTTCACTCAAATGTAAAGTCTAAATACTTTACGATCCCACAAAATGATATACTAGAGATAATAATAAAGTCAAACATAGCAATTAATCACCAATAACAACAAAAGCAGTTAAATAGCTGAAAATTAAAGAAATGTTCATAAGAATCTTTATCATTCGGTTGGCTTAGAGTTCTCATGATGAATGTCATCAGGATTCTCCTTCAACCATTTCTTAAACATAAAGCAGTTTTTTATAATGTGACATTTTTTCTTGCAAAAGAAGCACCCATCATTAGCTTAATCTTTGACTGTCTTACCTTTGTCTTTTCGGTTCTTGTTGAAATCTCATTTTTTGAAATTCTTCTTGTTATTCTTATTGAGGGTTAGATGCACAGATTCAATTTTAGAGCCTTTAAGACATTCTTCTTCAACAACACAAAGTGTGATAAGTTGAGTCAGATCTCATTGCTCCTTTTGAGCATTATAGTTGACTTTAAAAGTGTCATAAGCGCTTGGCAATGACCGAACACTCATGTGAACTACCAGTGCTACTTCAAATTTAATACCTTGTTAACGAAGTCTAATAACCAGTGTAGATAACTTAAGAAGATGCTCACGAATGCTTCCATTACCATCATACTTAAGGTTCATGAGTTGACCCAAATATTCATACTGTAAAGCCTTCTTTCAGCCTACAAACTGATTCTGAATGTTCTCAAGTAATTCCTTCGTTGCTTCGATAGATTTTATACCTTCTCGAATGACTTCACTAATAGAAGCACCAATAATCATCATGAATAACCTATTAGCCTTCTCCCACCGAATAAAATAAGTCTTTACAGACTTCGCAGCATCCGCTAGTAGACGGGGAGGCTTGTTTTCCATAAGAACAAAGTCATAATTTGAACAACCATTCAAATTATCTATCCATGCCAAACTTTTCTGAATATAAGTCTCTTCCATTACTCTACAATTTCAAAAAACAGTAATAAATGCATCACTAGTGAATGAAAAAAAGTCATGAAACCATAAAATTCACCAAGGATATAGAGAATAAATGCATCACTAGTGAATGAAAAAATATTACGAAACCATAAAATTCAAAAGACTAATGTCCACAAAGGACTTCAAAATGACTATAAGTCATTAATATCTACCAAGGATATGGGCATGATAACATATCACCAAAAAATTTTAAAAATTAATGTCCACAAAGGACTCCAAAATGATTATAAGCCAATAATATTCACCAAGGACAAAACAATTCGTATTAGGGGTATGAACAAATTGATTAGAGTATTTTATCATGTGCAAATAATCCACTCTCTGGGTATAGATAATGTACATCATCTAACATCACCTTTGAGAAGAAACTGAGTGTACAACCTATCCTCTCCCCCGGGGCGCAGAAAAATGCGCGTACACCTAATCACTTATGTTTTCGATTTGATCCCGATGATTCACTACCTTTGGGCAAGAGAATCATCATTCTCTCTCCTTCACACTTACGACTATTCTACTCACTCCATTTGCACGAAATTAATGAATCACCTTTGGGCAGAATCAATAACTCCATGCAAATCAGTGCACAAAGTGATCTTAATGAGATAAAATCTCAAGATTCAAGAAACAACAACCTCCATAGAATGGTCGCCTTTGGGCAGATCCAATCCTACTTCAATTATAGTCTCCCAAACGACCACTTTAGTTGTCTTCCTTATCCCCATTAGAAAAATCTAAACCCAATATGTCTAGTCTCAACAATTTAACCAACTCAGCATAAAGTGTATGTGTGTAGCATGCAAATAGTCAAGAGAATCACGAAATAATGCTTAAATAAATTTGTAATGATAAAATTTAGGCCATAGACCTATAAGCTTGCACACACATACACTTAGGCTATAGGATCAAACCAAAGATCCAAAAGCACATGTAACACCAATATGCTAGACATATTATTAGGTCACTAAAAGCAATTAATTTCTTGTAGCTTAACTTTGATTTTAACTAGCTAAAAAATTTGTGTGGTTTCCCAAACAACACACTCACGTTTGTTTCCATAGTTGCCCTCCACATGTAGGAGAGTAGGACCCGTTGTCCATTTGGGCGAAGTCTCCAAAAAGAAAGGTTTTAATTAGGTGCTCTTCGTCGAGCACTAAAGGTCTTGTTGAGATTGATCAAACATGAAAATTGCATGGATTGATTGTAATTCCAAATTCAGCTTGATCAATCATATGTGATAACTAGCCAAGAAAGCTTCAAAATAACAATGCATTAGAATTTACAGCAAAACATAAATAATAAAGGATTGAATAAACGGATGTTTTTTTGCCTCTTTTAATCAAAGGAGCCCATATTAAGCACGGATCCATGTATCGTTTTGGTGGTACGTATATGAATCCAAGTCTATCTTAATGGTCTCATAGATGTCAGAAATTTGCATAAAGCCTAAGATTTATTTTTTTCAATATAGCCAGCAAATATAAACTCTTCTTATTAAATAGAAAAACAAATCAACACCAAGCTACCTATGAATAAATCTACGATAGCCTCCAAAAAGCTTAAAAGGGAGGGTGGGTGATGCATGGGATTCGGTGAACCCATCTCTCCCTCTCTTATCGCCTTATTCATGAATAAGTTGGACCCCATCAACCAAGGAAAGTAGTGATTCATTGCAGGCTTCCTTAACCGGAAAGAGATCATTCTATAACTTTCCCTTTCATGGTAAATTCAATCATGAATATAAATGGAAAACTCTCTAATTACAGTTCACTCAAATGATGTTCATTGCAGGATGATGCCATATTGTAGTCATCGAAAAAAAAAAATCCCATCATACGTCTACGGGGCACAAAAGATAAGTGCTGAATTTTAGATGAAATAATAAAATATAGCTATGACCTTTAATAACCGGATACATATGAAATCCTAGATCAAGTTCTTCATTAAAAACAAATATGAGACCTTGGAGAGAAGGGTTGGAAAGAAGTCAGATCTTAGAAAAAATCCACGACCCAAGAGGAAATCGTCTCCTTTGAAAATCATATATGTTATGATTAATCATACGCCGAACCTTTCTCTGATACCACTTGTTGGATCTATTGATCCGACCACCCAAAATAATTGCCCTAGGATCTAGGCGTATGATCAATCAAAACAATAAATCTGCAATCCATAAATTAAAATATTTGTGCGTACCTTATTTCGAAGATCGTGACTGTCGCTTTAGCTTTAATCCGATGTATTAATCCCGAGGCCTTTCTTACAAGGAAGAAGAAGGTGGTTCTACCCCCCTCTCTTGCTACACTCTCTTGATGGAAAGATGTCAAAAGGTTTGTGTGTAGTGAGCGGGCTGGGGGACATTCACTAATATATATAGCATGAAGAGTCATGCCCTGCTTAGAATACCGTCCATCAAGGTATTCTAATAGGAATAAGAGTCACATGTATATTAGGAAACCTTAAAGTTTCCTTCAATTCCTAATAATGCCCTTTATTATTTCAAGTAACTGCAATCCAAAGTTTTATAAAATCCTAGTGTGTGTGAGCCACACAAAATAAGAATTTTAGTTTCCATTAAAAAACTCCAACAGTCTATACCCGCAGCGGCTGCCAAACTGCATATGGAAATAATGCTGGAGAGAATGAGGTAGTCTTCGTTAGAAGTGACACCTTGGCATTTGATGGCATTTCTGATGAGCGAAATGCTCCAGATAATGGCTGTGTAACTAGTCCCAAGTCCACTTCTTGAGACCGGTCACTGGAGCTTAGTCACAACTTATGATGACATCAACGGCCCTTCTTTGAACACAAGAATGGAGGCCGATGGCTTTGTAACAGTGATCCTAGATTGGCCAGATGATTTTACAATGGAGAAAAAAATGGTCTGTGTCTTCTTCCTTCTCCTAACAAAAGTAGCAGTTTTCAGTTATATTCATTCCGCGGTTGTTCAAGTTAGGGATAGTTGCGATTTTCTTTCAACAAAGAGACCAAATGAAAAAAGTAATTTTAGAAGGTATCCTAAGCTTCCGTATATGCTTCGGCAACCTCTGAAAGATTCAAACATAGAGAGAAAAAAGCTAATTTAACAGAGAAAATTGAATTGGAGACTTTGAGAAGTGAAAGTTGGGAAAAAGAGTATACATCATTTAAATTGATAATAGATGAGCCTAAAGCATACTTTAATGGTCAAGAATCGAGGAGCAGGCACACATACATATATGACAGTTGGGGAACAGCGTGAGGTGGAGAACGAGTATCGAAACCACGACCTCCTCCCTCACAATAGAGGAAGGTTACCAACTGAGCTAATGCCTCTTTGATATCTTACATTCTCATTGTTATAACAAACACATTTATTTTTTTAAGGTTGTTTTAATATTATTAAAGAGACATGCACATTGTTCTCTTTAACAAACACATTGTTCATGAATCTTTACATGCAAATGAACTTAGGAGCATAGAGTTACTTATGGCACGAGCCATATATATTATACCAAACTAGCAATTTATTATGTTTATTAGTTAACCTCGATTCTTTCATTGGTTAAATCGATACATATTTGATCTATAAATTAACATAAGATTCTTCTTCTATACAGATTCATGAACCAAGTGCAAGGGGCCCGAGGAATGCCCGATCTTGTTTTTTTTTAAGTCCACGTCTTGGTTTGCTTTCCAAATTCTAATCATTGTTTTATATAAACAACAAAACAAGTATCATATCCATCATTAGGTTTAAAAAATATTTCATCATATATATGGAGGGCTGGGATTATGAGTCCTACACCAACTGATTATTATGTGGCACTTATCATGAGGATTTGGTGCCACGGCAACTTGGATAAGTTGATCAAGCACTACTAAAAAATTTGGACACAATCCGATACAATCATTGAAAAATGTGGGCAGCAATTACATCCAAAAAATCTGTACATGTACAAACGCGGTTCTGTCGTTAAGAAATCTCATGTGGCTAAAGCTCTCGTTTGTACTGCATGCCCTTCAATCCTGACCGTTCAATTGGCGGGTTAACACTTTGATGACATCTTGTTGAAACATTCAAATGATTTGATGATAATCCTAACCATCCAATGAACGGATTTCACTTGCCGATCAACAAGATGTTCCAAATATAGTGACCAAGATGCGGTTCGAGAATGAATTGGAAAAGTTTGGCAAATTGAGTAGAAACACGGTAAAAATTTTGGAAAATTATTTTTGAAATAAATGAAAAAAAAGTCAAAAAAATCACATATCTATTCACAAATTTCAGGATTTAAAAAAAAAAAAAATCATAACTTTTTCATGAAGTTCCAATTTAATTGGGATTTAATCGTAGACTGAAAAAAAATTTGGTTAAAATGCAAATTATTTCAAAGATTCGGTATTTGGTAACATTGGTTCCAAATAAAGGCCATTTATTAGATTGTAGCAATGTTGTTTGCTATAAATATCTTTTGGACAGCGGACATAAAAAATTATTGTAATAGATCATATATCATTTTGGGAAAAAATAATAGAATTTGCTTTTCATTTTTTTGATAAATAAAAAAAATTAGAATTTCATTGCCACAAATATGGATTACGGAAAAAAATTAAGACATGTTATTTGGTATACGCTCTAAACTGTGAAGTATATATCTTGTCCGGAGCAAGTTAGCGCACTTTATATTCAATCACAAGGTTGGTTGTGTTACGATTCATTGACTGCTTTGAATCATACAATGGAGATTGATTTTTACCCCAATTTTTCACACAATGGATATTAAGATTATCCCCGCATGACAGTTAATATTTTATTTCATGTGGCACACATCCCTAAACTTCCTAGTCCTACCTTGGCTTGCTGCCATGTGGCACCCCAATCACATTATTCGAGTGCCACATAAAGGAGCAACTCGATAATCATAATACTATTTTGAAAAAATAAAAAATTATATAGTCAATAGAGTCAACACTAAAATTACATTTAGTTTCACCGTTAATTTTCCACACAATTAACCCAATTGACCATACAGATTTATACATATTTGTTATTATTATTATTATTATTATTATTATTATTATTATTACCATCGAGCTGATCCTTTACATGACACTCGATCATGTGCTTGGATCGGGTACCTCATGGCAACAAACTAATATAGAACTAGAAAAGTTACATGGTCCTTAGTACCAGTCTACCTTTATCCATATAAAATAAATGAAAATAACTCTTTATAGTTCTAATTTTAAAAAAGGAACAGTAAAATTGAAGGATGAGATTTTATAAAATTTTCACCTTTCAAGAGTTATGGGTTCTATATGATTCATGAGAACCATTTTTCTTTTATGAATGATGAATTTCAATTGAGGGGGATATGAAATTTAAGGGTTTTAAAAAAATATTTACTTATTCAAAAGGCATGAACTCTAGTATATACCCTTTTTAAATTGATTTGATGAATTTATTTTAGATTAAATACCTTGTTCGCTTTCCTTAATTGTATCATACGTCCCTCCACTTATCTGTAAAAGGATATGTTTAATAGTCTAATCATGTGTCTTCCCACATTTTCTACCATTATATCTTTGGAATTCAATATCTATTCAATATAAATTATTCTAATCTAAAATATTTTTTAAAGAACATTTTATAAAAATAATCACCGCAAAAAATAATACTATTATCAGCAGTCAAAACTGCCACTATTAATAAAAAATTGCTGATATTAGTCATATCGCTATCAAAAATTGCCTTAACAACAAATGTCCTTGAAACACCTTTTTTTTATTGTAGTGAACATTGAAATCGAGTAGCAAGGATGGAATTTATTTATCTTATTTGATACAATGGTGGAGAATGCATATTATTACCCAACACATCTTAGTAAGGATCTCATATTTCAAATTTTTAATGTTTTTAAGAACTAATCAAACTCAAAACACCATAGTACACCCCATCAATTGGTGAGATAGTAAACAATTCAATCGTAGAAATCTCATCAAATTCTTAGGTCAGGGGACTAATATAAATAGGGTTTATTAATAATATTAATTATTAAAAAATATAATGAGTTATCTATATTAAAGTATATACATCGGATAATTCAAATCGACTAATAACCGTGATATTTGATCTATGGTAGGTTCCAATCCAATCAGAACTACCACTTTAATGAATTGAACTACCTCATTTATCTAAATAGTACCCTTAAATCCACCCACCGAATATTTCCATTCACCCATGCTGAAATCCATTGATTGCGTTAAATTAAACGATGTAGATCGTTTTTCATTCCAATCTTTCACATGATGCATCTTGAGATCATGCTCTTACCATCCACCGTCGGATTTTAATTTTATATGGTATCTAATCCAAAAGTATAACCTTAACAACACGTGGAACTCATCACTCTCAAATAAGGTTACTTTTTGGGATATATACCGTATAAAATCAAAAATATATCGTCTGATGGCACGCCCATGATCTCAAGATCCATTATGTGAAAGATTGGAATGAAAAAAGATATGTACCGTCGAATTTAAATCAGCCAATGAGTTTCAGCGTGGGTGAACTGAAAGATTGGATGAGTGAATTTAAAGGTTCTCAGATGTAAAGGGCAGTCATTTGCTATGTATTTCTTTTGTCTGCCAAAGGGGAAACTTCCTTTTTAAGTCGATTATAGAATGATCCCCACCTTATTTTTTAATTAAGAACATTTGTTTAGCAATAAGGTGAGGAAACAGAAATAGTTGACTCCCATACCGCTGACGTTGATACAATTGAAAAAACAAGTGCTTTTCCACTTTCTATATATAGCATCCATCACTTCCATTTTGCGGAAATTATTATATGAGGAAGCTTCCTCTGCGAAATTTTTATATGAGGACCTCTGAAAATAAAATGCGCTTCATAACCTTGTGGCCAAATAGTACCTTACATAAGCCTTAAAAGCTAACAAAAGGCTCCCAAAGGCCCTAATCACCCACTCTCTTTGCCCTCCTACTTTTAGGTATTAGAAGGTGCATAGATTTTGTGCTTCATAAGCACATCTAATTTAAATATCCTAGAGCCAGCCATTGATTTGGAACTGGGAAGGTAGTCAATGTCTTCTACCTTAACGGCTTAACCTCTCAGATAGGAGAATAGCTATATTCCACAACAAAATGTTTTTGAACCATCTGATCAGGTACCCACTTGTAGATGGTCTATAAAGCAGCACTTTAACTTCAACCGATCAGGTGGTTAGAATATTTAGGCCAACGCAAATTTCGTAGGTGGCCCATTTAATTGATAACGATTAAATGGGCCAATATGGGAGGCCCACCCACTTTGTTGGTTCTGAGGTTCACTGTTAAATAGAAAGCCAAAAACAAAATATTAAAGAGTTGGTATAGGATCAACTACCTTCTTTTCAAAGAAATGGGTCATCAGATTTGGCCAAGTGGCACTATTTTTCTTCAAATATGAAGATTACAATGCTTAGATTTATAATGACAAAAATTTCAATTAAATTCATTTGTCACAATAAAAATATTCCTTCAAAGCAATTTCTACTAGATACTGAAGAATCGTGAAGCATTGTGATCTTTGCATCCAATAATAAAATATATAGGGCTTCATGCCCAAATTTGATTATAATTATAAAAAGAAAATATTAAAAACAAAAATAGGTGGAGTTGTACCCAAAAGTAATTATATAAAAAATAATAATAATAAAATTAAGTGAAGTTGTACCAAATAATACAACATAAGAGTGTAATTTAGGAGACTTCACAATTCCCGACGACTTTTTCACGTTCTTTAATGCGAGTTATTAGATAACACCATACAATACAGGTCAGTATGGGCCTATGGCCCCTCCTTTATATTAAGGTTTCCACTTGACACTATACCTCTACTTTGGACTCCAATCGAGCTGGGCAAGAGCTTAACTTTGAGCTAAATAAATTTTATTATAAAAAAAATTTCCTAATATTATTTTAAACATTATCTCATTTTTTAATAAAAGAAAGCTTTAATAAAATTTAATAAAATAAAGCCCTAATATCTTGTAATCTCTTAGTCTTTTTGGACTTAACGGATCGACTAGAAAAGAAAGTGTTTAAATTTAATATGCTAAATATTGATTAAGAGCATAAGTGGTGATTGTAAGTGTTGATTAATTGGTCAATTATCGTGCTAGTGGTTATTCATCGAGACAAGTGACAAATAGTTTTAATGGCTGCAGAGAGAGAGAGAGCAAACATCAATACACGATCATAAGGATTATATATTTATTACATATTTTTTTATTATAAAGTAATCATTAGATGAATCTTATTATAAGGAAAAAAAAGTAATAAAAAATTTTAATTATATATAATATATTTTATTACATACTATTCATCAAGTTGAGTCGGGTAGGGCCAAACCTTACCAACTCAGCTCTAACTCAACTCTCGAGTCGAGCTTAAGAGAGTAAAAGCTCACTACAAAAAATAAGACTATTAACAGCAGCCAAAAGTTGTCGCTATTAACAAGAAAACAGCCATTAATATTCTTGCCGCTAATAGTCTTAATAGCCTTTAATAGATTTTTTTGTTAATGGCAACAGTTTTTTATAGCAAAAAATTGTTGCTAATATATAGTTTTATTTTTTGTAGTGGCTCTCATTTTTGGGCCGAGTCGAGCTGTCGAGCTGGCTCGACTCTGTTGCAGCCCTACCTGTACTATTATTATCAGGGTTAATGGCTCCTGATCTGTGTTAAAACATCAAATGGTGTTTAAATGATCTACCACCACTAAATTAGAATTTGTTATCTCACATCATTAAAGAGTGGTTTCCTAATATGTCATGTGGCATCGATTTATGATTAATCTAAATGGTTCAACCGACAATCCATCATTGGAAAATGTTTTAGTCAAAGAATCATGTCCATAAATAGACGTGAACCATCCAATTGGTGAATTTAAATGTCATCCATTAAAACTAAACGTAACTATCGATATTAGAGTGCACAGATTGGATGGTTAAAACCTCTCAAAAATTTTAATTTTTGGGCCTACTACCTTTCAACTTATGATCTCTCACTTTAGCAGCGTAGATTACCCACACCTTAAGCCCATCAATAGTATACAATCATTTAAGCACCATTTTGGTGCTTAAATGCGGGTCATGAGAGTCATGCCCTTATTAATATTATTATTTACAATGGACTTACTCTCCCTTGACCATCATTTAAATACTAAGATGTTGTTTAAATGCTCATACACCATTAATGGTTTAAGATATTGGTAATCCACACCCTCAAAGTGATAGATCATAAGTAGAAAGGCAATGGGCCCAAAAGTCTTTTTTTTTTAAGGTTTGAACCATATGATTTGTGAACCCTAATATTAGTTGCTGTTTTTAATTTTAACGGCTGATATTAAAATTCACCAATCGAATGGTTCACATGCATTTAATGGGCATGATTCTTTGACTAAATATGTTCTAATGATGAATTGCCATTTAAACAATTTAGATTGAGGTCAAATGTGAGCCATATGATGTTTAAGTGTAATATGAAAAGCTCTAATTTAATAATGTCCGATCAGTTAAACACCATTTTGGTGTTTAAGTGTCGATCAGGACCCAATATCCCTATTTACAATTAGAAATTCATTTTTTGAAACTATACTTTGCATGTGTGAAAATCGTTCTCTTCTTCAAATCAGATGGTGATTTCTTCTTGCACACATCCCAAACCACATCTCATGGTATACCATGATCACAATCAACTTTTGGGATTTGTGGCATGCGGAATCAACAATCTGACTATCTGAGGAGAAGCTCATGATCTCAAAATCTATCGTGTAGAACATTAAAACGAAAAATGATCTTCATCGTCTAATTCAAAGCAGGAAAAGGTTTTTGCACGTGTAACTTATGGTTGCAAAGAAAAATATTTGGTTGCAGATAAAACTACGCTCTTATTATTATGAGAAAGAGGTTTCCCATTTTCCCCACATGATGGAACACCGAATTCTTTTTATTGTCTAGAGAGAGAGTGCAATCAGTTCATGAACCAAACAGAGATTCGTGTTGTCTAGCTACCAACTCATTTACAGTCCCCCTATTCTTAGATATTTTCTTTTAACTACCACACCTAATTAAATGATATTTTAAGACTCGGCTACCTTCCCATTTTTCAAAATCACAGACTCACGATCCCTGTGGCCCAAGAACGTTCACTTTAGTCGTAAGTATGGGAACGTTTGCTTTAACCCACAAGGGGATGGCATAGTTGGGAGGTGACTTTAATTTGTTACCAATAGGTCATGAGATTGAGTGTTGGCGTCTCCCTTATGCAATAACAGGATGCCCCATAAGATGTGTAATTCGTGAAATACTCGTTACATGTCATGACGCATTTTGGGTGGGAACTTAAGCCCATATCAGAAATAAAATGATGGAGGAGACTTGAGCCTAGAATCAAACAATATCTTCCACCATGTACTCTGATATACACGGATGACGGCTTCTATGTGGAGACTTAAGCCCATATCAAAAACAAAGTTGCGACGAGGAGATTGATTCATACACTGCCCATGACGTACTGGTAAGGCACCTAATACCATCTCACATAACACTCTCAGACATATGGGCTACAATCCAAATTAAGAGTGTATTGACGGGGCTTTAAATGTTGGATTGTGGAGCATTAATGGTTCTACCCTCGTGGTAGGATTGTTCGGAACGCACCAAGAACTACAGAGTAAAGAGTACAATAAAATGGAGATTGTTAACCAAACCACTTGTTTACCCTGAATAAATGAACTTTACATGGGTTGTTCAAGGATAAATTAATTAATTAATAAGGGTACCATTATTTGCAGTCTCTGAAAATGTAATCTCACACCATTTCTCCAGCCATAATGCATTGACTCCTTTGAGTCAGACTATGGAGATCGTTTTCATACTAATCTTTCACACGATGGATCTTGAGATCATGGTGTACGATGAAGCGGTCAGTTTTTTAATTCTAGCTTAGTACACATTCAAGAAAGTGACCCAAAAATCACATTTGAGTGTAACGTGACATGTGCCTCAGGTGGAACAAAAAATATGACCGACCATCTAATGGTACGCCCATAATCACAAGACCCATTGTGTGAAAGGTTGGGATCAATAATGATATCCATGATAAGCAGTCAATGCGTTTCAGGAGAGCTGGGGTGAGATTACATTTTCATTTCGTAGTGAGATTACACTTTTCACAGCTGATACGATGGACTCTATTTGAGCTAATAGAGCAGTCAACGAGTTGAGCCTACGATTATATAAATAAAAAAGAGAAAAAACTGAGCCTACTTTATCATACAAAATATGAGGCACTACTTAAGGTCCAGGCTGCCTGAAATTTTCAATTCCTAACTTGGCTCTAACTCGGGCCCAGCTGAGTTCAGCTGGGCTCGGTGTAGTAAATTTCATTACAAAATTATCCTTTTAATATTATTTTAATTATTTAGTTCGGTATTTCTTTTATTCCTTTTCATGTAATTAACAATTCTACATTTTAATCTCCACCACCTATCAAAGGATTTCATCACCTATCTCAAATAAAGTTTTCAGGCATGATATTATATGATATATGAAACCACATAAATCAGATATATTGATAAAAGAAGAAATGAAACTTTAGCATAACTGATAAGCATTAGGCTTTTAGCTTAACTGCTAAGTATTAGACTTTTAGAGAGTGGAGGTACAAAGGAGGACTATATGAAGGCTGTGAACAAGGCCGACTCAGCTCTCGCTCAGCTCCATTTTTTTGAGATTATAAATGGGGAGCTTGGACCGTCTTGACGAGCCTTTTATTTTATTTCTTTATAATTACCGATAAGGTGATAGAGGCCTCACTCTTGACGAGCTTATTTTTTTTATTTTTTTTTATAATTAACTATGAGGTGATAAAAGCCTCATTCTTGACCACTGACGAGCTTATTAAAAGGGGTTTAGGCACATATTTTCCAAATGGGATTGTGACATTCGATCATTTGTCGGCTTGATCATATTTGGGCATATTGTCGCGACATTCGATTCGCAGGATGGATGTGCGTGCACCCAATTAGATGAGCTTATTAAAAGGGGCTTTGGGCACATATTTTCCAAATTGGGTTGTGACATTCGATTATTTGCCGTCTTGATCGTTTTTGGACATATTATCGGAGCACCCAACTAGTTCTAATACACGACTCAGCCATGCAGCAAATACATAGTCCCCGGAACTCTATGTTTATATAGGAAAATAATCATTTGACTCGAGCTATACTGTGACTTGAGCATCCAAAGATAGCATGCTGTAATATATACAGTTATGATGTATGTTTTCTACACAACCTTTATTTATATATAAACCTCCAAATCTATGACATAGAAGTCCTCAAATTGATAGTAAAATAATTACTAATATTATATTTATCATTTGAAGCCCCACCAACAAATATTTTTGACTATGCCATTGAATATATATATATTAAACAGAGCTGCTATGAGCATACTAACCTTTTCTTCTCATACACCCAAGAAGAAAATAAGAAAAAGAAAAGTGATTGTTGATAAAGAAAGTGGGTGTGCATCTAAAAAAACTTAATTTCTTCACATAAGACAAAATTAGAAGAAGTTGCCCGGCACCTAAAAAATGTGTGAACACTGCTGTTGATAAGAGTAATACATGTTTTGGAGCTTTATTAATAAGTAAAATTTGACCCACTAGGGATTCGCGAAGTGGTAGGAGACTTTGAAGAAGGGGACTTTGGTTTGTTATCAATAGGTCATGGGATGAGTGTTAGTATCATCCTTCCGTGAAAGCAGAATGTCATGTAGGGTTTGTAAATCATGAAATACTCATTACATGATGGGGGCGAAGGCATCCCTTAGGGATTGGTCTAAGGCTCCAAGCGTAAGCTTGGGATTACCCTCAGTTATCAAAAAAAAGAAAGGATAAAGTAAAATTTGTTAAGGGTTGGGAAAAATAGGCCCAAGTGCATCGGATGACTTGTGCACCCAGTGGCCAGAGCATGAAAAGCTCAAAATAAATCTCGTTTTGGATTGATCCGCCATGGGCCATGTGATTTTTAAATATAAAATAATTTACTTTTTTGCCCTCCATTTGTTTGGTCAAAGATAAGGTAACGCCCTAAAACTTTGGTGCATTGATTTTTTCCAACTTTGACCACATTTTTAAAGGTGGAAAAGTTACAAAAACAAGTTTTGTTTTTAAATGGGATTTGATCGACCTTTACTAAGTTTTCGTGGCACCCAATCCTCGTTATGGACGCCACATGATGAGCAATTGATGGTGGGTGTAGAGATTTCACTACATCCTGACGTATAATCCTGTGTCTCAATTTGTTATCATTATTTTTGCTATAATTGGTGTGCAGATAGAAAAAGTAGGTGTGGCTAAGAATTTCATTAATTGGTGTGTGGGTCCGTTAATAAAAACTGGGTTAAAATAAACAACAATTAGCAATGCAAAACGATTTTCTAGACATCCAATCTCCTTAGAAGCATACGGACCAGTGGGGGTTAAACTAGTAATTTTAGGAAGTCTTCAAAGACAGCATTATATGTAACAGAGACTTCAACACCTCCTAAGGCCCTGTAAGGCTGCAAGAAACAAGGAGAGCTGCTGGGCTCCCTCTCATTATAACCTCTCATGGAGCCTGACAACCCAAACGACTCCTACAGAGAATGCCTTAGGAACCACGCTGCAAGCCTCGGTAGCTATGCTACCGACGGCTGCGGCGAGTTCACTCCCGACGAAACCAGCTCCGGCGGCCTACAGTGCGCCGCCTGCAGATGCCACCGCAACTTCCACCGCCGGGTCATCTTCGGCCGTGGCGAAAACGCCGAAGCGCTCAGTTTCGGGTTCGGCCGAAACTCCGAGGAGCCTCACGAACCGGACCGTTATGGGAAGAAGCGGGTTCGCAGCAAGTTCTCGGCGGAGCAGAAAGAGAAAATGCTGCGATTTGCTGAGAAAATCGGATGGAGGTTACAGAGGAAAGATATGGAAGATGAGATCGAACGGTTCTGCAGAGATATTGGGGTTAGCAGGCAGGTGTTCAAGGTGTGGATGCACAACCACAAAAACTCCTCTTCTTCCTCTTCTTCTACTAATACTACTATTACAGGCAATGCTTCTTCTCTAACTCAATAAGCCTTAGAGATTCAGATTTTGAGCGAGAGGGATACTTCTCAATTTCGTAATTTATATGTTTCTTTTAATGTATTGCTCTTTTTTTTTTGCTCTAACTATCACGTTTCATCTCCGATCTAATCACGTCCTTTTTTTATTATATTATTGAGATTTTTTTTTTCTCTCACACTCACTCGTGCTTTAACATAAACATCATAATATTTATAATAATATTATTATTAACAATAATCGAGGCCCGGCAGTATTCGTTCGGATGCAACCCTCAGCTGTCTGAAACATTTGGGCAGTGGCTCACCCAACCCGAAGATTTGGGGCCACGCCAACTGGCCCAAGGTCGATTATAGTACAAAACGTAAAAGAAAGGGTTTATGTATAGTAGAAAAGCAAGTCAAATGGGGCAAATATCAATACAAGTTTCAAGTTTATTTGGGGATGAAAGCTTTGATGATTTAACGAGAAAATGGTATGAAAAGAAAGGAAAAATTAACACTCAAAGGGGTTGGGTGAACCGTTAGAGAATGGGTGTTACATGCAGATCAGATCGATTATCATGTAATCTGCATTCGGAAGCAGGGCCACCGTCGCTACTTCTCCACGCATTCTCCTCGCCGCTCATAATGATAATAGATTATTAGAAAAAGAGTTAGGAATTTATTAGTGATTAATTAGGACCCATAATGGTTCACATCTAGACACCACTTAATTCCAGCATGGTTCAATTATTTGGAGCTGATATTTGGTGCACGGATTATCCATATATTGGTAGAGATCAATTGGGATGTCCAAACGGGGGACAGTGTTACATGACAAGCAGGTTTTTCGTAGGTAAAGTGCAGGTCAGCTGATATGGCGCGATGTAATTGGCTGTAAGTGCAATGAGGCCTAATCAATATAGGTCGGGGCAGCCAGCCACGCTGCACCATGTCAGCCGCCTGTAAAAAACCTGACTGCGGTTTACAATTTTCCTCCAAATGGTAGGCCAACATGAAGATGTAACTCCACCTAAGGTTCAGACTTCAGGGATTTCTAATTAACCATATGATGAAAGAATCTTTTGTGCTAACCCTGCTCCGTTGGTCAGGTATTGAGTTTGCTCCTCAATGGTCATCAGTTCAAGTCCCCTCAGGGCCACTGGAGGTTTACCTGGCTGATAAATTCAGGCCCCGTACGATTAGTTAAGGTGTCAAATCTGTTGGCTCTTGATCAGACGGTACAGGTTGTTTAACAATCACAAAATTTGGGATGAAAATGTGAAAATGATCTACAGGATGGTCAGATCTACTCCACGAATAATAAGTGTGGCGCATGTGGAGAATTATGAGCTTATGACGCTTTCACTAAATGTGAGCTTTTTTCTATGTGGATAATGATAAGGCACCATGCCATTTTTATTTTATTCAACCCATCTCTGCACCAAAAAAACAAACCACTTTTCAATCGATGTGGACGGATTCAACGTTAGCTAGCTCTCGGTTTCACTAAAGTGAAGCATGAAAATCCGTGTCAGTATATTTTATGACCTTTTACTGATTTGGCTACTAAAA